>OY728119.1:285513183-286763183 GCA_963277665.1 Viscum album | reverse complement strand
AATGTAAAAGTTATGGACGTGAAACTATAAGTTTATAGGAGTAATTTTGAGGACATACAAATTACTACTGATAAAAATATTTATAATTATTTCAATAGAATGAATGATATAGTTAGAATCATTAGAGGATTTGGTGAAAAGATGGTTGACACTATTATTATCAAAAATATTGATGAGTAGTTTTCCAGATCATTTTTATTAAATGATATCATCCCAAGAAGAAAGAAATTATTTGTCTCAGGATAAACTATACAACATTATCATAGCTTATGAGATGAGGAAAATTCCAGCTTTCAAGAAGAAAGGAAAAATTTAAATGTCCTTTGAATCCATCAGAAAAGGAAAATTTAGAGAAGAAGAAGCTGAAGAATATGAATATTTAGACATTTAAGAGGTTAATAATGAATTCAATAACATTTTCCCCTTATATCAAAAGGTTTTAGGAATAAAAAATAGTGGGGAAGGGATAAGAAATAACCAAAATGTTTCAACTATGGTAGATCTAGTAATTTTTCCAGGAAGTGTCCAAAAAAGATGGTTGAATAATTAGAATTAGAATCAGATGATGAAAAATATCATAAACACAAATGGTATATTAAGAAGAAGAAGAAACACTACAATAGAAAGAAATGAAACCTTTGGTAAAGAATAAGAAAGGTTCATCAACAAGTTTTTCTTTACATAATGAATTTTCTTCCTTAACCATGGAAATAGAAGAACATAATCATCATGTAGTAGTGATGATGAAGAGGAAGGAACAGAACTAGAGTGGAATCTCAAAGAACAATTACAATTTTTCATTGAATAGATCAAATATCTCAAGAAAGAAATGAATAATCTTGATAATGAGAAGAACAAATTAACTATACAAAGGAATATAGAATAAATAGTTCATGTTGATGACGAAAAGGTGGATTTGGTTAAGAAAGAAGTATATTTTTCTAATGAGAAAAAGAAACACAAATTAAAAATTTCTAAACAAGATAAGATGATATATGATCTTGAAGAGAAGTTGAAATCTAGAGAAAAATAGTTTTTGAGACACACTCTATAAGTTTTATAGTTCAACATGATTTAAATAATTCTAGACAATATTTCAACAAATCTATTGAGATCAAAGGAAAACCTTTTCAAACTAAAGATAAGAAAGGAAAAAGGTGCACCTAATCATTTTGATTGATATGTTACTTATAATAGTCTTGGAGTGAAATATAAAATTGAGGATATGAGGTACAAGAAGAATGAGTGGAAATATACCACATCTGAGTAAGAGAAAAAATTTCAAGAAGGCCACAATCCCCTAATAAAGAGAGGATTGGTTTGCAACAAGACAACAAAATTAGAAATTTGGATTCATCTGAAACCAATTAGAGAGAATAAAGTTTCAATTATTTTGTTGTTTTTGTGGTAAATATGGTCAAAAATACTATTCTTGATTGTTCAACATGTATTTACAAGTAATGAGGAAATAACTAAGGGGGATTTCAATTATTATATTAGGGAAAAATCTTATAGAAAACAACCTGTGAACAGATCTTTACCACAACTATATATGCACAAAAAAAACCATACATTGAAAGAAGTTTTTGGTAGATGTGATTTTGAAGGTCACAAAGCCGAGGTGTTCATGAAAATACAGGAAGGATAGGTTCACTATTTTCTGGAAGGGAAGAGGTTTCAAAAGAAAACTAGTGGAAAATCTTATTAAGAGACCGAGAGGACTGCGAATGATTGATATTTTTTCCTATTTTTTGAGAAAAATAATTAAAATCGGATAAAAATTTGGATGAGACTAAGAAATGTTCTAAATATAAAGAAAAAATTATTTATTATGAAATGAAGAGCAATATGATGAGAAGTTATCCACAATTGTAAGCTTGAAGATTCAGAATACAAAGGTGGAAAATGTATTCCACATAGTGAAGAAGTTCAAGGGAAGAAATTATATAGTCGAATCAATGAAACTCAAAACAAAAAAGAAGAGTATAAATAAATCATCTCATGATGAGATTGGAAGAAAAGAATCTCCCTAGTTGAAAGGAAGCTCTCAGTATGAATTCTATTTCTAAGAAACAAAGATTTTACTCCTTATTATGTATTATTTTATGTGTTTCGGACTAACAATATAGGGAAAGGAATGAGAATTTCTGGGCTATCAGATCTAGACAACATGTTGATATTGAACTTAATAGAGCCTACTGACTTCAATGAAATGGAAAAAGAGTGTGCATCCCTTAAGGGGGAGCAACCATGAGAATGAATATGAAAACCTTGAGATATATTAAAAATTAATGTTCAATGTATTCCAATCACATTTTAATCCCTTATTCTTAATTATATTATCATATAAATTAAGGGTAAGTGATTGATTGATGAAAAATTAATAAAAACAGAGAGATGTATATTTTTTAGCAGATCATTCTGCTAATCTTGTTGAATCATGTTCCAGATTTTACATTTCATTGACAAATATGATTATGTATAACACCTTGAATGAGAGTTGAGAAATTCTAATAATTATTTCATATACACGGTATTTTATGTAAATCTTATACATCCATGGTTCTATACCTATTATTTTATACCTTGGGTTATCCCACATAGACTTAGACTTTATTAAATAAAGTATCTTTATTAATAGAAAAATTTTAGATCATTCCTAACCTAAAATTGATCATGTAATTTTCATATAAATGAGATGAACATGTTTTTATAAGAAAAATGAGATGATAAAAATCCCCCACTTATTATTTTCATATGATTTTTAAAGAGGGTGAACGCGTATATTGACTTTTGAATATATGAAAAAGATATTGACACCATAATTCACAAGGAGAGATTTTTGGTACCAGTATTTCATTTGTTTTCAATGATGTTTCAATATGTGTTTGATGAGTTTGGATGAAGTGGTTATGCTTTAAAATTTTCATAGACTCACTTGATGACATTATATTTCATGTTTGAGAAATTATCCATGTTACTAACTATGATGATTTTGGATGTGATATTAAGTTAAAAATACTTTTTTAATTAATGAAACATTTTTTACTACTAGATTAAGAAGATTATTTTAAAGAAAAATGTTTATTTTCAAGAAGAATAATTAAATATGACCATACAAGGGGTTTTATTGCATAAGGATTTGAATAGGATTCCTATGAAAAATGTAGGAAATTTAATGAAGGCGTTTAAGGTGGCTTGGAAACAATTGTAGATTTGAATTATAATCCACACATAGAAAATATTATAAGTATTAATTTCACCCTCATATAAAAAAGGTTATCCCACTAGCCACCCAAGTCCAAGGCTCAACCAAGGGAACATGTTAGACCAGGTCAACCATGCCCAAGGGAACCATCTCATTCTAGATAATGGGAGACATAACAGCATAGGTAGGAATAGTACCCCCAGAGTGCATGTGGGACCATGTATTAGGCCTACATAGAGTGCACCTATAAGGTGCATGAATTTATTAAGAAGGCCATTGGGCTAAAGTTCATGTGGTGGTGTGTGTTATATATATGGGTGTTGATCCTCCAACAGTAGCTCGATGAGTATATGGTACAAATTGATTAATAAGGAACTACCAGAATGAAGTAGCGATCGATGTGGGACAAGCACACCCACACCATTGTTCCTCTATCATTAAAAATATGGATAAAACTGTGTTCAGCTAATGGTGTTGATGCGAGTTGTCTGATCTTCCCAAGAGATCTTCTTCTACCTCTTGATCTTCTACAGATTGACTCATGCTCAGGGAAAATAATGATCACTACCATACTTTATTTTTTTCATATTCTATGATGATGTCGATGGGATAAAATATTTGAGATTAAACCAAATTCATGTATGAAATTTACATCTTTCATTCTTGGAAATTTCTAAGAAAATTCTACCACTGAGTGAAAATAAATTTATAGTTGGCAGTTTGAGCATCCATGAAAGATGGATTAGTTTTTACTGAAAAAAGAAAAGGAGCATGATATAATAGTTCTTCACATGAGGAATTTTTCACATATTTTGAGGTGACCTAAAATTTAGTGTAAGTTTAATTGATAATACGGAATCCTTTAGTGAATTAAAAGGTCATGAATCAGATTTATTTTTGAAGTCTAAAAAGGTCTTAAAACTATGATCAAAGGTGGTGAAACTCACCTGTAAAAGAAGAATGATTGAGTCCTTCATCAGTTTCTGAAGATATTGAGAGAGCTCATATTTTTCCAAAAAATATGTCCTCAATAAAACTTAGTTTTTCACGGAGTCTCTGAAAATCCTGTGATTTTGCAATGAATAAGAGGCGTCCACGAGCACTCAACTTGTACATAACACACTTGAGGTGATTCGTGATGAACATGGTTCAGTGAAGAAATCAAGATAGTATGATACTCATATGTGTTATTATCCTGGATTTCACAAACTATTTAAGAATTGTGATATGGTGCATAAATCATACATTGTTCCACAAAAGTGAAGGAAAGTGAGATTGGAGATATCCTACACACTTGGTTTTCATGAAGAAGTAGTTCCACAAAGACCCTTATATGAAGGATAACTTGTGTGAGAAATATATAGTGTTTTCATTTACTTAATTTGTGTGAAGACTACTTGAGGGCACATAATCACTCTTGAGAAAGTGATTTGTAGAGTAATAAGTGGATAGTGAGTGCATGTTGCGTGAGGGACAATGAATTCACATGTTGAGGTACAAAGCACTCACACCCATTAATGATTATGAAAAAACAAGAGTGTGCATGCATACTTACATGATTACGTGAAAGTATTGTGTAATTGAGATACTTTAAATAAGTACCACATAAAATAATAAATAAATAAATATTGTTAGGTCCAAAGGGCTGAATACCCTGAGAGGGGGGGGTGAATCAGGTTATGACTGATTAAAAAATTAACGCCTGTTCTGATCTTGTTTCGCTATTAAGCAAACCAATATTCTCTCTCTTTCCTGTTGCAAAAAGTAAACCGAAAGTAAAGCATGCACAGGACACAGCGATTTTACTTGGTTCACCGCAAAGGGCTACGTCCAAGGAGCATACGCCGACGAGTTTTCGGTTGTACCAGTTCCACTAAACTTCACTAGCTATGGATTACAATGTTCGGGCTAGATCACTTCTATGCCCAGGCTCACTTACTTTACAAGGTTTATGGTCAGCTCACTAGTTTCCCAAGGGTCACTCCCTATTTCTCTCTCTTTGGCTCACTGCCGGTGGAGAGGATCACCTACTTCCTCTTCCTAAGCCCACTGCTCCAGAAGGGAATCCACTCACAGTTTATAGACCTGTAGGTCTCGTCATTTCCATGAAATAATGCATCTTCAACTGTTGATAGATGCTCTGTTGAAGTCCAACTTTCATCCACTAATGAATAGAACTTTTCCTCTGACCATTGGGCAACTACCTTTGGAAAGTACCTTCGCAAAGCACCCTACTTAGTGAAGCTCCCAATTTCGCGAAGCTCAAACAAGCCTTCATAAAGCTCCTGCCTTTTCGCGAAGCTCTCTCGCGAAGCTCTCTCGCGAAGAACTCCCGTGAAGCTCAACTCGTTGCAAAGCAACTTCTCTCGCGAAGCTCACCGAGCCAACGCGGAGCACACAACTTTCGCGGAGCTACAATAGCCACCGCGAATCTTCTCTTTCACAAAGCACACTGCCTTCGCGAACCACCTCTGCGAACCGAGAGCAATGGATTTTCTCTGAAAATTCTCTCTACTTCACTCGAAGGGGTTGGCCTCTATTTATAGGCGATTCCACCGACCCTCGTCCCTTCCGCGCGAAGTCAACGCCACGTCATCTCAAATCGCGAAGCTCCAAAGTTTCCGCCGGAATTCTGTCCAAATCGCGAAGCACCACGGAACTTTGCCGTTCGCGAAGCTTGACGTAGTCTCGAAGAATCACCGTCAACATACCTCCACGAATTTGCCGTAAAGCTCCCTCGCGAAGCCCAATATTCTTTCGCGCCTTCTCCGTGAAGCTCCCTCGCAAAGCCCTTCACCGCCGTGATGCGCTTCAGCCTCTGCCATTCGCGAAGCTTGACGTAATCGCGAAGCATCACCGCCTCCATTCTTCTGGTCTTCGCGATTTCCAAACCATGCATCCTATCTTCGCAAAATTCATGCCTTTGCCATATGAAATTATTCTCTTCATGGAAATCCACTTTTCGTGATGCTCACCAAACTCCAAATTTTGGACCCCAAAAATTTGGCAAACACGGGAAAATGGCGCCACCTTGTACTTCTCTTTTTGTACCGCCTCAAGATCGTCCTTTCCTTTGTCATAGTTCTTTGTCAACATGGAATGTCAAAAACTTCTTAGGAACTCGACAATTCTCCATGGAAACCTGCTTTGTCAACAAACACAATCAACCCAAAATAATGCAATGTTACCTTGGGGGATTTTTGCCCAACAATCTCCCCCTTTGGGTTTGTTGACAACTCTTCACAACTCTGCTCAGAAATATTTTCTGCACTTTGATACCTCACTGAGTCTTCTTCCAGCCGCTACGACCATTCACCTCTTGCGATTCTGATAGCATTCAAGGATTCACTTAACACGTACTCTAAGCCCACATGAGCAATGCTCGGCGTGAGAAACAAGAGTAGTATGAAAAGTACATCAATGAATCACTTCATGTCAGACACCAATTGTCGATTCCACCCTAATACCGATTCATAAATTGGTACCAATTGTTGAACCACACTGATACCAATTGGTGAATTCTTAAGTTGATACCAATTTTTGATAGATGGACACTGTCTCACACCATTCCAACACCACTGTTCTGCTTTTATCACGATCCTCAGCTATCGTGATATTTATTCTTTGATCGATCACTTCTAGCATCGTCAGATTTAATACTCTCCCCCTTTCTCATTGCTCCCCCTATCTGGATGCTCCACTAGTCAGCTTCTCCCCGTATCATTCATGATTTGTCAAATCACCACATGATCTCCCCCTTTAACAATCACTATTTTCTCCCCCTTTGTCAACGAACCCAAAGGTCACTCCTTTGTAGTCTGTAACATAGTAGAGAACACATATCAACACATTTCGAAAAACACATCATACCTCGGGGAGAGGGGGGGTGGTCCCACATCCACACTATTTCAAGTGTGGGGAATCGACTGAACTCCCAGAGCCAGTCGATGCCTCTCAAAAGCTTCCTTGGGTAAGGCCTTTGTCAGAATGTCTGCAACCTGTAGATCTGTAGGAACGTACTCCAACTTCACGATTCCCTGCTCAACCTTCTCCTTTATAAAATGATATTTGATCTCAATGTGCTTTTTCCTTGAGTGATGGACGGGATTTTTTTCTGATATTTATATCACTTGAGTTATCGCCCTGGATTCCAATCGGAGACTTCACTTCAACTCCCATATCTTCAAGCTACTACTTCATCTACAATAACTGTGTGCATGCTTGAGTGGCCGCAATATACTCAGCTTCTGTAGTGCTCAATGAAATGAAATATTTCTTCTTGCTAAGCCAAGAAATACACAATCCACCAAGATAGAAAGCACCACCTGACGTTGATTTCCTATCATCTGTTGAACCGGCCCAGTCTGCATCAGTATGGCCCAATAACTCTGTCTGTGATTTATCAGTATATGTCAAGCCGAAATCCACTGTGCCCTGGATATACCGAAGTATTCTTTTCACTGCAAGCATGTGTATTTCCTTGGGATTGCTCTGATATCTCGCTGCTTGGCATGTGGAGAAAACAATATCAGGCCTTGTTGCAGTTAAGTACAACAGACTTCCAATTATTTGCCTGTATTCTGTGATATTAACTGCCTTGCCATCCTCATCTTTTGATAATTTCATCTGGGTAGCCACCAGAGTCTTCATCTACTTGGAATTTTCCATTCCAACCCTTCTCAGGACCTCCTTGGCATATTTAGATTGAGAAATGAATTTTCCATTCCTCCCTTGTGTCACCTGTAGACCAAGGAAAAACGTTAGCTCTCCGATCATTGACATTTGAAACTCATTTTTCATGAATTCGGAAAACTGTCTGCACTGAGCTTCATCTGATCCACCAAATATTATGTCATTGACATAAACCAACACCATCATCCTTTGATTACTGTCATTACTGAAATAGAGATTGTAATCAACTCCTCCACGCTGAAAACCAAGCTTCTTCAAGTACTGATCAAGCCTTGAGTACCATGCCCTTTGTGCTTGTTTCAGCCCATACAATGCCTTCTTCAGCCTGCAAACTTTGTTCTAATCCTCATGAATGAGAAAACCATCTGGCTGCTCAATATACACCTCCTCTTCTAGAACACCATTCAAGAATGTGGATTTGACATCCATCTGGAACACTTTGAACTTTCTTTGAACTGTTATGGCCAAAAATAATCTGATTGTCTCCAGCCTTGCAACCGGTGCAAATGTCTCATCGACATCTATTCCCTCGATCTGGGAGTACCCCTTGCACACTAGTCGTGCTTTTTTCCGAATCACTGTGCCATCTTCATTCATCTTGTTGAGATAGACCCATTTAGTCCCGATGACATTCTTGTCTGTTGGCCTCGAAACAATCTCCCATGTCTGGTTCTTCTCAATCTGATCAAGCTCTTCGTTCATAGCCTAAACCCAGTTTTCATCTTCAACTTCATAGAAAAAACATTTCGGTTCCACTTGAGATAAAAATGATGTTTGATGTGATGATTTCATTCTTCGAGTCTGAACTGGAGCTGTTTGATCACCAATGATATTCTGCCTATCAATTTCAGCTCGACTCTTTGGCTTCCTCGCAGACACAGACTTGACACATTCTTCTTCATCATCAGTATCTTCTTCTGAATCAGCTTCTGCCACTTCTTCTCCCCCTGGGATTCTTACCTCATCATCATTTTCATCCAGAAACTGTTTACTGGACCGTTGAGTATTCTGTTCATTTTCAACTATAGTGACATCATTTCTCTCAACAATTTTTCCCAGCCTCTTGTTGAAGCACTTATACGCTTTTCTTTTCCCTGAGTAGCCAAGGAATATCCCCTCATCTCCTCATGCCTCAAACTTCCTATTATTTTCTTTGTTGAGAATGAAACACTTACTTCCAAAGATTCAAAAGTATTTCAATGTTGGCTTCTTTCCGTACCACAGTTCATACGGAGTCTTCCCTTGCTTCGAACACAACAGAGACCTGTTTGAAACATAGACCGATGTCAACACTGCTTCCTTCCAAAATTTCTCTAGTAGGTCTTTGTCAATAAGCATTGTTCTAGCCATGTTGTTGATGATTCGATTTCTCCTTTCAACAACTCCATTCTGTTGGGGAGTTCTTACCGATGAAACATGATGCCTTATCCCATATTTCTCGAGATAGTTTTCAACTTGACTGTTTGTGAATTCTGTACCGTTATCAGTACGAAACTTCAGAATTTTATGCCCAAGAATCTTTTCTGATTCCCTCTTATACTGCTTTATGCAACTGAACACCTCTTTCTTATGGGTAAAGATGAATACCCAGGTCATTCTGCTATAGTAATCAATGAAAAGGACATAGTACCTTTTCCCATTTATAGCTCGTGGTGAGATAGGTCCACATACATTAGCATGAACCAGTTTGAGCACTCTAGTTGATTTCTGTTCCTTTGGCATGTATGTCTTTCTGATGATCTTCCCTTGTTGGAAAGAATCACACGTATGAGTGAGATCACGTGATAGCTTGGGAAGGTCTCTAGCAGCATCACACTTTATGAGATCCTCCATAGATGGTTGGCATAGATGACCAAGTCTCTTATGCCACAGCTGGTTTTCTTCTTCTCTGGATAAAAGACATGTATCTTCTTCCCCACCTACAAGGTAGAGATTTCCCTTTGACCTTTTTCCCCACAGAATAGTTGCTCCATCTTTTCCTTTCACAACAAACATCTTCTCGGTAAATCGGATAGAGTGTCCAGAGTCACATAGTTGACTGACACTGAGTAAGTTATGACTGAGACCCTCTACTACCAAGACATCAGTACGTGTCATCTCTTTGCCCCCAAACATGGCTTTCTGTGAGCCAACAATCTTCAGGCCTTCATCATTTCCAAATTTGACAACTCCTTCTTTGTCATATTTGATGCCTGTAACAAGATCCTTATTACCCGTCATGTGGGATGTGCAACCACTATCAAGGATCCAAACACCAGATCGATCTGATGCCTTAAGGGCAATCTCCGCCACCACAGCCTTCTCATTTTTCTTCTTTTTAGTCCATACTTTTTCTTTCACACTCGGCATAGATTGAGTATTCTGTTCTTTCTCAGAGTATGATAGACCAGCCTCATCTTGCAAAGCTGCAAATCTATTCTGCGTTTTTAACTCACCTGTCGGTTTATTGACCTGCTGCTTGCAAACATTTTGATTCTGCTTTGGAACATTTCTCTGAATGATCGATGTACAGTACCTAGCCATGTGCCCAAATCCTCCGCACCAAAAACAGTGTCCTTCAAAATATGTTCTGGAAAACCGTTCTCTGTTTGGCTGCCATCTCTGTTCTTGTTCCATTCTATATCTCTTGGCTATGGAACACACATCCTGTGAATGTCCCATTTTCCCATAGTAATAACACCTGATATACGAGCCTCCTCTTTCATCTTCTATGTCTTCTGAATGGCCTGCTTTTCTGATATCACATTGGGGGTTAAGAGTTTTTCTTGATCCTTCATTTTTCGTCGCAGACTGACCACTTCTTCTTCAAGCTCTTTGATACATTTGACCTGCCCTTTTCCTGTGTTAGTCAAACAATCAATTTCCTTCTTTTGTTCCTCAATTCTAATCTTATGTTCAACAATATTTTCTGAGCTCTCTGGTGTTGAGGATTTTAGTCTTTCAATTTCTTCTAACAGTTCTGACTTTTCTTCATTATGTTGTTGCATATAGAGTTTGGCATCACAAACCACTTTATTGGATTTCTTCATTTTGGCTCTCCAAATATCTATCTCTTCAAGAGATACTTCCAATTCGGCTTCCATATCAACTCTTCCTTCAACTTCTTCTTCCTCTTCTCTAACGTCAGTTTCTTCCTATTCTTGAGAACTACCGATGACCGCTACCATAGCATTTTGTCTATGATCTTTACAATTTTCAAACTCCTCAACCTATTCATCCTCAGACTCATCTGAACTGTCTATTTCTTATGAAAGAAGATTCTTCCTCTTGAAGAAATTTCTCTTGAACTGATTTTTCCCTTTCACATAGGATGAGGATTTCTTCTTTGGAATTTCAACTTCATCATCATCATCGTCATTATCTTGAAATTTCTTGGGGCATCTTGCCACAAGATTACCAACCTTTCCACATCGAAAACATGCTAGTGGAAGTTTACCTTTAAACTTTCCTCTTCCTCCTTGCAGATTTGAAGAATGGAATGACATCACCTCATCTGTCTCTTCTTCTTCATTAGAATCTTCAATGGTGAGTTTCTTTATGACCTTGAATGCCAACTCTTTGGATTTCCCCTTTTCCATAGTCTAGTTATCATCGTTTCTAATTTCATATGCAACAAGTGTGTTGTGCAGGTTATCCAATGTCAGATCTTTTGGGTCTTTATCTTCCAAAACAGAATATTTAGGATTGAACCGAGGTGGAAGTTTTCTAAATATGCGCTTCACAATTTTTATATCATCGATAATTTCTCCAAGGCCCCGCATGTCTTCTACGACAGCATTTACCCTGTCAAAGAATGCATCAACAGACTCATTCGGGTTCATTCTCAGATCTTCATACTTGTTCCACAACACTTGCAGCTTTGCCTCTCTGACTTTTGTATCCCCTTCATAAATATTCAAAATCTTTTCCCACATGGCATGTGACGTTTTGCATGACATCACCTTTGTATATATGGGATTGGAAAGGGCTCCCCCTAAGGAATTTATTGCTTTTGAATCAGCATCCAACTCTTTATGCTCTGCTTCTGATAAAGCACCACTAGTAATATCATCTGTGATTCCATGCATAGCTGCTGAAAACACATCCATTCCCAAATATCGGAAATAGTGTTGCATTCGATTCATCCATATCTGAAAATTACATCCGTCAAAGATCGGAATCCCTCTATGATTAGTAACCTCCATTTGAGAGAAGATCAACTGTCAACATTTCTCTCTAATACTAATTCATAGGTCCACAGGGCTGAATACCCTGAGAGGGGGGTGAATCAGGGTATGACTGATTAAAAAATTAACGCTCGTTCTGATCTTGATTCACTGTTAAGCAAACCACTCTTCTCTCTCTTTCCTGTTGCACAAAGTAAACCAAATGTAAAGAATGCATAGGACACATCAATTTTACATGGTTCACCACAAAGGGCTACGTCCAAGGAGCATACGCCGACAAGTTGCCGGTCGTACCAGTTCCACTAAACTTCACTAGCTGTGGATTACAATGTTCAGGCTAGATCACTTCTATGCCCAGGCTCACTGCCTTTACAAGGTTTAGGGTCAGCTCACTGCTTTCCCAAGGGCCACTTCCTGTTTCTCTCTCTTTGGCTCACTGCCGGTGGAGAGGATCACCTACTTCCTCTTCCTAAGCCCCCTGCTCCAGAAGGGAATCCACTCACAGTTTATAGACCTTCAGGTCTCGTCATTTGCATGAAATAATGCATCTTTAACTGTTGATAGATGCTCTGTTGAAGTCCAACTTTCATCCACTGATGAATATCACTTTGCCTCTGACCACTGGGCTACTACCTTTGGAAAGTACCTTCGCAAAGCACCCTACTTTGTGAAGCTCCCAATTTCGCGAAGCTCAAACAAGCCTTCACGAAGCTTCTTCCTTTTCGCGAAGCTATCTCGTGAAGCTCTCTCGCGAAGAACTCCTGCGAAGCTCAACTCGTTGAAAAGCAAATTCTCTCGCGAAGCTCACCGAGCCAACGTGGAGCACACAACTTTCGCAGAGCTACAATAACCGCTACGAAGCTCCACTTTCTTGAAGCACACTGCCTTCGCGAACCACCTCTGCGAACCGAGAGCAATGGATTTTCTCTGAAAATTATCTCTACTTCACTCGAAGGGGTTGGCCTCTATTTATTGGCGATTCCACCGACCCTCGTCCCTTCCGCGTGAAGTAAACGCCACGTCATCTCAAATCGCGAAGCTCCAAAGTTTCCGCCGGAATTCTGTCCAAATCGTGAAGCACCATGGCACTTTTCCGTTCATGAATCTTGACGTAGTCGCGAAGAATCACCGTCAACATACCTCCGCGACTTCGCCGTGAAGCTCCCTCGCGAAGCCCAATATTCTTTCGCGCCTTCGCCGTGATGCTCCCTCGCAAAGCCCTTCACCGCCGCGATGCGCTTCAGCTTCTGCCGTTCACGAAGCTTGACGTAATCGCGAAGAATCACCGCCTCCATTCTTCTGGTCTTCGCGATTTCCAAACCATGCATCCCATCTTCACGAAATTCATGCCTTTGCCATATGAAATTATGCTCTTCATGGAAATCCACTTTTCGCGATGCTCACCAAACTCCAAATTTTGGACCCCAAAAATTTGGCAAACACTGGAAAACGGCGCCACCTTGTACTGCTCTTTTTGAACCGCCTCCTGATCATCCTTTCCTTTGTCATAGTTCTTTTTCAACATGGAATGTCAACAACTTCTCAGGAACTCGACAATTTTTCATGGAAACCTGCTTTGTCAACAAACACAATCAACCCAAAAATACTGCAATGTTACCTTGGGGGATTTTTTCCCAACAAATATAATTTTTGAAAAGTTTTTGGATGCCATGAAACATAGGTATGAAGTAGAATAGAATTAAAATTGTGCAAGATCCCTATTTTATAAAATATTCTTGAAGAATTTTTGTTCACTATCTTGCACACATATAATTGAATATGAGACTTCAATATAAGGAACAATATCCCAAACATTACTGTAGTGAGGAAAACAGTTAGTATAGGTGATCATAGATTATTGAGAAATATCGATATATTTTTCATAGGCTATTCAAGATACTTAAAAAGGTACACGAGAAAGGTAGATTCAGTGATATCATGGAGGAAGTTCAACATATCATCCTTTAGTGGTTCAATCCATATAGAAAGGTGTACTATTATGGTTAGAGTCATGATCTAGTGAAGCCTTCTGATTAGATCCAGAAGTAGAAGAAGTCTCTTAGTTGGATTCAGAGTATAAGTCTTTCAGTCAGAGTTGAAATAAGTATAAGTACTTCAATTAGATCTGAAAGAAAATAAAGTCTCTTGGTTTGATCCATGGTATTGTAATCACTTGTATTATAGTGAATAGTCTGTAAACAAGGGGAATAACTGGTTACAACAAGGATTGGAATTTTTTTGAACCTTATAAATATTGTGTACTGATCTCTATCTATTATTACTACTATAAAAGATGTGATATTGAGAGATAATATTGAATATATTGTGAAAATTACAAGTTCTAGAGGTTTATTTTGAAATAAAAGGAATTCATAAAATGAAACCACTGATTCACCCCTCCCATCTCAGTGGTCAATCTAGCCTAGGAAACTATAGATCCTTTTTCTAGATTTGATGAAATCCTTTACCATCTATACTAGTAACATAAGTAAATATACTAACTTGAAAAGTATAATTTCATCTTTTAATAAATATCTTCTACAATATCATCTTTTTCTCCAAACAAAGAGTATCCAAGATGATGTTTTTTTCATGATGTACTAAAACCAGATTCTAATGGATCAAATAATTTACAAAAGGATAATAATCTATTCCTCCTGTATTTAGAAAATATCTAAAAATGAAATGATTACCACATTGTAAGAAAATACTGAAAATGTGGAATCCTTCATGTGAAGAGATAATATATTTTACTTCAAATTTTACAAAATAACATCAAGGGTCCAACTTAGATTATTTCGCAAATAAATAACCCTATATCCAAAATAACCTTCAATACACTTAACATTAAATAATTTTTTATCCTAAAATTTTATCTCAAACCATTTATCTTACACATCCAAAAATGTAATATAATTCTTCCAAAATAATCCTTTACGTTAAACCAAAAGGTTATATATACCTTGACCCAGTAAAATGATTCCCAAAATATTATTAATCTCTATAAGATCCCAAAAAAATCAAAAATATTTTATCCTATAGTATTTTTCCCAAAAAATAATATTCATTCATCAAATTTTTTATGTAAAAACAATGTCATACTAACAAAGACATCATGTATTCCATTGGTATGTGTTTCATCCTTATTGCCCTTCTATTTTGAATTCAAGACCCATGGCCATTTTTTGATGTGTGGGTTTTTTCCAATTATACGAGTTTTCCTTTTTCTAAAACTATAATTCCTATAATATTTCCAAAAATCTGTTGAAAATCGTCAAAAATTGCATTAATACTCAAACCGTTTTTTAACCACTAAGGTTTTCTATTCGATATATTCCAAAAATTTACTAACTATTTTATCCCAATCAACCATAAACATATCAAACACAATGATAATATTAACCATAACAGTTATAAATAACATTAAAATTATTTCCAAAAAATATAAAATAATTATTCCTCAAATAATATTTTTACTAAAACATATACAAAACCAAAGGGATGTCTTCCCATAAATTTTTTCCAAAATATTATTTAAAATATTAAACTTTTGAAATATAAAACTATAGATGGGTTTTATATCCTTTAAAAAATATGGTAAACCTTAGACGTATCATCCAAAGACACTTTAGATTTATCCAATTATCAAACACATATTAAGGTTTATCTATCCCCCAATCATTTTTTTACAAAAAAACACCTTATCATTAAATAAAGTTTCATGGATATTAGTACCATTTAACATATTCTTGAAAATAATTATGAATAACTACTATATAACAATCCTTAGAAGTCCCAAGATTCTTTTACTCAAAATATCCTTAATATAACACTTCGAAAAAATACTTCCCAAATCCTAATACATAAACACTTCAATCTTTACAATTCAATGATTGACATAGAATAGGTCCTTCATCAGTCTTGGAGTTAACCCTAGGATTATTACATTGACTTATATAATACCCAAGTTCATCACACATAATATATTGAACTAAAAATGATCTCTTAGAATGAAATTATTTTCTTTCCATCATATGCTTCATTTTTATTTGATAATTCATCAATCTATTCCCATATTTTACATATATAAAACATTTTCCCATTCCCTTGAGACAATATAAAATGTTTCACTTTACACATTTATGACACGAAGGAGATTGATCCTTCTTTCCTCCATGATCTCAACTTCCCAATATCTCATCAAACTCTATCCTTGTCTTCTTTGGTGAGTCTGTGAGTTAGTTAATGCACAAATTTCTAATCATATATATTGATAAATGATTATGCATTATCACAATATCTTTCACTCCAGACAAAATTCCATTCAATTTCTCATGATCACTACATTATCCATCACATTCATTGTTAACATGGTTTCTTATGGTTCTATCCATTGACTAAAACCAAAATGTATAGTGTGACAAGAAATAATCATAATGGTATATTATATAATTATGAAAAGTAATTTAGAAGATATCTAAATACTAACACCTTATTTTAAATTTATGAAACCTTATGCATAACCCGGGTCATTAATGATCATTACCAAAACATTATCCTGATATCCTATACTTAGAATTATCCTCAAATTCAGTAATAAGCTTATGTTCCCTAATCTATTTTTTCCTAAATGTAGTTTTCAAGGTTTATAGTAAACTTCCATTAATACCAACTCTTATAACACTAAATCTAGTATCTAGGATCCAATGGTTACTTTATTATATTGGCACAAAATATAAGGAATCACATCCTAAAGGGCCGAATAGTAGTCTTGGTAAACTAGATTCATACATTATTCTTATTTTACATTGGAAATAAATTATAAAACATAGTGAGAGTAATTATTATTCATACTTGAAAAAATTCAAATATTCATTCTTTATATCTAGGGGAAAGGGAAAAAATAATGGTTAGATCAAAATTCTAGTAAGGAATTACATATAGTGGAAATTATCATGAGTAAATAAGTCATAATCGATATGATGAGGTAAATAACTGAAAACATATATCATTTAATTAATAACATGAGAAAAATTAAAAATTTGGAAATAATAAATGATGATAAAATAATACCATATAACCCATCACATGATCTTGAAACCTATCCATGGATATCATAAATTTTCAAATAATCACAGGGAAATCAATAACTAATCTCATAATTTTTATATATATAATGTAAGACATCTGAAACATTCTGTTGAGGAATCATCCCAAGACATTTTTCATAATTGGGTATAGCCTCATCCAAATACTCAAACTGGTCTTTCTCATGAGACCTATTGATTCATTGAGCGGCTATAACAAGCCCTTCCTATAACTTACTAACTCCAATGCATTTATCATATGAAATAGTGGAATCTAAATTCAATATGTAATTGACATAAACATTCATATTAAAAACTAACATTTGAAATGTAAATATTACCCTAGTAACACTAATCGTAAACCATCCAAATAAAGAATAATTATAGTATCATTAAAACATATCCCCATTTTAGTATAAGTATAATAAAGGTCTATTTTTTCACACGTATAAATACAAAAAAAATACTATTAAAAACATTCTTGAAAAAAATACCCTTTTTTGAAAACTACATTAAAAACTAAAAAAATATTGAATATTATGGATAAATATTTCTTTAAAAATAACCATGTAAAATTATAAATACTGTTTCAAAAAATAGAGCTGTCATGATGGAATGAAATCTTTTTCTTGTTGTAAAAGTTAAAAAACATTCCTTTCAAACTTTTATAAGAAAATTCAAAAAGTACCTCATTCAAAAAGTGACAAGAAGATTCTATTTAAACCATTTTTTAAAATTCAAACATTCTAAAAAATTTAATTGAAAAATAATTATATAATACTAAAAATATTTTTTAAAACAATTTAATGAAAATGTGTATATTAAATAAAAAAGATTCTCGACCATGTAGAAAAAAACTGGTTGTCCTTAAAAACAATATTTCAAAATATTGAGTACTTAAAGAGAGGAAAATGAAAGGAAAACTAATAATTTATAGAAATAATTATATTAAAATTAATTATATTTGGTATAATATATAAATATCAAATAATTCCCCCAATGTGGAATTAAACATAGACAATCCTGAACAACGATGAAATTGTGAAATAAACCCTTACCGCTTTGGTAAATTTGAATAATAATCCCCCTGATAGAATAAATTTAAATGAAACATTAAATACCATTAGTATAAAATATTCATGATATAAAATATAAATGGGATGTATATACACCACAAAAAATAAATAAGTTGTGAGTATGACATATGTTTCATAGAAGTAAGAGTGGGAAAAGAAACTCTTACCTTGTGTCTGACTTCCTTTTTCCATATTAAAACCTCTTGTATAATAATTATAAATATATTATAAATATATTAAATAGAAAAAATAATATATATAATAACTTTCATGAATTATAAATTTTATCACATGTTTATTAACAAATCATTATTAAAATCAATGTTTCAAGTGATAAACTGTTTCATATTCCATGTATACTTTGGTTTGATAGTTTTCATACTTGTACTTTTATTATGATTAAATCAAATTAAAAACATTATTTATGATTTAAATATAATATATATATCCAATATATTTATATTTAGAGTCATCTCTAAAAAGTAGTAGTAAACAAATTAATTAAATTGTTCATTGAGACAGTAGGCCATACGTACGCATGAACGTTGTTTTCACTTTTCAAATAATGGATTAAAGAAAGGTAAAAAATAATACAGATTTATAGAATAAATATTATATCATATATATCATATATAATCATTAAACCTATCCTTATAATCATATATTTAAAGATAAAATGAAAAATAAATCATATCGCATCATGTTGGTGGTAGTCTACACGTATGCACAAGTGACATTATCATTTTCCACCGGAATGGAAGGTAAGAAGGTAGGTATGTCATTATAATATAAGAAGAATAATTATTTCATAAATTTAATATATGTTCATTATTTCAATATTTATAACCATTCTTTTAAAGTGGTGATGAAAAATGAATTACACTACTACGTGGACACGGTAATCCATACATACGCATGAGCTATGTTTTCACTTTTCATACGATTAAAAAGAGACTTAAATTGGTAATAAAATTATCATAATAAAATATAGTTATATTTATGATACTATATTTATTATTTTAGTATGGATGCAGCATTTTTAAGGGAATTATAAGAAGAAATAAATTTGAAAGAGTTGTAAAAACTATTACCCACTAATAGAGAAACCTCATTTGGATATCTTATTAAGGACCTTAGGGATGGAATTTTGGAAATACCATAACCTACATAACTTATATAAGTATTTTTAAAAGATATCTGGTTAGGTTTTAATTGATATATATGGCTAAAAATGATGTAAATAATTGAGAGAAGGTGTTCCCTTTTATAAGTGAGGGGAGGGTATTTTTAGAATTTATTAATGTATTTTATTAATATAAAATATTTTTCATGTCTAAATGCATTAAAATTGATAAAAATAAAAGATAATATGATTATGATTATAAATAATGTCAAAAATTAAAATTTTAACAAGTTTTAATTATGTTTTCATTGTTATTGTTTAGTTTTAACTTCTGGTTAACCCATTTGACAATTACCACAATATTAAAATTTTATACCCTTTAAGGATCAATAATTTTAAAATAAAAGGTAAAATGACCCATAAATGGACCATGTCTTACATTTTTAACCCTATCCCATAATTTGGTAAAATATAATACTTTTATTAATTCTAAATAATTTAATAAAATATTATTTATCATAAAATTGTATTTTTTGAGACAAACAGAGACATTAATTGGTCACCCAATTCCAACCCCAAAGAAAAGTATTAAAAAACATTATGAGGTGTAATGAGTTTAAACCAGCATAAAAATGAGAGTGATACATGATGATATATGAAAACTCTTAAACCACAGCTCACTCAAACTGCCTGAGACGTCATGCCTTCGAGTAAGCAACCACATTAAGCCAAAAGTGCATCAACTCCGAGCAAGCTCCAATGCCTCAAGATAAGTAATATTTAGTAGGCATGATGAAATGAAAAAACAGAATAAGTGACATCAAACTATAGTAGGAGCAAGGAGTATATTTGGTGTCACTGTCAAGTGAAGAGAACACCCATAAAAAGCAGGTCCATCTCATTTGGACAGGTTGTAATAGCAATCTTTGGCACAAACAAAAGAGGAGAATCAACCAAGTTGGTGAAAATAAGGTCCCTACCAAATTAATAGTTATAAAAATGATTTTAATAATAATTTATAATAATTTTTTATTTATTATACCATATTATTAATGTCATTTTTGAAACTATTAATTTGATGACTTTAAATAAATTAATAAAAAGGGTGAATTTCAATATAATCCTTTAAAACATCTTTAAAATTTCATATATATATATATATAATTCATCGTATACATTAATTCATTCAAATTATATCACTTTTAATATTTTAAATTCCTTTATTTTAATTTGTCTATTAATTGAATAAATATTGTATCGGTGTTGTGTAAGCATTTAAGGTAATTATTTTATCACTAAAAATAAGAAATAAATTAGCATAATAAATATATAATTTTTATTTAAAATACTTTTTTTGAATAAGATATATTCTCTATATATCCTTATGTTAAAATTTTAAAGATAATTAAAAAAGGAAAATGACATTTTTGACTTTTCTTTAAATAAAATAATATAATAGTCAAAATCATATACAAATGGAAAAAGATCATATATTAAAATATTTTATGAATATGGGAGAAATTTTTTTATCCAATGAAATTAAGTCAAGTGTGGGGGTCATTTTCAAGTCCTTATTATATTATTCTAACCATATTTATCTGATTTTCCCTTACTATGGTGACAATTATTTACTATGGTCACAATTTATAATGAACAAAAATAAAAGATATATATTTTAAAAATTTGGACCTACTAATTCTAAATACATAATAAAATTTTCAATATAACATTTTTATAATTGGAATTAAAAAATTTAAAATCAAAATTAAAAATGTAATGAAAAACAGTTTTTCAGAAAAATGTCATTTTTTGAGAAAAAATTTTTTTATACCAAATTCAATCATAAAATTGATTAAAATGAAATTAATTGAATTATTAATAATATAATATAACTAATTATAGTTTTAAATCATTTTAAAAAAAATTAACATTATAAATTCTTGAAACAAAAACATAGTTTTCAATAAAAATCAATATTTTT
Organism: Viscum album; assembly: GCA_963277665.1. Lineage (NCBI taxonomy): Eukaryota > Viridiplantae > Streptophyta > Magnoliopsida > Santalales > Viscaceae > Viscum > Viscum album. The sequence continues at coordinate 286,741,850 of OY728119.1, read as the reverse complement.
TACTATTCACTGAAAATCATTTTTTTTGTAAAATTTGAATATTTTACCCAAAGATAATTTTGATATGATAATTTAAAAAATCATATTATTTTTATAAAATAAAATTTATTGAAGTTATTGAAAGTAATTATAATATTTTGTCACAAAAAGCAATAGAATTTGTTTTTGAAGACAACATATTTTTGAAGAAAAAAATAACTTTACTGTAAATTGAGTAATTATTTCATAAGAATTAATCAATGAATTTGTATTGATAAGATCATTTATAAATATTTAACTATTAATTTAATTCTATTCATACCAGCTAATTAGATAACTAGATTATAATATTAATATTTAAATAATAATATTTTGTTGTTCATTTAAGCCCAGTGTTGCATGTTGTATATGGTATCAAACATGGAATTATTTTAAAATATTAGGGTGTTATAGTGACTATTTTGTCTATCCAATTAATGAAGTGGCTCATGGATGGGGTGTATAACTAGTTAAGTAATAATTGGATGGTTGTAGTTTCTAACCAACTGAGGCAAAAGAGTTTGTTATTAGGGTGTAGAACTAGGATCAACTAGAGGATTAACTACTAGTGTGTATAAATAGTTGGTGTATAATCCTTTATACATATGAATAATATTATAGTGGATAATATATATTGGGTATCTAACATATATGGAATGTATTGGTTCTTAGTATCCAACCTTGTAAATATCGTGTGTTGTGTTATCTCTTATTATTATTGCATACGAGGTGTGGTTGGTAAATTATATTGAGAGTATTGATAACTTTTATAGGTTCAACATGTAGAGTTAAACATGGGAATAATTCATAGAAATAGAAAACCATATATTCACCCCCCCCCCCCTCTTAGTGATACCTGACCGGTTCTTGCGATTTATAAGTGGTATTGTAACATCCTCGTTTCCTCTTAAGATCCAAGAATTATTGAGGATGTAAAGTAAGATTTATGTGATTAGAATGAGTGTATCAACATTCTATTAAAATACTAAGGATTTATGTTAGACCATTTTCCTTGTTTTAAAAAAAGTTAAAAATGGGTAAAATAAAAGTAAAAAGAAAAAATTACCAAGGTACTGAAATTATAATGGTAATAAACACCTTTCCATAAATTTAAAAATGAAGAATCAAATGAGTAGAAAGGTGAAAGTTGATTCATCATTTTCAATAAAATTTAGTGATGAAATCAATATCTTTTCTTATGTTGAGAAATATAAAAAGAATAATGAGTTCAATAAGAAAGAAACTCTAAATGTGGGAAAAAAGAATAGATTTAAGGTGTATAATCTTGAGAATATGGTTAAAGATATTAAGGATAAGTTGGTTGAAAGGGAAGAAGAACTAGCTAGGAAAAAATAAATATCTCTTATAGTTTAAAATTAGAAAAATAAACCCATAGAAGACTTCAAAATTTTATCAAAAGAAAAAATATGATTCCTCTCAAATTGGTAGGAATATAAGTTTAAGGGAATAAGGTAAATCTATGTTTTCTAAGAGTACATGTTTTAATACTAGATTTTAAGAGGTTTTTTACAAGAAAAAATGAAGGCATTCTTTCACATTAAAGGTATAGATAAATTTTCTAATAAAATAAATTTTTCAAAAAAAATGGTTCAATCAGAAGGAATGAAATCCCAATAAAACTCTGGATATATTTATTCTATGAGTGGAAGAAAAAAAGTTCAAGGTTTTTATTGGTTTTATGTAAGTTATAGACAGTCATGTAAAGATATTGAGATGACTTATAATGATATAAAATTTTGAATATTTGTTTTCAAATCAACTAACATTTTCTAAATAATTGGATGAGACTGAGAAATGTGATAAATCTAAAGAAAAACATGTGGTTTTAGAAAATGAAGAAAAAGATTATGAGAAGTTATCCACAATTGGAAACTTGAAGATTCAGAGCACTGAGGAGGAAAAATGTATTCCATATAGTGAATAATTTTAAAGGGAGAAATAATATATTCAAATCAATGAGTTTCAAAACCAAAAATAAGAGTCTAAAGAAATATTCTCATGCTGATATTGGAAGAAAATAATGGCCTAGTTTGAAAGGATGATCTCAATCTGAATTTTAATTCTAAGAAACCAAGATGTCACACCTTATTCTCTATTATTTTATGTGTTTTAAACTAAAAATGTAGGGAATGTAAGGATATGTTTTAAGATATCACTTTTGGAAAACATATTAATATTGTAAATCATGGTGTCTACTAACATCCAGGAAATGGAATACAAGTGTGGATCCCTTAAAGGAGAGAAACCGTGAGAATTAATATGAAAACCTTGGTACGTATTAATAATTAAAGGTAAATGTATTCCAATCACATTCTAATCCCTTATTATTAATTGTATTATCTTATCAATTAAGGGTAAGTTCTTGGTTGATGAAAAAGTAATACAAATGGGGAGCTATATATTTTTCAACTGAACTTTATGATGTGTTTGTCGAAATATGTGCCAGATTTAGAATTTCATTGATAAATATGGTTACTTACAACCCCTTGAATGACAATTAATACATTCTAATCATTATTTCACATATATGGTACTTTATGGACAAATTTTACATCTCTAGTTGTATCTATATTGTTTTATACATTGGTTTATCTCACATATACTTAGATTTGATTAACTGAAGTCGCTTTATTAAGAGAAGCATATGATGTCATTCCTCTCTGAAAATTGATCATGGAATTTTCATATAAATAATATGATCATGTTTTTAGAATAAAAATGAGATGATAAAAATCCCCCACTCATCCTTTTCATTTCATTGTCAAAGGGGGAGAGCATACATATTGAATTTTGAATATATGAACAAGATATTGACCCTAAAACTCACAAAGGGGGATTGTTGGTACTAGTATTTCATTTGTTTTCAATAATGTTTCAATATGTGTTTTATGAGTTTGGATGAAGTGGTTATGCTTTAAAATTGTTATGTAATCACTTGATGACATTGGATGTCATGTTTTAGAAATTATCAATCTTACTAACTTTGATGACTTTTAAGTGATCTTAAGTTCCAAATACCTATGTAATTAATGAAATTTTTTCACAAAAATATTAAGAATAATATTTTCTATGAGAATATTTATTTTTATGAAGAATAATTGAATATTTACATACAAGGGGTTTTATTACATGAGGATGTGAAGCAGATTCCCATGTAAAATGATAGAAATTTCATGAAGGTATTTATGGTGGTTTGAAAAACAAATTATGGATTTTAATTATATTATACACTTGGAAAGTATGATAATTATTAATTGTAGCCTCATATAAAAAAAAGAGTCTATACCACTGGCTATCCAAGTCCAAGGATCGACCACAGGAACATGTGGGACTGGGTCTATCATTCCCAAGGGAACCATCCCTGTCTAGCTCATGGGAGGAAAAGGAGAATGGATAGGAATATCACCCGCAAGGTGCAGGTGGGCCCATGTGTTAGGCCTATAGATATTGAACATATAATTTTCTATGGTTGGTTAATAAGCTTGTTGGGATGAATATCATGTGTTGGTGTATGTAATATGTATGGGTGTTGATCCCCCATCACCATTTCGATGGGTATATGGTATTCATTGATTAATAAAGAACTACCTAAATGATGTAATGACAGATTTGGGACATGCAAACCCACATAATTGTTCTTCCATCATTAAAAATATGGATATAATTATGTTCATATTATGGTGCTTATGTGATTCATCTGATCTTCTTGAGAAATATTCTTCAACCTCTGGATATTCAATGGACATACACATACTTGAGGAAACTAATGTTCACTTTTATCCTCAATTTTGTACATATTCATTGATGATGTTGATGGGATAAAGTATTTGATATTGAACCAAACTCATGTATTCAATTTATTACATTCATGCATTGATATTTTGAAGAAAGAGATACAACTAAATTAAAATAAAGTTATAGTTGGTAGTTTTAGCATCCATCATTAGTGGATGAATTTGTAATTCAAAAAGAAGAGAGTCATACTATAACAGTCTTGCACATGAGACAATTTTCACATATTTTGGGGTGACTTAAAATTCAATGTAAGTTTATTTGATAATATTGAATCCTTTATGGAATTAGAAGGTCACGAACCAACATTATTTGTGAAGATTCGGCAAGGCCTAAAACTATGATGAAAGACATTGAAACTCTCCTGTAAAAAGATAAGGACTGGGGATTTCATTTGTTTCTAAAGATATTGATAAAGATCCTATTTTTACAAAAAAAAATATAGCACCTATAAAACTCAGTTTTTCAAGGATGATTTTATGCACAGTCCATGATTGTGTGAAGAAGAAGAGGTGGTCACGAGCACTCAACTTGTGCATAAAATACTGGAGGTCATTCAAGAAGAAATTGGTTCTGTGAAGCAACCGAGATAGAACGATACTTATATGTGTTATTCTTCTTGATAGAAAATAACTATTTAATAATTGAAATATAGTGCATAAATTACACTATGTTCTATAAAAGTGAAGGAAATTGATATTATAAATAGCCCACACACTTTGTTTTCATGAATAAGTAGTTTCGGAAAGATCCTTGCATGAATAATAACACGTGTGAGAAATATAAAATGTTTTCGTTTACCTGTGTTGCACGGAGATAGCTTGATTCCATATAATCACTCTTTGGAAAATTATTTTCATAGGAATAAGTGGATAGTGAGTTCATGTTGTGTAAAGGACAGTGCACTCACATGTTGAGGAACAAATCACTCACACCCATTCAGGTTTTTGAAAAAACAATAGTCCACATGCATAATTACATGATTACAGGAAATTATTTAGTAATTGAGATACTATAAATATGTATGAAATAAATTAATAAATAAATAAATATAATGTTTGATAAAGTTTTGGATTCCATGCAACTTAGTCATGAAGTGGAATAGAATTAAGATTGTGCAAGATCCCTCTTTTCTAAAATATTCTTGAAGAATTTGTGTGAACACTCTTCCACACATCTAATTTATGATGGGACTTCAATAGAGGTAATAATATATTGAGCATTGTTTTACTAAGGCAACTGGTTAGTATATGTGATTAGAGATTATTGAGCAAGACTGATATACATATAAGAGGTTGTTGAAGACATAGAACGGGAACACAAGAAAGTTATATTTATTGATATCATGGAGGAATATCAACAGATCTTCCTTTAGTGGATCAATCCTTATTTAAAGGTGAAGTCCTCTGGTTAGAGTCAGGATCAGGTGAATCCTTCTGGTTAAATCCAAGAGAAAAATTAGTCTCTCAGTGGGAGTCAGAGTAGAAATATTTCAGTTAGATCTGAAAGAAGTGGAAGTCTTTCAATTGGATCTGTAAGCAAACAAAGTCTCTCAGTTGGATCCAGAGTATTGTAATCACTTTTTTGATAGTGAATAATCTGTAACCAAGGGGAATAACTGGTAACAACAAGGAGTATAATTTTTTTAATACTTATAAATATTGTGTGTTGATATGTGTCTATTATTAATACTATGAATGATGTGGTATTGAGAGATAATTTTTAATAGATCAAGAACATTAACAAGGTCAAGATGTTGAATTTTAAATAAAATTAATTCATAAAATGAAATCACTGATTCACCCCTCCCCTATCAGTGGTCAATATGGCCTAGGTCACTATAGATTCTTTTTATAGAGTTAAATAAATCCTTTACCCTCTAGACTAAGAACATAAGTAAATATAAAAACATAACAAGTATAATTTCATCTTTTAATAAATTTCCACCACAATATCATATTTTTCTCCAAATGATGAGTATTCAAGTTGAAGTTTTTTTCCTAAAGCACTAAAATCAGCTTCTATTGGATCAAAAAATTTACAAAATGATAATAATTTATTCCTCATATCTTTATACATTAACCAAATCTTAAATTTTTACCACATGGTAAGAAAATGCTCAAAAGGTATAATCCTTCATGTGAAGAGATAATATATTTTACATGAAAACATACACAATAACATCAAGGGTTAAACTTAGATTATTTCAAAAATAAATAACCCTACATCCCAAATAAACTCAACATTATGTAAAGTTTTATCCTAAAAGGTTATATAATTACCTTTATCTTAAAACTCCAAAACTTTAATTGAAGTATTTAAAAATAATCCATTATGTTAAACCTAAAGGTTATATATACATTAACCCAATAAAATATTCCCCAAAAATTCATTAATCTTCACAAAATCCCAAAAAAAATCATAAATATATGATCCTATAATATTCTTCTGAAAACATAATTTTCATTATGAAAATTGTTCATGTAAAAACAATGTCATACTAACCAGGACATCATGTATTTCAGTGGTAGGTGTTGCATCCTTATCGCTCTTCGGTTGTGGATTCAAGTCCCATAAAATTTTCTTTCGTGAAGGGTTTTCACCTAGTCTATGGTTTTTTCTTTTTCTAAAACTATAATTCATATAATTACCCCAAAAATATGATGAAATTTATAAAAAATGGAATTAATACTCAAACCATTTTTTAACCACTAAGGTTTTCTGTACGATGTATTCCTAAAATGACCTAACTCTTTAATCCCAATAAACCCTAAATACCCCAATAAAAATGATCATCCTAACCCTAAAGGTTATCAATAATATATAACTTATTTCCTCAAAATATAAAATTAGTATTCCTCAAATAACCTTTTCACTAAAACATTTACAAAACCAAAGGGTTGTCTTCACATAAATGTTTTCAAAAATATCATTAATAATATTATACTTCTATCATATAAAATCTTAGGACGGATATCTTTTCTTTTGAACATATGCTCAACCTTATTATTATCATCTAGTGACACTTTAGTAATATCTAAGTATAAAAAACATATTAAGGGTTATTCTTCCCTTAATCATTTATTGACAAAAAAACTACTTATCACTAAATAAATTTTCATAGATATCATTAACATTTAACATATGCTTGAAAATCATTATCAAAAAAAACTATAGATAAATATTCTAAAGTCTCATGATTATTTTAATCAAAATATCATTGATATAACACTTCTATAGTATAATTCACAAATCCTAATACATAAAAACTTCAACCCTTTCTATTCAATGATTGACATGGAATATGTTTTTCCTTGGTCTATGATTTAACCCTTGTATTAGTGTATGGACATAGATAACACCCATGTTCCCCACACATAATATATTGAACTAAAAATGGTCTTGTAGGATGAAATTTACTCGCTTCCACCATAATCTTCATTTTGATTTGATAATTCATCAATCTATTCCCTTATTTTTGACACATAAAACATTTTACCATTCCTTTTAGACATTATACAAGGTGTCCCTTTCAAAATTTATGACATTAAGTAATTTATCCATCTTTACTCCATGATCTCCACCAAAAATCTCTTATCAAACTCTTTCCTTCTCTTCTTGGTCAGTTTGGGAGTTGGTTAATTAAACGTTATTAATCATATATCTAGATAACTGATTATGCATAATCAAAATATCTTTTACTCTAGTCATAATTCCATCTGGTTTCTCATAATTACTACATTATCCATCACATTAATTATTAACATAGTTTCTTATGGTTCCAACCATTAACTAAAACTAAAAAGCATAGTGTGAGCAACAATAATCGTAATGTGATACCATATAATTTGGAAAAATCATTTATAAGATGTCTAAATCTAGACACCTTATTTTCAATCTATGAAACCTTTGGCATAACCCAGGTCATCCATTGTCATTACCAAAACTTTTCGCTAATATCATATACTTAGAGTTATCCTCAAACATAGTAATTGGATTATGTTCCCTATTCTATGTTTTCGTAAATATAGTTCATAAGGTTTATATTAAACTTACTTTAATACCAATTCTAATAACCCTTACTCCAGTATCCAGGATCCTATAGTTAACTTATTATATTGTCATAAAATAAAAGTAATCACATCCTGCAGGACCTAATTATAGTCTTTGTAGACTATATTCATACATTATTCCCATTTAACATTGGAAATAAATTATAAAACATAGTGAGAGTAATTATTCTACATCCTTAAAAAAATTCAAAATTATTTCATCATATCTAGGGGAAAAGAAACAAAATAAGTGTGAGAAAAAATGATCAGTAATGGATTAATTATAATGGAATAAATCATGAGTAAATAATTCATAATAAATATGGTGAGTTAAATAACTGAAAACATATGTCATGTAATCAATAACTTTACAAGAATTAATAATATGGGAAGAATAAATTATGATCCAATAATTCAATATAACCCATCACATAAGTTTGAAACATAACCATGGATATCATAAATTTTCAAATAATCACATGTAAATCAATAACTGATATCATAATGATGGAATGCATAATTTCAGACATATAAAAGTTTTCAATGATGGATCGTGCCAAGACATATTAAAAAATTGGGTAAGGCCTCAGCTAAATACCCAAAATGGTTTGGATCATGAGACCTATCGATGCATTGAGGGGATATAACTATCCCTTCCCATAACTTATTAAATCCAATGAATTTATCATATGAAATGGGATAATAGAAATTCAATACATAATAAACATATATATTTGTATTGAAAATGAGAATAAAAAATTTCTACATTCCCCTAGTCAAACTGATCATAAAAATTTAAAATAAAAAATAGTTACAGTATCATTACAAAATATCCCCATACGATTATAATTATAATAAAGGTATTTTTTTATGAGTATAAAAACCATAAAAAATCATTAAAAACATTCTTGATAAAATTATCCTTTCATTTTGAAATCCACATTTTAAAACTAAAAATATATATAATATTATGGAAAATAATTATTTTAAAATAAACCTGTAAACTTACAAAATAAGTTTCAAATAATTTAGCTATCATGATGGTGGGAAATTTTTTTCATGTTGTATAAGTTAAAAAAATATTCCTTTCAAAATTTTGTAAAAAAAGTAAAAAAGAACCTCATTCTTAAAGAAATAGGAAGATTCCATTTAAAACATTGTTTAAAAGTAAAACATGGTTAAAAATTATTTTTAAAAATATTTATAGAATACTAAAACTATTCTTTAATAAATTTTAAATAAAATATAGATATTAAAGAAAAAATATTCTCAACTATATAGGAAAAAAAATGGTTTTACTTAAAAACATTATTTTAGTATATTGAGTACATAAGGAGAGGAAAATGAAAGGAAAACTTAGAATTTATAAGAATAACTATAGGAGAAGGAATTATATTGGTTCTAATATATAAATATCAAATAATTTCCCCAATGTAGACTTAAACATCGACAATCTCGAACAATGGTGAGATTGTGAAATAACACCTAACCACTATGATAAATTTGAATAATAATCCCCATGAAAGAATAAATTGAAATGGAATATTAAATACCATGAATATAAATTATTCATGATATACCATATTAAATGGATTTATATAAACCAAAAATAAATAAATAAGTGGTGAGTATGACATGTGTCTCATTGATGTAAAAGTGAGATAAGAAACACTTACCTCTGGTCTAACTTCCTTTTTCCATGTTAAAACCTCCAGTATAATAAATATAGATTTATTATATATATATTACATAACCACAATCATATATATAATACTATACATGACTTATTTATAAATTTTATCACATGTTTATTAATAAATTTTTATTAAAATCAATATTTTGGGTGATAACTGCTTCATCTTCCATGTATAATTTGGTTTGATAGTTTTCATAATTGTACTTTTATGATGATTTTGTCATCTAAAAAATTCATGATATAAAAATCATATATATATATATATCCAATATATTTATATTTAGAGTCATTTATAAAATGTAGTGATACAAAAATTAATTATACTGTTCCTGAAGAAAATAGGTTGTACGTATGCGTGAACGTTATTTTCACATTTCAAATAATGGAATGAAAGAAATGTAAAAAATAATTCACATTTATAGAATAATTATTATATCATATATATCATATTTAATCGTTAAATTTATCTTTATAACCATCCATGTAAAGTGGAAATGAAAAATGAATCACATTGCATCATGTTGGTGGTAGTCCACACGTATGCATTAGTGACATTATCATTTTCCAATAGAATAGAAGGTTATAAGGTAGGTATGATATTATAATATCATAAGAATAATTATTTGACAAATTTTTTATATATTCATTGGTTTTATATTTATAACCATTCTTGTAATGTGGTGACAAAAAATGAATTACACCACTACATGGAGATGGTAAGTCTTACGTACGCATGACTTATGTTTTCCCCGTTCATAGGATGGAAAAGAGTTTTAAATTCATAATAATATAATCATAATAACATATAATTCTATTTATGATACTATATTTATTATTTTAGTTTGTGTGTAAATTTTTTAGAGGAATTATAAGAAGAAATAAATATGTAAGAGTTGTAAAAATGATTACCTTCTCATAGAAAAGCATTATTTGGATCTCTTATAAAGGACCTTAGGGTTTGGATTTTGGAAATAACATAACCTCCATAACTTATATAAGGATTTTTAGAAGATAATTGGTTAGGTTTAGGTTGATTTATATGTCTCAATGTGATGTAAATAATTGATAGAAGATGTGTCCTTTTATAAGCGAGTGGAAGGGTATTCTTGGAATTTATTAAAGTATTAAATTAATACAAATTATTTTTCTTGTATGGATGGAATAAAATTGATCTAAATCAAATATAATATTATTATAAGTCAAAATACAATCAAAAAGTAAAATTTTAACTAATTTTAGTTATTTTTTCACTCTTATATTTTAGTTTTAACTTCCTGTTAACCCATTTGACAATTACCAAAATATTAAAATGTTATAACCTTTTCGGGACAATAATTTTACCATAAAAGGATAAATGAACCTTTTTTTTTGAAGAGGGTATATTGGCCCCAAAAGGCCAAGACATTTTTATTAAAAACAAATTGCTAAAAGAGATGAAACAAAGGTAGTTTATTACAATATCTCTCATAAATAGGATTCAAATACAAAGGAATCTCATCAAGACATGTGATCTCTTTGTTGCATCCATTATTCTCAAGCCCATATTCCACCTTATTGTATTCTCGGAACACATGTGTGACAATGTAGTTGTTCTTTGAAAGGGATGTGAGGAAGTGCATCCTTCGAGAAGTGAGTTTCCATTATAAATGAATGACTCTATTCAAGATTGATTGAACAACCATAATATAATCACTTTTCAGCCAAATATTGTTCATATATTTGATAGTGGAATAATGAAAAATATAAATAACACTAAGTAAATTGGCTTCTAAAGAATAATAATTGCCACACGAGACAAATTAACATCTGATGATCTTATCATTGTGGTCTCTAAAAACAGTACCACAACCAGCCGGACCTGGGTTTCCCTTAGAAGCACCGTATACATTAATTTTGATCTAGCCACACATAGAAGGCTTATAGAAAACTTCTAGAAATCCACATCATAGTATATAGTTTCCAGAAATTCCGAGTTTTGTAGCACAAGGAAGTCCTGTACTGAGTTTCAGCACTTACCAGTTTGAATGTGATTGGTTTCCTTTGTTGCAACAATGATATGAACCAGAACCTCCTACATACGAACAGCCTTGTGTCCATGCTAGATGTAATTTTTATTTCTCTAGATTGTGTGAATTATATTGACAACAGAAACTAAGAACAAGTTCTTGACTTGAGGAAAGGTTGAAACTATTGTTCCAAACTACATTAGGTCTGAAACATTTGGAATAGTGGGAAGATGTATCTGAAAAAATTTCTGAAGCACCTTCTAGAGTGCAGAGGCTGTTGAAAAAAAGAGGAATATGTGATATATGTCATCCTAATTTTTATTGTAGTACATAGACCTGGAAGAAAAATGAACGCCACAAATTTTTAAGAAATAATCAGTAGGATGTTTATAGTGAGAAATTCTCCAGATAAGCATTAGTATGGATGGTCTGATCTAGGTTTTATCAGTTTTTTTGATCTATAAGATATCATCATTTGAATTTAGAAGAGACTAATAAAAGATTTTGGAATCTAGAATACCATTTTGGCCTATTCCATAATGACAATATCCTTTTGTGGAGAAAAGAAATAAGTATCTAGCTGGCTATGTATGTCATCAGTTATGTCTGAATTGGGAAAGGCTAGAAAATCACAAATTGAGACACTTGTATCTAGATATAAATCATGCACATCAACCATGTTGATAAACTGGGTGACCTCCTAGTTATCAATCCAGAAATTGAGAGTATAACACTTTAATGAGTTCCACTGAGAGTTAGACATGACATTGGAGAAAGAAGCTTTGATAGTAGGCCAGATTGAATATACCATATAGAAGTTGTTTCCTTTCTTCAGTTTATCAATGAACCTTTTCTTTATGAATATGAGATCCAACGAGTCATTACAGAGAAGATTCCAATAAAACTTAGCTTCCAAAGAATCATTAAAAAGTATGAGATTTTTTATTCCCATATCACCCTTGTTGATAGGTTTGCAACAAGAGTTATAAGGAACTATGACCATTTTTATTTGCAATACATTGTTGCTCCAAACAAAATGTTTAGTGTTGACATTCAAATGTTTGATAAGAGAAATGGGCCATTTATAAATCAGAAAATAATTAATGATCTTAAATACAATGGTGTGTTTGACCTGGAAAATCATACCAGCCATAGATAGAGAATTTAATTTCCTAGTAGAGAGATGTATCTTTATTTGATCGACAGTTTTGATGAACTATCAATCTTTAGGTCTACCCTAAAAAAGAGGAACCCCAAGATATTGCATGTGCCTGAGGCCTTCATGCATTCCCAAATCCATATGAAGCTGAGATACTCTATTTACTAAGATTTGTTTCACAAAATAGATGAATTATTTATTCCAATCAATATCCTTCCCCGAGAGATATTTATAAAGAGATACTTCCTTTTTCAGATTTCTAACATTATGTTTTCCTAGTTTAAGAAAGACAATCATGTCATCTGCATAAAGAAGATGAGTTAGAGATTCTAGATTTCTAGAATCATGAATAAGAATAAGTTGTCCATGATATCTCATTTGTGTAATAATCATTCTCATGTAGTCATCTACAATAGAAAAAAGTATGGAATCCCTCCTTTTATTACATAAATTTTCATTACATTTTACAAATAGAGGATCTTTAAAGCCTAGTGTCTTGAAAATTAAGAAAAATATACATGAAAACATTAAAAATTCTTCTAATAACCTTGTAATGATTCATCAAAGGTTCATCCTATGTACAATTACTGCATCTCATAACCTAGAGACATACATCAAAGGAAAGGGTGAGTAGAAGGCCCAGTAAGGAAAGCAATGGAATCTGTTTACTTGTGATATCAATAAGAACACGATGAAAAACTTAAAGACATGATCAATGAAAGTAAAGGCATATCATAATGAAAATAAATTGAATCATAACATTAATATGTGACTACAAAATTTAATTTATACATTCATGAACATATCACCAACTTTCATCCCCAAGGTGTCATAAAAAATACTAAGTTTATTCACCAAGGAATCGTGACACTTGTCATCTCCGGAGATTAAATTATTTACCCAATGAATTGAAGCACTATCAGGGAACACCCTTAATATTTCTTTATTTTCTTTTGATCCAAATAGATCATAAACAATAATTTCATAAATAACCCAAAAATAATTTAAGAAATGGGTTTCATTTCAAAATCGTGAAGTTTTAAAAGTGCTTTGAAAAAACTTGATCGTTATTTCATTTATAACCCATGGAAAATGAATGAATATTTCATGTCGGTCAATTCCAGAATAAAATATATCATTTTTATGTATTTATTAATAACCCTATAAACTAAATGTTTTTGGTTATTCATATAAATAAAATAATATAATTTCTTTAGAAAAAGAGAGAGATATTTTGAGACAAAAGTTCTACAGCATAACACCTCTATAACATGATTTTAGAAAACATTAAAAAGAGAAAGGAAAAGGGTAACACACTCATACATAACTCATAATATATTATAGGGATATAACACAATTTAAATAATATCCTGGTATGGATGTTTGAATGACATACGACACGAAAATGAAACTTGAAAGAAAAGAGAAGATGTGATTTCTTTTACAAAAACTCAACAGCCTAACAACGTCAATTAAAAATTCAGAAAATTATATGATGAGATTAGAAAGGATATCTCATAAATTGGACATTAAATGTAAAGTAATAAAGGTATATAATAACATACCCCAATATAAGAAGATGGAAACTAGAAGACATAACATAAAGGAAGTCATGACTTAAAAGAGGAGGGTGAAAGTTTCCCTTACCTTGAAAAGTAACATCAAAAGCTTGAAGGTTGGAACCTTGGAAGGACTCATTGGGAAGTAAAAAGACCATATCTTTGTTTATGATTAATTTTTAATGAAAGGAATTATGGAATGAGTTGGTATTTATAGCAAAAGTGAGGGAATATTTTATTAATTTCTAAGGGACACCTCATCGGTGGTATTTTAAAAACCACGGGATTGATCATGGTATTTGACCATGTTATTGGACACCTGGGACACCTAATAACATATAATACTATTCAAAAGTCGACCAGAATTATTACATTATTATTACATCATTAATGATGACATTAATCACACCGAAACATGAAACTGTATTTTTACTATTCACTGAAAAACAAAACATTTTATAAAAAACTCATAAATTTACCCTAACCTAATATTGATGCTATGAATTCAAAAATGAACTCCATTTTATGAAAATAATTTTCTAATTATGAGATATTTAATTTTTAAGTAAAAACACTATTTACCTAAAAAAATACTAATTCTTAACTAATAATTTTTGAAAAAGTTATTTACTTATGCTATTATAACACTTCACCATTCAAGATGCCTAAATTATATTTATACTTTATTAAGTGAGGTTGTAATTACATTGGCCACATTACTATTCATAACGGTAATATTACTATTCATACTTTACTATTCACTAAAAGTTAAGTTGATCTTATTAGACTCTAAATTTTTTACTAATAACAACTATAGAAGACCATTTTCTGAGAATAATTTTACATTATTAATTATTTAATGTATACAATTATATTTAAAAATAAATTTTTTTCCAAAATTTCATCAATAATATGAAACTTCTATAAATTCATCCTATATTTATCTGGACATTTGAAATACACAAGTTTTACCATAAGAATAAATAAAAATTTTATTTATAAAAAAGGATTACACAAAGTAACTAAGACCTTGTTACACAGCCCCTTATAACACCTATATAAGACCTAAGTGTAATGTGTTCTATGCTAATAGAATCTTGGGGTGGCTCGGACAACATTTCCTGAGTGGTGATTTCTATCAGCTTGAACTTCTCCCTTATGTAGTTTTGTTGAAGCTTCACATGTTGAAGCTCAGCTTGGGCTTGGTCCATAGCAAAACCTAGTGATGCAACCTCCTTCCCAAGCTCTGAAAGATGGGCTTCGTATGTCCCGAGTCTACTCGATGAGGTCATCGACCCTTCTTTCTGTATTAATTAACCATGATCACTTGTATTTATAAACAATAATCATAACGTTAAGAATTTAGTTTCCAACGGTCATATAACAGTCAAAATCCAATGGTATTATTTTAATTATACTCACTTCATTAATTAAAGGATATAGTTTTGTTGAGTATAAAATAAAATAATACAAAAAATAAAGAAACAAATATTATTCAAAATTTTAGGTCGTTACATTCTTCCCCCCTTAAGAAATTTTATGACCGAAATTTCAACTCATACCCTTAACAGAGAATAGTTGTTGGTAGTTCTCCCTCATAAAGTCCTTTGGTTCCCACGTGGTTTCTTCATATTTTTGTTTCCTCCACAACACCTTTACAATGTGGGTAGTCTTGTTGCATAGGACCTTGTCTCTAGGATCCAAGATCTCCACCGGTTGCTCCTCAGAAGAGATTTCATGTTCCAGTTGTACCACATCTGTATTTAGAACATGTGAAGGGTTAGGTATGTACTTCCTCAAGAGGGATACATGGAAGACATCATAAACTTGTGCTATATTTGGAGGAAGTGTAATCTGATAGGCCACTGCTCATACACGGTCAAGGATTTTATAGGGGCCAATATACCTAGGGCTGATCTTTCCTTTATTCCCAAACCTCATGACTCTCTTCCAATGTGAAATTCAAAGAATGAATTTGTCACCAACATCAAACTCCAAGTCCCTTCGACGGTTTTCGGCATAGCTCTTTTGCCAACTCTAAGCAGCCTTAATGTGTTGCTAGATGGCATGGACCTTTTTTGTCATCTCTTACCAAAGATCAGGATCAAGAATCTTTCTCTCACCAGCTTCATCCCAACAAGTAGGAGTTCTACATTGTTTCACATATAGAGATTTATAGGGTTCCATTTGAATGCTTGAGTGGAAGCTGTTGTTTTAAGAGAACTCAACTAATGAGAGATGTTGATCCCATATACCTTTAAATTAAATTGAGCATGTTCTTATCATGTTCTAGAGTGTTTGAATAGTACTTTCAAATTGGCGATCAGTTTAGGGGTGATAGGTCATACTGAATTTCAATTTTCTACTCAGATCATGTTTAAGACTTCTCCAAAATTTTGATTTGAACATTGGATCATGATCAGATACAATAGAAAGTGGAACTCCATGTAGCCTTACCACTTCCTTTATGTAAATATTATAAGTTGATGAAGAGATAAATATTCCTAAATATAGATAAAATGGGCAGTATTGGTGATATGGTCCATAATAACCCATATCGCATTATTTCCATTAGAAGTTCTCAGGATACCGGTGAAAAATTCCATTGTGATATTGTCCCACTTCTATGTTGGTATGGGTAGTGGTTACAATACCCCTTTAATAAGTTATTTCTCTATCTTCACTTCCTGACATACCAATCACCCTGAAGTGTAGTTATCAATCTCTCTTTTCATATTATCCCAACAATAATGATCATGAAGGTCTCTATACATTTTCTTGCTACCTAGATGTATAGAGAAAGTAGAGATATGAGCTTCATCCATCACCTCCATATTTATTTCAAGAATATATGGAACACATAGTCTTCTGTGAAATTCCAGTACACCTTCTTGATCAATATTGAACTCAGGAAACTTCTAATCCTTCATTGAATCATAATTCTTCTGTAACAAAGGATTTTATTTATGATCTTTCTTGATCTTCTCTAGTGATAATGGTTGATAAATCATTTGGGTTAGGGTTGATGATGTCACTTTACTTATAATTCCCATGTCCAGTATTACTAGGTCATTGATCAAAGGAACTCTTTCAATCCTTGTCATGGAAAGAACAATTGGGTCTTTTCTGATTAATGCATCATCGACATTGTTTTCTCTTCTGGGATGATAATTAATTGAACCATCATAGTCTTTAAAGAAGTTCCAACCATATCCTTTGCCTCATGTTCAATTCCTTTTGTGTGAAAATATACTTCAAACATTGATGGTCTATGTATATATCATATTTATCCCCATATAGATGGTTCCTCCATATCTTCATAGAAAAAACGACCGCAGCCAGCTCCAGATCATGCGTAGGATAGTTATGTTTATGAGTCTTCACCCATCGAGATGCATAAACAATGACTTTGTCATTTTTCATGAGGACACACCAAATCCCTTTCAGAGATGCATCACTAAAAATAATGAATCCTTATCCACTTGAGGGATTAGTTAACACGGGTTCAGTAACGAATCTATTCTTCATCTCTTGGAAACTTTCCTCATACTCCTTTTTCCAGATGAACTTGACCCCTTTTCGAGTTAACTTGGTTAATGGATTAGAAAGTCATGAAACGTTTTTCATAAACCTCCTATAATATCCCGCTAATCCAAGGAAACTATGAGTCTCAGTTATTGTTTTAGGATGAGGCCACTTATCTACAACCTTTTTCTTTGTAGGGTCAACTGTGATTCTTTTATTGGTTACAATGTGCCCCAAGAAATCATCTTATTATAACCAAAATTCACATTTTTTTAACTTTCCAAAAAGCCACTCCTTCTATTGAGTTTGAAAAACAACCCTTATATGATCCTCATACTCCTTGAGAATTTTGGAATATATCAGAATATCATCAATAAAAACTACCACAAAGTTATCAAGGTAGTTCTTAAATACTTTATTCATCAAATCCATAAAAATAGCTGGTGTATTAGTCTGTCTGAAGGGCATAAAAACTCATAATTCCCTAATATTGATTAGAAATAATTTTTTATAATATCTTCTTTCATTACCCTCAATTGATGATAACAAGATCAAAGATCAATTTTATAGAAGAATTGATCCCCATGAAGTTGGTCAAATAAGTCATCAATTCTTGAAAGTGGGTATTTTTTATTCACTATGATCCTATTAAGTTCTCTATAATCAATGCATATCCACATTGATCCATCCTTATTCTTTACAAAGATAAAATTTTATCCCAAAGGAGACACACTTGGACAGATAAACACCTTATCCAAAAGATCTTGGAGTTTCTTATTTAATTCCTTCAACCCAATATTTTCCATTCTATATGGGATCTTTGATATTGAATGAGATCCAGGTACAACTTCAATGGAGAACTCTACCTCTCTTTCCAGGGGAGGTTTGGGTAACTCCTCAGGAAATACATCAATGTATTCCTAGATGATGGAAACATTTTCTATCCTTATACTCTCATTTCCTTCTTCTTCTTCACTGATCAACTCCTTAAAGAATGATATAGGATGTTCTTCTAGAAAAATATCAGGTTGAGATATCTCTCCTTGGAAGATAACTTTAGGCTTTCCATTCAAGACTATTGAGATTTTCTTACATCTTCATTTGATATTATCATTAAACTTTGAGAGTCAGTACATACCTAGTATAATGTTGAATTCTATCATTGTAATGACCACTAGATTTTTCATAATATTGTGCTCACTAAAGTAAATACTAGAGTTTTTAAACACAGACAATGTTTGGATAATCCCACTATGAGTTTTGACTGATAACTCTAATTTTAGTAATTCAGGGGATGATTCTAAATTCTTTCCAAACTTGGAGGAAATAATGGAATGTGTAGAACCAGAATCAAACAAAGTACTTGCTAGCTTTGAGAGAACAAAAAGAGTAACTTCCACCACATCATTGGGAGCTTCAACAATAGCTGATGTGATAGAAAAAGCACAACCTTTTTCCTTAGGCCTATGTTGAGGCTGATGGTGTTTCCCCTCTACTGCCCTCGGATTTGGATAGTGATTGTAAAAGTGCCCAAGTTGTCCACACTTATATCATTGGATATCAGGTAGGGCCTGCACCATCTTCCATTTGTCTTTAGTGTTGGGAAGTTGTGTTCTAACCTCACTATGGAAATTTTGCGCGATATGGTCATCTCTTCCACAATTGTAGCACTTCCCACTCTCGTGCAAGAAGTTCCCCAAATGCTTCTTCCCACAATTATTATACATGGGATGTTGAACTTTCTTACCTCCTCTTACCTAATCGAAACTCTGCCCAAAGCTTGGCTCCATTGATTTCTTCTTGTAATTGGATTTATGAGACCATTGTGTCTCACCAAACTCTAGTTCGACATTCAATGCAATCTGTACGATCTTCTCATAGTTTTTATAGTCTCTGTTGGATATATTCTTATGAATATGAGGTCTCAGTACACTAAATAATCTATCAACCTTCCCATTAGGATCCATGACAAAGCATGACGTGTAATGGGAAAGTTTAGTGAAGTTCATCTCATAGCTTTAAATAGACTCATTCTCCTTCTGCTTTAGCTTGAGAAACTCCTTCTCCATTTTTTTCTCATCGAACGAGGGAAATACATATTAAAGAAGGTCCCTCTGAACTCTTCCCACTCCATAGCTTAAACCTACACTCTTTTCCTTGTGTTTTTTATAATCTCCCACCACTGATCATATTATCCCTCTAAGTGGAAAACAGTCAGGGTGACCTTATCTTGTTTCGAACAGTGGAGCACAAAAAATATCTTCTTGATAGTGATGATCCACTATTCAGTAATCAATGGGTCAGTAGATCCACTTAAGTTTGGTGGTAGTTGATACATAAAGGACTCAATAGAATGTTTTATCCTTTGTAGTGAGGTTGATCTCTCAGCACGATTTAAGTTATTTTCCATAACTTGAGTCAGTTGGTTCATCATTCACGTGAAAGTTTCCATCCCAGCTTCCATCGGAGGTTCGTCAGCACATGGTCCACTACGATCACCATTTTCACAGCTCCTCATATTACCCACCATTTTCTAAAAGAATAAAACCTTAGTTAGAAGTTTATTTCATTTATGAATCTTTTAACTATAAAGGATTTTATGTCTTAAATCTTCATGCTTAAACAATTACATTTCTCTGTAAATCCTTCATAATGATTCATAAAAATCTTGTGATTAACCAAACATATACCCCAGAAGTTTCAAACCAGAAGTACATCAAGGCCTATTGTCGTGTACCAGGATACCCCAGGTCAAGGCTAAAACTCAATGTCGGAGTTTTCACTCCTAGGTACATCTATGCCAGATCCACATCCACTTGTTCGTATCCGGACGGAAATTTATTTGTTCAGAAACCACTTACATAATATTTAACCAAATACCATGAATTTTTCTTATATTTAAACTTTTATATAGGGACCTTTATAAATTTTTCATATCCTAATTTCCATAAATAACTATACTATCTTTTGAAACCTACTATGGTATCCCTCTCTTTATTACATTACTTTTCATTACATTTTAAAAACAGAGGATATTTAAAGTCTAATGTCTTGGAAATCAATAACAATATACATGAAAAGATTAAACATTATTCTAATCCACATGTAAGGCTTCATAAAAGGTTCGTGCTAAGTATAATTACTGCATCTCAAAACCTGGAGACATATATCAAATGAAAGGGTGATCATAAGGCCCAAAAAGGAAAGCAAGGGAATCAGTTTATTTGTGATATCAATAAGAACTTGATGAAAAACATAAAGACATGAGAAATATAAGTAGACACATGTCATAATGAAAATAACTTCAATCATAACTTGAATATTTGGCCACAAAATTTAATTTATACATTCATGAAAATATAACCAAGGTCCATCCCCAAGGTTTCAT
Source organism: Viscum album (assembly GCA_963277665.1). Classification (NCBI taxonomy): domain Eukaryota; kingdom Viridiplantae; phylum Streptophyta; class Magnoliopsida; order Santalales; family Viscaceae; genus Viscum; species Viscum album. The sequence goes on along the minus strand of OY728119.1, from coordinate 286,720,634 downwards.
AAAAATTACCAAGGTTATTCACCAAGGTATTGTGAAACTTGTCATCTCAAGAGATTAAATTCATTACCCAATGAATTGGACCACTATCAGGGCGCACCCTTAGTATGTATTTATTTTTAAATGAGCCACATATATTATAAAAAATAATTTCATAAATAAACCAAAAAGAATAGAATAAATGGGTTTCATTTCAAAATCATGACATTTTAAAAGTGCTTTAAAAAACTTGATCGTTATGTCATTTATAACCCATGGAAAAGGATTGAGGGTTTCGTGTATTTCAATTCCAAAATAAAATATATAATTTTTATTCCTTTATTAATACCCATATAAATTAAATGGGTTTGGGTATTTATATAAATAAAATAAGATAATTTCTTGAGAAAAAGAGAGAGAGATTTTGAGATGAAATTTATGTAGTATAACAACTATATAAAATGGTTTTAGAAAACAGTAAAAAGAGTGGGGAAAGGGGTCACCCACTCATAAATAACTCATAATACAGTATAGGGAAATAACATAATTTAAATAATATCATTTTATGGATGTTTTAATTACATACCACAGGCAAAGGAAACTTGAAATAAAAGAGAAGATGCGACTTCTTTTACGAAAATTCGGCAGCCTAACGACGTCAATTAAAAATTCATAAAATCAGTTAATGAGAGCAGAAAGGGTCTATTATAAATTGTACATTAAATGGGAATTAATGAAGATATATAAGAACATACTCCATTATAAGAATATGGAAACAAGAAGACATGACATAAAGGAAGTCATGACTTAAAAGAGAAGGGTGAAAGGTTCCCTTACCATGAAGAGTAACTTTGAAATCTTGAAGGTTCAGAACATGAGGGGATTTGGGGAACCTTGGAATGACTCCTTGGGAGGTAAAAGGACCATAGCTATGTTGATGATGAATTTTTAATTAAATGAATGAATTAATGAGTTGGTATTTATAGAAAAAGTGAGGGACTATTTTATTAATTTCCAAGGGACACCTCATCAGTGATATTTGAAAAACTATGGGCTTTCCCATGGTATTTCCACATGGTATTGGTCACTTAGGACACCTTATAACATATGTTACTATTCAAAAGTCTACCAGAATTATTAAATTATTATTACATCATTAATGATGTCATTAATCACATCGAAACTCAAAAACTGTATTTTTACTATTCGGTAAAAAACAAAACATTTTATAAAAATCTCATAAATTCACCCTTACCTAATATCGATGCTCGGAATTCAAAAATGAACTCCATTTTATGAAAATAATTTTTTAATAATGAGATATTTAATTTATAATTAAAAACACTATTTACCCGAAAAAATACTAATTGTTAACTAATAATTTCTGAAATAGTTATTTACTTATGCTATTATATTACTTCACCATTCAAGATGCCTAAATTATATTTATACTTTATTAAGTGAGGTTACTATTCAATTGGTCACATTACTATTCATACTTTACTATTCACTGAAAGTTAAGTTAATCTTATTAGACTCTAAATTTATTACTGATAACAACTGTAGAAGACACTTTTTTAAAATCATTTTACATTATTGATTATTTAAAGTATACAAAAATATTTTAAAATAGCCTTTTTTCCAAAATTTCATCAATAATATGGAACTTATATAAATTCATCTTATATTTATCCAGACATTTTAAATAAACAAATTTTACCATAATAATAAATAACAATTTTATTTATACAAAAGGATTACTCAAAGTAACTAAGGCCTCATTACATAGCCCTTATAACATCTGCATAGGACCTAAGTGTAAGGTTTGATATAGTGATGAATATTGGGGGTGGCTCAGACAACATTTCTCAAGTGGTGATTTCTATCAGCATGAACTTCTCCCTTAAGAGGTTTCATTCAAGCTTCACATGTTGAAGCTCAGCTTGTGCTTGGTCCAAAGTAAAGCCTAGTGATGCAACCTCCTTCCCAAGCTCGGCAGATGGGCTCCGTATGGCCCAAGTCTACTGGATGAGGCCATCAACTCTTCTTTCTATATTAATTAACCATGATCACTTGTATTTATAAAAAATAGTGATACCATTAAGAATTTAGTTTCCAATGGTCATATTGACCAATGGTCATATTGACCAACGGTCATATTGACCAACGGTCATATTGACCAACGGTCATATTGACGAATGGTCATATTGACCAACAGTCATATAACAATCAAAACCCTATGGTATTATTTTAATTATACTCACTTCATTAACTAAATGATATAGTTTTTTTTAGTATAAAATAAAATCATACACAAATTCAAGAAAAAAATATTATTCAAAAGTTTTGGTTGTTTCAAAAATAATTGTAGAGAGAGGTTCACATTGCCTTACTCCTTTTGAGAATTTAAAATATTCCTTTAGAGGGCCATTAACAGGCACAGAGATGTGTGTGGACTCAAAAGGAGTTTTCACCCAATTCAAAAAAGTATCACTGAATCCAAAATTGAGAAGAAATTTGTAAATAAAATCCCAATCCATGGTGTCAAAGGATTTTTTGATATCCATCTTGAGCTCAAGAAAACCCCCTCCGGTAGTCTTATTAAGAATATTAACAAATTTTGAGGTTGTCCTAATGCAATCCTAAATCATTCTTCCTTTCAAAAAACCAAATTGGTTATATGAAATCATTTTACCTACAATATTAGTAAGCCTATTTTCCAGGATTCAAGTAATTATTTTGTAACTGGTGTTTATAAGAGAAATAGGTCTGAAAAGATGAATTTTAGCCGCATTTTCCACCTTAGGGATTATGGAGATGAATTGATCATTGATCCCATGAGGTAAATAACCTATGGAGAAAAAAATTTGACCATAATGTAAATAAAAACATGAATAATATACTAGTGTTTTTTGTACAATGAATTAGAGAATCCATCAGGTCTCGAGGCACTGTTCACCTTCAAAATGAACACTATATCTCTGACCTCAAAGTCCAGTGGCATACTAGTATGTTTGACATTATCTTATTCATTAACAATATTATTAATGATTTATTCCTCTAGATTTTTATTAAGATCAGGTCCATTAAATATATTAGGGAAATAATTGACAGCATGGTCAGCAATAAACTCTTCATCATCAATAAGCTTGTCTCCATTTTTAAGGAAAGTGAGGGGCCTACAATCCCTCAAGGATCATTGTAAATAATTATAAAAATTTCATGTTTAGATACCCCTCCTTGAGAAAATTAACTTTGAAGGTATCCCTTTTACATTTATCTTTAAGGGATAGAAGATCATTTAGCCTAGTTGTAAGACCACATTATTGCTGAATATTTATCTCAAAATCAGAGGTAGTGACCTCTGCTTGTAGCTGATTCAAACTGTCTTCAAGGGAGAAAATTTACATCTCCATCTTATTGAAGTTGTCTTTGAACCATCTCTTTACATTGTGTTTTAGTATTTTATTCTTAATGGGGAAGGCAAAGTCATCATCACCACAATGTATGGTGTTCCAAGAATCAGTCACAATTTTTAAAAAAACCGATTGAGTTTCCCATGAACTATTAAATATGAAAGGAAATCTTGGATTAGAAGATTTAGAGATAATGCTGACCAAGAGAGGATGAGGGCCCGAATTAATTTTGGGAATAGTAATACTAGAGATGGTGTACCATATTTACCAGGCATAACCATTAGAAAATGATCTATCAAGCTTGATATAAAAAATTCTATATCTATGTTTTCTATACCAAGTATACATGGATTCAATAAGTTTGATTTACATTAGGTTGATTCCATCTATGTAAGCCTTGAATTCCTTTTAGGAAAGGGTTTGATGATAAGATCCAAATCATTCACTCAGATATAAAATTTCATTAAAATCACCAATAACAATCCAGGGATCCTGAATGTTAAGGTTGACGGATTCAGTAATATTCCATAGCATCCTCTTATCTTGATACTTATTTTTTTCACAGACAAAGGAGCAGAAGTAAATCTCATTCTCAGTATTAACCTCACAAGTAATAACCTAAGAATCAACATGTAAGGTATTGACTTTAAAAATTGAGACATAAACAAAGAACCATAATGTGTCCACAATTCTACCATACCTGGTTCGAAATGCTGTTTTCAGAATTCCTTCCTTCTTCACACACAACTGATGATATCCAGATCGAAGGTCAATATTTAAAAAATATTGAGCTTCATGAAGTTCGTCGAATAAATCATCAATGTGAGGTAGGGGATACTTGTTCTTTATTTTTATAGCATTGATCTCCCTGTAGTCAATGCACAACCACATAGATCCATCTTTCTTCTTAACAAAAAGGACAGGGGCTCCCCATGGAGAAACACTAGGGAGAATAAATCTCTTATTACTCAATTCCTCTATTTGTTTATTTATTTCCACTAATTTCGCAATGGTCATTCTATTAGGGGTCTTCGATATGGGCAGCATTGCTTCCAATAAATCTCTAACCCCTATTTTCCAGTCCAGCAACACCAATAGAGTAACATTTTTTTGGTTCAACGAGAACTATAAATTTGGGCATATGTACCTGAATAATTTTGTGTAGAGAGGTGGTTGTCCCATTTTTAGCGACCCCTTGTAAATTCAAAAATAGGATATTAATTTATATATGCGACTGGGGGTGTTTCCACCTTTCTTCTTTCCAATATACTTTTTCTTCCTGGTGGATTTTCTGGTTTGTTGAACTCTATCATTTTTATTTCCAAGAGTGCCCGTGTGAATAGGTGCTAGAGATTTTGCAGCATTTGTACTACTACTAATAGAAGAACTCTGAGAGGAATTTGTATCTATATCTCTTTTTAGTTCAGGCTGATTAATAAGAGAATCTAGAATTTTGGGTGATCTATCCATGATGATCGGGTGTTCCTGCATAATAGCATTGTCCTCAGATGAGACTAGAACCTATACATTTTGAGTTCCATCAGTTGAAGAGTTTATTATTTGATATAGATTTTATTCCACTATATATGAATACTTCATTTCTTCAATAGTTCCATCATTTCCTGTAATAGGAAGTTTCTCAGTAGGTCCTGCTAGAACATTATTCACAGTAGACTTTTTCCCATCATTGTCCTTACAAGATCTCATGGAGACATTATCATCTGTATTTCAATGCCCAACACCAGCATAGAATGTAGCATTTCTTATAGCATGAGTTTTATTAGACACATTATTCACCTTAAATCATATCGCAACATTATTGTTGTGTTGTATATTGGTGATTAAATCCATAAGTTTTGGGGAAAATTCAGAAGAAAATTTGTCCTCTTCCTCTTGTTTTTCCACTTCTTCAACAAGATTCACCCATGAATTATTTGATGTAGAGGAAAGTTATCATAGTTTTTTCTTGACTCAGATTCGCTCCTCCTTCTTCTTTGAAGGTTCTCCCTTCTTAGTGATAAATGTTTTACCTTTTTTTGTTTAGATGATTTCTGCAAGGCATTTGGATCTGAAGCTAGATAAATATATTTCTTGACAACCTTGAAGTTACTAAAGGAGTGTCCCACCATTTTAAAAACATCACATAGTGGAGGTTTATACTAATGTTCTACCTTTATCTCAATTTTTTGATCATTGATAAGGAAATTGATAACTTCTAGAATCACTGAGTCAAGGTTTTCCTCCAATTAGATCCTATCATATAATGTTCACCATTTAGTGTGAATTGATCCAATTTTAAATGGGTGCTAGAATAGGAAGCAATTTTATTCAAAAAATTTAGGTGCCACGTATCCCATCTTAATCCCTAAAGTCGAATCCAAATATAATCTGAGGTGTTTTTCTGCAAAAAATGATTGAAATTGATACCACAATATGAAATTTTCAGAACCCCTGTCTTTAATTTGAAATTTCCATGATTACATGAAGATTCCAATTTATTCATTCTCCCAAGAACAATGTGAAAATACCCCTTCCTAATCGGGATTAATTTCCAGTTTCCAAAACCCCATAGACGTGAAATTATGGATTTGATATTGGAAAATGTCCATGTCTTATTGCCTTTAGAATAGATCATGATCCCAAGAAGTTAAAACTTATGCATGTTAGTCCTTTTTTTAAGGGAAACCAGGTTTGCAACGAATGAAATATTTCTATCCTCTAACTTTGTAGGCAATATGAATGGATAATTAGCCATAGATTCATATCCATATAGTGCTTCAAGAAATGACACATTTTAAGATATTTTGTTGTGAAAATTATGATTCGCACCTAGGTTGTCACCCTTTTTTCATCTGTGACCACTTCGGAGAATGAGTGCTCCCACTCTAGATTGAATGAATCCATAGCATAGGAGGTATAAATTAGATTGAATGAGATTCATCCTGCAATATAGAGAAAGCAAAATCACGATCAAGATTCGACGAAATCACTTCCTTCATAAAATCTATCTTCCCCCATAAATGACCCATAAATGGACCATGTCTTTTATTTTAAACCTTATCCCATTAATTTGGTAAAATATAATATTTTTATGAATTTTAAATCAATTAATAAAATATTTTTTATTATAAAATATTATTGATTTCATTTTTTTAAACAAAAAGTTAATTTTTTTTAAAAGTAACAAGAAAAGGGAGAGGGGGTGGGGGACAAACAAGGAAGCAATAACTCATAGCGGTCAGAAGAAAATGGAAGCTAAGGCCATCCCCTAGAACCACCTCCATACTGCTCAGGGGAAGAGAACCAAGAGAACTAAATATCATAAGGGGGTCCTATGATGATCTAGATTCCAAGAAGTATACAAGATGATTTCCCTCTCACCAAGTATGGAGAATCTAGATGCTGTTCAGGAGGAGAGCACAACATTTAATGATAATGTACCTGATTTTACAAGGGTCCGGGGTAAATCCCTTAAGATAACTCCAAATAATTATAGAGTCAGCCTCCACTATAGACAAGGTGATATGCCTTGAGTTTCACATATTTAACATGTTGATCATGGATTGTGCCTCCGCCATAAAAAAGTATCACTTCCCATAATGAGCATTGAAGGTCATGTAAACTGAACCAGATGGATCATGGATCACTCTTCTACCCCTCATGTTACCCTAACCCCAAGATCCATTCATGTTAAGTTTAAATCCCTAAAGTGGGGGTGACCAGCTCACCTAGGAATCGGACTACAGGGAACTAGGAGTGTCAGGGGGATAAAATACCACTGGAGAGATAGAGCCTCCTCGTGCCCTCTATTTAGGTTTTCCAAATCCAATATGAGACATATATTTTTTAAGACCAAACAATGTAGATATGTTCATAACTCATTGTGTATTTCATTTTTATGCGCCTTCAAAATTCATCAGAAACATGTAGTAAGGAGAATTTAATGGATGCTCTCCTAATTCTTGTTAATAGCTCCACTGAACCAGCGCTGGAGGAAATCCTCCTATGACTCAACTCCCCCCAATATGTTAGTGAATTCACTAAGAGCATTCCAAATGTGATTTTCCTAAACACCTTAAAATAAGAGATGAAGTGCGAACTCCTCCCTAGCTTCAAGATAGAAAGAATATATAGATGTAAGAGGGATACCATTTTACTTGATATCTATCTCATTGGGAATAACATTGTAATGGGCTCTCCAAAATAGAAATTTATACATGGAAGGGATATAATTTCACCAAAGTATCTTACCCTAGGGATCACTAACTGACTTCTCAAACATTGCCTTCATATATGCCTAATTAATGAAGTTACCATCCGAGGAAACTAAGAAGATGCACCTATCATAGGATCCATCCGAGTTGATGTTATAAATGGTACCATCCTAAGTGAGTTTGAGTATTGAATTTTTGAAGGAGGGATAGATGTTTGATTCCTTTAAGGAGAGTTTGAGGGCTAGGCAGCCAAGGAAACCCATAATCCCAATTCCCTAGTTACATTCCTTGAAGTTAATGTCACCCCGGCCAAGTATCCGTTGATATTGGTCCTAGAGAAAAGGTATGTGACTACGAAGAGGGTTCCACAGTGGGGAGGGTTTCCTTCCGGTCGCTTTTAAACAATATCCATACTTCTTCCAAATACAGTGGCTCTATAGATATTTACCCTCAATCAAATCCCATGCCAGTTTGCCCTGTAAAGAAAACATTGACTCTTTCAAGTTTCTAATGTTAATTCTTCCATGCTCTATAGGCTTTTCGAGTCTATTCCAAGATTCCCAATGGCTCTTCCCCTTAATATGTGAAAATTATTTACCATGGATACAATTCATAATGAACAGAAATAAAATGGTTCTATTTTCTGAATTTGGACCCATTAATTCCAAATATAGAATAAAATTTTCAAGATTCAATTTTTATAAGTGGAAGTAACTAATTTAAAATAAAAATTCAAAAGGAAATGAAAAACAGTTTTTCAGAAAAATGTCTCTTTATGAATAAAAATGTTTTTATACCAAATTCAATTAGAAAATTGATTCCAATGAAATTAATTGAATTATTAATAATATAAGTGAACGGTTTATAGTTTTAAATCATTATAAAACAAAATTTAACTTTGTAAATTCTTGAAAAAAAAATACATTTTTCAATAATAATCAATATTTTTCACTGTTCACTAAAAAATCAATTTTTTTTAGAAAAATATGAAAATTTCACCCTAAGATAATTTTGATACGATAAATTTAAAAAATTATATTTTTTTATAAAATAAATTTTTTTGGATTTCTTTAAAGTAATTATAATATTTTCTCACAAAAGTAAATGAAAATAGATTTTGAAGCAACATATTTTTGAAGAAAAAAATATCTTTATTGAAAATGGACTAATTTTCCCCTAATTATTAATCAATTAATTTTTATAGATCAGGTAATTTATCTATATATCATAATTTATTTATTGTTATTAATACCTGACAATTCAAAGGCAATATAATAACAGTTATATTTAAATAATAATATTTCTTGGTTCATTTAAGCACGATGTTGTGTATTGTATATGATATCGATAATAGTGTTTTTTAAAAAATATTGGGGTGTTATAGTGATTGGGGTGTATAACTAGTTGATTCAATGGCTCATGGATGGAGTTTATAACTAGTTACGGAAGAAGTGGATGGTTGTGCTTTCTAACCAACTGATGCAGAAGAGTTTATTATTGGGGTGTAAAATTATGATCAACTAGATAATTAAATACTAGTGCATATAACTAGTTGGTGTATAGTCCTTAATACATATGAATAAATATCGTGTGTTTTGTTATCTCTTATTATTATTGCATATGTGGTGAGGTTAGTAAATTATATTGAGAGAATTTAGAAATTTAATAGGTTCAAGAAGTAGAGTTAAAATGGAAAGAATTCATAGAAATATAAATCCATCAATTCACCCACCCCCCCCCCCCACCCTCTTAGTGGAACTAGATCGATCATTAGGATCTATAAGTGGTATTAGAGCATCTATATTTCCTCTTAATATCTAAGAATTATTAAGGATCTAAAGTAAGAAGTATGTGATCAGTATGAGTGTACAAACATTCAATGAGACTAATAAATATTTAAATAATATCATTTCTCTTTTTTAAAGAATGTTCAAATTGGGTAAAATTAAAGTAGAAGGAAAATAATTACCAAGGTACTGAAATTTTAATGGTAATAGACACATTTCCATAAATTTAAAAATTAATAATCATATGAGTTTAAAGGTGAAAGTTTATTCCTCATTTTCAAGAAAATTTAGTGATGAAATTAATTTATTTTCTTATGTTGAGAAATAGAAAACGAAGAATCAGTTTAATAAGAAGTAAGAAACTCTAAATATGGGGAAAATAATATATTGAAGGTGGACAAGCTAGAGAATATGGTGAAATATCATAAGTAGAAGTTGGTTGCAAGGAAAGAAGAACTATCTAAGACAAAATCAATATGTATTATAGTTTAAAATGATAAATATAAATCCATAGAAGACTTCAAAATTTTAGAAACATAAAAATCAAAGTCACTCAAATTGGAAAGAATAGTGGTTTAAGTAAATAAGGTAAATCTATTGTTTCTAAGAGGTTAGGTGTTAATACTAAATTTTAAGAGTTTTGGGAAAAGAAACATTAAAGGTGTTCTTTCACATCAAAGTTATAGATAAATGTTCCAAGAAAATAACTTCCCTAAAAAATGTTCACTCAGAAGGAATGCAAGCCCAATAAAACTCTGGATTGATTTATTCTAAGAATGGAAGACAAAATTTTATAGGTTTTTACTAGTTTTATGAAAGGTATGAACATAAATCATTCTTAGGTTGTTATAATGTGTTTTTTAGGAAGGATTAAAGAACCAAGATGTATTTTTGGTAAGAAATAAAGGAAAAAACTCAGATGAAACAATCAGTGACCAAAACTACATAAAATCATATCACTAAGAAAATATTTGAGAAATTTAATGAAGTGTGTTTTAGCTTTCATAATGGTAAAAAATATACAGTTCTCATGAATAAGGTGATATGATAATATATATATGTTGTAAAAGGGAAAGAAATTTAGAATAACCAAAGATAAATCATGCATGATAGAAGAATTAAATAAGGTATGTAAGACATGAAATGATATTGTAAAATCAACAAAATAATTCTTGGATGTTTATCATGGAAAATTGTCCAAGATTAAACATATTTACGAGGAAAAATTCAGTGCTAAGAATAAATTAAATGAGGTGGATGAAGTTCATGATGAGTCATCCACAAGATAAGATTTGAAAATCACAAAGATGGGTGAAAAAACTTGGTATGGTACAAAGTATTTTATGATCATCCTACTAGGATATGAATGATATTTGAAGAATATATTACAAGATCTAGGTAATAAAGTTTCCTTGAAAACTTATATGAATAAAACAAGTCTACCGGAAGAGGCAATTTATGGGAAGGAAATGTGTTTATAGACTGTGTAGGCTATCAATAAGAAAGAAGAGAACATTCCATGATGATATTGGAATGAAGTATAAGGAAAGGATGAGAGGATACTCTCACCCTAAATGGTTCTTTTAAAGAAAAAAAAGTTCCCACTTTATTACTTATTATTGTTTATTTTTGGGTTGACATACAGGGAATTGAAGGATTTGAATGAGTTTTGTACACATTTAAAGACAAAGGAAAAATTTTAGGTTGTCTTATTTGGATAGTAAAGAAAATGTTCTTCATATATTATTATAGGTTTCATGAAAAAGGAATAAATGATTCCATCCCCTGAGGGAAATAATAAAATTAGAAATAGCTATCAAACATCATAAATATTTTGAATTTGTAGTATCTATAAATTTTGGATATCCCCATTAAATCTGAATAATTAGGTACTCAATCTCACTTAGAATTACTATTTGAGTTTAAAAATTATATTTATTAATTGGGAGTGTTTTTTACTGAAGATATGAAAAAATACGGATTTTTTTCTTTCCACTTGATCTTTTTAAGTGTTTGTTGAGATGTGTGTAGGATAAAATTTCTTTTTGAAATCCCCAAAAATGATTTTAGAACATGGTATCACTTTAATGGTAGTTTATAAATATAATTGAGAACCTTGTTTAAATATCTCTTTCTTTCTACACCAGGATAGCCTACATATATTATATACTAAATAAAGTCTCTTTACTAAAAGAACCATATGGTATTATCCTTTTTTTTAATTTGAAAAGGGGGAATTGAATGTGAGTGGATTGAAAGGTAGAAAAAGAGATGAGAAGACCCTTAAGTTGACCTTTATAATTATTTCCAATAATGGGGAGAATAAAAAATCCATTTTATCGCACATATTGATATTGAGGAAAAGTATTTTCAAAAAATTATAAGGGTAAGATTAAAGTACCCAAGTAAGAATTACATTTGTCATCAATGTCTGAATATGTGTTTAGTGAAGGTAGGGTTGATTCTTGGAGGATTGTTATTGATTATAGAGATATAATTAAATGAAAATATTGACAAATAATAAAATTAAGTACATAATCTTATTGAGGTATTAATACATAATGGTAATGGTTTTCCAGATTCTAGAATGAAGATATCATCATTTGATCCAAGACAAAGTGGAAATAAATCAAAATTTGTTTAATTTTTTCAAAATTCTAAAATATAAGATAAATTTATTTTTGGATGGAACTATGATTATAACATGATGAAACAATATTATTATGTGTGGGAATTAATAATTCATCCTTGTAAAATATAATTTAAGGATTTGATTATTTTGTTGAATTAGTTGATTCTTAGAATTGTGAAGATCATGAAAAATGTATTATTTTTTAATAGAGAATATTGTGACAAGGAAATGAAAAAATAAATATTTAATAAATAAATTAAAGAAGTTATTAATAATAATTGAAGATAAATAGAAGATGAATAATATTTGAGAAGGATTTTATTTATCCTAGTATTAGTATTTCACTTAGTATTTTACAAAGTGTTTATATTTCTATTATATTTGAGTTTCCAAAAAAATTGATCCAAGATTAATTGAACCATGGAGGAGGTGTATTGAGTTAAGTATCACACATTTAGGATCCATGAAGAATAGGGGTGGGGGTGGAGTTTATTTAGTGTACTCATAAGAGGCATAGGGTATACGAGAGGATGCATGCACCATGAGTGGTGTGTGTATTATATGTAGATCCAACTTGATACTCATGATGATAGGTTTATGAAATGTCAAGGATTATTAGCTATGATAGAGTATAGTGTATAATTATATGTGGGACATCAATATATTTCACACTATTCATATTTTTAAAATGATACATAAATGATACCATTCATCCAATCTGATTCAAAAATGACATTCGATCAAATGTCATGTAACATATTTCACCTCTACCGACTAATGTTTTCTAGTAATGGTTCATACATTGACTATAGTCATTTCATCTATTGGTTCAACTATCTACATGAAATGAAATTGATCATGGGATGGGTCAGATAGTAGGTGGATCTACTGTAGATAATTGAATAAACCACATGGGTAGAGAAATGATGATCGAGCTATGGAAGTCTAACCATAGCTTAGACTGATCAATCATGAGCCATCAAGATTTCGTAAGAGTTTATAACCTACCTCGTGAGTAATTTGATCGACCGTAGGTTGTGTTTATCAATCATGAATAGTATAGACCGACCACAAGGAGGGACAACTGAATGCATGAGTTGTGACCTACTATTAGTAGTGTGAGATAATTTAACCATATGAATCTAATTGAACAATCATGATCTTCGCATACAGGAAGATTGACCATAAGTTTCAACCATAAATATTTACTACCATTCAGAATCTGAGGAGCTCTAAATCATGTTCATAAAGGTAACACTACATGAATTAGACCTATATATAGGTAACTCCATGATTATACCACATTTTATGTATATGATTCATGATGCATGAGAAGATTCCATGGTCGTAATTAATGCATGCATGGAAATTTATTTTAAATACATATGATTTATCGTGGAATGGGAAGTTTAAATTATTTAAGTAATCCTAATTTTATACTACAAGATAAGGTATTAATAATTTTGGTATGCGTGGAAAATATATAATTTGGGTAATTTTATTAACCGTACAAAGAAGGAAGGTGACCTGAATATTTATGGTATTTAAATGTGTTTTTATGAGTTATTTAAAACTGAATATTTATATATATTTTAAATAATATGTTCTGAAGTTGATTCTTCAAGAGGATATTTAAAATAGTTTTCATGATTCTAAATTATTTTTTAATGATAATTAAAAATTATGAAATGTCATATAGTTTTAAATGTGAAGATTTAAAACTAGTAAGATTTAAAAAACATCCACATTTTGTATATATAAAATATCATTTAAGAAATATTTTTTGGTGAGTATAAATATGTGATGTAGGTGAAAAAGAATATGTTATATACCTTGAGATAATTATGAGAATATTTACATACTGATGCATCATGGTATCGAAGAGTGAAGTGAGTCGAAGCTAGGGGTCCTTGAAGGTGATAAAACTGAGTAATTATAAAAGCTGAGGAGAATCCAAATATTTCAAGACCAGGAGTGAAGTTTCAAGTGTAGTATATTTGTCCAATTATTTGTTTATGATCTTGAAGGTGTATATGAGAAAGCCTAATCCAATAGGAATGTATTGAAGGACCATCTAAAAAAGTCTAAGATATTTCGAATACTTTAATAACACAAAGGAGAGGAACTTTTGACTAGGGTGTCTGATTAATTATTGAAGAGGTTTGTGGTTGTGGTGTATAAATAGAGAAGTAAGAAGATGATGGTTAGGGTTTCTTACCATCCAAGGTAAAAGAGTTGGTTGTTGGAGTGTGGAACCAGGATCAACTAAAGGATCAATTATAAGGGTGTGTAACCATTTATTGTCTAATACATTGTACTTATGAACAAGATTATATTGGATAATATATTTTTTCCATCTAACCAACATATAAAATAGTAGTTTATAGTAATAAACCTTATAAATGTCATTTACTTTGTAATGTATTTTTATTACCACATAAAATTTAAGTATGATAAATTATATTTATAGTATATATAAACTTAATAGGTTCAATATTTTTAGTTCTAAAAGATGACAATTCATAAAAATAGTGTACTACTAATTCACCCTTTCCCCCCAAGATCCAAGAGGTATTGATGATTGAAAGTAGGAAGTCTGTGATCAGAAAGTGTATACCAACTTTCAAATAGGATGATATGGATTTGAAGGATATAATTTCCATTATTTCATGAAATTTGAAAAAGGGTAAATAAAAAATATAAGACAAACAATTATCAAAGTACTAAAATTTTAATGGTAATAGACCCCATGCCATAAATTTCCTAAAGAGAAATTTTATGAGTATACAGAGATTCTTGATTCGTTATTTTTTATCTAATTTAGTGATTAAATCAAAATCTTTATCTATTTTGAGACAGAGAATAAGAATAATTATTTTAATAATAAATAATAAATTTTAAATGAGAAAAATGAAAATATATTGAAGGTGGCCAAGCTTGAGAATATGAAAAAAGATCTTGAGGAGAAGCTAGATGTAATAGAAAAAGAACTATTTGAGACATAATCAATATATCCTCCAATTAAAATTAAGATAAAAAATCCAAATAATACTTCAAAAATTCTGAAAAATAAAAATTTGAGCCCTCTAAAGCTTGTGAGGAAAGAGGTACAAGGGAACAATGAAAATATGTGATTTTTAATAGTGGAAGTGTTAAAAACAAATTTGAAGAAGTTTGATCCAAGAAAAATGAGGGTCATTCATCCACATAAAAGGGATATAAAATTATCTAATAAAAAAACTACACCCTATAAAAAAAGTTTCAATTAAAAGTTATCAAACCCCAAAAAAACTCTAGACAAATTTATTATTAGAGTGAAAGATCAAATATCAAGGTTTATGTTGGTGTTACATAAGATATGCACACAAATATTTATTATGATTGTAAAATGTGTCTTCTATAGGGAATTGGAAATAAATAAGAGGGGTTGTAGGGATAAATTTAGGGAAAAAACTAAAAGTAAACAAATCAGTGATGAGAAATACACCAAATCCATCCACTAAGAATATATTTGAGGAATTTAATGAATTATGTGGTAGATGTTGTCAAGAAATTCATAAATGTGAAGTTGGAATAACGAGGATAATATTAGAAGATATTGATTCTATAAATGGTAAGGAAGTTTATAAGACAACCATAAAAATAATACAAGATGGAAGAATTCAAGAAGGTATATGAGAATCCCAAAGATATTGGGAAATAAAAGAAAGAGTAAAAAGTTGTTTGTCCATAAAGTTTTTCCAATACTATAAAATTTGAGGAATAAAAAGTTAGTTCTAATAATAATTAAAAATAATTGGTTGAATTTCATGATGATTCATCTACAATATGTAACATTAAGGTTTAGAATAAGTGTTAAAAAACTTGGCATGGTACCAAGGATTATATGATCACCCTACCAGGGAAATAAAATTGTTGAAGAAGATGTTTCAAGTATAAGGTATTAAATTTTCCTTGAAAATGAGATTGAGAAAAAAAATACACATAATTATAATATTCCTATGAATAAAATATGTACACAATTTATGAAGGTGTTTAATAAGGAATAAGATAACATCTCATCTGAAGCTTAGAAAGAAAAATAAAGCAAGGATGATAGTAAAATCTCACCCTAAATGTTTGTTTTAAAGAAACAATGAGGTCCCTTCATATTCCCTATTCTTGTTTATTTGTGAGATACCATACAAGGAATTAATGATTTTTAATTAGTGATGTAAACATTATACAGAAAAGGATAAAATTTAGGTTTTTATTATTATACGGAAATGAAGATGTTCTTCATAGAGTATCCCAACTTCCATGAAAAGAAGAAGATGAGTTTATCCCTTAAGGGATAGAAAAAAATGATATTGATCTATCAAAAATCAAAAAATGTGTGAATAATGAGATACTATATCTCACATAGAACCCATATTTTATTGTATCAATAATATTTATTACTGGGGTGTTGGTTGATGAGAATATGTCACAAAGGAATTAATGTTTAAGCACTTAATATTTTTTATATGTTTGTTGAGATGTGTGTAGGATATAATTATTTTTGGTAGTTGAAATTTTTTTGTAGAATTGTGTCATGTGCATGGTATTTTATAGGTATCATAGAAAACCTTGGTTATATCTCCCTTATTTTATACACTAGGATATCCCATGTAGACATAGAGTATACCAACTAAAGGATTTTTTATAGAACCATGTTGAATCATCCTTATCTAAAATCTAAAAAATAGGGTATATAATGAAAGTGAATTGAAAGGAAAAATAATCTGATTGAGGTACTAATACTAAATGGAAAAGGTTTTGAAGATGCTATCTTGAAGATCTCATCATTGGATCCAAGAAAAAGTGGAATTAAATAAGACATTTGTTGAACTATTTTTAATTCCAAAACATTCCCTAATTTCATTTGGAGATGGATATATGTTTAAAACATGATTAAACCATTCTCTGATGTGTGTTAATGAAGAATCTATCCTTTTCAATATAATTAATGGATTTCATTATTTTGATGAAGATGTTGATTTTTATAATTGTAAATACCATACAAAAATATATTATTTTTTCATAAAGAATATTGTGAGAAGGATATGAAAGAATAATTCTTTCATGGATAAGTTTGAGAAGTTCATATAAATAATTATAGATAAAATTAATATGAAGAATATTTGAGTAGGATTTTTTTATGGGGTCATTTGTATTTAAATTAGTTTTTTACTAAGTGTTTATATTGGAGTTATATTTTTCTTTCCAAAAAAAATAGACCAGGAATATGATATCCATGGATGAGGTGTATTTGGGTGAGAAGAATGCATGAAGGAGACATGGATCATAGGGGCATGGATAGAACACACATAATGTGCGCATATGAGACATTGAGTTCATGTAGGGTGGAATTCAATGTGAGTGGTGTTTATAGTTTATGTGAAGTTGGCCCACCACTCATGTTCAAGCGATCCATGTAGAATAGAGTCTTATTACTATCATATAGTAAAATGGAGATTTCAATGTATGAACATACTATATTGAACATTATTCCTTCACATAAAATTATATACATATTACAACAGTCATCTAATTTGATCAGTTTATTCCATTTGATCAACTGCAGTGTATTGTATTCAACATTTATCTATAAAGGTTTTCTATGTTCAATTCCTGCATCAACCATATACATTGTTTTTATTAGTTAAAAATAATGCATGAAGTGAACTTGACTATGATATGGGTGACATGGTTTGTGGATCTACCATAGAGTAATGAATTAACTTCATGACTAGAGAAGAGATAATTGATCTATTGACATCCAACCATAGTCTAATCCAATCAACTGCAATTATTCAAGTTGTTGCAAGAGTTCATGACCTAAAACATTAGTAAATTGATCAATTATTAATATTCTAAACCAACCTCAAGGATGTAATAACTGCATGGTTTATTACCTACTATCAATTTTGATTTGAATCAATCGTATTAATTCAACGAATCTACCATAAACATCACTTGCAATAGGATTAACCAAATAGTTTGACCGTAAATCATTCATATTATTTAAAATCCTAGGATCTCGAATAATTGTTGTTTAATGGTTATACTACATGAATAATACCTATGTATAGGTTACTCCAAGATTATACTACATTGTATGCATATGATAAATGATGCATGAGAAGCGTACAAGATTTTAATTAATGTATACGTTGATATTCATTTTAAATAGATATCACTTATCATTTTTGATAAAGTATAAAATATAAGAGGAATCGTGAGTTTATGTAATAGTACATTTCATTCTTAACTCATACATGCATGGAAAAGATATAATTTGGGAAATTATATTAATCCCATGAAGTAGAAAGGTGACATGAAGCTTTCAACTATTTAAGTGGGTTTATTGAGTTATTTAAAATTAAATATCCATATCAGTTTTAAAAATTATAATTTGATGGTTGAGTCTTTAAAAAAAGATTTAAAATATGTTGACTGAGTTTGAATGAGTTTTTAATGAGAATTTAAAATATATAAATTTCCTATAATATTTAATGTCAAGATTACCTACCAATAAAATTTAAGGAACTTCCATATTTTGGATATTGAAAAAATATTTCGAGATATGTTTTTATATAAGTATAAATATGTTATGTAATTGATGAAGAATATGTTTTATACCTTGAGATAATTCTATGAATATGGGGATCTTGATAAACCATAGTATCAAAGAGTGAAGTTATCTTAATACATGAGTCTTTAAAGGTGATACACCTAAGAATTTGATGATGCTAAGGATAATCCAAATCTCTCAATATCTGGAGTGAATTTTCATGACTAGAAGATTTGTTCAAGCAGTTTCTGAAGAGCTTGAACATGTACACAAGTAATCCTAATCCTATAGTCTTGTATAGTAGAATCATTTAAATAATATGATGATATTTATACTAGTGGATCAATAAAAAGGAGAGGAGATTGTGACTAGGGAGTCAGAACAATCATTTAAGGGGCTCATGGTTGGGGTGTATGGCCAATCATGGAAGAAGATGATAGTTAGGGTGTATAACTAACCAATAAAAAGAGTTTGTTATTGGGGTGTAGTGATAGGATCAACTAGAGGATTGAGTACTGGTTTGAATAACTAGTTTTTGTGTAATCATCTTACTTATAAACAATATTATAGTGTAGAATCCATGTTGGATATTTTAACAACATTGAAAGGAGTAAGTATTACTACCAAAACTTGTATATATAATGTGATGTTATATTTATTATTATTACATCATACGAGGTTATTATAAGAAATTATATCAATAGGATTGATAATTTTAATAATATCAAGATTTTGAGTTCAAAAGGGGAATAATTCATAACAAGGGTGTACCACTAATTCACCCACACCCCCATCTTAGTGGTACCTAACCAGTAATTGGGATATATAGATTATTTACTTGAGTAACTAGAGAGATTTGATTATTTTTAGAAAAAACTAATATATTGGCTCCTCCAAACTATTTAGGACTTATTATTATGATATATTTATACCAATTCATAGAATTATCTTTGGGTGTGGATTCTTTTCTAGAAACAACACTTTTAGCATAAGAGGGGACTTGTGATTCCCCTTTGTTTATAATTTTTTCAAGGAAATTTTTGATACATATGATAGCCTAGTGTCTTGCCTATTTTTACATTCCACACACATATTATTTCATCTTCAATTTAATCTTTTTCGTAAACCAATATTATACTTCATTATGAATTTCCACCACAATGCTAATCTGGATATCTCTCTCTTGAATTGACTCATTCCTTCTGGATTCCATCATTATCCTATTTATTTGGAAATTTATGCCCATCATTAAATAATCCATGATGTGTCCTCAATTGAAAAAATATAACCATTTATTCCCTCTAGGTTTAACATCCTATTCATATTTCTTCATTACCTTCTTAGGAGTAATTGATTTATCATCTTTATTCTAAATTTATCTCCCAAGGAAGAATTTAATTATTTATTTACCTGAATCTTGATTTTTAGTATTTCTACAATATATTTACTAAATTTATGATACCTGTATTATTTTTACTATTATCCATCACATTAGTGACTAATTATCTTACACATCTCACAAAACTCCTAAGTGGTTCTATTCTATTATTAGAAGATAGATTTCTTCTATAATGAGAGAGGAATGTTTTAAGTTAGCATATTTATATCTACCTTCATCATTTTTACCTCTTGATTTATAGCTTCATGAACTTTTAAATACTAACCTATTATACCATCAATCAATATATATGTTCGCAAATATCCATCAATACCAAAATCTTCCAATAAGTCTTGTTCTTTTACATTTAGGTGCAATCTATCTAGATCTGCGTGCTTACTAATTTTGGGTTGTAACCCCAACCTATTAGGATCATTTGCGGGGTAAAATTTTACTTAGGTGTGATCACCTTATCCCTTGAATTATTGGATGATTTTATAGAATTTTTACACATCCATTGTTTTATAATGTTGGTTTTGTTCTTCACATTTCACAAAAACATATTCTATTAAAACTGATTTTTTCATAGTTTTGGGATACCTTTTAGTAAGATAGGTAGGTGAATACTTATATAGATTATATAAACTCTTATTTACAACATTATATGACTTATTATAAGTAATACCATCCTATTAACTTTTTGTGAAATCATATTTCTTAGTTTCACCAAATTGGGATCATTAAGCTGGTTTATTTTCCATATTTCCCAACATAACTTTCAACTCAAGGCACATCATATTGAGGGTGTACTTATCATACTCCATTAATCTCATCCTATATTCCCAATAATTTTTAAAAAATTTGATTTGATTCCCATGCATTTTGAATTTCTCCAACAAAGATTTATTCATCTCCTTTATCATTTTTTGTCATTAATTCATTTTAGGGAGACTTGATATCTATAGGGACTTTATGAAAAAATTCAAAGGAATGGGACACCTATTTCGAAACATTCTAAAACACTTCTTTCTCAAATATATCTCTTTTAAATTCTTCATCAATTTTAGATAATCATTTATTATAAAGTGATTATATTTCTTCATTAAATTTCACTATATTTGTGAGAGTTTTATAGGAATACATTTTATTTTCTAATGATTCTTCTATTGCATCAGCCACTTTTACCACTTCTTACTTTTAAATAACTGGTAACTTTATATATCATAACATATATATAATGAATTCTTCATGGAACTTTTTAACTTATCCTTTATAATACATGAGATCCTTTTATAGTAGGTAAAAAACATATACTGAACTATAACACAATACGCCCTTTAAAGAGAATTTATTCAATAATTTATTTCAAAGTTAAATTTTATAACTTTAAATTTACCAATTTAACTTAATTTTTTAAATAATAATATCAAAATTAACATTTTTTGAATTTTTGATATTTTTCTAAAAATGTCATTTTTAGTCAAAAATTATGGTTTTAATGAAACTTGTAAGATATATAACTATATCACTGTATAAGAATAAAATATAAGTTTATAAAAACTTTTAAGTAATAAAATATAAATTCAAGGAAAAATATTATTCCTTTTAAAATATTCTATGTACTTATAAAACTAATGGAAAACATTTTTTGAACTGAATAAAATATTACTTTAGTATAAAAACTATTTTTGATCTTTTTGTTGAATTAAGAATTATCAAAGGGATTCGGTTTTGGATTACCTTAAAAGACTCATAAACATTATTTATTCTATAATAAATAAATTTATTATATTAAAATAATTATCCAATATATTATTATCTTATATAAATCTAAATCGTAAAAAAAAATATTTCTCTAAAAAGATTATTTTATACGATTAATTGAATATATTGTAACGTTAAGTTTTACACATTAAGAAATTTTATTGGATAAAATGTTTTAAAATTTTGAATTTAGAGGTATAAAATTAGGTAAAAATTTTAATCTTAATATTTTTTATTACAATTGATTACTAAGGTTATAAATTATTTACCAAGGTAAAGTTAAAGTAAGGAAAAAGTTAAAAATTGAAGACAAAAATCCTAAAGTACTCATGGTTGTCTAAAAATGAGTCATTGAGGTAATTTTTGAACTTTACACATTTTCATCTCTTATTTTTTCCATATTTTTCTTTTAACACTTTAATAGTAACCTTAAATTATTGAAATGTAAGGATCACTCCCAAAACTACCCTTCGCTTCATATATAAAAGAGTAACAACTTCAGAACTTTAAGACTCACCTCTCAATATAATTACTCCTTTAAACACTATGATTATTTTTCTTCTAGAAATATATCCATTTTTTAAAATATTTTGGTCATAATTACTTAGCATAAGGCCTTCATTTCCAAGTATACTTCCAAAGAAAATTCAAGTCCCCAACGTGAGAATTGTCAACTACTTAGTTTATCTTCTTATTTATATCTTTTATAATTTATTCTAACCAAAATAATATAATGATATTAGTATCATTTATTTTCCTCAATTTACTATATTAAGGGTATTCACATTATTTTTTCATATACCCTATCCATTAATAAAAACAAAGTCAATGTACATGTATTGTGTGAACTACTACCTTCAGGATGCATCAGGTTTCCTTTTCCTTCAATGGCTTAAAATGAAGGATAGAAGGATGAAATTAAAAAATAAATATGATTTTTATTATATCATTATAGTTATAGTATGAAACTTTAGATATCATATTAATGATATGACCAACTAAAGATCATTATTAATTTATTCATCTAAAATAAGTGTACTAAAAGGATGGCCTTTTGTTCAAATTTTGTAATGTTTTTATATCAATTAATTATTATTATAATTTATTAAAATTATAATATATCTCATTAAAAATCATTATTCTTCTGTTATAATTATATTACAAAAAAACTTACTCAAAAACATTCATTAAATCAGGGTATGTTCATGTTTAAGTTAGTTTAACCACCAAATTTAACAATACAATAAATTTACATCAGGAATGAATATGGGAACATAATTACTAGAATAATATGATAGAAATTTAAATAATGATTTTATTTTATTTTTTTATATTAAATATTAATATTTAGTTTATTAATTAATAAATCACACTTCGATCGCCAAGAATAATCGAAACATGCTTGTTATTGATTCCATATTCAATAATAAAGAATAAAACACTCATGAAAGGAGTTCAAAACATCATAAATAATTATAAATAATACTAAAAAGTATATTTAACGATTTATTAATAATTAAAATTGGATTAATAATGAATAAGGACACATGTACTTTGAAACTAGTATAAATGATCAAAACAATAAACACCAGATTTGGAAAATTAGAATAATTCATGAAGAGAATGACTATTTAGGAAGAGTGTTAATGAAAATGGACATGAGTAAGATTTTGAATTAAGTTATTAAAATATATATGTTTGTGATAAAGTAGTTTAAATTACATTCATTTAATTCGGGATAATAGGTAATGGTTTTTCATCTCAAATTCTTCTCTTTGATAAAAGTTTTGTATTATGCACATAATTTACTTTATGGGTGAATATATCACTTCTATTTGATATTTTATATCATGAAATTAATTTATTCATTAAATTTTAATATTAATTTTAATTATTATATTTTATTTGGATATTATTAAATTTCTACCAATGTTATATGTGCAGTTTTTTCATCTTAATTTCCATTCATTGAGACTCATGTTATAATCACCAAATATTTTATTTTGTGTGGTGAATAAATTTTAAAGGGATTATTTTATCCATATTAACAAAGAAATTTAATGGATTTAAAATTCTATATTTTTATCCCTTTCATAATATTTTTATTTAAGATATACTAAAACCATTTTAAAACTCTATCATTTCAATGGTGGAAAATCCATCCTATATTATGGTAATGTAAAATTATGTGTAATTTACTAGAAAATTCATCCCTATATGGATACCAGAATGTGGATGAAGTTGTAGAATATATGCACCTTGGGTTAATCACCCCAAAAAAGGGTTGGTTTAGAATTAACTCATTCATCACCCTGATGAATGATTAGTGGGACTATGACCGCACACCTTATGAGACACTCTTGTAGGATATGATTGGAAATATTCACATGATCTTAGTGAACCATGATAAATATTTTTTCCTACCATTTCCTTGGTATTATACCAATTAAAACTATTAAAATCAATTACTATCTTCCATGGATAACTCAAGACATTAAAAGTAACTTCACACCTATGTTTCTTTGATGAGGGTACTTCATGTTACTTTAATGATACCTCACAAATTCTAAGTTGATTAAGTTATGTTATCCTAGAAATAAACATTATTATATTTGATAACGAATTATATTATTTCTACATTTTTCATCATATGAATATCCATGAATTTATTTAGTAATAGGTTCTTAGGTAATGGTATTAATAGGCCTAATGACTCTTATGGTGGATGCATTACAATTAACTAGATGACTGGTGAGGCCTAAATTATATATCCCACTTGTGCATTGAAAGTTATCATGATATAAAAAATTGGTATTTTAGTGTATACCACTTCTAATAATATGATAAGTGTCTTGGAATAGGGCCTGTGTAACATCTCAACTCGGTGTCCACTTAACTGTGGCCCTAATCTGATGGGTCAAATGGACTCAAGTGAGCCTCCCCATATACCTTTGGTTGAAAACTAGAAGAAAAGACCTAAGGTGGTTCATTGGGGAGACTATACCCTAATATCAGAGTGACACAGCGGATATAATAAGTACGAGTATATAGCTAAAGAATAATATAAATAGACGCTATTAACATAGGACCAGTAACCCTCCATAGCAGAAGCACAATATAACATATATAATAAAAAAATTTGGAATCGTAAATAACCAAAAAATATAATAATAATAAAAATCTACATGGAATTTTCATATACATGATATCATGGCATGATGATATACAAAAATGGGAATAGGGGACAGGCATATACAACCTGCTATACAAAAATGAAAAAAGGAAAAAAGACTTCTCGACTAGTATCTTGAGAATATGATTAGTCCTCTACTTCCATGATCTATATATAAGTAAATAATATCTTTAGCAGGGTGCTTACCCTTATCCATATCTATATACAAGTATTCATCTCAGGTACCAATGGCAGCCTGAGTAGGGTGTGAGATAAAATCCTAGTAGGCCACCACCAACAGTGTCTAGAATTAATCCAAGCAGTTTACATATCTAAGAAATGTACATGTATATAAAATAGTAAACAATGCTGAATAAATAAATATCAGTTAGATTAGTTTCTTTAAGGACACGTCACAGCTCTACCAGCTTCGGCATAGTCTAGAATGTGATTCTAATTATAAATAATATATATAGTAATAATAATAATATATATATATATATATAGTATATTTATATATTTTATCCACCAATGTAAGTTTCTATATACCTGGATACAAGGTGTTGGATGGACCTGAGGAAAAACACATGCATCTATAACATGTCTAATGAGTTGGTAGGCTCAAGAAAAGTGTACATTCCCTAAATATCTTAGTGAATGTGAGACATCATGATCAACACTTGAGATAGGTGGGGTAATAAGTTATTCCCAATAACCTAAACAAAGGGATTTAAAATTCCATACCCATCACCCATATAATAGTATAATAGTGAGAGATGTCATTATCAACACCCAATATAAGGTAGAGTTAAATACCATGCTCAACAAGTCCCTTAACCATCGTTCAACATAAAATAGGAATGGAATGATCATAAAAATATAATATCTTGAGGGGTTAACTCATATGAATAATAATTATCAAGTACCAATATATAAAAAGGGGTGTCACAATCTATATAATAAATATTTAAGCATAACTCAATTGGTGTGGAATTTCTACCCATTATCATTTATTCAATTAGTCCATTTAATTCATTTAAGAAGTTTAACCCATCATAATGCAATCCATTCAATATAAACAAACCATTTCACTAACCAAGGCATTGAAAGTTTCATTTAATTATAATTAAAGAACTTAAAATGTGCTTTGGAAACTATGAAAATCTATAAGAATGGTAAAAACCATTTATAACCCTTGTTGAACACTTGGGAGGTGTTCCATTCATTTAATCAATTATGTATAAGGGGTTTTTAGTCTAGCACACCCAAGGGGTATCCATGATCAAGTTTAGCATCCTATTAACACTTAACAATGAACCTAAGGAGTATATTAACATGAAAATAATTAATTATAATCAAAGATATCATTTTAAGGCAATGCACAACAAATGAAAAAATTTGGCACATTGAAAAAGATATGAAAAAAACTAACTTTTTGTAATAAATTATATAACTCCTACTATAGGGTTGTACATGAATCCCTGTCCAATATTGTCTTTATATTTGAAGTATATCAGAAGAAAAAGGAAGAATGTTCCAATGCCTGAAAATAGGGTGAATGAGATTTCCCCAAAATAGTTCAACAGATATGAAAAAGAAACCATGAAAGGAATTAAGCGGATTTGAGTGCTAATATATTCAGATCCAATTCTTCTAATGATTCATGATTTGGATTTTGAATCTAGAAGATATCAAGAATCCTAGAATAGGATTTGGAGAAACCCATGAGAGAAGAAGAGGAGAGCCATCTAGTAGAATAGGAAGGGGAAAGAAGAAAAAAGGGTTTAAAATATCATTAATGGTAAAAATTTAAATTCACCCTCAAAATGGGGGTGTATGATTTTTTCAAAAGTTTTGGAGAAATCATGCACAAACCGTTCTCATTCCTCTATCCAAGGAGGGACCCCAAACAATTAAGGCGCACAATTTCCATAACTATGTGTAAACCATGAGAAAACCCACTATCCAAAATGTCAGAAATATCACAAGATCATGTTTCTAGGCTTACAAAATTGTAGACAAACCATGTGGCCTCCCACTTCTAAAAATTTTCCCTACACAGTTAGTTCTAAAGGTGCAGTAATCGTGTAGCCTACCCAGTTTTCCCAATTGTCATAGTTTTAGGCTACAAAAAATCCTCAGATGCTCCAAAAACATTCCTTAGGCTATAGTATACATTTACCATGATAAAAAATGTAATTTTATTAAAAATAATATGATTCTTACCTTCATAAAATTTTGAACCATTATTACATCCACTCCTTAAATAAACTCATCCCTAAGTTGGCCTTATGAGGGTAAATAGGTATAATCTAAGAAAAGAACTGTCCAATGAGCTCATATATCAAATTCCCTCTCCTAGGTATCATCGTATACCTAGTAATTATACTATATTATCTATAATGAAGTAAAGGGATTGCCTTTTAGATTCTTCATGCTATGATCCATGTTACGCACTAGGTACTCCTTGGAAGAAGCATCCATCTCTAAATCACCCTAATCAAGTTAGAATATGTGTGAAGGATTTGGATAATACTTGTGAAGAGGAGAAGTGTAAAAAACATCATTCAAAGACTAATATATTTGAGTAAGTGCTATCTGGTAAGACGCTGGTATAATTAATTTCAAGACCTCAAATGACCCAATAAGCCTAGGAAAAATCTTTCCCTAACTCTAAATACATTGATGGACCAACCTAAGAAAAACTCATAAGAAAACCTGATCTCTGACCTCGAACTCAATAGGTCATCGATGTCATTTGAATACAACTTATTTATAGATTAAGCTATCAACATGCACTTCCTGATCAATTGGAACTTTTTTGAACTCTCCAAAACTAGATATAGTCCAAGAAAAGATACCTCCCCTTCCTCTTTCCATCACAGAGGTGAACAAAAAGGCCTACCATATAAGTCTTTATAAGTATCCATATCAATGGTATCTTGAAATCGATTATTATAAGTGAACTCAATAAGGGGTATGTGTTTCTCCAAAAAAACCCTGAAATCAAGGACACATGCATGAATTATGTCCTCTAACACATGAATAGTGTTCTCTATCTTTCCATCGGTCTGAGGATTATAGGTTGTTCTCAAAAGCACTTTTGTACCCAATGACTTTTTCAACCCCTGCTAAAACTAATATGTAAATATTGTGTACCTATCCGAAATAATATATCAAGGAGATCCATGAATATGAACAACCTCCCAAATGTATAGCCTCTCTAGCTCATCTATAGAAATGGTATCTCGCATAGGTAAGACGTTTGCAACCTTTACCAAAAGATCAATGACAACCCAAACTGTATCTTTTATGTTAGGTGATCTGGGTAAACTAGTCATGAAATCCATAGAAACATCTTCCCTTTTCCACTTTAAATAGACAATGCCTGTAAAAGTATTGATGCTCACTGGTGTTCTACCTTCCCTTAATTATTGGTGAAACATCGTGTGATAAAACTAGCCATCTCCCATTTCATAATAGGCCACAAATAATGGCCACGTAAGTCTCTAAACATATTAGTGACACAAGGATGAACTACCCAAACTGAGGCATGAAATTCCCACATCAGATCCTCTCTGATATTTAATAAGACCCATACACACCCATGAAAGACTAAATTATCATCCCTATCTATATCCCAACCAGAAGATGAATCATCTTCTGAAATACTCTCTCTTATGACTAATATTTTGGGATCATATAGTTTCCCCATCCTCACCAGATCTATAAGGGTAGAGGTCACTATCAAGGTTGAGAGGATAGTTTTTCCATAATCCTCCCAAACCTTAGCATGAATCTCTAAAAACAAATACATGAGATATCACTCCCCACTTGCCTCATGAACTTCCTATGTGTGATTCTTCTACCTTAGATCGTCAACTACAACATTTCCTTTACTAGACATGTAGGAAAGGTCAAAATCATAAGACTGGAGATACTCACCCCATCTACACAGTCTCAGATTCAAATCAAGATGTTTAAATATGTACTTGAGGATTTTGTGATCTGCGAATACCAAATAATTCCCTCCAAGTAAATAGTTTCTCTAAAAGCGTAGACCACAAACAATAGCTGCTAACTTAATATCATGTGTCAGGTAATTCCATTCACGATTCCTCAACTGATGACACTCATACACTATGAATTTCTTATCCTGTATCACGATAGATACAAGCTCGATATCTTTCACAGTAGATTGTATAGGTTCTACATATCTTTGGTAGAATCATTATTGGAACTCAAGTCAATCTACCCTTGAACTCTTGAAAGTATTCTTTACAATCTTATGAACATATGAAATTCATATCCTTTTTATTTGAACTATTAATAGGTGATACAAGGTGTGATAAATCCTAGATAAACCATTTTTAATATCTAGATAGCCCCAAGAAACACCATATATCAAATATTTGCATGGGATACTCCCAGGAAACTACCTCTCTCACTTTCTCTATGTCTATTGAAACTCCTGAATCTGAGATGATATGTCCCACGAAGTGAACTTTTTCAATCCGAATGTTTCATTTACTAATCATAGCATAAAACTGATTTTCCATTAGTATATTCATCAAGATATCAAGATGGTTAGCATGGTTGTGTTTGGAATGATAATACACTAAGATATCATCAATAAAGACTACCATGAATGAATTCAGATATGGGTGGAAAACCCCCTTAATAAGATCCTTGAATAAAATAGGTGAATTTTTTAGACCGAATAACATGACCAGGTACTCATAAATACCATGTATGCTCCTAAAAGTTGTGCGAGGTGTGTATAATGACTTAACATGAACCTAATAATAGCACAACCTAAAATCTATCTTTCAAAATAATCTCACTCTTTTGAACTAATAAAATTTTTTGTCTGTTAGAGGTAGTGGATATCAATTATTTATTGTGATCTTGTTCAATCAATGGTAATCCATGAAAATCCAAAGGGTACCATCATACTTTTTGGAAAAAAGGACTGGTGAACCCCAAGGAGAATTTTTGGGGTGTATAAAACGTTTATAATCTAACACATCCAAATTCTTCTTAAGCTCCAACATCTCCATAGGTTCCATCATATAAGGAGTAATGGTCAATAGTGATTCTCCTGGTAGTATCTCAATTGTAAATTATACATATCACATAGGATGTATCCCAGAAAAGTTTTCAGGGAAAAATTCCTTAAAATGATCCACCACTGGAGGTAAAAAAGAAGTCTATAACCCCTAATAACCCTAGAAGAGACCGGCAACCTGATTTATCACATTACCCAGCCTTTGCTACTCGGTTCCACATCGAGTCTCATTAACATCCCACTCTACCTTATCCATGTACCTACTACCCTTTGGTGTTTTAAAAGTCATCCTCTAATGATAGATGTTAGTATAGGCTCAATAGGGAACTAACCAGCCCATACTAATAATTACATCAAATCTCTTCAGGTTGAGGATTTATATATTCCATACGAAGAGATATCTGCCTATCTTAATGGGAGATTCCTTATAATGGTGAACACTCCCAAATCGAATACCCAACAGGGTATCGAGTGTCATCATGCCACAAAATTGTTCTACTTTGAGGCCCAAACTCTCCATGATCTCCTCAAATATAAAATAATGTGATGTTCCTATGTCAAATACAGAATACACTAAAGTAGAGGATACTATAATAGTACATCAAAAATTATAGGTTTTTGTGGTTTTCTCCTCCAGTTTAGGTTTCACAACATATAACTAGCTTATACGATAGCCTCGAGTCACAGCCTGACTACCTTGAGAAGGCTTGCACTACTAGCATCCAGAATTATGATATTGGTTACCTCTGACTAGAAGATTCTAAGTGGTTGGTGTTTTTCCAGATGACTTCCTCAAAAGATATTATTGTCAACTCTCTAGAATATAAGGTAGGTGTAGATTCTCACTCACTAGAAAATTATTTAAAAGTATTTCTAAAGTTCTTGATATGTACCATCTTACCATATCCTCAGTATTACATTGAATCCCATAAACACTGAGGTTTTTTATGTCTCGGAATCCCGTACTAGTGACATATGAGTAAAATTTCAAGATTATGATCCTAACTATTTATTCCCCCATGAGAAACCTTGAAGCGATGATTGCATCCATTAGAAGAACCACTAGTTGGTCTAAGTGTCAAAACAGCATGGCTCACACCATCGACTTCCCTCAGATTTCTCTCATTAATGTGGTCCTGGTTTACTATCTCAGAAATAGTAGTTAGTCTGAAGAAATTGACTTGCGATCAAAGGGCTTATACCAACCCACCCTCGAATCACCTTGCGGTTATAAAATTGTCACCCGCTAGAGTCTATACAAACTGCTACAGTAAAGTAAGAAGAATACTCCATGAAAGACATGGATTCCCAATTTAGTTTCATAAACTCTCTATTTTATCCATCCCTTAGAGTCTTTGGAAAATTTTAATCATATAAGATCATATGGAAGTCTGGCTAGACTATATATCGATGTCGATCTACCTAGGTAATAACATCTCACCATCTCTTGGAATAATCACATAGCATATAATCAGTAATCTTGAACCTCTACTTCAATGCTTCTTGAGGTTTTTGAAGATAGAAATCATGGAATCCATCCAAAACTTAGTATCATGTGGTATGTGATCCCCTAAAAAGGTGGGAGGATGCTGCTACTCAAACCCTTGAGTAAACTTTTTCATAGTCAGGGTAGGCCGAGCAAAACCTTTCATATTTTTAATCATGTTGAAGAAACCCTGTTGAAACTAGGTCTCAGTTCCAATATCAGGGATAAGAAGAGGTTCCACATGTGGCCTTTTAGGAGGAGTCATTGGTGGCTCTGGTCCCACCACATCTAGTGCATGGTCTCCACTACCTTTAGGGTGTATGATTGGAGGAATTCGTGGAGGAATGGTTCTATTATGCCAAATTTATTCCTCATAATAGATTTTAACTATCAAGAAATCACAGATGGAAAACATGAATAGGTACACAACATTCCTATGAACAAATTAAACCAATCTTCTTACTTAAAAATCCAATTCTAGTTGGTGAATAAGACCATGTTCAGATATAATAATTTAAGATACTCCTAACTACTCCCTATTAAGGTGGGGTTTGATTCTATGTCTCACATCAGATGATGAAGGTTCTAGTATATGGAGTGTCAATTTCAAGGTATAGATGAATCACCCTTTACAATTGGAATCCAATCTAGCAGTAACCATTTTAATCTAAAAGTTTAAATCTCATTGAGTTCATAATATCTTATTTATATATGTGTGTGTGTGTGTGTGCATATGTCACGGTCCAGGACTAGTATGTCCCGAACCCACAATATGGCATAATTTATTATTCAATGTGTCACCATCAACCTATGTGTGAAATACTGTTTAGTTTGATGTTGGAACCTTAATTAATTCAATTATCCTTTCCTTGCAATTTTTTTGCACATATCTATATAAACAATTGAGGCACAACCCTATGCACAAGAAATGCATGCTAATAATTGACGTGGTAAGGAAAAATAAAAATCATATCAGTCCTATTGTTCCTATAATGATGCATGTAATGCAACACCTTCATTTCATTAGCTTAAGTAATAGAAATCATAATTACAATAACAAAAATAGTAGTAACATCACAAAACATGTGCATCACCCAACAGTGAATTCGTATCAACCATAACATGAATAATCATTACTAACAATTACCCATCCTATGTAATTCGGGTTTCCCCTGTACATGGGTTAGCTACGCCCAGGAACATGCTTATTACCAAATTCAATTAGCTCCTAGTATTTTTTCTAATACCCCAAATAGTAATAAAAAAGGAAAATATTCCTATGAAACCCCTTTGTAACATCACAACCTAACGTCTACTTAATTAGGTCCCTAAGCCTATGGGTCTCATGGAATCAAGCACGCCTCCCCGTATGCAAGTGGTTGCTGACTAGTAGTGAGGGTCTAAGGTGGTAAAATGGGGAGACTATAACCTCATATCAAAGTGACACATCAGATATAATAAGTAAGAGTCAACATCAAAAGCATAATATAAACAAACACTATGACCATAGGATCAGTAACCTTCCATATTAGATGAACAATATAATAGATATAATAAAAAAAATGCAGAAGCGTAAATAACTAAAAAATGTAATAATAATCAAAATCCACATGGCAGTGTCATATACATGATGTCATGGAATATGGGTATTCAAAATGGGGAATATGAGATAGTCTTATACAACATGTTAAACAAAAATACAAAAAGGGAAAAAGACTACTCCACTAGAATCTTGAGTATATGCTCGATCCTCTGTTCCCAAGCTCCTACTCTAAGTAAAACATATCAAGATTTTTTAGTAGGTCCCTTTGCCTTATCCATACTGGAGTTGGTTCCCTACAACCAACTTGTGTGGAATTTATTATAACCTATATTCATAGTTTTTAATAGTGATAAACTACTTGTCACATCATTATTTTTCTTCTACATAATATAGTATGTGATAATGTCATAAGATTAGTTGCCACACTAAAAGGTCATAGAAGTTCCCCACTATCATGAGAACCAAAAAGTGATATGAAAATATTCTTAAATATATTTTCTATAGTTGGATGATATTATTTGAGGGACACAAATGATACATGCTATCAGGGTTGGATACTCATAAGACTTTGAGGCACCTTCACATGGTTTATGCCCATGGTAATATCTAGTATAGGATATTATGAGAATGAGACCTGCCAGTAGTAAATCCATATGTACATGTGTCATTGAAAGATCCTATATATAAACCTGTGTATTGATCCTTATACTTTAAGATTTATATTAATGAGTATTATGATTCACATACTTTGATGTATTGATGAAAATATTGATTACATATGTTCGCGGTGTGGTAGGATACGTTGGGTGCATCCTGAGTAATAATACATTAATGAATAATGAGAGAATGTAATTTTTCTATATATTCTTTAATGAAAGTTGATATATTATTCCATTTGATGGAAATGATATATCCTAAATAAATCCATGTCCATGGTGTTCTATAGGCAAGTTCGATTTCTGGAAAGTCAAAGAAAGATACATTGAGAACATAGGTTGATGGAAATGGTGTGCAACCTTCTTGATTAGAGATATCACGTTAAAGGGATTACATTACACAATAAGTGTTCGTATGAGGTTTTATGTCATCGATACATTAACTTCTTTCTCTATGGATGCCTTGGCATGTTTCTAGATACTAACCTTGGAATTTATCCTAGTTCACCAAATTTCACTCAGAAAGAGGCCTAGAGGGTTACACACTTATTGTATCGAGAATCTATATTAAATAATATATATTATCATTTATTATTTAAAAAGTTTAATAAATATTATTAATTCATGTGGTTTAGTTATTATTCATGTTTTCTTGATCATAATATTCTTTCCCCATTTATTTGAGAGAGTATAATGTGAACAAAATATTTAATAAATATTTATTTTCTATTTAGTTAATTTAATATTTATTTAATTATTAGAGAATAATGTAGTGATATTTATTTAATAAATAAATAGGCATTCTTCAAGGCCTGGTAAATATTTTAGAGGAATAATAGACCAAATTTAGTGGTCCAGTGAGAAATAATAAATATTGAATTTTATTTTATTAAATAATATTTAATTTAATTCGTATGTTAATCACAGGTTGATAAATATTATTATTATTATTATTATTATTTGACATGGGGTTATTCAGTTATTAAATAAATAATAAAGGTAACTTGTGTAATTATTTTTATTTTAACCCTAGCAATATATAAACCCAATTATATTATTTTCTAAGAGAGTCAATTCTTTTTTTTGGGTTGTGCACAACAAATTTTGAGAATCCTCTCAAGATCTAGAGATCTCCCTTATCCAAGAATGATCTCAATAATGGAGGGTGATCTTCCTCCACCTCTCACTCTTAATTCAAGAGAGATTAAGGATAATGATTGGGAAATTATTCTCATTGAGATCAAAGGCGGATCACGTAAGCGAAAGGATCTCCCGTGGTAGCACTTGGATATTCCTACAATGATGTTTGGAGATTTGTATAACATGTGTTGATCACCAATTGATGGAATCTTCTCTTTATTACTAAAATGGAATGATGGTAAAACATCGATCTATTTTTAGATCCATCAATGAAGAAATAATTCCAATAAGGTAATTTTTCTTTGATTAAATTAATTATAAACAATATGAAAGATCCACCCTCTAGTTCTGGAATTCTATCTATAATCAATATTCTTTGATTCAATTCAGTTGATCATGGTGTTTATCATTGTGAAGACCTCAGATTGATCATTGATCCTAACAAAAAGGAAAGTTGGGAATGACCCATCACATGCTTCTGTTGCACTTGGAACCTACAAGTGGTATCATAGTGGTCACATAATTATTTATAATTATTTAAACATTATTGATTGATTTATACATTTTTCATTTAGTTTTCAATTCATGTTTAATGTTTCTTTTAATCCTAACTGGGAGATATACTTATTCCTACTTTATTTCTCATAGACCTAATAAAAATGATTAATCTTATGAAAGAAATAAAATTTAGGAACTCCTCTGGAGGTGCCAAAGATTTTTCTTGGACAACATAGGAGTACACACTATGTAACCAGATTAACACGCCCTATACTTGTGTTAAATGAACCAAGAATTAATTATGAATTAATGAAAACCATGTGCATTGATGAAAAACGGTGCATTTATTTCTTATACTGTGTATTTACCGGGCCATCCAAGCACACGTGCAACTGAGGTTCATGTTGTGTATCCCACATACATGGCATGTAGTCCTTTAAGTCACAGACTAGCTAGGTAATTCAACACACAACCTACCTAACTAGTGATCGTGTAACTCAAAGACCACACACCATGTAGTTTTTTATACACACCATTTAATCCAATTTTCGGAGGCACGATTTACATGTTGAGTCCCTAAGTGTGTGCCTCGGATAGACGGTGAGAGACGTGTACATTGTGTGGCATACTTTTACACGTCATGTACTTATACCATATTATTTAGAATTAAAATTAATTTATTATACAGTTTAAACCTTATCGACATGTGTTTGTGTGTTTTCATTAAATTTATAGGACATGCCATGTGATGTATTTTAATATATATATATATATATATATATATTTGTGTGTGTGTGTGTGTGTTTAATTAATTTTTTCATAATGTTTATATCTGCATATCATGTGTGTTTCAAATGACAGTTATTAATCTACATGCATTTAAGCATAACATATTATAGAAAAATCATGTAATTTGTGTAATAATTAATTTGATAGTGCACATCATGAAAAGTATGTGATAAGTCATGTATTCCATATGGAACAATAGTAAATGGTATACGAGTATAATGCATGTTGGGTATTTTCGAACTAATATTCACCATGTTTCCACCAAGGTATATTTATATACATAGTTAGTTTTAAATAAATTTATTTATTTATTTTGAAATTGTGATGGATGAGAATCTCAAGGAAATTTGGATGAGAATTAAGATAAAATAATTGATTAATTAAAGAATATAATTAATTTATTTTAGTGTGATTTATCTTAAATAATAACGATTAATAATTGAATTCTCGTTTAATTAAATGTTCAATTCATTTCATGCATGTAGATGATCATGAGATTAGACCAGACCTTTGTATGTTATTTTTTTTATTTAATTTATTACTAAATTAAATTGTTGGCTTTCATTCTTTTTATCCTTTTATTTTTTATTGTCCTTCATTCCCATGGTTTATTTTATGTAAACCCTTTTCCCTCACCTTCGTGTGAGTAAAATAATATGTAATGGTGGGAGATACCATGCTAGTGGAGGTAGTTCAAGTTTGAATCTGAGGTAAAAATAATCCAAGATATATGTATAGGTGGATAGGTGGAATTTTGTAACATGAACCTTAGTTAGTTCATGGTGTTTTTCCCCTAGTTCAAATATTAGTTTATCAACTTCTAGATAAAATAACCATTATTAAAAGATCATGATCATACCACTTAGTTATTTTATTTTTTTCAAGTTGCCTGGTTATTTCAATATGGATGTTTTTTCATGATCACATGAATTAATGAAATTAATGATCATTCAAGATAGAACTAAAATAAATTTTCTTGCTCGTAAATATTATATAAGACATGGTTAATCACTTAATTAAATACACTTAATATTAACTATCACGTGATAAAGATAATAATTGTAAATTTGTGCATAAAGGATAAAATCCCTCATTTATATATAATAAGTAAGTATGACCTTCCAAAACTCAGTTAAAATGTAACAATAGTTCAAAGTTGTTGAACAGCCAAAGTTTGGGTGCTTTCAATTATCAGGGAATTCTAACTTGAAGTTTTGGGTTGACATAACTTAGTTCGCATCAAGGGTTGGATTCCAAAGCAAAACTCGGTGTAACTGGAGGTAAAATTTAAGGAAATCCAGTTTAAGGATTGAAAAATTATAGAGTCTACTAGATAGATCAATGAACTGTGAGTTAATTCAGTTGGAATTTGGAATGCCTACCTAAAACCATTTTAGTTTCTTGACCAACCAAAGTTGGGGTAATGAGAAGTGGAATATAGATCATTACCATTATAATGTAAAAGGAAAAATATATTCTAAATCAAATGTTGAGGGATATTAGGTTTCAATAAAATAGTGGGAGATTACAAAATATAATATTTATTTATTTTTATATATTTTATGAGAAAATGTACCAAAATTATACTGATCTTATTTGTAGAAATCGAAATAAAATGCCTTCAAACATATCATTATGATCCATACTTGAGAAGGATAACCTTATTACTGATACAAATTTCCAAGAATGGATAAGATGATTATTTTTTATCCTTCTCTATGAAAGAAAATTATATGTTCTAGAAGAACCTATTTCTAAAGCACTTAGTAAGTGATGAAGAGTTATCTCTCTATGAGAAAAATATGGATGATGCTACAAATGTCCAGTGTTCCATGCAATCATCCATGACCAATGATATTTTGAAGTAAAATCAGTACTTTTATGTGTATATAATGATGTATAACGTCTCATATTTCTATCAAGATAAGGTGAGACAATAGAGGTATGAGATCTCCAATGTTTTGTTTATAACTAATTTTGGAGAGTCTTTTCCATCCAGGGATCATGTAGTCAAGATTATTGGTGGCATTGAATGCTTAGACATCCTGGGGATTAAATTATAAGATGATTTGTGTATAGATATCAAAATTTAATCACTACACAACACCTTCTCTATTTTTATTTTTAATTACAATATGATTAATAATGAGAAGAGTCTTTTAGAACTCCATAATTAGATTTTCCAAGTGGAGAAGGCCATGAGGTGTGATAAACCCATAGTCCTTATATCGAATAAGAAAAATAAAAACAAGGAAAAGGGATACATGTATTATAACAATTCTAAAGCTCTTGAGCATCATCCTTTCAAGAAGAAGAAGATCTAGAGGTAGGGTGAGGAAAATGAGATGGTATGTTTTTCATGTGGCAAGCCAGTCCACTGGAAGAGGGAATTCACCCAAAAGCACGGGGAAGATAAAGGTGTGTTCTTTATCAAGTTTAATATTTCAATATATAATTACTATGTATTAGATACACCTTGTGGTTCTCACATATATATCCAAATTTTAGAACCAATTATATTTTGAAATATTTCTAGATGAGAGGTGAAGCTAAGAGATGTTAATGGTTTGAGACTGACTACTCTAACCATTGGGTACTACCACCTTCATTGAAAATGGGAATTATTTTGGTTTTAAAATATCATTATTATGTACCAACAGTTACCAAGATCATAATTTTTTTACCATTCCTAGATGCAGATGGATTTATTTTTATGTTTGTAATTAAAATTTGTTTCTTTTATAAAGAAAACATACATTATGGTATAAAATGTTTAAATAACAGTCTTTATGTATTAAATTTTTAAAACCAAGTATTAGAAATTGTTAATGAAACATGTTCACACAACTCATATAACACCTAGCTATAGAATCATTATCTTGATCATGTAAATGAGAAGCTGTTGACAAATATCTATCATGATGGTTATTTGGACTATTCTGATCTAAATCCACATGAAATATGTAATGCTTGTTTACAAAGAAAAAATGACCAAATCTCCATTCAGTGGATAGGGTAAAAGGGCCATAGAGCTTCTAGGATTGTTACACATTGATTTTTGTGGACCATTTATAGTAGAATCTTGAGGTGGATATTCTTACTTCATAACTTTTATTGATGACAACTTGATGAGGTAGAAGTATGAGTCCTTTCATAAATTAAATGAATAGATGAATGGAGTAGATAATAAACTTAGAAAGAAGATAAATAAGCTTCAATATGATCAAGGTGGTGAATACCTTAACCAAGATTTTATCACCTTTCTACTGGAGTTTGATATTCTATCACAACTCACTTCATCTTATACAACATAGTGGAATGGTGTTAGTGAAAGGAGGAAATGTACCTTGTTATACATGGTAAGGTAGATGATGAGTCATGAAGATATTCTATTATACTTTTTTGGATATACATTACAAAATAAGACATACACAATAAAAAGAGTACCAAATAATAAATAAAATGGAATTCCCTTCAAGATATGTAGTGTAAAGAATCCTGTTTTATAGCATACACGTGTATGAGGTTGCGAGGTGTTTGTTAAGGCTTTATCGGGAAACAAACTAGCACACAGAAGAAAAAAATTATCATTATAGGGTATCCTAAGGGAAAAAGGTGGTACTACCTATACAACCCCTCATACAATAAATTGATTGTCACTAGACAATCCATCTTTCTTGAGAGGGAGAACATCCTTAAAAAGGATAGTGGGAGAAATATTGACTTTGATGAAGTTAGTGATCAATATATACAATTGTTGGTACAAGAATAGATTCTACCAGTCCCCTTGAAAGAAGTAGTTATTGAAAGATAAGTACTATACAGGATCACAAGATATGTAAGTGAACTAGAGAGACATGGTTTTCTAGTCACTAAATATGGAGACTCATTGTTGGTTGACAATGACAAACCTCTGTCCTATAAAGAATATATAGAGAGCTCATGATCTTCAAGATAGAAAAAATCAATGAATTATGAAATGGATTCCATGTATCAAAAACAACTTTGGGTTCTTGTCGATGCACTAGTTGATGTAAATCCCATTAGGTGAAAATGGGTATTCAAGAGAAAACTAGAAATAGAAGTTAAAGTAAATAACTACAATGCAAGGCTAGTGGCTAAATTATTTAAAAAACATTAAGGAATTGAAAAAGATGAACCCTTTTCACTAATTGTCATGTTTAAATCCATCATAATTATACTTGCTATAATAGATTATGATGACTATGAGATTTGGAATATGGATTTCAAAACTACATTCCTTAATGGGGTCCTTTATAACGATGTCTATATGATAAAAATAGGAGGTTTTATGACACTAGGTGATTCAAAAAAGATTTAAAAGTTGTAGAGATCCATTTATGGATTGAATAAAGAATCCAAGTCATGGAATATTCAATTCTATGAAGCTATAAACGAATTTGGTTTCATTAAGAAAGAATGTGAGTCTTATGTTTACAAGAGGTTTAGTGGAAATGAAGTCGTTATACTGGTAGTATATGTTGATGAAATATTACTCATTGAAAATGACATATCAGTATTACATTCTAGTAAGGATTGGCTAAATAGGCGTTTATCCATGAAGGAATTTAGTTAAGAAACATATATTCTAGGGATCAAGATCATTCATGAAAGATCCAAGAGGCTGCTTAGACTAAGTCAAAGTACATATGTTGACCAAATACTTAATATATTTAGTATGGATTAATGCAAGAGGGTATTGTTTCCAGTGTCACCTGGTATACATATTTCTAAGAAATGTGTCCTCAGACACAATAGGAGAAATAGATAATGAGTAATATCTCATACTCATTATCAATAGGATCAATCGTGGATTCCATGTTATGTACTAGACTTTATGTTGCCTATACATTGATCATGGTAGAAAGATATCAAGAAGATCCAAGAGAAAAAAATTGGTATAATGTTAAGGCCATCCCAGAGCATCTAAGAATAACTAAGGATATGTTCCTGGTACATGGAAGAGATGAGGAGATAGTTATCATAGTTTATATTGATGTTAGTTTTTAGACATATCAAAATGATATAGAGTTGCAGTCAGGATATATATTTTGTCTCAATAGAGGAGCTATGAGCTGTAAGAGTTCAAAGAAACCAGTTTTCACTAATTCTATAGTGGATTCCATGTATATAGTGGCTTATGTTTTAGCCAAGGAATCATTTTGGATACGAAACCTTGTCCAGGATCATGATGTAGTACATAGAAGTAAAGACCCTATCACATCATACTGTGATAATACTACATCGTTGGATCTTAAAAAATATCCAAGGTCACACCAACAAATAAATAAAATGATCCAAAAGTATCACTTATTGAGGTATTTTATCATAGGGGTGAAGTTGCAGTAATCAGAGTACCCACATTATAGAATGTGGTGAACCCCTTGACTAAAGGCATATTTCAGTAAAATCAGAAGTATCATGTGAGTGATTTATGACTTAAGGTTGTTAGAAGTTGGATCTATTGTAACTAGGAGTCTGTTAGAGTTGGTTCCCTAGAACTAACTTCTATGTACCTTATGATAACTTGTA
Source organism: Viscum album (assembly GCA_963277665.1). NCBI lineage: Eukaryota > Viridiplantae > Streptophyta > Magnoliopsida > Santalales > Viscaceae > Viscum > Viscum album. The sequence continues at coordinate 286,678,967 of OY728119.1, read as the reverse complement.
CTCATATTTTTTAATAATAATAAATTACTTGTCACATCATGATTATTCTTCTATGTAGCATTGTATATGATAATGTCCTATAATTAGTTTTCACACTAAAAGATCATAGAAGTTCCTTTATATGATGATAAATTGGAAGTTCGGTGACACTATTCATAAATATATGTTCTCAATCCAAATGATATATAATGAGGGACCCAAAATATACTGGAAATCATGGGAGAGGACTCATAAGACTTTAAGGAACCTTCTCATGGCGTACACACTTGGTAATTGATAGAGAAAATATTTTAAATTAATTTATATTGAATATCATTTTTTTTTTACCCACAAAAGTGTTCCTCTAAGATGAATTGTTTCATTTTTATGATATTGGTGTTATTTTGAGTTGAATAGTAAAAATTGGTCATTTTGGATTTTTAATAGTTTTAAATTATTTCTATAGTTTGTCCATAACATTATCTACACTGATCCAAATTGAAAAATTATTTCTTTTCCAGATTCTACAAATCTAGGGCTTCATTTACTATTTTTGGACTAAAAGCTGAATCGGCCATATGGAAGCTCAAAAGAAGCTCACAATTGGGAGAAAGAAAACAGTTTGCAGTTCTACCTAGTTTTGGTGTGGGCTTCATAACTCATTCATGGTCGGGACCAAATGTTGTTATATTCAGTGGGTGGATGCGCAAGGAGTTTTGGAGCATCTTTAATGAAAGAAGGGTTGTGTGAATTTGGCTGTTTAATGGGTCATTTAATCATCCAAATCCAGAGGTTTTCGATTTGGCGAGTCTGACTGGACATAATAAATGCTCAGAGTAAAACGACCATAACTCTCAGAATACATGTCCATATCCTCTGAGATTTTTAGGGGACACGGACAAGTTATTATGAACATCGTTTATGAAGGGTGGAGTGCATGAAAATGTCATTTATGGGGTCTAAAATGCGCAAACCTTTGGAGGTAGAATTCTGCCTATAAAAGGAGGCCCTCACCTCCTTCCCAAATCATCCCATTCTCCACCCCATTCCTTCTAAGACACCAAGAAGGAGAACATTTCAGATTTTTATTTTATTTCATTTCTTTTTCATAGTTTTGTAATGCCTTCTTATTCTCCATTCATCTCAATTACCCTTACCATGGTGGGGTAAACATTTGGAGTGATTGGGGAAGGGTTGGTTTTCTACATTGTAATGCTAGAGTTCTTGGACGCAATTGAATAAATTTCTTTCTTCTTTAATATTGTTTTCAATTTCTTATAGAGTATTTTATAATCAATTGCGATTGTTCTTGAATATTAATTCTGTTATTTATTTTTTTCCTTGGTAAAATAATCATAATCTCCCTCCACTAATTTCTGGTTTATATATGATAGAATAAAATAGGAATTAGTGGTGAAGTACTCGACGATCGTCAGTACGTGTAAAAGGTGTAGTGAATGTTGTTGATTGTTTGGGATAAAAAAAACTCGATTGGGTATTTCTCATTTCAATTAAGGATATTCAATACAACTATTTTACACATGGAAGGAGAGTTGACCAAACCAAGATCTTGGTAAGGTTTTCTTTCACAATAATAATTTCACCAAGGAAGTGAGAGGAAACGATTGTGGAAACTCACTTTAATCAACTAAGAAGAAGAGGTTTGAATTAAATTGAAAAAGTATGGCATTAAAATTAGGAAACTAACCCCGACCTAATCACACTTTTTAATATCATATTTTTTCAATCATTTGAATTTCAAATTTCTTTTTCAAAAGCACAACATTTTTACCCCTGTTTTAAAGTGACAACCCATTTTGTGTGCACTCCTCTTAGGGAGACATCCTAGTTCAACCAAATTACTATATTTTAAATTAGGAAATAATTGTTTTTCCACGCCCTATGACAAGCGTGCGTCAAACTTGGTGCCGTTTTTGGGGAGGCAGTGCCTCAAAAACCTTAAAACATTTTTTTACTTCTTTATTTTGAATGACCCATAGTTCAAATAACAATTTAATTGAATTTGATCCCAAAATTGAGCGAACAATAACCCAATTGAGAAAGAAAAATTTGCAATTAGATTTTGAAGAAGTTCAACTTAAAGATTCAAGTGACCCATCCAGTGATCACTCTAAACCTCCAATGGCTGGAAATCCCAACCAAACATTGCGCGATCTTTGCGCCCCACAATTCGCTAACCAACGAAATAAACTAGCTATTCCTGCATTAGAAAATTATTTTCAATTTCACATTAACATGATTCAAATTCTTCCTAAATTCCATGGTCTTGCAGGTGAAGACCCCAACAGGCATATCCAAGAATTTACAAATGTGTGCTCCAGCTATAGACCCCGAGGTGTTGCAGAAGAACAGGTAAAGTGGAGGGCATTTTCCTTCTCACTCGAGGGAGAAGCAAAGGAATGGTTGTATAGTCTACAACTAGGAGAATTCCAAGACTAGGAAGATCTTAAAAGATTCTTCATGCAAAGGTTTTTTCCCGCATCCAGGAGCACAGATATCCGAAAAGAGATCTATGTCATTCTCCAATCAACTGGTGAAACACTTTAAAAATACTGGGAACAATTCAAGAAGCTCTGTGCCAGTTGTCCACACCAGAATGTGGAAGAACTTCATTTCATTGTTTTCTTATATCAAGGATTATTTGACAATGATCAAAACTTTCTAGATGCATCATCTGGAGGAGCCTTGATTTACAAGTCACCAACGGATGCGAGAGGATTGATTGAAAAGATTAAACAAAACTCACAGCTATTTGGCACTAGAGGAACGATCACCAGAGGAATCCATGAGGTAAGAACATCTGATTCAGTAGATTTAATTAGGAATGAAATGGGAGAACTCACCAGGTTTGTGCGACAAATAGCTGTGAACCATGTGAAGGAACAACAAGGGCCGAATCAGGTATGTGGTTTATGCTCTTCTAATTCTCATTTCACTAATCAATGTCTAGAAGTGCAGGGGACAGAAAGTTGTGTTGTAGTCTATCAAAAAAGGCAATACCAACCACAAGCCCAACCAGGGTATGGGTTTCAACAGAACCAATCCAGAGCACCTTTTCAGTAGCAATATCAGAATCTGATAGCATTCCAACAACCTTATAAGTAGCCCTTCCAACAACAACAAACTTTCCAACCACCACCTTTCCAACGGAAGAATTTTGAGAAACCATCCACAAGTGCACCGACAAATGAAGATCAACATCTTAAGACAAGAGTTGCGGGATTAGAAGATAAAGTGGAGAAGCTAGCTGATCAATTTACAATAATTATGTATGCTCTCACCAAGAACTTAGGTAAACTTCCCTCACAAACAATTCCCAATCCAAAATAGAATGTTAGTGCAATCACCACATGAAGTTGGAAGGATCTCACACCACCAGAAAAAAAATTAGGAGGATGATTCCGTGGAATCTTATGAAGCTCGTCATGTCCAACAAAAAGATGGAGTCGACAAAAAAGGAGAAAGAACAAGGTTTCGGAAGGAAAGAACAGAAACACCTCTTCAAAAACAAAAAAGGGAGAAAAAGGATATCCCATCACCATTACCATCAGCATTGGTTGTGTCAAAGAAGGGTGAAGAAGAATGACTTCAATGAGAAATTCAAGAAACATTCCAAAAAGTTGAGATTAAAATCCCACTACTGGATGCAATCAAACAAATCCCCAAAAATGAAAACTTTCTGAAGGAGTTGTGTACTAAAAGAAGGAGGCTAGATGGAAATGAAAGAATAAACTTAGGAAGAAGAGTATCATCATTAATCACACCATACATACCGCAAAAATTTCAAGATCTAGGGACTTTCTCTATTCCCTGCACTATCGGTTCTTTAAATTTTATTGATGCATTATGTGATCTTGGAGCTTCGATAAATGTGATGCCTCACTTAGTGTTTTCATCTTTGCAAATTGGAGAACTAAAACCAACTCAGGTGGTGGTACAATTAGCAAACAGATCCACCATTTTCCCAGCTGGAGTCGTTTAAGATGTACTTGTAGGAGTGAGAGGATTAATCTTTCCAGCATAATTTTATGTACTTTCCATGGAGGAAGACTGAGCACCATCCCAATCTCCCATCATCTTAGGGAGACCATTCCTGAAAATGGTAAGGATGATCATCAACATGCATGAATGAACACTCACCATTGATTTTGGAGAGTGCATGGTTCACTTCAATATTTTTTAATCCATGAGGCACCATTGGATGATCACTCCCTATTTTCACTCTCCCATGAAGATGGTGTTGAATCAATTGAAGAATCAAGTTACTTTCAGGTACCCATTGCTCCTGAGGATCAAGAGAAGATGACATTTACATTCACTTTTGGTAATTTTTCATATAAAAGAATGCCATTTGGATTATGTAATGCTCCAGGTACATTTTAGAGGTGCATGGTGAGTATATTTTATGATCACATTGAAAATTTCTTGGAAGTTTTCTTAGATGATTTCACAGTTTTTGGAGATTCTTTTGATTATTGTTTGAAAAATCTAGAAAAAGTTTTGAAAACCTGCATTGAAAAAAATATTTTTTAAAATTTTGAAAAGTGTCATTTCATGGTTCAAAGAGGAATTATACTTGGTCATGTCATTTCCCAAAATGGAATTGAAGTGGATAAATCAAAAATTGAAGTGATAAATTCATTGCCTTACCCAACTTGTGTGAAACATGTTAGATCGTTTTTAGGACATGCAGGATTCTACAGGAGGTTTATCAAAGATTTCAGTAATATTTCTCTCCCTCTATCTAGATTACTTTTGAAAGATGCTGATTTTGATTTCAATGGTTCATGTAGGGAATCCTTTGATGAGTTGAATAAGAGATTGATTTCACCACCCGTGATGCAGCCTCTAAATTGGGAAAAACCATTAGAACTACTTTGTGATGCCTCCAACAAAGTAGTTGGAGCAGTCTTTTCTCAGCGAATTGAGGGAAGACCACAAGTCATTTCATATGCCTCGAGAACTTTAGATGTGGCCCAATTCAATTACACAAAAATGGAAAAATATTTCTTTGTAGTTTTTTTTATTTAGAATGATTTAGATCATATCTTCTTGGAACTAAAATTATTGTGTTTTCTGATCATGCAGCTTTGAGGTACTTGATGAATAAAGATGATGCTAAACCAAGGTTAGTGAGATGGATGATACTGCTACAGGAGTTCAATATAGAAATCAAGGATAAAAAGGGATCTAAGAACCAAGTGGTTGATCACTTAAGTAGACTGCCAAACACTGCTGAAATTGAAGTTCTAGAAAGAGACCCATTGAATGATCAAATTCCAGGAGAGCAGTTGTACTTGATTGAAGGAGAAGTGCCTTGGTATGATGACATAGTCAATTTTCTGGTAACATCTCAGGTCCCGTCTCATTTCAATTCTCACCAAATTCAAAAAATGAAATTTGAATCTAGGTATTTCATTTGGGATGATCCATTCCTTTGGAAGATTTACAATGATCAAGTAATAAGAAGATTTTTACCTGAAAGTGGAGTTAAATTTGTCTTTGATTTTTGTCACGCATTAGCTTATGGAGGCCACTTTGGACCTCAAAGGATAGCAAGGAAGATTTTAGAATTTGGAATTTATTGGCCCACCATTTTTAAATCTTCTAATGAATTTTAAAAAATATGTGAAAAATGTCAGTTTTCAGAAAATATTTCAAAGAGACAAGAAATTCCCCAAAACCCATTTAATTTTGGAGATATTTTTGAAGTTTGGGGGATAGATTTTATGGGACCTTTCAGGATGCCATTTGGAAATTATTATATCTTTCTTGCAGTTGATTATGTTTCCAAATGGGTGGAAGTAAAATCCACAAGGACTGAAGATGCTGAAGTTGTTTGTGATTTTGTCAGGTCTAACATAATTTGTAGGTTTGGGGTTCCTAGAGCAATCATCAATGATCAGGGGACTCACTTCTGCAATTGGATAATGGATACTTTGCTGAAGAAGTATGGGGTGCATCATAAAACATCAACTCCCTATCATCCACAGACTAATGGGAAAGCTAAAGTTTCCAACAGAGAAATCAAAGGAATTTTGGAAAAGACTGTTAATCCAAAAAGGAAGGATTGGAGCCAAAGGTTGGAAGATACTTTATGGGCTTATAGGATAGCCTACAAGACCCTGATTGGAATGATTCCATATAGGTTGATTTATGGGAAAAGTTGTCACCTACCTGTGGAACTAGAGCATAAGGTGTATTGGGCTATGAGGAAGATGAATCTAGATCTTGGAAGTTCTGGGAAAGAGAGAAGGTTGCAGTTACAAGAGCTAGAGAAAATTAGAAGAGAAGCATTTGAAAATTCCATGATTTACAAAGATATAACAAGAGTGGCCCATGACAAGCTGATCCAACCGAAAGAATTCCATCCTGGAGATAAAGTGTTGCTATTCAATTCTAGACTCAAGCTAATGCCAGGTAAACTTCATTCTAGATGGGAGGGTCTATTTATAGTTACTCATGTATATCCTTTCGGTTCTGTGCAGATTGCAAAACATGGAGAGCATGATCCATTCACTGTAAATTGAAATAGTTCGAAGAAATTCCTTGGGACCCTGCCATCAGATCCAGTGGAGGAGATCCCACTCCTCCAACCTGTCTATCAATAAGAGACATTAGGTTGTACATCTCCTTAACACTTTCTTGATGTTGTGATTCATTTGAAAATTGTCTTACATGTTAAATCCACTTGAATTCATTGAGGACACTGCATAATTTAAGTGTGGGGGAGGGAACCTTTGTAGTATAGGATTTTCATTTGATGTTTGTTTTCAAAAAATAAAAAATAAAAAAAACTGTGTGTTTTCGAATTTTTGTATATTTTTCAATTTTTGGTGTGTTTCTAAAACTTTTGAGCTGAAATTATTATCAATACCATTTTTAAAACCCATTCCAATGAGTGAACCAATCTATTTCATGAATCTGAGCTTTAATGAATGCGGAAAATGACTTTGTTTCCAGTTCAAATCTTTTGGAATTTCATGAAAAGTACACTGATTTTTGAATCTCATGACATATTTCACTGTCTATATCGTTGAAATCACTTTCCTGTGAGGATTATAAACCATTTTTATTATATTATTTTTATTTTCCTCATTTCTTGAGAGAACCAGACAATGCTTTCTTAAACCAGAATTTGATTTATTTCTTTCAAAACATGAGGGTTTGGGGTACGTGTGTTTTAAATGATTGAGGCATTTATTTGGTTTGAATCCCCCTTTTCAAAATAATACTTTTCATTATGGTCCAACTTTACATTTATCCTTCATTGTAGCCCCTAGTAGCCATGAATTTCCTATTAGGTTAGCCACATTACAAGCCAATTTTCCCTATCCTACCTGCCCTTCAAGTGAAATTGCATGATCTAGTTGAACTTAAGTGTGGGGGAAGATGTCCTGTGGTGTACTACCTCATTTGGTGATACTTTGGGTGGAAAATAAATTGTGGAAGAGATGAGTGTGATGCTGAAAAATTATTCTGTTGAAAGTTATGCCTTTTCTGGAACTTTCATGATAAGAGAAGTTGTGCCTTTCTGGATCTTCCAATGTAAAAATAAAGTTGTGCCTATCTGGAGCTTTCAAAAAAAATCATGTTTGAAAAGATTGAGATTTTTGCTGCTAAGCTGATTGAATGATGATGGAGCCTATTTTCAACAAAGGGGAAGTGAAGGAGACAATATTTTAGTGAAAATTAGAATCATTCAATTTTGCTTCAATAAGAGCCAAGCCTTCCTTTTTCAGCCTCAGAATTTTTAAACATCTAAATCCTACCAACCGGAAGGCACGGAACAACCCTAAAAATTCCTCATGATAATAACATGTCCTTGACTCACATCAGGTGGAGAAGCAGAAATTTATCAAGCCTATGGTGACTCTTGTGTGAGTTTGGATGAGAAAAGTCTTGTTCAGCATTTACATTTGTGAGATGAGTGAAAATTCATGTGAGGTAGGTGTTTTGTGTGCATGAGGTAAGAAATAAAGTGGAAATATATTAAAATATAAAATGGGGAACTTGAAATAATTTTTTTTATGAGGCATGATATCTTTTTGTTTCTTGGAAATTATTTGGTAGATCTCATTGATATGTGTTTTGGATTTGAGCTGATTTGATTTTTACTTGTCCAAGAGTCCAAGTTATAAGTGTGGGGGAATTGATAGAGAAAATATTTTCAATTAATTTATATTGAATATCATTGTTTTAAACCCAAAAAATTGTTCCTCTAAGATGAATTGTTTCATTTTTATGATATTGGTGTTATTTTGAGCTGAATAGTAAAAATTGGACATTTTGGATTTTTAACAGTTTTAAATTATTTCTGTCATTTAGCCATAACATTGTCTACACTACTCAAAATTGAAAAATTCGTTTTCTTCCAGATTCTACACGTCCAAGGCTTAATTTTTTATGTTTGGACTAAAAGCTAAATCTTCCATATGGAAGCTCAAAAGAAGCTCACAAGTGGGAAAAAGAAAAACATTTCCAGTTCTGCCTAGTTTTGATGTGGGCTTCATAACGCATTCATGGTGGGCCCAAATGTGGTTATATTCGGTGGGTGGATGCACAAGGAGTTTTGGAGCATCTTTAATGAAGGAAGGGCCACGTTAATTGGCCGTTTAATAGGGAATTTAATCACCCTAATCTAGAGGTTTTCGATTTGGTGAGTCTGACTGGACAGAATAAATGCTCAGAGTAAAACGGTCATAACTCTCGGAATACATGTCCATATCCTCTGATATTTTGAGGGGACACAGAAACGATAATTATGAACATCATTTATGAAGGGTGGAATGCGTGAAGAGGTCATTTATGGGGTCTAAAATGCGCAAATGTTCGGTGGTCGAATTCTACCTATAAAAGGAGGCCCTCACCTCCTTCCCAAATCATCACATTCTCCACCCCATTCCTTCCGGGACACCAAGAAGGAGAACATTTTGGCTTTTTCTTTCATTTAATTTCTTTTTCATAGTTTTGTAATGCCTTCTTATTCCCCATTCATCTCGATTACCCTTACCATGGTGTGGTAAACATTTGGAATGATTGGGGAAGGGTTGGTTTTCTACATTGTAATGCTTGAGTTCTTGGATGCACTTGAATAAATTTATTTCTTCTTAAAAGTTGTTTTCAATTTCTTATAGAGGATTTTATAATCAAGTGCAATTGTTCTTGAATATTAATTCCGTTATTTATTTTTTCCTTGGTAAAATAATCATAATCTCCCTCCACTAATTTTTGGTTTATATATGATGTAATAAACCAGGAGTTAGTGGTGAAGTACTCGACGATCGTCAGTACGTGTAAAAGGTGTAGTGAATGTTCTTGATTTTTTGGGATAAACAAAACCCGATCGGGTATTTCCCATTTAAATTAAGGATATTCAATACAACTATTTTACACATGGAAGGAGAGTTGACCAAACCAAGATCTTGGTAAGGTTTTTTTTCACAATAATAATTTCATCAAGGAAGTGAGAGGAAACGATTGTGGAAACTCACTTTAATCAACTAAGAAGAATAGGTTTGAATTAAATTGAACAAGGATAGCATTACAATTAGAAAACCGACCCCGACCTAATAACCCGTTTTAATATCATATTTTTTCAATCATTTGAATTTTAAATTTCTTTTTCAAAAGCAAAACATTTTTACCCCCGTTTTAAAGTGACAACCTATTTTGTGTGCACTCCTCTTCAGGAGACATCCTAGGTCAACCACATTACTGTGTTTTAACTTAAGAAATAATTGTTTTTCCATGACCTACGATAGGCGTGCGTCAGTAATATCTAGTGTAGGATATTATGGGAACAAGACTTGGTAGTAGGAAATCCATATTTACATGTATCATTGGATGTTCCTATCTTTAGGCATGTGTATTGATCCTTGATTTTTTAGTGATTCACTATTCATTTTCACCCTTATATCGTTGTTTTAAACTAATTTTGTATCGTAAATTCATATTTTAAAAGAAAATTTCACTTGATGTTTGATTAAATTATTATGAATTACTAACTGTTAAAAAGATTAATTTTAAGTTTTTTTATGATTTTATTGTAGTTGGAGGTGATTTGAAGAGATCAAGATGATGTTGGAGAAAAATGGGCTAAACTGTGCAAGATTCCAAGAACACTAGTGGACTCAAACGGACACTACAACTAATCTCTGTGTCCAATTGGGATGAAATTTTGTGAGATGATCCAAAATTCAATTTTACAAAACTATAATGAAGATACCTGATATGAATTTGTCTATAAATGTTCCAAATTGAACCAATATATCCAAGAAACTGAATCTTTACAAATTCAAAAGACATGTTCTGTATTTCGTCCAAATATCAGGATGTTGTTTTCCAAATGCTAAAAAATGTATGGTGGATTTATCCAAGTGGTGGGGAAATAAATTTTTAGTTTTGTGAAAAGTGAGATAAGACATTCTGGAGAAATAAAACAATAGCCCAAGTGGTTTGTTTAAATATGAGGGCTCAAAACCACCTTCCACTTTTCTTATAAAATGGTACCTTGGGAACCCCATTTAGAAGCTCAACTAAGGATAAAATCACTTCTATTTTGGAGACCCAAAGGAGTAATATTCAAGAATTTTTGGAGGACCCTATTATCATAGGGGGTCAAGGATGAAGGTTAAGTTCCACCTGAGCCACCTCCTCCTCTCAATGGCGTGCTAAATGGTGTATAGTCATTTTGATGAAGCTACACGTACATGAGAGGGATTTCTATCACCTTTTTTATTAGTTTTGTATAATTTTTTTAAAATATTTCACTTATGTTTTATCTTACTAATATTATTCTTTGAATTATTATTATTTTTAATCAAGTGAAACACTTTTAATTTCAATACCGGTTGGATTGAGATTAAAGTGGGAATCTTGGGTTTTCCTAATTGGGAAAGATAACCATCCTATTTCTCCCACACATAAATGATATATCAGTATTATTTGGAATACCACACTCAATTATTGTGGTCAAAAACTTGAAAACATTATTTTTGAGTCAAGGGGTGGTTCTTTATGCATCGTTTTAAGAGGAAAGAGGGGAATCAAGATCTTGACAACCCTAAACCAAAAGATTCCATTAAACCATGTATATTTTTCATAACAATTGTTCTTTCCAGAATGTGTTTCCATCAGATTTATTTATGGAACTAGAAACATCTGATGGTTATTTATCTAAAGAGACCTTCTTTCCAAAGGTAGGTGTTTGTTAGGTTTGAACTTATGATACTTAAGAGCACACATTGGTTGAGAGGATGGGATGTCAGTCTCATCACACCCTTTTAGAATGAATTGTTACCGACTCAGGGACTCTCTTATAGATGTGAGATATTTTCATGAATCCTTATTAGTTTACCAAGTATAACATAGGTTTCCCTTGAAATTTGAAATATATTAATAGCATGTGTAAAATTTAGAATCATTTTTATGTATTCGAGGTTCTTCATTAATGGAGATATCTGTATGTATTTGGGGTTTTCCATCAATGGTGTCCTCTCATATACTATTTAGAGATTCTTTTAGCTATTGTTATCATAATTTTGGTTTTTTTAAGCCACTCAGTGGGCACTCTGGAATTTATTTTCATCCAGGGAAATGGAAGTTTGTTTTTGATGTTGGGATCGTACCCATAAATGGGATACCTATGTATTCTTTTGAAAGGAATCAAAACCCTCATAGTTTTTTGTAGATTAATGGAAAAATATTATACCTTTTAAGGTCATGTGATAAGGACCTAATTTTAATGTTTAATGTCATGTGGTAAGGATGTCTAAGAGGAAGATGCTTAGTCCAAGCTTCGTGTGGGACTTATGCCTAAGCATTCCAAGGAACTTTGAAAGGATATGAGATCACATGTTGGATTAGAACCTACTGGGAATATATCCCAAATAGAACAGGGTTGATTTGGAATGTTAGGTTTGAACCTCAGGGAGGCTTCCTACGTATCCCACTCGGATGGGAATCAAAGTTCACATAGTTAGTTAAGTCTCAAAGGGGTGTATGAACCTTTGAGAGAAATAGGTTTGGGATTTATCCTAAATATGATTCCCTTGTAATAAGGTCCATGAGAAATGTCTTAACTCGTGGAGATTTAGGGGGGATTTAATTCAGGGATTACTCTTAAGGAGGATAGTCAGATTAAGGGAATTAGGTATGGGTTCCTGAAGAGGATATTAAGTGATCTCAAGCCCTGGGTGAAGGCTTCCTCCATATCCCAATTAGGGTGAGAATCAGACTTATCATATTTAATGATGGGGTGGATTGTGTGTATTTTGTGATCATCAAAGATCTATAATCCCATTTGAGTCATACTTAGTGTGAGAAATAAGAGGATGTGAGGGATTCAAAAAACCACACACTTTCTCCTCTGATGATGGAAGAGGTTGGGACTATGGAAAATAAGCTGGTGTGATGGTGGGTGAGGGAACAAAAGAATGAACCCTTTAATGTGAAATGAAATTGAAGGTCATTGGGTCTGGTCTGAAATAATAGGGGCTTACTTAAATATGGATACCCTTGTATGGATACCATGAGAGGATTGGTTGGGGCTTACTCCTAAGGATGATGTCCATTTATGATTTGACCTGACATAGGGGTTAGGTGATGAGGTTTGAGGAGTTTATCAACTCAAGTTACCTAAGGAATACAAGAGTATAATTTGAACTCATGACATGAGAAATAAACCAAGAGGAGTAAGTTGACTCAAGGTATTTTAGAGAGTATAGAGGATTATCCCAAATCATGGAATTACTAAGGGTGAAATTTGGTCTATATAGGGATGTAATGGAAACTTTCATTGACCTAGATTGAAAATTTCATGGTAAGACTCTCCATCTTTTGGGGGGTCAGTGACGAAACTACAGCCCAACACTAGTCTCGAGTGGGGTCACACAGGTGTGCCGCCTAGTTGGGATGCACAGGTGCTTCTCCAAGGTGTGTTTCATAGGTTATCCATGCAGTTTATCTTCCAAGTTTCATCGCACAAGGTCTCCATGTAGGTGCTTCTCCAAGGTGCCTCATGCAGGTGTGTCACGTAGGTGCTCCACTAAGGTGCCTCGCGCATGTGATCTGTGCATGTGCTTCATGCAGGTTTTTCGTGAAGGCCCTTGGCACTGGTCCTTAGGGTAGATCCAGCTATTCTAGACCCTTATAAGACTTTGAACCACTTTTCCCCCTTTAATTCTCTCTTCTCTCATGTTTAGGAGAATTACTTGAGAGTTTTTGAGAACCTGGGAAAAAGAGATATGCAACTGGAGCTTCATGAGTTCTTCCAACTTTTTACATGCTCAAATGGGGATCCTAATAGTTCAATATATATGAAAGGAGGTGGGCTAGTATAAAAGAGTTTTTTGGCATAGGTCAGCTGCATATCTCTTCAGCGTGGCTCTTCTGCGTAGGGGTGAAAAAATTATACTGTTGTGTAGGTCCTCTATGTAGGTCCTCTGCGCAGGTGATGGAAATTCTTTTATAAAATTTATCCATCTTAAATGTTCCTTAAATTTTGATTCATAAGTATTTTTAGGCTCCATGACTAGTCAAATCAATGCTCTTGAAGAGATCTACACGTCTTGATATAGTAAATACACCAAGTCTTCTTGGATGAAACTTAGAAATTGAAATTTAATCAAACGACACATTTTCATCATCGATCTTGGAAATCCAAAACCAACTTTTTGAGGGGGTATCTTTTCACTTATCACTAATTTTGGAGAATTATTTTGTAAGATAGAAATATAGACTTCATATTCATCCTACATGGTGAAACATCTTTACTCATACTGGACCTTTTTTGTCTATGTGAGAATCACATCTTCAATTTTGTAGAGAAGTGAATGAATTTTTTTTGTGATGTCAACAATGATAAACTAACCAATATGTGTAGTGAACTTGAAATTACCTACTTATATCATGATTCTAAAAACGCACCTTTATTTATCAATTATTAATCCCTTTCATTAATTCATTTTATTTTTAAAACTGTTTTCAAAACAATCCCTATTTTAGTAATTTTTATTAAAAATACACACTATAAACCTAGAAATATATTTGAGAGATAACCTATGGTATCACTAAGACTATAAATCCACTTTAAAAACATAATCAATTTTACTTTTCATGAAGACGTATTCAAATTTTAGTGCCTTTTTTGGGGAGCACTTTAATTTTTAGTGTGTGTTTTTTATAAGATGTTTTAAATTATATGAATATTTATTTATTTTATCTTATACCTTTACATGTATTTTTGAGTTCTAATTTATTTCTTCTATAGGTTCTATGCATGACATGTTCTACTCTAAGTGATTTAACACCTTTCAAACCCAAACCAGAGAGGATCCTATATCAGTGACACTGTTGACGCTCCTTTCGTCACAGAATCTAATGATCGGAAAAGGGAATATCTGAGCTCAAAGTGATTCAACCTTTGAAGAAAACATCAAAAATCGACAAAGGGATGAACAAGGAGAACATTGCCTATAGGTCGCGCAAGTTCCATCATGGTCGCGCAAGTACACTTGCGCGCCGCCTAGTGGTCGTGCAAGTACTTGCGCGATGCCTTATGGTCGTGCAAGTGACTTGCGCGACCTAAGTGATAATCGCCCGGTAACCGCCCGGTAACCGCCCGGGGTCTTCTTTTGCCTATAAATAGACCCTGTGGGCCCCCCATTCGAGAGGATCTTTTTCCAGAAACTCGGATTGAAGCTCCCGACGCCCAAGTCTCTTCTCAAAGCTTCCGGAACACTTCTAAGGTAATTTCTTACCTAGAACGGAAGATCTAAAGAGAAGAAGGAAGGCCTAAGTGTTGAAACTTATCAAACACTTGCGCGCCGACTTATTTCCTTCAATATAACTTGCGCGTCCCTTTTCTGGAAGAACCTCGAGAACATTCTAAAGGGTTCAAAAAAGAGTCGCTCAAGTATTTCATTTGCTGGTTGAAAATCGCGCAAGTACACTATGTGTCGCGCAGGTATACCTGCGCGACCAAACACTTGCGCGCCCACGGAGGATTTGCGCGCCTTGAAAGACTTGCACGCCCCTATCTTTTTGGGTGCCCATCTTGTCCTTTTTTACCCCTCTTAAGCCATTTCACCTTTCCTTTTCAAGATTCAATCTTCAAGACACTCTTCAAAGCCATTTATGGCATGATTTCTTGATTTGAATTTCTTATCTGAAAGGAATTCTGTGGAATCTCTCTCAAAGTATAGTGATTTAAATATCCTTATGTCACTAAAATACGGAGAGTTCATTCATCCAACCTCATCCTTTAAGATGAGAGAATCTTAACCTGGGTCTCCTTTTCAGGAATAATCCCCAGTGATAAAACATTTAATCTGGGCATCTTCCTCAGGAGTAAGCCCCAAATTCTTAAAGTTCCCAATCTTGGGCATCCTCCTCAGGAGTAAGCCCCAATAAAGTCCTTTAATCTTGGGAATATTTCTTAAGAATAAGCCCCAACCTCAAATATGGGCATCCTCCTCAGGAGTAAGCCCCAAACCTTAATCCCTAACCTGGGTCTCCTTTTCAGGAATAAGACTCAGTCATAATCTTGGGCTTCCTTTTCAGGTGTAAACCCCAAGTCCCTTAACCTGGGTCTCCTTTTCAGGAATAAGACTCAGTCATAACCTTGGGTCTCCTTTTTAGGAATAAGCCCCAAGTCCCCTTAAATTTCTCTTAACCAGTCATAATTTACCTTTGATTTGGGTTTCCTTTTCAGGAGTAAAACCCAATCATAAGTCCCCTCTTAACTTGGGCATCCTCCTTAGGAGTAAGCCCCAAGATTAGAGTATTCAAATCTCCATGAAGCACATATAACTTTATGGACCATGTTCATGGATTTTCTCCCTAAAAGTAAATCCTAAACCTTCATCTATCTGGGAAGTCATCCATACATAAGCCCCAAACAAATTCTTATGATTGCATCTTTCATGGTACAATTGTCTAAATTTTACTAATACCTCTTGTTTCTCACACCGAGCATGACTCACATGAGCTTAGAGTGTAAAAGTAATTATGACATTCATCTTTGAGCCATCAATCATAAACATCATACTCCATTTCTCGAACTACGTGGGTTCTGATTCCTTTTCCAAAACAAAGGATACGTAGGTAGCCCATTTATGGGTTCGATCCCAACTTTGAAATAATCTTTGTCCTTCTGAATGACGATAAACTTCAAGTGCCCCACTGAGTGGCTTTAAAACCAGCCTGGTCATCATAATGACCAAGAGACTTTTATATAAATGTTTTGAAGGATACCATTGACCAAGAATCTCTAAATAGATGTAGATGATTCTCTATTGATGAAGAACCTCGAATACATATAAAAGATTCTCTAAATTTCTTGCATATTTAATCATTGATTGTTAAAACTAAAGGAAAGCACATTTTATACTTGGTAATGTAATAAGGATTCATGAACATAACTTAAATCTATAAAGAGAGTCCCGGAGTAGACAATAATTCCCCTCAAAAAGGTGTGATGAGTCTGACCTCCCATCCTCTCGACCAATGCAAAATTCCTAAGCCTCATTAGTCCACAATCTAATGAGCGCCTGCCTTTGGAAAGTAGGTCCAAACGGATGTGGAATCATTGGATGTTTCCGGTTCTATGAATAAACCCGTTAGAAACCGATCGGAACGTTTGAATCTCCCGTCCAGGAGGTCATCCCCGGATTCCGTGCGAAACAAAAATGGTGAACCTGACATGAATCCTTAACCAAGTGAAAGTGATGTTCTTCTTATTTGTTAGGCCCCTTGGGCCAACAAAGCAATCATTGACATATGCTCATCCAAAAGATGCAGTGGCTGGATTCATCTTGATTATGTCTGTTACATGGAACAGGCACTCTTTTCTCAAGATCTTTTACAAAATGGCTTTCCTTAAATTCACCCCTGTGAATACTGCTGCTGTGAACACCTCTACTGTGTGGTCTGCTGCTGTGAAAACCAATGCTGCTACTCCTGCTGGAACATCATCCGCTCTGAGGATGACATCACCAACTCAGCGTCTTCAACGCTGTGTTTCTAATGCACTGGTTAAGGAGTACCATCGCAACGGTACTATCCCAACTCTGGAGGCCGCTCGTCAAGCCCTCCAAGTTAACAACTCTACCTGGTCGTCCGTACAACGGCGGCCAGCAATCAAGAAGCAGGCGGTGCTGACTACCGTCTCCAACCGTTTCGGGTCGTTATCCCCGGAACGCAATTTCCATTCACTCCCTTACTCTGAGGAAGTGAATGAGCAGGTCCCGCAGGACCTTAATTCAAAAAGACAGGAGTCCTTCTCAAGGGCTCCCATCAACAATCGCCGCCAGACTCGTGCGGTAGTGCGCCCTCAACATGATGAGGGTACCGACTCCAGGCATTCAGCTCAGGTTCCTCGAACCCGAGCAGGCAAGATGAACCACCAGAGACGGAATCCGGTTAATAATAAGCAGGTTGTCATCCCTGCCATCTCCGGAGAAGTCCACCAACCTAACTTGGTGGCAAACAACGAGAAGGCATACACACATGTCCGTTTTAATTCCGCTGTCCAGCAGACTTGTCTGGCAGCATCAAGCCGATCCCGCCAGGCAATTCCGGCGGAGTACCATAGGCAGGAACATACACCTGCTTATACATCACCAGTTAGTCAGCAGGCTCGTCTGACTACATATGGTGGATCTCGTCAACCGTATTTGGCGAAGTGTAATCAGCAGGCACATACACCTGCTAATACTAATCAGGCCTACCAACAGTCTCGCTTGGTAGCGCCCGGAGAAGTCAGTCGGAAAGTCCCGACGACAAACAAGAGGCAGACTCAACTCTCTGCCTCCACACTTGAGTACTGTTAGGATTCACTGACAGGAAAAGGAGGACAGGAGTAGGCACATACACCTACTCCAAGCCCGGAATGGACGTATATCCCCGTTCTGGCGGCTGAAGTCACCAAACATATTTTATCAATGGTGAAAGAGCAGAAGCAAATTCCTGCTCATATTCTGGATGCTTGCCAGGATATCATAACAGCTTCAGCATCATCTCAGGGACAGACACATAAATCTATCCCTAGAAATGGAGTGACACATCAACGATTCACTCCGGAACAGACACACAAATCTGTTCCAGTCCAAGAGGGTTATGGGGCATACTCCCCCATATCATACAGACAACCAAGTCAGGCACATACACCTGATTTGAGTGGAGATCGTCAGCCTAACCTGACCATCTTTCCTGATCAGGCACATACACCTGCTCAGAGCAATCACTTTCGTCATAAAGTGATTTCTAAAGCAAGTAAGAAGGCATCTAAGAAAAAGATCCACCCAGCACAGTCAGGAGATCAAAGGCCAATCTGCAACAAGGCCTTGCTCGATGCTGGAGTTCTTGAAGCCCTCAGACATTTATCTGTCGGAATTCAAGATTCTACTCCCTCAGTTCCCAATAACGGGAACATTAATTCTGAAGGTCTTCAACAGACACTTCCTCATGAAGACTTGCTTCATGAAAATTCGGTCAATCTTGAAGTTTCTTCTTTAGATGAGAGCCACGGGAACCCTCTGTGTGGTCAGAAGACCAAGGAGCAAGAGATTTCATCTTTTGCTGTAACCCATCATGACGGTCCTCCTCATGGTGATGAACTTCGCTGCGAAAGTCCTCTCCACAGTAGTGATTCACGTTGTCTCAAAAATTCTTCAGAAGGAAATGTAGTGACGAGAAAGCCCTCCTATCTCGAGGCACTTGCAAATGTAAAACCAGTCATGTCTGATGCTTTACTATCGGCAGGTGAAACTCTTTCTCCATCAGAAGATAGCCTAGGGTTCAGGTTATTCTCCGAACCATCCCTGGGTCATTCATCTTCCAGTATGAATAGTGATTTCTCTACCAATCTTGTTGAATCCGATGAAGCAACAAGGAAACACCAACTCTGGTCCAAACAGGTAGAATAATCTTCATTTAATTATAAAGAGGAAATGCTGAACATGAGGAAAAAACTGGCAAAAGGTGAAGTACCAGTCATGTTTTGGCCTTTGGCTGACTCCCAGTACGACATTCCAAAGATGTTGACGGATGATGGAATCCATGATATTCGTCTCAACATATGGAAAACTCTTTGTCAATTAAAGAAGAAGGTATTATCTTACGATGAATATGAAAATCATCTTAAGATAATAGAAGGGTTACAACGCCAGATTGATTTGGCATCTCTATCAGTCTCTCGGTATCCAAAGGCCGAAAAGCAACAGAGAACCCTTCAACATTCATGCCTTGGAGCACTAAGAAGATTGCGTCAGTTAATTTCCAATGATCCATCTGATGTTCATATCAGAGGATGGGGTGTTTACGGAGCACTACATTTCACAGTGCTTTCTGGTCAGCAAAGCCCGCCGAAAATGGTCTCATGCAATGTTATTGCCCATGGCCGGCCACAGTCAATGGGCTTTGTTCATAATCAAAAGCTTGATCAAGAACAAGCTTCAACTAGTTCTTCTCAAAATCAAGTATATAGAGAACTAGTTGTTGAATTGCTCCTACATCAAGCAGGCGAGAATATTGCACAAGCTTCTCGTCTGGAGCAAACACGTCATCAAATGACAGAAGTTTCGGAAATCATCCAACGGTCTGTTGAACCAGGTGATAAAAGTGGATACAGGTTAATGCATCCATCTAATTTCCGAACTAAGATTCGCAAGATCAAGAGAGATTTTAAGAAGATCTCAGACATAGCATGTCAAGAGACACCCCAGCTTGCCAGACTGGGGACTTCTCTAACCCAACCCTCAGAGTCAATGAATGGGATTCGAGGAGTTGAGCGGAAGCAGCAGGAACATCCCCAGTCCACCGGACTGGGGACTTTTTCAAATCCTCAATCCCTCCCTCAGAGAAAATCAGTATTCTCTCGATTAGGGAATAAGCCTCAAGAGGAACGAAGAGCCAAGCTGTCAGGAGATTCTCTCCAAGTGACGGTTCTCCAAGAAATTCCTGAGGGATCAAGTAAACGGAATGCCATGTCTCATCTTGGACATAGAAGGAGACAATATCACAGAAATGCTGATAGAAAGGATTCCATGCAATATGCATCCATTAATGTCATCAATGCCGTTGCTGCTAATTCACCAGATGAGGCTCAATCAGAGGGATCAGACGAAGAGGTTCCTGCTCAAGAAGTTGCGCACACAGACCTAAATGAAGAAGGTGTGCGCACACGTAATCAAAGGCTTACCCAAAATATGGGTATTCCTTCAAGTAACCCACTTCCCCCTCTCCGAAAAGGATCCAATAAGGGGAAAGGAAAGAATCAGGTTACTCCTCACCCTTCCTCTGAAGGAGGTCAATCGCTCTCATTAGAGCAAAGGTTTGCACAACAGGAGGAAAAAATGAAAGAATTAAGAAGGTTGAATGCAGAACTACTTCAGAATAGTATTCTTCTTAAGAATGCTGAAGTCCGACAGCCGAAGGAATTTGTTGTAACTACTGAGATGGATCAAGAATATCCTCCTTTATCAGTACACCCACAGAGGTCTAATCCTACGGGTCAAACGCAACAACGGTTGGCAGCACTACCATCAGTTGCAGCACCAACCACCACGTCTGTCCAAGCTCCATTCATTGCACCTACCCAAAACCAAGTTCAACCTAACGTTTCTCAAAAGTTAATAACTATTATTGAGTCATTAACAGCTCAGTTAGAAACTATGGAAGGGAAACGGGCGCAAGTTCAACCTGAAAAGAAAGTTTACCCTGAATGGGTGGATTCAATTTCCCCTCCATCCAGTTTTGGAAACCCTATTTTCCCTACTTTAAATGGATATGGTGACCCTGAAAAACATTTGACGCATTACGTGTCTTGTTGTGATCCTATGATGGGAACTCCAGAGCAGCAAGAAGCAGTGAAACTCAGATGCTTCGTGCGAACCTTGCAAGGACCAGCTTTTGTCTGGTATACAAGCTTGCAATCCCGGTCAGTCATCGTATGGGAGGATCTTCGTCAAAAATTCTTTCTTCAGTTTAGCTCAACTTTGCAAAAAACGACAGTTTTCGATCTTACAAACTGCAAGCAAAGGGAAAATGAAAGAGTCTCTGATTTCATTGCTCGTTGGAAGGGATTAACGTATTCCTTGAGTTTAGCACTCTCTCAGGAGGAATTGTTGCCAATCTGTGTGGCAAATTTGTGTGACGAATTACGCACGCCATTGATCCCTGTGAAATACACAGGAGGGTTTCGAGACCTTACTTCAATCGCTCAACAGATTGAAGATTCCCTTATATAGGCTAAGGTTAAATCTCGTGTAATTCCATCAGCTCCAGGAAGAAGAATGGGTAAAGAAGAAACTGCTACAGTTATGCTTAAACAGGCACCTGTACCTATTTGTACTTCAAAACCTTCATCTTCTCGAAGGGCTCCACCTCCTGAACGCCAACAACAAAGGCTGTTTCGTCCAAATGATCAAAAATATCAACGACGAAAACAATTTGAGGATATGAAGAGTAAAACATACTCTTTCCGAAGTGAGCAAGTTCCTGGTTACTTCATTTCAGCTCTGGAAAATAATTTGGTTCAATTACCAGTGCCCAAGAGGCCAAACAAGGAAGGAGATGAAGACCGTCCCAATTATTGTCCCTTTCATCAAATGTTGGGGCATCCCATCCAGGAGTGTTTTGTCTTTAAAGACCTCCTGCAAAAGATGGTCGACTTGGGACAAGTCAAATTGAAGGGTTCTTCAGCTCATGTAGCATGTATTACCGCTACAGATCCAGAGGAAGGAGGCGAGTGGCAGGAAGTCAAAAGCAAAACTGCGAAAAAATATGATGATTGGATGGTCAGAAAGACAATCAATCGGACCCATTCCATTTTGCGAACACAATTGAAGAAGCCAATTGTGTCTCCTACAGAAGATGCAGTAAAGCCTCCATCAAAAGACAAATCCTCAAAAGGGCAGCTCAATTCAAATAAGAAAGAGGAATCAGGAGAAGATGAGTATGTATCAAAGCCTAAATTGTCTTTGACTCTGGAAGATTTCATGCCATCTACTTCAAAGCCACGGGCACCGTCCCACCAAACGGCACAGCCTAAACAGGCTAACCAGGCAGAGTCTTTATCAGACGAAGAATTAATCTTTGGTTCTGTTAATATGATTCAATTAACAGATTCATATTCCAGTCTTGATGAACCTGAATTCCCCGTATCAAATAAGGGAACCCGAGGAAGTTCTAGAGGTTCAGGATACAGGGGAAGACGTGGATCTTTCCGAAGCCACTACTCTAATTCTACCCCTGCTAGCACTGTATATGCAGCAGAAACTCGTGGTAAAGCCCTTCAGCGAGCTCAAAAAGAACAAGCAAGTTCTTCTGCCAATGGCCAACTCAGTTTCGGCATAGTTATTTTGGAAGACCGATTAAAAGTTCCATCTTCTTTATCTCAGCAAGTAAATGGATCTAATCAGTCTAATTTTCCAAAACCAAGGATGTTGCCAACTTCAATACAAGATGCATCAGCTTCCAAAGCATCTTCTTCCAAAGTACCTGTTAAACCGCATATTCCTATTGGGAAACGCAGACCTCTAGATCAAAAGTATGATATATTGAAACACTTGGCCCAAGTACCAGCCAAGTTATCAATTTTGGTTGCTTTGAATCTGTCAAGAGATCTTCGGGAAGCACTCATCGAAGCTTTGTCAAGTCCTCAGGAGTTTGAAACTGAAATTGCTGCAGCTGAAATCTATCACATAGAGAATAATCCTGCGGAATGCCATGCAGTGATATCTTTTACTGATAAAGATGAAGATGATGTTGTGCATGGGCACATAAAACCTTTGTACTTATCTGGAAAAGTCAATGGTATAGATGTTCTAAGAGCTTTCATTGACAATGGTTCAGGAGTCAACCTCATGCCCATTCGCACACTTCGTCGATTGGGCCTCACGGAATCTGATTTATCTCCTTCTACCATGATGTTGCAAGGATATGATAAAAATGAACAAGAACCACTGGGAGAAGTTACGCTCAGAACTCAGTTTGGAGATCTTATTTCCAATTCGGATTTCATGATTGTTGATCAAGACTCAGCTTTCAATATCTTGCTTGGAAGACCCTGGCTACATCAGCATGCAGCTATTCCGTCATCATACCATCAATGTCTCAAATACTGTTTCGATGGTCAAGTTGGAACATTGTATGGTGATAAGGCCCCGTTCAAGACATGTGAGTCTCAATACATTGAGGCGGAATTTTATCACATGAAGGGAAGAGAAAAATCTGCAATGAAGGAAATTACCAAAGTTAATGCTCCGTATGGTTTGGAAAAAATTCCAATAAATCCATTTTCACATGTGAGTACAGATTATGTGTTACCTATCAGTCAAATTGACAAAATAGGCCCAAATCAAAATACTCTTATGGAAAGATCCATAATGTCAATTACGGCAATCGAGCCATACAACATGGGAGAAATTGGTAACTTACCAAGCAGTGATGAAAGCATAAGTGGTGACGTTTTCATTTCGTCTGCTGAAATCCAACAAGTCTATACTTCGCTAATCAGGCCAGAAGAAGTTATAGCAACACCAGAGGTGAATATTGATGTTGATTCTCAATCCATCATCTCCTCTTTATTTCCCAAAGAAGACCCTTTATCATCAATAGGGTCGGAAATGGAATCTTCTTCTTCAAAATGTGAAAATTTTGACATCTCTTATGATCATGAGAATTTCTTTTTTTCATCTACTTTGCAAGTAGAAATGGAAGAAATAACACATGATGAAGAGGAAGAGGAAGATCTTAGAGATGCTCCTCCAGCATTTGAAGAGGGTATCTCTACCACTGTGGATGAACTCAGAGAAGTAAATCTCGGTACAGAGAAAGATCCACGCCCCACTTTAATTAGTGCGTCCATGACCCTTGAAGAGAAAGAGATGTATATTTCTTTTCTAAAAAAAAATAAAGATATTTTTGCTTGGAATTATACAGAGATGCCTGGCCTTTATCCTGATGTTGCCACCCATCATTTGGGTTTGCCAAAAGAACATCGAGGATTCAAGCAAGCCGCGAGAAGAACACACCCAACCTATGCTGCCAAAATCGAGGCTGAAGTGGATAAGCTTATCAAAGCTAACTTCGCAGGGAAGTTCAATATCCCAAGTGGTTGTCTAATATTGTCCCTGTAAAGAAGAAGAACGGACAAATTAGGGTTTGCATCGATTTCAGAGATCTTAATCGGTATTGTTCTAAAGATGATTTCCCAGTTCTGATTACAGAACTCTTAATTGATGCGACGGCTGGCTATGAAGTACTTTCTTTCATGGATGGATATTCTGGATATAATCAGATCCGAATGGCCCTAGAAGATGAGGAATATACAGCCTTCAGAGCTCCTCAAGGTGTGTTTTGTTACCGGGTGATGCCATTTGGTTTAAAGAATGCAGGTGCAACATATCAACGCGCCATGCATCGTATCTTCAAACCTTTTCTAGGGAAGTTTGTTGAATGCTATGTAGATGATTTGGTGGTTAAATCCAAACAACGTTTTGATCACTTGACTGATTTGGAAGTCGTATTCCACAAGCTTCGACAACATAATTTGAAGATGAACCCCTTAAAATGTGCTTTTGGGGTAACCTCAGGAAAATTCATCGGCTTTGTTGTACGCCATCGTGGTATTGAAGTCGATCCTGAGAAGACCAAATCAATCCTTGGTATGTCACCTCCTCAGAATTTGAAAGAATTAAGATGACTTCAAGGACACTTAGCCTATATTCGGCGTTTCATCACCAATTTGGCAGGCAAAAGTTTACCCTTTACCAAATTATTGAAGAAAGGAGTCACTTACCAATGGACTGAAGAATGTCAAGAAGCATTTGATGTTCTCAAGAAATACCTCTTGAGTCCACCAGTACTTATGCCACCTGTTGAGGGTAGACCTATTATCCTCTACGTGACAGCTTTAGAGCGATCATTGGGTGCCTTTCTCGCTCAAAAGAATGATGCTGGGAATGAAAATAGTCTCTACTATCTCAGTAGAACTATGCTTGAAGCAGAAACCCGGTATTCGAGTATTGAAAAGTGCTGCCTAGCATTAATCTTTGCAGTTCAGAAACTAAGACACTACCTGCAACATCACGAGGTCCAATTGGTATCTCGTAATAATCCACTCAAATTCATCCTTAGTCGTCCAATTCTTACAGGACGTCTGGCAAGGTGGGCGGTTATTCTACAGCAGTTCGATATCCAGTATGTGTCTCAAAAGGCAATTAAGAGCCAAGCTCTGGCTGATTTCCTGGCTGAACATCCTTCAGTGGAAGACACGTATTCAGATATAGAACTCCCTGATGAGGAAGTTTTCTCTATTCAAGAGAGTCCTCATACATGGGAAATGTATTTTGATGGTGCTTCTAGAAGTCCAACAGGGAAGAAAATGGAAAATCCTAAATTCAACAAAGTTGGTTTAGGAATTGTGCTCATTTCTTCAGATAAGGCAGTGTTACCTTATTCCTTTTTGTTGTGGGAAGGTGGTACCAATAATGAAGCTGAATACCAAGCTCTCATTACAGGCCTGGAGTTAGCGCTTCAAGCACAAGTGAATCATTTAATGGTGAAAGGTGATTCAGACCTGGTAATCAAACAAGTCAATGGGGATTATTCCATCAGAAAAGAAGAATTAATCCCTTTGTATGATTACGTCAGAGAGTTAATGTCGGAATTCCCTTCAGAACCGACATTTTCTTATGTCCCAAGATCACAAAATGCTCAAGATGATGCACTGGCTAATATAGCCATAGCTTTAGCAGATCCAAATCAGGACGAGACAACCATCTGTATTGCCCACCGTCGTGCAATTTCACCTTATGTTCAAGTCAGAACAGGGGAAATTAATGAAATTAGTCCCATTCCTGAACTGTATGGTCATACTACAGGATGGATGTCACCTATCAGGGAATACCTTCAAAATGGAACACTTCCACTTGATAGAGCCGAGAAAGAACAAATTCGGCGACGTGTGGTCAATTTCACTCTTTATGATGGTCCAAACCACCTCGAGAAAATTCTCTACAAACGTGGTTTTGATGGAGTTCTCTTCAGATGTATTGATGGTGAAGAGACAATGGCTGTCATAAAAGAAGTGCATGCAGGAGTCTGTGGTGCCCACCAGTCTGGACATAGACTGTCTGATCAAATTCGAAGGCTTGGATACTTCTGGCCTTCAATGATACAAGATTGTGTTAATTTCACAAAGAATTGTCATTCATGCCAAGTATATGCCAACTTCATTCATCAACCTCCAGAGTTGCTTCATACAGCTAAATACTCATGGCCATTTTCCACATGGGGAATGGATGTGGTGGGACCTTACCCTTCAGCTACGGCCAAGCAGTTTAAGTACATTCT
Organism: Viscum album; assembly: GCA_963277665.1. Classification (NCBI taxonomy): domain Eukaryota; kingdom Viridiplantae; phylum Streptophyta; class Magnoliopsida; order Santalales; family Viscaceae; genus Viscum; species Viscum album. The sequence continues at coordinate 286,652,606 of OY728119.1, read as the reverse complement.
TACTGCTACTGATTTCTTTTCCAAATGGGCAGAGGCAGTACCTCTCAAAGAAGTCAGTTCTAAATGCATTGTTAGCTTCATCAAGTCTAACATCATTACTAGATTTGGTGTCCCTCATACCATATTGACGGACAACGGCACCAATTTCTGTTCTTCTGAGGTAAATAAATTGTATCAAGAATACAACATTAAGTCCAACCATTCATCTCGATATCATGCAGCGGCTAATGGCCAGATAGAGGCCTTCAACAAGACTCTTTCAAATATACTGCAAAAGATGGTGGATAAAGATAAGAGGTCATGGCCTGATAAACTCTTTCATGCTTTATGGGCTTATCGGACTACCACTCGCAATGCAACGCGGTCTACTCCATATTCATTGGTATATGGAACAGAAGCAGTCTTGCCAATTGAAGTTCAATTTCCCTCACTCAGAATAGCCATTTGTGATCAGTTATCAACAGATGAGAAATCCCAAAAGCGGTTGAATGAATTGGAACAGTTAGATGAGAAAAGATTGTGCACTTTGCACCACTTGGAAATCTATCAGAATCGGATAGCACGAGCTTTTAACAAAAAAGTTCGTCTTCGTTCATTCATTCAGGGAGAATTGTTATTGGTTCTCAGAGCACCAATGATACCAGGAAAGAAGCCTCCCAAGCTTCAACCAAAATGGGAAGGACCTTATTCAATACATAAGGTCTACTCCAATGGAGCATATTCTTTGATCTCAATGGATGGAGAACACATCACGACTCCAACTAATGCCAGATTTCTAAAGAAGTATTTTGTATAAACACAAAATATTGTTCCCAGAACCAAGACTCTTACAATTGGTTCATACAGCAATGGTCCAGTATGACCTTAAACTGCAACTTTGTCCAACATGACGTTAAAATGTGTCACCTTCAATGTCCGAGATGACATTAAACTATAAATTGTCCGAGATGACATTAAACTATATTTTGTCCTGGAAATATGACATTAAACTGTGTGGCACTTTCATCGTCCAGCATGACGTTAAACTGTGTTAGTTCCCTTATCGTCCAATATGACGTTAAACTGTCACATTGGTTACTATATTTTTTCTGAGATGACATTAAACTATATTTTTGTCCGAGATGACATTAAACTATATTTTTGTCCGAGATGACATTAAACTATATTGTGTCCTAGAAACATGACATTAAACTGTGTGGCACTTCCAACGTCCAGCATGACGTTAAACTGTAAAAAGTCCCCAGAACTGATATCCTCATATTGGTTCACCTTAGTACTAGCTACATGACTTTAAACTGTACAGCACCAGTTCGTCCTTGCTATATGACGTTAAACTATACAGCAATGGTCCAGTATGACTTTAAACTGCAACTTCGTCCCACACGACATTAAACTGTGAAAAAGTTCCCTAAACCGTCCAGCATGACCTTAAACTGCATCATCCCTGGTCCATGTATATGACCATAAACTATTTGCAAATCCCTTATGTCCAGCAAGACGTTAAACTGTGACGTCCTAACTACATGACGCTAAACTGTATAAAAGTCCCTCACGTCCGGAAAGATGTTAAAATTATATAATCATCAAAGGTCCAGCATGACATTAAACTGCACCATTCACGGTCCATGCATATGACCTTAAACTATTCTCACTTTCATCCGACATGACGTTAAAATGGTACACTCTTTTGTCCTTACTGCATGACATTAAACTGCACAGTCCCCCTTTCGTCCAATATGACGTTAAACTGTATTGTCCCCATCGTCCTAACTACATGACGCTAAACTGTACAGAAAGTCCTTGATATGTCCTACATGACATTAAACTGTTATTTTGTCCCTGCTACATGACACTAAACTGTGCAGCACCAATAGTCCTAACTGCAAGACTTTAAACTGCATAGTCCCTTTTTTATGTCCTATATGACATTAAACTGTGCATCGTTAAGGTTGTTATTACCTCTTGTTTCTCACACCGAGTATGACTCACGTGAGCTTAGAGCGAACATCAACCATAACACTCCCTTTGGGCCACTAACCATGTGTAAGTCCCAACAACATTTTTTATTAGATCATTGTCCCCAAAAACAATTTGATCATTAATTCATTCTTTAATTGAACTACACGGACTTTGATTCTCTCCCTCCAGGCTGGTTGTGTAGGCAACCTCCCAAGGTTCAAGCCCAAAAACAATCTCTTCACATCGGTTCACCACAACCTCATATGATGTTGATTTGTGAAACCGCCCCTGGAATCAATATCTTTACATTGATTCACTTTCGTCTTTGTTATATGACGTTAAACTATACAACACTTTTGTCCGGTACGACAATAAACTACAATATTCTTTGATTTCCTCATTTGAGAGAGAACCATTATTGACATTGATTTTTTAAATCATGTTTCATTTTCAAAAGACTACGTGCATACATGGTAATGCCTAAACTTTTTATCTCAGGTTAAACCATCATTGCACTAAAGTCCCCTTTCACCCTTCACACGTACGAACCAAATTTGTAAAAAGGGTAGTTCTAGAACTACGTGGACTTGATTCCCATCCTTATGGGATATGTAGGAACATTCGAGTGTCCCTCGAATCCAGTCCCAAGTCTTTTGGGCCTAACCCCAAATTTCACTTTCAGTCCCTTGGCTGAAAAGTCCTCATGAAAACACACACTGTGTATTCATTATTATGGTCCGAATTCTATGACCCTAAACTAAGATCACTCATACTTTCGTCCTGCACGACGTTAAAATGCATTTCAAGAACTATGTATGGCTTGATTCTCATTCTTATGAGATACGTAGTGAAGTCCAAGTTTCAATTCAGGACCCAGCCACAACATGATTATGGTTTTCATTGACCTATGTATCTCTATATACATTGGACAATACCCATCTTTATGTGTTATAATCCTAACCTTAAATATTTTCAGATCTTCATAACCCTTTTCATGACTTCTAGTCACAAAAATGTCAAACTTCTGAGAATTCTTTTGCCTGACTATGCAGCACGTGCCCATAGGTGGCCTTGCATAAACAGTCCACATAACAGACTTGTCAGCCGAAAGATACTATTTATTTGACCATGCAGCCAATGCCCATAGGTGGCCCTGCATGTTTCAACCCCCTAACGGGTTTGTTAAATAATGGTAACTTCATTCTTGGGAAGAATGCCTCTTTTGTGCTTATTTGTCTTAAACGACAGTATGTAGGGATCTGAAAAAAATAGCAATCCTTAACATATTTGTCCCATATCCTTTTTCATGATCTGAAAGTATTCAAGTCTATGGTTTATTCTTCTTCCCTACGTTTGGGTCATACCTTCGTAGGAGTGATATTCATCCAGTTCTTCGATATTCTTGTTCGGAAATATCTTCTCCATATTCAAGTACCTCTTTCCATACATCAAACTCTATACTTTAGAAAATTTGAATCTCCATAAACTTTCACTGGCTTTTAGCACTAGGAAAGTAAATTTCTGGGAGTTCTTTTGCCTGACTATGCAGCACGTGCCCATAGGTGGCCTTGCATAAACAGTCCACATAACGGACTTGTCAGCCGAAAGATACTATTTATTTGACCATGCAGCCAATGCCTATAGGTGGCCCTGCATATTTCAACCCCCTAACGGGTTTTGTTAAATAATAGTAACTTCATTCTTGGAAACTACTTCTTCTAATACCTTTTAGCTCTTTTTCATATCATTCCTCAGATTCAAATATTCTTAAGCCATATTTTACATTTTTTCTCTCATACTTGAGCATGGTAATATGTTTTCAGATAAATTGTCAAGGAATTGAATAAATTTTAATCCATTTTCGGTCAAAGCTATTTCGACCTTAAACATTAGCCCCTTTATGTCTAGCATGCATGACTTTAAACTGCCCACAAAAGACAAAGGAACTCTGAATAAAAGTCAAGTTCCAGCACACTTGCGCGCCGCCCTCTATGCACTGAAGACTTGCGCGCCACCCTTTTCCTTTGAATGGATTCAATTTCCTCAGAGTCAAATCCTCATTTCTCTCCGGATCCAACTCTGAGGGGGGACTTTTGTTGACGCTCCTTTCGTCACAGAATCTAATGATCGGAAAAGGGAATATCTGAGCTCAAAGTGATTCAACCTTTGAAGAAAACATCAAAAATCGACAAAGGGATGAACAAGGAGAACATTGCCTATAGGTCGCGCAAGTTCCCTCATGGTCGCGCAAGTACACTTGCGCGCCGCCTAGTGGTCGTGCAAGTACTTGCGCGACGCCTTATGGTCGTGCAAGTGACTTGCGTGACCTAAGTGATAACCGCCCGGTAACCGCCCAGGGTCTTCTTTTGCCTATAAATAGACCCTGTGGGCCCCCCATTCGAGAGGATCTTTTTCCAAAAACTCGGATTGAAGCTCCCGACGCCCAAGTCTCTTCTCAAAGCTTCCGGAACACTTCTAAGGTAATTTCTTACCTAGAACGGAAGATCTAAAGAGAAGAAGGAATGCCTAAGTGTTGAAACTTATCAAACACTTGCGCGCCGACTTATTTCCTTCAATATAACTTGCGCGTCCCTTTTCTGGAAGAACCTCGAGAACATTCTAAAGGGTTCAAAAAAGAGTCGCTCAAGTATTTCATTTGCTGGTTGAAAATCGCGCAAGTACACTATGTGTCGCGCAGGTATACCTGCGTGACCAAACACTTGCGCGCCCACTGAGGATTTGCGCGCCTTGAAAGACTTGTGCGCCCCTATCTTTTTGGGTGCCCATCTTGTCCTTTTTTACCCCTCTTAAGACATTTCACCTTTCCTTTTCAAGATTCAATCTTCAAGACACTCTTCAAAGCCATTTATGGCATGATTTCTTGATTTGACTTTCTTATCTGAAAGGAATTCTGTGGAATCTCTCTCAAAGTCTAGTGATTTAAATATCCTTATGTCACTAAAATACGGAGAGTTCATTCATCCAACCTCATCCTTTAAGATGAGAGAATCTTAACCTGGGTCTCCTTTTCAGGAATAATCCCCAGTGATAAAACCTTTAATCTGGGCATCTTCCTCAGGAGTAAGCCCCAAATTCTTAAAGTTCCCAATCTTGGGCATCCTCCTCAGGAGTAAGCCCCAATTAAGTCCTTTAATCTTGGGCATCTTTCTTAAGAATAAGCCCCAACCTCAAATATGGGCATCCTCTTCAGGAGTAAGCCCCAAACCTTAATCCCTAACCTGGGTCTCCTTTTCAGGAATAAGACTCAGTCATAATCTTGGGCTTCCTTTTCAGGAGTAAACCCCAAGTCCCTTAACTTGGGTCTCCTTTTCAGGAATAAGACTCAGTCATAACCTTGGGTCTCCTTTTCAGGAATAAGCCCCAAGTCCCCTTAAATTTCTCTTAACCAGTCATAATTTACCTTTGATTTGGGTTTCCTTTTCAGGAGTAAAACCCAATCATAAGTCCCCTCCTAACTTGGGCATCCTCCTTAGGAGTAAGCCCCAAGATTAGAGTATTCAAATCTCCATGAAGCACATATAACTTTATGGACCCTGTTCATGGATTTTCTCCCTAAAAGTAAATCCTAAACCTTCATCTATCTGGGTAGTCATCCATACATAAGCCCCAAACAAATTCTTATGATTGCATCTTTCATGGCACAATTGTCTAAATTTTACTAATACCTCTTGTTTCTCACACCGAGCATGACTCACGTGAGATTAGAGTGTAAAAGTAATTATGACATTCATCTTTGAGCCATCAATCATAAACATCATACTCCATTTCTCGAACTACGTGGGTTCTGATTCCTTTTCCAAAACAAAGGATACGTAGGTAGCCCATTTATGGGTTCGATCCCAACTTTGAAATAATCTTTGTCCTTCTGAATGACGATAAACTTCAAGTGCCCCACTGAGTGGCTTTAAAACCATCCTGGTCATCATAATGACCAAGAGACTTTTATATAAATGTTTTGAAGGATACCATTGACCAAGAATCTCTAAATAGATGTAGATGATTCTCTATTGATGAAGAACCTCGAATACATATAAAAGATTCTCTAAATTTATTGCATATTTAATCATTGATTGTTAAAACTAAAGGAAAGCACATTTTATACTTGGTAATGTAATAAGGATTCACGAACATAACTTAAATCTATAAAGAGAGTCCCGGAGTAGACAATAATTCCCCTCAAAAAGGTGTGATGAGTCCGAACTCCCATCCTCTCGACCAATGAAAAATTCCTAAGCCTCATTAGTCCACAAGCTAATGAGCGCCTGCCTTTGGAAAGTAGGTCCAAACAGATGTGGAATCATTGGATGTTTCCGGTTCTACGAACAAACCCGTTAGAAACCGATCGGAACGTTTGAATCTCCCGTCCAGGAGGTCATCCCCGGATTCCGTGCGAAACAGACACCAAGACATATAGGAGAACTCTTTGAAGGAAGACACCCAAAACATTTAAAATCCTCCCAATCCTTCTTATTATTATAGAAACCATGTTAAAAATTAAATAATATTGTATTGTATGGATGAAAATAATTGGAAATTAAAACAACTAACCTCTCCCGATGTATAGATCCAGACCGAATACATTCAAAAAAGACAAGAAGCACGGAATTTTGAACTAAAATATAGTTTAATTCACTTATTACCAAGATTCCATGTAATTACGGGACAAGATCCACATAATAACATAAAATAATTTCACATTGTGTTTTCAACATTAAAATCTAGTAATGTGGATGAAGAACAAGAAAAGATTAGTTCATTTTATTTTTCATTAAAAGAATTTATTAAATATTGGATATATTATTTTAATTCCCCAATTAGAGGTTGGGTGGACATGAAACACCTTTTTTATAGAAAATTATTTCACAGCCTCTCAAACTGCAAGAATAAGGAAACAAATTTGTGGGATAAGACAACCATAAGGGGAAACACTTCATGAATACTAGGAAATATTTAAAAGGCTTTGTTCAAATTTCCTACACCACCAAATTAGTGATCAAATCTTAATACAATATATTTATTAGGTTTTAATTCTTATTGATTGAAAAATGATTGATGCTATTTCAGGTGGGGCACTAGTTAATAAAACCCTAATCACTGCATGGACCTTGATTGAGAACATAGCACAGAACACTCAATAACTCAGTTAAAGGTCCAGTGTACCCATTCTAGGTGTCCATGAGGTGCTCAGTTCTGAGTTTGAGAATAAGGTGGACAAGAAGGTTTAAGAGTTAATTTCCCTTACTCGGAAACTTTATCTTTTCCAAGTGAAATTTCAATCTACTCCTCCCATCCATTGTGTTATCTATTCTACTGACACCCATTATTCTAACAAATTCTCTCAACTGAGAGAAACTTCTAAGAGTTGTAAGGAAATCTTTCTAGACTACCCCTATAACCAAACCATTAGGTAAGAATCGTACTATCCATCCAACCCTAGGTGTAAATACATCCAATCCTTTAGAAAAGGGGGTATTCAAACCAAAATCAATAAACATGGAACCAAACAAGCTAGAGTAGTCATCCACCACCACCACCTAGAAAATCCTCAACTAATAAAAAGTCTTTTTCAAGAAACCACTGCAAAACCTGATCCTATCCTAGAATACATGATGAAAAAATGAATTAAAATAATATCAAATTCCAACAAACCACCCAAGAAGTCATAAATACCAAAAAATCCAATTAGGCCAACTCACTAACTTGGTGGGGGAAAATCCAAAGTCATGGGTCGGTTAAACTAGACTCTCAATCACTAATCAACCATAGGGATAAGGGAAATGTCAGTTACATAACCATTCATAGTGTAACACAACATAAAATCCAAATAAACCCTCCATTAGAGTCATACCCTCCTTAGTAAACCACCATCCCAGCTATTGATAGTGGTCTAAATGAGGAAAACCCTTGTCCTAAGAGAATTTCTTCCAAAGGAAAGAGTGTTTTATTTGATGAAACACAGAGCCAAACCATTCCTCTTCCATTTACCCAAAGGTTAAACCAAAAAAGGAAACAATAATCTAAAATTGATAAATAAATCTTGGAAACTTTAAAAAACGTGGAGGTTAACATCCCCATGATTGATATCGTGAAGAAAATTACATGATAAACCATGTTTTATTGAAAATGTGTACACACAAAAGGTTAATTTTAGGTGATAAAAAGGTGAGATTGGGGAAGAACATATCAACATTTATTGAGCCACCACTTCCCATCAAATGAAATGATACTAGAACATTATTAATTTCTTGCAACATAGGGGAGTGTTTCTTTTCCAAGGTTATGGTTGATTTGGGTTCTTTGATAAATTTGAATCCTCACTACATTTTCTCTTCATTGTAGGTTGGGTAAATAAAGCCCATTATAATTTTTTTTTCAACTAGAAAACCATAGTACAACATACCCCACTTTGGTGTTAGAGGATGTTCTTGTGAGGGTAAAAAATTTATTTTTTCTTGATTATTTTTTTTGGTTAAAATGGAAGATGATAAGATAAATGGACATGCCTCGATTATATTGGAGAGAAATTTTATAAAAAACACCAAAACCATAATTAATGTTCACAATGGTACATTATCTTTGGATTTTGGTGGTGAAATTTTCCACTTCAACATCCTTGATTCCAGGAAACACCCCTCAGAAGTGCATTCCTCGCTATCAATTAATTATATTGATGTACTCCATTCCCTGGAAAAAACTTATCTTCTTTCCCCTAATACCTTTTCTAGGTTTTCATCCTTGATATAAATTATAGTTAATGAATCATACATTTAATTTTTTGTGTGTTATATGAAAATTTCATTCATGTTTTTTATTTGATGATTTCTTGAGTACTAGGGATCCCATAAGCTTTGATGATACTCATAAGCTTGTAAAAGCTCATTCTTCTTCAGAGGATGTGAAGATTGATTGGTTAAATGAGATCATTAGTCTCTAACTTTCATATTCACTCCCATAAATCCAAGAATCCCCCTAAATTGAGACATAAAAAACTGCATAATTTTTTTAAATATTCTTATCTTGATAATGGAAATAATATTCCTATCATCATTATTAATTTACTCTCTCCAGATCTTGAATTGATAATTCTTTAACTTTTGAGGGAGTATAAAAAAACATTGGGATTGACAATTACTGATATTCCTGCTATTATCCCATTAGTTTTCACACATCATATATTGTTAAATGATGAGTCTAAACTAGTTAGGGAGGCACAACGCCAACAAAACCCAAATCTCCTTGATGTTGTTAAAAAGGAGGTAATAATATTATTGGATGTTGGGATCATTTACCCCATCATTAACATCCAATGGGTTAGTCCACTTTAGGTAGTTCCCATGAAAACTATCCTTATAGTAATTAAAAATTAAAATAATTAATTGGTTCCAACCAATGTGTGTACTAGTTGGCATGTATTTATAGACCATCTCTGACTAAACCAATACACTAGGATGGACCATTTCCTATTTCCATTCATTGAATAGATGATAGAGAGGATAGAGGGGAAGTCCCACTATAGTTTCCTTGATGGGTATTATGGATAATTTCATATCCATATTTCCCCTGAATATTTGGAGAATACAACCTTCACTTTCCCCTTGGGAACATTTATATATAGGAGGATGTCATTTGGTGTGTGAAACTCTCCAGATAATTTCTTGTGATGCATGGTTTATATTTTTCTGGATTACCTGGAATGTTTTATAGAAATATTAATGGATGATTTCATTGTATATGGATCCTCTTTTGATCAGTGTCTGAGCAGTCTGGGTTTTTTCCAACATCACTCTATTGAAACAAATATTTCATTAAATTATAATAAATTCCATTTCATGGTGCTACAAGGTATTTTACTTGTACATGTCATTTTTTGGGATGGTATCTGGGTTTATAAATCAAAAGTGGATGTCATTTCTTCCCTACCATTCCCCAAAAATGTGTGGAATGTGGATTCTTTCTTAGTTCATGATGGATTTTACCATCGTTTTATTCATGAATTTAGTACTATTTCACCCCCTCCTACTGACTTCAAAAAGAAAAAGAATTTTTTTGAAGCAAATTGTAAGGAAGATTTTAATAAATTAAAATGGAGTCTCACATCACCCCTAGTAATCCAACCACCTTAGTGATATTTACCATTTTATATCATGTGTGATGTCTCTAACTATAAATTTGGTGTAGTCTTATCATAATGAGTTGACCATGCTCCACATCTCATTGTCTATGCCTCATGGAAACTACACCCTACCAAATAAAACTAAACCACAACTGAAAAATAATTCCTTATCATTGTTTATTCCTTGGATAAATATAGCCCATGCCTTTTATAGTCCAAATTCATTGTGTTCTTAGATCATTCAGACCTCTAGTATCTCCTCAAGAAACTATAAGCCAAACCACATCTCATTCGTTGGATTCTTCTACTTTAATAATTTAATCTAGAAATTTGGGATTAAAAAGAGCATAGAATTTGGTGGTTGACCATATTAGTAACATCATCACATCCTTGTAAGTTGAATCATCCCCCTGTATTCCCATAAATTACATGTTTCCTAATGATAAATTATACCACATGAAAAATAATATTCCTTGGAATGATGAAATTATAAGTAATTTGGTATAAATTTACATTCCCCGTGATTTCACCAAAAACCAAGATGATCGTCTAAAACATGAGTCTCGTTGGTATATTCGGGATGACCCCTACCTTTGACACACATGTAGTGATCAATTCCTCATGAATTGTGTTCCTTCTAGTGAGATTTAGTCTTTCCTTAGGTTATGACACACTATTTATTGTTGGGGCCACTTTGTTCCCCAACAGACTACTCATAAGTTCCTTGATTCTAGTCTCTTTTTGCCAAAATTATTTTGGGATACCCCTAATTTCTATAAATCTTATACTCACTATAAAATAATAGGGAATGTATCTAAAATAAATTTAATTACACAATAATCTTTTCTCTTCCAGGACATTTTCTATGTTTTGGGTATGGACTTTATAGGTTCATCTCCCAATTCCTTTACAAACTTGCACATTCTTATGAAAATTTATTACGTGTAAAAATGAGTAGTGGAATGATCCACAAGGGAAGATTATTCCAACACAAATGTGGACTTTTTTAGAACTAAATTTTTTATATGTTTGGATTACCTAGGTTCATCATCAGTGACCCAAGTTCTCATTTATGTAACCGAAAAATGCCATCACTTTTTCATCAGTATGGGTTCAAGCATCGAGTGCCTATCTCATATCACCCACAAACCAAGGGTCACATCGAGGTGTCAAATATATAAGTAAAACAAATTATTAAAAAAATTGTTCAAACAAACAGAAAATATTAGATTCTTTGAATCTATGATTCATACAGGCTTATCGTACTAACTTTAAGACTTCCATTAAGACATCACCTTATCAGCATGCTTTTGGAAAGAGTTATCACCTCCCTATTGAGATATATCACCGAGCATACTGAGACTTTATACAATGAAATTATAATATTTATGGTGTAGGTGTTTAAAGTAAGTTACTGGTCCAAGAGCTAGAAGAAATACCCTTATGATAAATCTTGAATTTATAAAGAGAAAACCAAGGCATCCCATGACCGTCTCATCCTTCATCATCAATTCCAAATTAGGCAGATGGTCCTCCTTTTCAATGTAAGGCTGAAGTTTCATCCAGCTAATCTTTATTCCCACATTTTGGTCTATACAATGTTACAAATATTTACCCATTTAGTGTTTTTAGGTTCAACATTAAGAAACAAAAAAAACCTTAACTGCCAATGGGTAGCAGTTGAAGTAGTTTTAAGAATCCATTCCAAAGTCCTTGATGTAGGTACTACAATGACACCCACATTCTCTTTTATTACAATGAGGTAACTACATACTCTAGGTGTGGGGATGGGTATATTTCTGGGTTAGTTACGAATTTTTATCATCTTTATTATTTTTATTTTTTTCTTGTTGAATAGTATTGTTACTTTCCCCACTTGTTTCCCCCCTCACTCTTATTCCTGAATATTAATTTTTTATACCCACTTAATCATGAAAATTATTGAAAATTCATGAGTAATTTCCTTATTTCATTTTTTTTTTTGCATTTAAAAATTTCACTGATGAAATGCATGTTTTAGTGTGAATTTAACATTGAGGTGTGACTTTATTTAAAAAAAATCATCGATGATATAAATGGTTGTAACATTTTTAAACCTTTTCATAGAATGATACCCTTTGTGTGAGTATTTTATGGGAAAATTGTTTCACCGAATATCTCCAGACATCTGTGCACCCAACCATAAAGTGTGATTTTTCTTATTAAATTGAAGCTAAATATAAGTTAGGTTAATAATTACCAAATTTTAAAAATGATTTTTCCATATGTTCGTTCCTTATCCGGTATTTTTCATTACTATACAGGATTGACATATGTGTGTCTACCTATTATCTGACTATTATAGACCTAAAAAAACACTAAAAACCTAAACAAAAACTAAAAAATATGGGTTGTGTCTTGGGAAGTTAAAAAAACACTCTTCATTGACCTTTTATCTTGTTATAACTACTACAATTATTGTCATGAGAAGATTAAATAAGGTTTGAGTGACGCGGGTGACATTTTTTCAAGTTCAACTTTTGAAAAAAAAATAATAATAATGATGGGAGTAATGAAATGTATCACATATGAAGATATTTATTCCATGATCTTAAGGTTTTACTTCTAAGAATGCTTAAGTGGGTGGGTCTTGAAATTATATTACATTGGATGTAGGTCATGTTCTGTGGATAGAATCATTTAAACAAAAATTGTTTAAAAAACAAATATTTACTTGATTGAAAGTGGAAATAATACAATGAAATGTTTTTCACACACATACATGGAGAGTTGGAGAAATTTTTTAATCATTAATTATTTACTCAAATTGGTATCATTAATCTCCTTGAATTTTTTTTGATACATTTATGAGGAATATTTTTTCAAGACAACTAAGAATAACTCTTTGGTGTGCTTTTTTCTCTGATCACATTTCTATCAAGAATTAAATTTTCATTTAATGTTAAATCTTTATGATTTTGGGAATCTCAATGAATAATTTTTGTAAAAGTGACTTTACTATGAGTGAAAATGATTAGGTGTGGGAGTGTGATCGCATAGCGATTCACTATTCATTTTCACCCTTATGTCACTGTGTTAAACTGATTTTGTATCATAAATTCTAAATATAATAAAAATTTTAACTTCATTTTTAATTAAATTACTTTTTTTGGTCACTTTTAAAAAGTTTAATTTCAATATTGTTATGATTTTATTTTAGGTGTAGGTGATTTTAAGGGCCCAAGATGGAGTTGAAGAAAAATGGGTCAAACTGTGCATGATTCCAACAACACAATTGTACTAAAATGGACAATGAAGTTGATAAATGAATCCAATTGAGATTAAATGTTTTTATATGATACAAAATTCATTAGTATACAAATATTATGAATAAAAACAATCCCAATTCTTTAATTTAAGGGCCCAGCTGAACCGATCTATCCAAGAAATTGAATCTACACAAAGTCAAAATATGTGTTCTGTATTTCCTTCATATCTAAGGATTTAGTTTTAAAAATTATTCAAAATTCTCTATGGAGTTATCCAAGAGGTTATTAAACAAGTTTTTAGTTTTCCTTAAGTGATATAAGACTTTTTGGATACTTAAAACGATGGTCCTAGTGGTTTATTTAAATTTGGGGGCTCAAAAGCACCTTCCACTTCACCTATAAAATTGAGCCTTGGGAACCCCATTTGGAAGCTCCTCCTGGGAGAAAAGATCTTCTATATTGGAGACCCAAATTTTTCCTCTCATCATCCAAGAATTTTTAGAGTCCCCTATCCTTATAGGGGTATCAAGGATGAAGCAGAAGTTCTAACCAAGCCACCTCCTCCTCTTGATGGTAGGCTAAACAGTGGAAGATCATTTTGAGGAAGCAACACATTTTTTAGAGGGAGTTATAGAACATGTTTTTATAATGGTTTTGTGTAATTTATATGTTAAATATTTCAATTAATTTTTATCTTAATATGCATCTTCTTTTAATTCATTTTTTTGTTTTAATCAAGTAAAACACTTTTCATTTCAATACTGATTGGATTGAGATTTAAGTTGGGATCTTGGGTTGTTCCAATTGTACAAGACAATCATCCTCTTTATCTCATACATACATGAGATATCAGTATTCTTTTTCATAACTCACTCTATTATTAAGGTCGAAACCTCGACAACATGATTTTTGTGTCAAGGGGTGGTTATTTATGCATAATTTTAATAGGTAAGAGGGGGATCGAGATCTTGTCAAACCTCAACCAAAGGATTACATTAAACCATGTGTATTTTTTATAACAATGAACTAACCAGGATGTGTAGTGAACTTAAAATGACCTCATTCTCTCATAATTCCAAAAATACCACTTTTATTTATCGACTATTAAACTCTTTAATTAAGTCATTTTATTTTTAAAACTATTTTCAAAACCACCCACTCTTTTAGGAATTTTTATTAAAAATACACTCTATAAACCTCCAAAGCTCCTTTATAAAAGACCTAGGGTCTTAACTAGACTACAAATAAACTTTAGAAACATAATTAATTTGTCGTGTTATGAGAATGCATTCAACCCTTAGAAATTAAGATTATTATTAATGAGTATTTTGAGTTTTGTACATTGAAATATTGACGAAAATTATGAAAACAATTTTCCACAGTGAGGTAGGATACGCTGGGTGCAACACGAGTAATATTGAATTAATTAATAATGAAAGAAATTATTTTTCCTTCTATTATTTAAAAGATGATAATATTTCAATCCCTTTGATGGAAATGATATAGCCTAAATAAATCCACGGCCATGGTGTTCTGTAGGAAAATTTTATTTCCAAGAATTCAAAGAAAGAAACATTGAAAAAATAGGTTGATGGAACCAACATGAAACGTGTTTGATTAGATATATCACATTTAAATAATTATATTACACTATAAGTATCTATATGAGTTTTTATGTCATTATGACATTAAATTCTTTCTCTATGGGTGCTTTGGTGTATTTCCAGACACTAACCTTGGACTTTGGATTGGTTCTCCTAATGTTACTAAGAAATAGGCCTATAGGGTCACACACTAAGTGTTTCTAGAATCTCAGTTAAATAATATATATTATTATTTATTATTTAACAAGTAGAATAAATATTATTCCTACATTTGTTTTAATTATTATTCATGTTTTCTTGATCTCATATATTTTTTCACCAATTATCCAATAGAATATAATTCGAGCATAATATTTAATAAATATTTATTTGTTATTTATTGAATATAATATTTATTTATTTATTAGAGAATAATGTGGTGATGTTTATTTAACAAATAAATAGTCAGTATTCAAGGCTCGATAAATATTGTGGAGGAATGGAAGACTTATTTTAATGGTATTATGAGAAATAAAAAATATTGAATATTATTTCATTAAATAATATTTAATTTAATTTGAATATTAAGAAAACATGTCGGGAAATAATAATAATCATCATCATAATATTTGACATGGGGTTATGAGTTATTAAATTAATATTAAAGGGAACTCGTGTAATTATTTTAATTTTAACCCTAGCAGTATGTGAACTCAATTATATTATTTGATAAGAGAGTCAATTCATCTTGTTTTAGTTGTGAACAATAAATTTGGAGAATATTACCAAGCCCTAGAGAGATGTTTTATCCAAGAACAATCCCATGAATGGAGAGCAATCTTCCTCCACCTCCAACTCTCAAGTCAAGAGAGATCAAGGATAACCCCTTAGAAGTGATTCTCGTGGTGATAAAATGTGGAAGACACAAGAGATAGGATTCATGATGCTTAAAACTAGATATTCATATGATGATGTTCAGATATTTTAAAACCATGTTTGGATCACCTTGTTGTCACCAAATTCCACATAAAGCAACAAAGAAGCTAGCTTTTGATAAATCTAATCTATCATCTAAATAAACAGAGCATTATAAAAAAGAAAAAGAAGGCGTGTGAATTTTTTGAGGTGTGTGCACAAGATTTAAATATGCACTCTATAATATTACATCCCAAATAATATGTATTTCATGTGTCTTCCATGGAGGATTCTCAAATGGCTATGGTCGGTGAGTGTAAGATATCAACATTGCACGCAAGAATCACAATACACACACAAGACGCTTATGCTCTAAATACAATGTCAACCATCCCTTTACATGATCATTCTCACTTTATAAGGAAATTGTTTCATGGAAGACCTCATCCGCAACAAAAATTTTCTACCCCATCATCAAAGATCTCGGATTTATATTTAAGGCCATCCCCTTCTTCGGGGCGAACATATAGAATTAAAATTATCACTTTTTCATGCATATGATCGATCTTCTATGACATCACGAAGGCATGGAACCCTCAAGGAATAGGATCTTACATTAAAGGTTACCAATGGCCCCTTATTTGAGTGGTTAAATAGTTTTTTAACCCTCTACCGGCCTATTTTGTCCCCATCTAGGTGCGTTTAAGGGATCCTCCTGCACGCAACCTCGGTCTTGCATGAAAATACCAATATTGTGTGCACCCCTTCCCCTTGCATGAAATCCCCCTATCTTGTTTGCACCCAAGATTTGAATCTCCATGGGAAGATCCTATACTAGGGCACCATGTTTGAGTGTCCTTTATGGGTAGCCCCATGTCTTGTGCACACCTCTTATGTGTGGCCATATAGGCTTGCATGAAGTAATTTCATGGTCCCTCTTGAGACGTCCCATATTCCCCTAGTGCAAGTGTTTTCATACCTTTTACTTCTCATAATAGGTACACTAAGGCCTCTTCTTCTCATAATAGGCTTTGTAATGTGGATCTTGTGATTGACCACTCCTCCACACCCTTGAAACCTAACATTGATAAAGATATTCCCCTCCCAAAGGTGAATGAGTGGCGATTATGTAATCAGAAGGGGTAAGGAGTCAATAGCCCACACTCGTGATGCATAATGTAAAATTTCCTAGCACCCACATCCTCACCACATGATGTTAAATTGTACTCTTACCATGTGAAATGTACACAGGATTCTCCATGCATTCTCATCATGGGATTCCAACTCCTCCCACCACGGGGCATAGAACTCCCAAAACGTGTATCTTTCATGCATAAGTCTTACACACCCTTGATATGATTATCAATATATGACTCATAGAGAGTGAGATCTTCCTCAAATGTAATTAGATCCTCCACACATGGAATGAAATCCCACTCAACCAACTTCCATGTGTAATCCCCACATCATCTCTCGTTGGTGAATCTTCCATGACATGATTATTAGGTCTATTAAACCCTTTTTTTCTCACACTGAGTATGAATAAGAAGGTTTTAGAGGTTATTAGAGACCATGACACTCATCCAACCACCAAACCAGATGGTAATCCCTCCTGTAGTAAGCTCTGAATTCTACCTTCCAAAGGGTATCTCTCTTACATAAACCACATACCATAAATTCTCTAATGTAATCCTACTTAGGTTTAATCCCCATTATTTCCCCTTATATGGTCATATCCAATGCGTAAGACCCAACTACATCCTCTGCTTCCATCGGCCTCCTCCTCCGGTTTAATCCCCAACACCCCATTTTTGAACTATGTGGAATTTGATTCCCAACTAATTAGGATATGTATGAATCATCCCTGAGGTCCAAACCTAGAAATCCATACATTCCATCCACTCCTTCCATTACATACATATACATCATGATTTCCCCAGGCCACCATGCCCCAGTAAGATCATGCCATTCATCTGGTCTGCTTTCATGCATAATTTGCACCAAAATCATCACTGTTCCAAGTAGCTCAAGGTAAGATTCCATGCATAATCCCCAAACCATCAAAATAATAGAAATTATATTATGAAGGGAATATTCCTTATGTAATCCCCATACCATCCCTTGCTGACTCTAATTTTTTGGTGTCATCTTCTTTTCTTTATGACGTCAAAACTGCATGGATCTATCTTGTCACACAACCTTAAAATGCGACATCGAACTATGTGGGTTTTGATCCCTACCCTCTAAGAAGGGTACATAGGATGCCTCTCTGATGTTCAATCCCAACCAAAATTAAATCCAGGTATCCCCTATTAGAGTAGAACATACATTATCCACCTTCAAGGTTGCCTATATCAAACTTCATGGTGTGACATCTTCCCTTTATGATACACACCTCTCAGGACCACCCACAGAGGATGTTCCAACCCAACCAACAACAAACCTTGATTCCCCCTCATATGGATGTGCCTCCTTGATCCCCCATCATGGGGCATTCTGATTATCTCAACCCCATATCCACATGGCGTCAAACCCAAAACATGTCTCATACTGCAACCTCGTGTTAAACATGGGATCCCTGAGGTGAAACCCTTAGAAGATATGTGCCCTTGGCATCTACTGCCTCATGCGAAATATGGTATTCTTGGGGTTAAATACTTGGATGATATTCTTTTATCATTAGATACCTCATGATCGATACCATTTTACTTTGGTTTTATGCCTAAGATTCCTTCGTGATATTCCATCCTATGAGTAAGAATACTACTGACCAATGTTCATAGCATCCATACATGAAAGAGATACCCAACATGACTACTCTCTGGATGTAAGGTTGTTGTCCTATAAAGACCTATTGGAATATTCAGAAAAAAGTAGCATAATTAACTGTTGTCCACAAAGATATGGAACCATGAATGAGTTCTATTAACACAACGTAAATATATGAGGGTGACCCAGAACAGGTGACGAGTTCCAAGGAGGAATCCATGGAAGTAGAAACCAACATCTCATCAGTCTATTTTGATCAAGGAGTATACATCGCCATTTAAAGTGACAAAATTCACTCTCCTTTGGAAGGAGGGAATGCATTACAATAGAACGCGATGCTAGTGCATTATAACATGCTTGGAGGTAAGCCCGATCAAAATAATTGGAAACATAAATAGTAAACTCGATGTGAATATCTTCTCCTCAACATCAGGATTAGTAAAATTAGAGACATAATTAGATTATAATTTTGAATAATCCAAATATCATGTTCCAAACCCAATAAGAAAATAGTGGGCCTGATGTGGAACTCACTAGAAATTGGGGCAATTAAACATTGGGAATTCTAGTCTTTATCATCATCATTACAACTCTCTCTCTCTCTCTCTAACCATGGAAGATTAGATGATGTTGAGGAATTGGAAATTTCAATCCGTGTATCTATACTAATAGATAAATCACCCTTCTTTATAGGGCTCAAGCTACCAGAAACCAACTACCCAACTCCCTCAGACATAGGGGAAGGATAAATGTCACTACAGAAAACCCACATGACTCCACCTTCACTACGACTTCATCCATGAATACAAATATCAGGTTCCCAATCCCCATATCAACCTCATAGATCATTCATAGAATGGTGATGGATACTCTCATGTGCTAGTATGAGTAGGATGGGGTCATTCCCATGAGGGATATGGCCTTCTAGGACTTGGAGTCTTATGTGCCTCACCGACATTTCTAGCCCTAAGGGTCTTGCTAGGATCCACTCCTCCCCACACTAATAGATAACCTCTTCAGGATCCTCTCCTAAAAGCAATCCTATGACTCTCTCCCCTATACCGAGGAGGTGGGGGATGCTCGAGTCACCCTGGAAGTGACTACTACCCAGGAACCATCAAAGAGGGATCCCACCAGGCCCTTTCAGCTCCAGTAGTGATTGGTCCTCTAGGACAAGGAGTGGTGGACTATTACTATACTTTTCATGCCCTAGACCAAATAGCCCAACACCAACATTTGGAGAAAGATTAATAATACGGTTGAAAAGGCGCATCATATTTCAGATCTATAATGGATCCCTCCACCCTCAGTACATTCCTCAAAATCCCTAACACTATAGATCAAGGACCAATCAATGTCTGGTCGTGATCGAGATCTTAACTTCCATACAGATAAGTTGGGTTGACTCTATCAGTCACTGACATCATCAGTAGCTATTACAGTCAAACCTATGATGATGATATTCAATATGGAGGTCCTCCACATACTATCTCCAAACAAGGAGGATGTACTCCCCACTCTCATAGTCAACATGGAGGTCATCCACGTGTTCTCAACATCGATAAAAGAGGAGGACCTCCCCGCTTCATCAACATCTAGTGTGTAGGTCCTCCTCATCCTTATTGTTCCTAGAATAGAGGTCCTCCCCATTCCACATACCACCATCATGAAGGTCCTAATCATTCCATTACTAGATCAAGCAGAGGCCCTCCCTGCTCCTATACCTATCAGTGTGGTGGTCCTCCCCACTTTATGAATGATCAGTATAGAGGTCCTCCCAATGAAACCATCATCCAACATAGAGATCTTCCTCATGTCACAAATGGCTAGAGTGGAGGTCCTACCCACTCATTCAATGGTAAACATGTATTATGTTAGTCCCACTAGGTTAAATACCCTAAGAAGTGGGTGAATCAGGGTATGATATATTAAAACTACTACCCCTTCAGATCTTGTTTTATTATTAAACAAAACCATCTTCTCTCCTTCTCCCATAGTAATGTATGAACAGAAATAAAATCATGCATAGGACAAAATGATTTTACTTGGTTCACCCTCACTGAGCTATGTCCAAGGAGCATACAATCATTATGTACTGATGTACCAAATCCAATAAGGCTCACTACCAAAATACAATGTTTGGGATGGATCACTTCTATGCCCAACTATACTGCCTTTACAAGGTTTAGGGTTATCTCACTTCTTTCCTAAGGGTCACTCCCTGAGTCTCTTTCTCTGGCTCACTACTGGTGGAAAGGATCACCTTCTTCCCCTTCCTTTCATAACTTCTCTTTTAAGGGATTCTCCCATATTTTATAGACTTGTATGTCCCTTCATTATATCTAATGAATACATCCTTAGTTGTAGATATATTCTATGTTGAAGTCCCACTTTCATCCATAGGATGAATACCACTTGTACCATAGTACACAAGGAAATCACTTCTCAACACTATCATTATGCTCATTTTCTTTGTGAATCTCCTACCTTCATGAAGCTCCTACTTTCACAAATCTTAAATAGACTTCGTGAAGAAACCACCTTTAGTGAAGCTCACTTATTTTTCTAAGATCAACTATAATTTGAAAACATCATAACATTCGATCATATTTTTATAGATTTTGTGAACTCTCAAACTTTCATGATTCTCAAAACATTCAATTGGCTATTATAACCATCGTAAACTTTTTATCATGAACTACCTTCATGGATGGGGAGCTCGTGATGGGGGGAGCTCGTGACACCATTCCCATTTATTGATGGCGAAGGAAACTACACCGGTCCCTCACCCATCTGAGGGGGAGGGACCTTCATCATTCTCCAAGGGAAATGAGTCTTCCTTTTTCCCCCTTTAAAAACTTGAGATGTTCACTATGTTTCCAGAATGTTCTATACACCTGAAGGTCCCCAATTTTTACAAGGGAATCTCTAACCTACCATTTTCTCTCATGGAATTATACGAAGCTTCGGTGTTGCTAAACTGGACTTTGATTTCTCATTTTTCACAGAGAAGGCCATCGGTGGATACATTCAATAGATGCATCTTCGGCTTGTGGAATCTTCAGGAAAGGTCTATTGTTGGTTTACTTGACAATAGAAACCTAATGGTGCACTTCGTTTTGGAGGAAGACTTGATCAAGGCATGGTCGTGCACGCCTCGCAGCTGCAACGGGTCCAGATTTTACCTACATAAATGTAACGCCCCAACCCCAGAAGCCCAGTGTCGTTTCATTATTACATAACATTGGCATGATCACAAAATATCAAGTCTTGAAAGACCGATTAGTTTAGTATCTTTGGAAGTACTATATATATTCATAAGGTTTACATTACATCATAAAATGGAAAATTGAAACAAAATTTTTTCCATAGACAGCACTGATATCCCATAGACTATCCCTACAATTCAGTAATAATATACTTCTTCACATCCTGGGAAAAATAAAACGTAGAAAGGGGTGAGCTCAGATTCTCATTAAGGATAACAATATAGTGGAAACTTTCATAAATAAGCATAAACATTTAAGGCAATTTATAGAACTAAAAAAAGCATTTTCAACATAAACTTCATCATAATATGGAAAATATAAATCAAAATAATTCCATTTACTTACTCACATGGATATTCTACTAGTTGAATAATCACATGCAATATCAATAGCCACTTTCATAATGATGAAATGCATAATGTCAGACTTCATAACCACATAGTCAAGGACTTGTGCCAAGACTACAAATAAGATTTTTTCAAGGCCTTTTGCCAAGACACTAGTTTGTCTCATGAGACCTACCGATGCATAGAGGAGCTATAGCAGGATCCACCTGTCACTTACTAAGTCCAATGAATTCCTCATATGAAAAGGATTAAACATAACATAAACATTCGTATTAAAACTAGCATAAAAAATGTCAATAATTTATCCATAAACCATGAATGGTATAAAAATAACACATCCCCAGTCAAACCTATCAAAAAACCTTCAATACAATATGAAAGTTTTGTATCATAATAAATCAATTTCAAATAAGCTTAAAATCCATCAAAGGATGTTGACATAGATGAAATCAAAACCTTTTTTTAGAAAAATATCTCTTACTATTTTGAAATCATTTAAAAGTCATATAATTATAAAATAAAAAATTTATTCTGAAAATATTATTATAATCTTGAAAGGTAAGATTCTATGTTGTTATAATGGAAGAAAATAGTCGCACCCTCTGTATAAGTTAAAAAAAACATTCTTACCTTAATTTTGTCTAAAAGGTCATAAAGTACCTTGTTTGAAAAAAGACGGAAATATTCCTTTAAAAAACATATAAGGTCAAATAAGGGTATAAATTACTTTAACACATTGTCTATTAAATATTAAAAATGTTTAGAAATATATTTTTAAGAAACATGGATGTGGATGATAAAGAGGTCCCAGTAGATACTTACATAAAAACAACCTTGGATAATAAAAAGATTGTGAAATTAACCCTTACCTTGTACTTTTACTTGGTAGATGGTAGGTTAACCTAATTTATAATGGTGAAATAATTTTTATTAAATTATATAAGAATCATATACATAAATATGATATCATATATGGTCTTTTAACATTGCTTTGTTAATAATATCTTAGTATTATCGTCGTTTCGGGTGTTAACTGATTTGTTTTCCTTTATATGCTTTGTTACGTAAGTAATGTTTGTTATGGATATGATTTATCTTATTCATATTCAGAATGATATAAAGTCTTTAAATATTATTTTTAATCATCTAATGAAAATTAGGCTTGAATGGATACAATGGGGAATGAATCTCATCGCGGTCGTGGAGACGGTAATCCGTACGTACGCATGAGCGACAATATCATTCTTTTGATATTAAAATAATATATAACTGTATGGTATATCATATATAAAGAATAATTATCATGTTATATTTATTATTTACATAAATTAAACATCATTATTATACCCATCCAAATAATAATGTATTGAATAACAATTACCCCACGACGTGGATATGGTAAGCCATACATACACATGTATGGTGAAGTGTCATTAAAAGGATGGATTGAATAATTAATATGGTTGTATCATATTTATAATAAAATCATAGTATATAGAAAATACTGGAGTTATTATTTTAGAATGGAAACAACAAAGAAAGTGGAAGTGGAAGAAGAAAGGAACATGAAAGAGGTGATGAAATATTTACCTCTTCTTCAGGTTCTTCCATTTGATTTGATCAAAAGGGATCCTTAGGTTGGATTTTTGACTAAATTAAGGCCTCTAGAATGAATGTAGGATAGTTTAGATGGTACTTGGGCAGGTTTTATCTGAGCCAAATTGCTTTTAAGGTGTTAATTAGAGAGAAGGGGGAGTACCCTTTTATAAGAGGGGTCAAGGGAACCTTAGGAAAAGCTAGAAATATTATTTTATATGAAAAATATTTTCTGTTTATAATGGTTCCAAAATAAAATATTTAAAGGATAAGGTGGGTATGGGTCGAAAACCACTAAAAAATAGGTTTTAGACAGGTTTGCGTCACTATATTAACTTTATCGTTTAGATTTAACTCTTAGTTAAATAGTTTAACATTTACCATGTATCTTTGTATTTTTATATTATATGGTTAATAAACTTACTATAAACTTCCAAAATAACCCCAAGTGGTTCATTAATGATACACCTTTAATTATATAATTCTTTTGGATGAACCTTATATTTTTAGGAATATAATATAAATTAATAATATAATATTTGTTTTAAAAACTCTTTTATGTCAATTTTGACACTATTTGGTATTTTGTTTTTTCTAAATTCATAATAGCATTATTACTTCAAAAAAAATTCATCTAACCAACCATAACATGTCATATTAACATGGAAAATTAGTGTAATTCATAAAAAGTCTTAAATTACATTTATTTGGATATTTATAATATCAATTATTTTAATATTTCATTAATTAGGTAATTACTACATCATCATTGTGTCATAATTAAATTTAATTATTTAATTTTTAAAAATTATAAATAAAATACAATTATTTAGTAAATATATTTATATTTATAATGAATATTTATTATTGAATTTATCTTATGTTTAACCCTATATTAAAAATGGTTTAGTTATTAAACTTTGAATTTAACACTTTTAACTCTTCTTTGAATTAAATAATAATAAATGTCCTAATCTAATCCAAGTGGACCTACAGGATCATATTTAATTCCTAAGGTTTTTTTTGGTCTAATTATACTTATCCAATAGAATTAGGACATGTTTTAGGGTAATAAATGTCACGACCCGTCCCAGTGGGGCCCGCACCGCAACTCCCCAAACCCGCCTCCAATAGGCCAGGGGCTGGTGACTAGCACCAAGTAGGCATATTACTAACATGGGAGGTATTACCTAAGTGCATGTACACACGCACACATCTCCAAGTCCAAAAATGCTTAAATGTAAAAGAAATCACTAAGGAACAAAATCCATGCATACAACTAAACACAACCAACAGAGTATGACAGAAAGAAAAGTACTGAAAGAAAACTGGGCTGAAATAAAAGCCCACCAAAACAAGATTATGGAAACTACAAGGTCCAACTTGTAAACACAAAAAGGTACTAGGACTGCTGCTCGTAGCCGTAGGAATGCCTCAGTCTGTAGAGAACTCAGAAAGCTCGGTCCTGTCCTAGTCTGCCCTGGACTCTGTCAAAAGGTTGCTCATCTGCACAAGACACGACACGTGTGGAAAAAGCTTTTGCAGGGGTGAGTATAACAATACTCAGCAGAGGACCCCAAAAAACCACAAGAAATACACAAAGTAATGGTACAGTCAACTATACACAGTATATGTCTATAGAACATGTAGCAAGAGAAATACAAACTAGATATACTCAAAACCCAGACCCGTATTCTGGAGACAATTCACACAACCGCATACCCCCGACAGGGATTCAGTTTGAAGATTCCATGAAGCACTTGTTCCAGGAGAACACACTCCATGAGTCTTATAGCTCTGATGACGTCCGTCTGAGAAGTACTATTTGTCGGGAATCGTCACGAGAGGTAGTTACACTCATTACAGGAGATACACTTCTGAGTGGGAATATTCCGATAGATAGATGCACTCATTACGGGAGACACACTCCTGAGTGGGAAAGATCATGATACACAGATGAGGATCATTACCAGGGCCATGGAGGATACTACGACTCATCCGGAATTCACCTGCTAGGTAGAGGATTCACGCCCGGTGGAGTTGGCCACATCGATGCCGAACTCTACCTAGGGTCAAGAATGGATAGAGGATATCGATCCGGGCCTCTTGGATGGATGCCTAACTCTATCACAGAAAGACCTGCTAAAGAAATCATACTCCTGTAGAAGGAAACAATGCTTGACCTTCAGGGGAACGATAAGAAGGGGCACTAACCCAAACGAAATATGTCCAAGATACGGTGAACAAGAGGACCATTCCATTTTCCAAAAAGTACACGGCCTGTAGAAAAGTTACAGGTCGTGTTGTCTTACCCCGGGTACTACCCGTGTACAACGGTCCATGTAATAAGGATGGTCATGTAGAAAACTGAGTACATGACATGTAATACGGTGTACGCGCCGTGTCCGAGTGAATGGGTTTGGCTCCATGTACGTTGTCCATGTGCTCATACACGGTCATCAACCTGTGTACTCCAACCCATGTAATCGGTACATGGGGTGACCCATGTTACTGGCCTCTAATGGTCGTGTGATGGAGTACACGGTCGTGTACTCCATCCCGTGTCTGTGTACCCCCTGGATACACGCTGAGTCCCGCATAGCCGCCTCTGCCATGTTGTACACACTGTGTTCTAAAGCCATGTAGATCATCTTCTGTCCGTGTACTTCCCAAAATACTCACCGAGTTTTGGGGAAAGTTCCACATGTCGTGTGACCAGTGTCACACACCATGTGATTCTTCTCTGACCCCTGAAACCAGAGCCACCACCTCCAGCACTACACGGTGTGTTCTTTGGAAGTACATGTCGTTTATTTGCCTTCGGTGATGTCTCTTTCGTCGATCCGGTCATCTTATCATCACAAAACTTATGGGTTTTGGTTTCCTTAACACCATGAAGCTTCTCCCGATGTTTTCGGGCCTCTGATCGACTCTGAAAACATGTTTTGATCTTCCTGTGAGAAGAACGCTAGAAGAACGGCCTTTTTAGATCTGATAGGATTCATTGTCTATCATGGCTGTCACACCTCTGTAGGGTCGCTGTGATATCGGATCTCCAGTTTGGGATCATTGTGTCACAAGAAGGGTGCGCAACAATCCATTGTTCGTCCCCCGCGAAGAACGCGAAGGACGCATGAGAGGAAAGAGGGAAAGAAATCCAATAAAACAACTTTAGGAACGAACCTCCACTGTCATTTGTCATAGCATTGATCTGCTCCGGTTAGTAGGATTAAATGGAGCATGAATAAACAATAATAAACAACAAGAAGTTAATTCCCCAAAATCATCCAAATAAAAAACCTCCCATAAGAACTTACGAATCTGCGGATCAACTTGTTTGTGGTTGATCCGTGTTTTTTGTTTAAAATCAAAAACAGGGAAAGTAGATTTAAAATAACAACCCCTAACTTTAAGTAAGGATCGATTGATGATGAATGGTTTGCACTGTCATTGTCGTCGAGATCCTTAAACATTGTTAGCATAGCAATTCGCAGCTTTGATCCGTCGTTGTTCGTTGCCGAGAGTTTTCTCCAAAGTTTCCTCTCAATGTTTCACCAATGATCGATGTTCGATTATCCCAATTAAAAGTTAAATGTGATTGGAATCCATTATGTTATGTAATTAATGAGTTCAACTTGCCTTTCTTGAGTCATTAATACATGACATAATTATTAAGTAAATAGATTTCCTGTCGTTGCGCTGTAGCGGATGTTTCTATTTAAATAAAATAAAAATTTTAAATTTATTTTATTTTTATTTTACTAAAAACATCCGAAAATTAAATTCTTACCTCAACCTGCTCAGGTCGGGGTTAGGGCCATTCTTAGGTAAATTCGTCATCCCAGACGTAACAGTGCCCTCATATTTTCAATCTGGGAGTCTATTTGGAAACTGCCACAACCACACACAAGTTCTGACTCACTTAACATAAAAAAGTTTGAACCACCATTCTGGGATCACCAGGCCTCAGAATGATGTGTCGTATCTATGCTTGGTCTCTTAATAATATCATATATTATTCAAAAATAATACACAGAAAATTTCAGTCATTTCATTCTCCCCACCTTGGGGATTTACATCCCCGAAAATCCAAAACAATGGCTACTCAAAAATATGTGGGTATTGGGCATGGATCTGGGCCTCCCGCTCCCATGTGCTCTCCTAAAGATTCCCGTGCTGCCACCAGATGAACACCAAGGGAATCGATCACCCACAAAAGATCCTCTCCTGACGATCCTCGATCTCTACTAGGTACTCAGAAAATGTCACTCCATTCTCGATGTCCATCTCACCCCAGCCAATGACATGCAATGGGTCATGCACGTACCTCCTCATTTGTGACACGTGGAGGACATCATGTACTCGATGCAACTATGGCGATAGAGCTAGGTGGTACGCCACCTTTCCAACTCTTCATAGTATCTAGAAAGGTCCGATGAACCTCGGATATAGCTTGTCGCCTCGGAAAAATCTCTATAACCCTCAACGAGGTGAGACCCAAAGAAAGACGTGGTATCCCTCTTCGAACTCCATAGGTCTACATAGTCTGTCAGCATAAGACTTTTGTTGGATCTGTGCAGTCTTCATCTACTCCCGGATGACCTACACCTTCTTAGTGGTAGCTCGCACTAAATCTGGACCCATGAGTGCTGACTTTCCGAGGTCGGTCCAGTAAAGCGGTGAATGGTAGGGTCTCCCATACAAGGCCTCGAACGGTGTCATACCAATGGTGGAGTGGTATCTATTATTGTATGAAAACTCCACCAGTGGTAGGTGGTCCTCCCAACTGCAACCAAATTCCAAGACACAGGCCCACAACATATCCTCCAGAACCTGAATGGTCCTCTCCGTCTGACCATCTGTCTAGGGATGAAATGTTGTGCTCAAGCGTAGCTGAGTCCCATAAGCCTCCTACAATCCCTTCCACAACTGGGATGTAAAGAGGGAGTCTCGGTCTCACACTATCGTTGAGGGGACTCCATGAAGTCGGACTATCTTCTGCACATAGAGGCGTCCCAGGCTCTCTACGGACCTCTTCTCCCTAATATCTAGGAAGTGATCCAACTTGGTGAGTCGGTCAATTATCACCCAGATGGAATCATGCTCCTTGGACGTATGTGGTAAGTAAGTCACGAAGTCCATCAATATTCCATCCCACTTCCACTCTAGAACTTCCATGGGGTGAGCTAATCTTGCTGGAACCTGGTGCTCGGTCATCACCTGCTGGCATTTAAGGCATCAAGAAATGTACTCTACTACTGCCTTCTTCATTTCTGACCACCAGAACTGTTGTCAGAGGTCCTAGTACATCTTTACCAATCTAGGATGTACTGCCAAAGGGTATGTATGAAACTCCCACAAGACCTCCTCCTACAGTGCCACTGGTATAACAATGCATACTCTGAAAAGAAGTATGTGCTCCCCACCTTACAAATATCCATCAGGAGCATGTCTTGTGGATAACTGAGCGCATAAGGCCACACAATTGACATATCCTAGCTACACCTCCCTAACCCATTGTAAGAGTGGAGGGGAAAAAACCATCGACTGTAGGTAAGTTGTATCCTCTCCATCCAGGAAGGATAACTGCAACGCGGATAACTGCTCGGTCGCCTCACCCAACAGCTGTGATATCAACCTCCTACTAAGAGAATTTTCCACCTTGTTCCGCTTCCTAGGAGTATAGATGATATTGAAATCATAATCTTGGAGGAAATCTAATCAATGCCTCTACCTTAGATTTTGATCCTTCTGTGAGAAGATGTACTTGAGTCTCTTATGGTCAGAGTAGATGATAAATCGCTTGCCCATAAGGTAGTGTTGCCACATCTTCAATGCGAAGACTATCATTGATAACTCAAGATCATGGGTCACATAGTTCTGCTCATGTGGCAAAATCTGGCATGAACCATAAGCAATCACCGCCTACCTATGCATCAGAACACAGCCTAGCCCGGTCCCTGATGCATCGCAGAAAACTATGTACTCAACCCCCTCCTCCAGAAATCTCAAGAATGGGGCACTTTTCAAACTCCATATCAACTTCTCAAAATCCTGCTAGCACTTCTCCATACACATAAAGGTTTTCCCCTTCCTGGTCAATACTATCATTGATGCTGATATCCGAGAGAAATCGGGAATAAATCTCTGGTAATATCCTTCCAAACCAAGTAAGATCCCATGGTAACACAACCTCCACCTTGGATGGGTCTACAGCTAATCCATCTGCGGAGATGATATGTCTCAGAAAGTGGACCTCTTGAATCCAGAACTAGCACTTTGAGAGCTTCCCATAAATCTGGTGCTCCCAAAGTGTGTCTAGAACCATCTGTAGGTGTCTCGCATTCTCCTCTTCTGATGTCAAGTACTCTAGGATTTCGTCGATGAAGACCACTACGAACCGGTCCAAGTACGGCTAGAAGATCTGGTTCATCAGTACCATGAACACTACAGGGGCATTTGTTACGCCAAAAGGCATCACCAATTACTCATAGTGAGTGTAGCGGCATCTGAAAGTTTTCTTCGGTATATCCTCATTCCTCACTTGTAGCTGGTGATATCCTGATCGAAGGTCAACCTTCAAGAACCATTGTGCCCCTATTAGCTGATCTAAAGGTCATTGATCTTTGGTAATAGATACTTGTTCTTCACTATCACTTGGTTCAGGTGTCGGTAATCCACGCACAACCTCAGACTCCCGTTTTCCTTCTTGGAAAACAAGACTGGGGCTGCCTAGGGTGAAACTCTGGGTCTCACGAAACCCTTGCTCTGCAAATCCTCTAACTGCACCCTCAGCTCGCGATTCTCTATGAGAGCCATCCGATATGCTGATGAGGAAATCGGTGTCGTCCGGGGGTGTAAGTCGGTGCAGAATTTGATTTCCCGGTGGGGAGGTAATCCTAGAACATCTTCGAGAAAGACGTCCTCAACTCTGCCACTACTACTGGGAACTGGGAGCTCACAACATCCACTGATCTTAAGGAAAGTCTAGCCAACTCATGAGTGATTGGCTACACCCTTCTATGCATAAGCTTATTCTGTGCTGCCTGGGTTTCCCTTTCTCTGACAAAGAAAAACTTCGTTCCATCACGGCGGACACACCGCACTCTTCACCTAAAATAGTCAATCTGGGCATGGACCAAGGATAACCAATCCATACCAAGAATGATGTCATAAGGCCTCAACACTGCCATAAAGAGGTTCCAACTGAAACTCTCTCCTCCAAGGGTAAGATCACACTGTCTTCAAAGGTGCGTGATCATCGATTCTCCTCTCATAGGTGTCTCCAAACGTAAGGATAGATTCAACGGTTCTACCAGAATCTCGAGGTTTCGTACATGACATGTGGATATAAAGGAATGACTGGAACCTGTGTCTATAAGTACAGAATCTAAGGTAGAAAAGACCCAAATTGTACCTTAAATCATTCCTGGAGACCCTGGGTCATATGCCTCGACCGCATGAAGTTGTCCCCGTCCCTGTCCCCCAGCTCCCTGAGCCTGGTGCGGACCTCCTGGGGGTGGTGGTGGAAGTAAGTCAAAACATCTACCACCACCTGCATCTCTCCCTGCTCTTCTTCCACGTCTTTCGCTCGGTGGGTCTGTCTACTCCACTCTCTACCTCTTCCTAGATGGTCTATCCACCGCTTCCCTATCAGCAGCTAGACGGGTCGTACAATCTCTAGCGAGATGTCCCCTACTGTCGCACGCATAACATTGTTTCTCCCTAGGCTGACTGGATATATCCTGAGATCCCTGGACTATCGATCCTCTGTCCTGGGTCCTCCTATGACACTTCCCACATCCAGATCCCTATGCCTGACGTCGGCTCCCTGTTACCGGTGTCTCTGCACCTGTCTTCCTGCTGCTGACTGTCGTCGGATGTCTCTGCTTTACCAAGAACCTCTCGATCACCAAGGCTCGCTCAAACACTCCAGCATAATTCGATATGCATAGAGGCATGACACTAGCTCGGATGTCTCGTCATAGACCTTGCTTGAAGTTCTAAGCTCTGAAGTACTGATCCCTGACCATATCCATCGAGTACCGGGTGAGGTTGGTGAATCCTTGATGAATAGTCAGATACTGTCATACTACCTAGCTGAAGCTTAAGAAGCTCTTGGATGTGTACCAATCTCAGAATAACTGGAGATAACTCCTCCCTGAAGATTCTCTCAAACTCCATCAAAGAAAGAGTCTTCTTGTCGTGAGTCTGTATGGTCAGACTCCACCATCGTCCCACCAAACCCTAAAGAAGGATCACTCCAAGGATAACCATCTGGTCTGTTGGTGTCCTCACTAGACGGAAAACTCTAGTCACTGCCTCAAGCTAGTCCTCAGCCGCATGAGGGTCGGGCTCTCCTATTAACCTGAGGGTTCTCTGTCTCTGGAACTCATGAAGCGCGTTAATCATGTGCTCCTCGCCGGTCAGTACTACAGGTACCACTGGTCGCTCCACTGGTCGTGGCATAGTAGGTGCACCACTTGGTGGCAATGCCTGGGGAAATGGTCCCTGTAAATGAGTATATCTATATAGCTGACATAAAGGACATGGAAAAAACAACCCGTTCATATATGATGCATGTATAATTATTTTACTTCCCCGTACCTAGTGTTTTCATGTACCGAGTCGAAAAGTAGGTTATCAGAGTCCTAGTGTATGGATACGTCATCCACCGCACCAACACCGGAGTCTCTAGCCTGAAATCTGAACTCAAAACACTTAACACCATTGCCCCAAACCAAATCTCATAGACTCATGGTCTGAAGGTAGAACCGACCACCTCTGATAATACTCTATCATGACCCGTCCCAGTGGGGCCCGTGCTGCGACTCCCTAAGCCCACCTCCAATAGGCCAGGGGGTGGTGACTAGCACCGAGTAGGCATATTACGAACATGGGAGGCATTGCCTATATACCTGTACACACGCACACATCTCCAAGACCACAAATGCTGAAAAGTAAAAGAAAACCCTAAGGAACAAAATGCATGTATACAACTAAACCCAACCAACAGAGTACGATGGAAAGAAAAGTACTGAAAGTAAATGGGCTGAAATACAATCCCACCAAAGCAAGAGTATAGAAACTACAAGGTCCGACCTGTAAACACAAAAAGGTACTGGGACTCCTTCTCGTAGCTGTAGGAATGCCTCGGCATATAGGGAACTCAGAAAGCTCGGTCCTATCCTGGTCTATCTTGGACTCTGTCAAAAGGATGCTTGTCTTCACAAGACATGACACGTGCGGGGAAATCCCATGCAGGGGTGAGTATAACAATACTTAATAGAGGACCCCAAGAAACCACAAGCAATAAAAAAGTAAAGGTTTAGTCATATATGCATAGTATATGTCTACAAAACATATAGAAAGATAAATAAAAACCATATATTCTCAAAACCTAGACCTGTAGTCTAGAGACAAGTCACACAACCACATACCCCCTCCAGGGATTCAGTTCGAAGATTCCACGAAGCACTCATTCCAAGAGAACACACTCCATGAGTCTTATAGCTCTGATGAAGTCCGTACGAGAAGTACTATTCGTTGGGAACCATCACGAGAGGTAGTTACACTCATTATGGGAGATACACTCCTCAGCGGGAAGATTCTGATAGATAGATTCACTCATTACGGGAGACACAATCCTGAGTGGGATAGATCATGATAAACAGATGAGGATCACTTTCAGGGCCATGGAGAATGCCGTAACTCATTCAGAATTTAACTTCTAGGTAGAGGATCAACGCCCGGTGGATTTGGTCACGTCGATGTCGAACTCTACCTAGGGTCAAGAATGGATAGAGGATCTCGATCTGGGACTCTCGGATGGATGCCTCACTCTATCACAAAAATTCCTACTGAAGGGATCATACTCCTGTAGAAGGAAACAATGCCTGACCTTTAGGGGAACGAGAAGAAGGGGCACAAACCCAAACAAAAGATGTCCAAGATACTGTGAACAAGAGGACCATGTTGTTTTCCAAAAAGTACACAGTGTGTAGAAAAGTTACACACTGTGTTATCTGACCCCGAGTACTGCCCGTGTACAATGGCTCGTGTCGTAAGGATGTTCATGTAGAAAACTAAGTACATGGCATGTAGTACGGTGTACACGTCATGTCTGAGTGACTAGGTTTGGCTCTGTGTACGCTGGCCATGTGCCCATACATGGTCATCAACCCATGTACTCCAACCCGTGTAATTGGTACACGGGGTGACCCACATTACTGGCCCCGCCTGGCCATGTGATGGAGTACATGGCCGTGTACTCCATCTCGTGTCCGTGAACCCTCTGGATACACACCGAGTCCCACGTAGCCGCCTCTGCCATGTTGTACATGTCATGTTCTGAAGTTGTGTATATCATCTCATGTCTGTGTACTTCCCAAAATATTCACCGAGCTTCGGGGAAAGTTCAACACGTCGTGTGACCAGGGTCACATGCCGTGTGATTCCTCTCTTACCCCTAAAACCCTAGCTGTTGCTGCCAGAACTACACGTTGTGTTCTTCGAAAGTACACGCTGTGTATTCTGGAAATTTCTAGAAACGCGAACTCTGCCGTCGCACCTCCGGTGATGTCCCATTCGTCGATCTGGTCGTCCGAGCGTCACGAAACTTCTAGGTTTTGGTTTCCCCGACACCACTAAACTGATCCTAATGTTTTTGGTCCTCTGATTGGTTCCGAAAAAAAATTTTAATCTTCCTGCGTGAAGAACGCTCGAAGAACGGACTTTTTCGATCCGAGCAGATTTGTTGTCCGTTATGACCGTCACACCTCCGTAGGGTCACTATGATATTGAATCTCTAGATTGGGATCATCTTGTCACAAGACTGGTGTGCAATAATCCATTTTTCTTCTCCCCATGAAGAACGCGAAGAACGTGGAGGAAGCATGAGAGGAAAGAGGGAAAGAAATCCATTAAAACAACATGAGGAACGTACCTCCACCTTCATTCATCACATTATTGATCCACTCCCGTTAGTAGGATTAAACGGAGTAGGAATCAATAATAATAAACAACAGGAAGTTAATTCCCCAAAATCATCCCAATAAAAACCCTCCTGCAAGAACATACGAATCCACAGATCAACTTGTTCTTGGTTGATCCACATTCATCGTTTAAAATCAAAAACGGGGAAAGTAGATTTGAAATAACAATTCCTACCTTTAATGAAGGATCAATTGCTAATGAAGGTTTCATGCTGCCGCCATCGTCGAGATCCTTAAACGTTGTTGGTATAGCAATTTGCAGCTTCGATCCGTCGTCGTTCGTTGCCAAGAGTTTTCTCCAGAGTTTCCTCTCAATTTTTCACCAATGATCAACGTTCAATTATCCCAATAAAAATTGAAACGTGATTGGAATCCATTATGTTGTGGCATTAATGAGTCCAATTTTCCTTTATTGAGTCATTAATACATGACATAATTATTAAGGAAACAGTTGTCCCATCACCGCGCTGCAATGGATGTTTCCATAAAAATAAAATAAACATTTAGAAATTTATTTTATTTTTATTTTACTAAAAACATCCAAAAATTAACTTCTTCCCTCAACCCATGCCGGTCGAGGTTAGGCCCATTATTAGGTAAATTCATCATCCCAGACGCAATGGTGCCCTCATATTTTCAATCTGGGAGTCCGTTTGGAAACTGCCACAACCACGCACAAGTGCCGACTCACTTAACTTAAAAAAGTTTGAAACACCATTCCGGGATCACCGGGCCTCAGAATGATTTACTGTCTTTACGCCTGGTCTCATAATAATCCCATATATTATTTAAAAATAACACATGGAAAATTCGAGTCATTACAATAATAATATCATTTTTACCCTTAATTACCCTATTTACTTTTAACCGTAGTAAATAAAAGTAAAAAAGTTACTATTCACCAAAAATTATTTTCATCTTATTGAACCACATTTTACTTATCGATATCAACTGTGTCTCTCATATTTTTGAAATTCAACTCACAGAAGCGGTAAAATTAAGTTTTATGTAAATTTGCAAATGCTCCTAGGAGGTGGGTAAAAGATGGTAAAAAAGTTCAATAAAATTTTTAAATATATGAAACTATTATAAACTGAATCCACTGAATTAAATTAAACTTAAATAGGTATTATGTATCTATTTTGACCTAAAATAAATTTAAATAAAATAAATAATTATTGAAATAAAAATTTGGTTTTAAACAATAACTCAGTGTTTTTCACTATTCATCAAAAATTGAAAGTTTTCAGAAAAATACCAAAAATTCATCCTAAGATAATTTCAATATTCCAAATCCAAAAATGAAGTCCATTTTAAAAGATAAAATTTATAAAATTTCAAAAAGTGGGCATTACTATTCATAACTGCTAGTTTGATTGGTTGTGGTGTGTTAGAACTCGAAGTTTCATACAACACACGCTATTGTATTATTCAAAGAGATGCGTACCGTGGAATCTTGGGGTGTTACAACATATGAAAATATGACTACCACATGAAACGGGACTCCCCTTCGGCAGTGATTTGTGTGAGTTTCCCTAATCTTCCTCTACCTTTCTAGAATCCGTCGATTATTAGGATGGTGGGTAATCTTGTTGGATGGTTTCTATGTCCGGATAGACGTACCAAAGTTGTGTGACATCCGGTCAATACAAGGGTTTTTGGAAAGGTCAATGTTTCTTGACAGCCTCTAGATTTCATTCGGATCACTATCGGAGAGGAATACTATTATAGACAACAAGTTGTGTATGAGTCTTGGGTGGATTTTTGTTTTTATTGCAAGTGGTTAGGCCACTCGGTGGAGAACTGTAGATGTGGTTCGAGGCAGCAAGGGGCTGGGGCCAAGGGTGTGTATGGGTCCTTGAGTCAGGGGGAAAGGGGGCATGCATATTGATGGGGCAGCGCATGGTGAACCTCAGGCTAGGTGGAACCGACTACAAAAGTTGGATACGACTTTGGTTGGCAAAGGTAAGGGTCCTAATAGAGGACTCATGCCTGTTCTGGATGCGCGGATCAAGGAACTTGCATAGGAAGGTGTCACCTATATTCACAGAAAGTAGATAGGGGTTGTTTATTTGGGTTCATAGGAGTGTAGGGGGTTAGCAGGCACTGGGTTGACTGCTAATGCTGGAGTGTGTCTTCCCTCTTCTGCATCTGAGATCCCAAGCAATGGAACTGCAGGTCCTTTTAAGGATTTAGTGGAAGTGTCCAATTCATAGGGGTAAGTAGAGTATCAATGGGTTTTTGAGGTCCAAAATTAATGGGTTTATACCACTAGTGAAGGCAGTAAGGGTTGGGAAAAGGCATCAGGAGGAGTGAGTTTGGAAAGACCTAACACGAATGTCTAAGTTTGCAACAGTTTTTAGTGTCTTGAAGTTGATGACATAGGACATGATTTAGAGGGGGGTAGGACTCAGGAATATGATGTTAAGGAGGTCCCAAACTTACATCCTCAAGCATTGAAGTTGAAGGAGTTTCATGATGAGCTTATCGATGGCGAGGTCATGTTGAAAGAGTCTATTGATGCGGTTCAGAAGATAGATGGTGTTTGGGTCAGGCCATCCTTGGAAGAGTGGAAGAGAAGTCATAAGGGGAAGAAGGATTAATCCTACTTACCTCTTCCTATGGGGAAACAATCAGAGAAGAAATTTAAAGACAAATAGTTGAAAAAACATGGAAAGATAGGTGTCGTGGATGAAGAATCCTTGGATTTTCTCATGAGCTCGGAAGAAGAATCGGTGGAACAAGTTTTGTATCTCAATGAAATTGAATAAGAAGGCTCTAAATTGATGGGAGACTGCTAATGATGTCCCTAAATGAGGAAAACTATGCTTGGATAGACAGGAAGGACTCGATATTAGTTGGGGGATTCAATAATGGGAAGATCAATCTTGAGGATTATATTCAGACATGGGACAAGCTGTCCATCCGAGTAGAGGATCCTCTTACAGATACTCCTACCTCTTAAATCTCATCTATTTCCTAGAAATTGTTTAGTGAAATCGACTCGTGTAAAATCAATTTAATCTTTAAGGACTTTGGTTAAGTTTTTGGTGTTGGTTTTCTTGATTGAGAGGCTTTCTTGTACGTGTTGTGTCTGCTTATGGATTCCTTTTGCTCAGTGTTGTTTTGGCGTTTGATGCTTTGTTTCCAGTATTTTACTTGGATCTGATTCAGAAGGGGATAAAAGAATAAAGTCTTCTCCTGTTCTATCCTTTTATACTTAGATGATTGAGAGGGTATGGCTTCACCATCTGTTTCGTGCTCGTGCATTTTTGAACGGGACTGCTTGTTGAAGGGTCCATCTTGGTGAAGTCCTGTAGTCATGGATCAGCTACTGGGAAGGGGCAGATCCTGTAGTTTGTTCTGGGTTTTCTCCATGTGGTTTGTTTTGTTATTTTCTTGAGGGACTTCTCAGTTTCTCACTTTTCCCTTAAAAGTGTTTTATAATAAAAAAAAGTAATTTTCAGTCAGTCAGAACCACCTTCAGGAACCACCTTTGCGATTCCAGAACCTTAAGATATTCATTAAGTCTTGCTGCTTTTTTAAAGGGGGTAGATGCCTATTTATTGGTGTTTCTATAAATTCATAAATCTTCTAACCACATCATCACCATTTCATGATGCTCCCTTATATCCACCATGATTATCCCTTCTTCACGAATCTCCAAGGAAATTTCCCAGTTTTGATG
The DNA here is from genome assembly GCA_963277665.1 of Viscum album. Classification (NCBI taxonomy): domain Eukaryota; kingdom Viridiplantae; phylum Streptophyta; class Magnoliopsida; order Santalales; family Viscaceae; genus Viscum; species Viscum album. Next base: position 286,614,104 of record OY728119.1, on the reverse strand, counting down.
TTTGTCGTAATATCCTAGCTTTCTGTTGAAACCTTCTAGCCTTTACAAACCACCCTTCACAAAACCCAATCTTCATGAAACTCATTCCTTTTCCATATTTTCATAAGGCCTTCAAGGAAATCCATATCTTTTTATTCTATCCAAACTCCAAATTTTGGACCCCAAAAAATTGGAAAACACCGAGAAATGAAATCACCTTGTGTATGCATTTTTATGTGCCGCTTCTAGGGAATCCATGCCTTTTTATTGGATCTTTTTAAACATATCGTGTCAAAAATATCTTTGGTCTCCAAAAATTATCATGGAATCACACTTTATCAACAAACACAATCAACCCAAAAAAAATTTAAAGTTTCCTTGAGGGATTTTTTCCCAACAGAGGCCCTCCCCATGTTTCCACCATCTCAAGATGAGGTCCTCCCCACTCCTGCATCAACCAAAGAGGAGGTCCTCCCTCTAATCATGTTTCTCAACATGAAGTTCCTCCACATGTCCATCTTGATCGGTGTGAAGTCCCTCCTCATTGTTCAACCCATCAAAGAGGAGGTCCTCCCTATTCTCATATCCAACATAGATGTCTTACCCATGTTCCCACCAACCAAATAGGAGGTCCTCCATACTACATCAACACCCAAAGTGGAGATCCTCCCCACAACCACAAAAATCAAAGAGGAGGTCATCCATACTCCGATGATAACCAATATAGAGGTCCTCCCAGTATCCCAACCAATCAATTTGGAGTTCCTCTCTGCATTTTCACTTAACATAATTAATTTCCTCCCCGGGATAAAGAAGTTCCCTGCCCTGAAGTACCATCTTGGGGTAGGAAGAATCGTCTTCACTAAGGGAAAATGTTTTTGGAAGTTCCAAGTCATTGTCAATCCCATTGACCTCTTGAATTTCATAGGGGAATAAGACTCAAAGATAGATCCTTCACCCAAATCGTCTACATTTGAGTTTGGGGTAGGATCCTGACAGACAAAGTTCTTCATATCATAAGATGAGATCCACAAAATTCCTAAATCTCTCCATTAGTATATACTGGAGGAGGAATATTTGTCTCCCTTATAGGGTCTCACAATGTACTCATATCTATCATTTCTAATTATGTTCTCTACCTCTACCTGAGATCATAGAGTGTTATTCTTGAATTTGATAGATGATGACAATTTGGTAGACCCACCGATGATTGTCACTGCCCTTGAACATGGGGTTATGGTGAACACCTAGTCCTATAGGGATTTAATGATGTGGTTGGTATTATCCATGATAGATGACCCAACATGAAGTGAAATAATCAACACATGCAGTGGATACTCCACTGGCCAGTACATCATCATACCAATATACATTAGTTCTTCCACCAGTCTCCCATCAAGTATTGATTGAAGATTGGACTAAAAAAGAGTAGGGACCTACTTCTAAACATGAAATAATATGGGATACTATAGTCGCTGATCAGTTTCCCATTATGTTTTGGTGGAATGTGGTTCCCAACTTTGATATCCCAAAGTCTCTCACCTAGGATCAAGTCATGTTCTTCTGAAGGACTATCTAGATGACACATTTTCACCTCTACGACCATCAGTTGGTCTGCCCAGTGAGTTGCGATCTATTTGATGACATTGATCTGTAGTGCTACATGGTTGAGTTGGCATTATTCCAAGTAGACAGGCATCCTATATTTCCCAAATACCACTGTAATATACAAAAAATATGTGTCCAGAGTTTCATTGTGCTCTCTATAATCATTGAAGACGTGTCTCTTCATGTACAGATTCGAGGCTGGGGACAATACACTAATCTCTAATTTATCCCTATCATGCGACAACCTGACTTATCTTGTGATATTGAGGATTCACCTCTGGGTACCATTATGGTAAATATGGTTGTACCTGATATACCTAATAATAGGGAAAACATTCCCTATTATGATATAGAGAACCCAACTATTGGGATAGTATAGTATCAGGTGGACCCTTGTACAGGTGTCCAAACTCACCTGAAAAGGTATGCACTCATCCTTGGAGAGCCCTCTACATCATTGCCCACTGGTCAGGATACTAACAAGGGTAAAGAGAAGATTGGTAAATCTAAGACCTTTGATCCATATGATGTTTCATAGAATATAGAGTTTGATCTTGTAGTCACCACCATACTTCAGCAGGTCACATATCATAACAGGATCATTGATGAGCTCCTCTCTGAGCGGCGCTTGGATTATGGCACTCCTCAATAGGATCTTGTTCTTCCTCCATTGGGGAAGAAGTTTCAGACACAATTCCTCATTATTTAGTTTCTCTCGATAAATCATGATGATCCCACACATCTAGGATGTGTATAAATGAGATTTTATGGAAAACAAACATGGTACATGTCACTATATTTACCCTAGAATTGCATTAACCTCCCTTAGGACCCGAAGCAATGTGCTCCATGAGGCTCCAAGCTTGTCTACAGGGTTGATGAGACTATACATGAATTGGTAGTCTGGGATCCTCATCAAGATAGGAACACCCACTAGGATGATCATATATCTTCTCTCACCTATCTCCTCTAAGCCCTAGTGACGTGAAAGGTGAAAATAATTCCTCATGGAAAGTCGTACCTCACATGAGTGGATGAAACATGACAACCCCTATATTTTGTGAATTCTACCTCTACTTCCATTAATGGGATGGGAAACCCACTATAGAATCTGAACCACATAATCTTAATGTTCGTACCTAGTTTGGGAACCCTAGAGTAGTTGGATGCCTCTAGACTCCGATGTTTTGTATAGACATTGGAAGGGTCTACATTCATCTCGTACAACCAGTTACACCAATTCAGCTTCACCACATTTAGGACACACATTGTTGACCTCTTAAAATTAAAAAAAAATCGATGAGTGTATCACAAACTTCATCTCCCAGTGGAAGGGCCTCATGTATTTACTTGATCGTGTTGTCAATCACATCAAATTAGATGTTTATTTTTAACTAGAATTTCTACAGCATAGCAGCAACCCTAGGTCGTCTCTCGATGAAACCTTAGATAATTAATTTAAAATTAATTTTATTATTGTGAAAATAAAAGTGGAATGTGGATTTATAAAACATTGGGTTTTCTTATTTTAAAACATAAATTGAAACTACACTACTAGGTGAGAGAAACATAATAGAGAAATCGTGATCAACCCAGGTAATTGTCCCTTGATGCTCAATCAGTCGTCGCTCTTAAGGGACTGGGAAGGATCATTGATTACTTGATTATATACATAGAAACCAGTATGGTATGGGATTTCTTACTAGGTTACTACCAAGGATTTGATCGATCAATGATATTGATTATCGGTGACCGCTCAAAATCAACAAACTTGAATCGATGTAACAACGGAACTCAGTCAAGGCATCACATCAACAACGTGATGAGATGAACATATTTGTTTTAATGATAAAATATTCCACAATAAAAGAATATGAATATTAATGGATTCAATCTCTTGGAATTTATCAACCGACATAATCCATTCACACACTCATGAAAAGTAAGGGGTGAGAAAAGAGCCAACCACACTCAAATCATCACAATATCTAGGTTGTGCATGGAAACATAAGGAGTATTGTTCCTTTGATTTGTATTTGATCATACCAGAATAAAAAAAATTAAGAATGTAGAAATAAAGAACAATTGACAACAAACCTAGAAATTCAATTACCTTATGAAGATTACAAGCATGGATCTTGGTATTACAACAAAGGACACCCCCCAAATTGATCACTAAGAGGTTTAGAAGTACATGAGGGAGAAGAGAACTAAAATGGGTGAAAAGAGATCTCAATTTCAAATCACCATTAAACATGGTCGTTAACCTAATATAATGAGGGGGAGGAGTGGTTTTATGGACAAAAACTTCACGCTTTCCATAAAAGAGGTCAAGTGCCTAAGGGACTGGGTCACTATTGAGGACAAACTTTTTAATCCTTCTTTATCCGGATGTTTGACTGACCAAAACGCATTAAATTGTCATAAAATTATTTGGAGAGGTTATAATTAGATATATATGTCCATGGGAGGTAAAATTATTCCAATTATATCTCTGAGGACCAAGTAACGGCCCAAATATAGAAGGGTGGGCCAATCTGGCCCACCCAAAATTTCTTCACATTGTGAGCCTATTTTGGGCCTCCAATGGATGAATTTGGATCCATGATCTTGTAGAGAAATTTATCCCACATTTTTTAATTCATAAACCCATTTTTATCCCAATTGGATACATGGATTATCCACAGTACATATTAATTCCCACATGCATGCTTGGGCTCTCGCGCAGTTTGGCCCATTTTGCTTGAATTCCATCACAAGATCTCCAAATCACCTCCTCCTACAATGTAAACACCAAAACAAGTAAAATTTCCCTCTTAAATAGTGATAAACATTAATTCATTGAATCAAACATAAATTGAAATTTATTATTAAATTTTTAATAGTCATTACAAAACTAGTTTAAAATAGCGGTGTAAGGGTGGAATTGAATAGTGAATCGTTATGCGATCACTACTCGATATGCCTCTAACCCAAGAACAATTATTGATGATGTGAATGGGGAAATTCAAAATAGATTCAGTCCATACCATCATCACTCAGAAATTCCCATGATGATTATAACGACCCATACTTTACATACATGGTTAATACTTCAAAATTGAAGCATACTTATTACAACATATAACAAAACCATGAAAGGACCGTATAGGTATAGTGTCTTTAGAAACTGGGAAACATAAACAATTGGTTCATAAAGCATCTACACTGTCTCCCATTTATTTCATCATATCTATAGTCCCTTTTTGGCATATCTTACTTAATACCCTTCTTCCTGACCTGGGGAAAGAAAACATACAAAAGGGTGAGCTCAAATGCTCAGTAAGGGTAAACAAAAGAAATATCAATCACATCAAAATAAAAACATAACATTTTGGAAATCTTACCCTACAAAAGAGATCATAATTTCATAACATGGGATAAATCATGGTAGTGAAATGTAATCCCAATAATCATAACATAAAACATGAAACTTTGTGGCATGCACACATAATCATAGAGAATCATTTCTTATTAGTCAAGACTCATTGACAAGACTATCTTAGTGGACAAATTCCATTTCTGAACCGAGTTCACTCTTTGTTTCAGTCTTGTTTTACTGAACCGGTTTAACCTTTCATTCCAGCCATGTCTATATCATGAGATATAAAATCTTTACCCAATGCATTAGAGGGAGATATAGGTCCCACCCATCTCATAATGATACCATTCTTATGTGTGCCACAAAATCATAAATCATACATCATTGCATAACTCATGTAATAAAAATGGGATTCTTAAACAACATGACATCATAAAACAATTCATATAAGATAAAAGAATTCATAAAAATAATTCCATCACAACATAATCAAATCAATGTAATAATAGGGATAGAAACATAACCCTATATTATCTTAGATGGAAAATAATTTTGATAAAACACTTGAACTCCATTCTTGAGAAAAATATCCTTTCCACTTCAAAAAAATTTTCCTTTCTTAACATGTCGTACAATTTTAAACTAAAAAAAGTTGATTAAAAATAAACTTGAAAACTTGTAAAGGAATCTTCTTGGAAATAATGTTTTAAAAATCCATTCATGTCGTATAAGTTACAAAAAAAATTCTTCTCATACTTTTGTCGGAAAAGTCAAAAAGTACCTCGTACGAAAAACGACAAAAGATTCCTTTCATATCTTTTACTAAAAACTCACCGAAGGGTAAAATTGGATATAAACTATTTTTGAAGGATATAAATATTACATATTGTGGAAACATGGATTTGGATGATAAATATTCCCCAGTAAATTCTGAAGTATAAACAATCTCGGATAAAAATTGAGATTGTGATATTTTCCCTTACCTTAGGTCCGATTTGCTTTCTAAGTGTCCGAACCTCCTGTATAATGATTTAAATAATGTTATTGACTTATTCCAGAATCATACGTATTTTTATGATATCATATATGGTCATATTCTTATCTTATTATTAGTAATATTTCATTACTACTTGTTATTCAGGTGTTTATTACTTTTTGTTCTTATGCGTGTTTTGTTGAATAAATTCTTATTTTTATTTTTAGGTTATAGATACCTCATTTCCAGAATTTTATTATTGTAATATATATCATATTAATTCATTCAATTCATTTATATAATTATTATGCAATTAATATCATGTAGAACGAGTCGCATCACATCGTGGAGACGGTATTCCGTACGTACACACGAGCGATGATATCGTTCCCATGATCGTGGAATTGTATTGGAGTGTATATATAATATTTCAGAATCAATATCACTTTACAATAATCATATATAGTCATTATTTACACCATTATACCCATCCAAGTAAAGTGGTGGTGGAAAATAGATTACACCACGGCGTGGAGATGGTATTCTGTACGTACGCACGCGCGGTGATTTCGTTTTTCGTAGGATGGATATATGGTGAAATAGGGTTGTTTCATACTTATAATAACATATAAGTATATGAGTGATACTGATTTTATTAATTCATAATGAAACAACTAAAGAAGAAGTGGAATAAGAAATAAAGTTGAAAGAATCGGTAACGGACATTACCTCTTCTTTGAAGCGCCTCATTGAGATCTCCTCTTAGGGCACTAAAATTGGTCTTTGAAGAAGATCAGGACCTCTATTATGTTTCTAGGGAAGTGGAGAGGAGATATTGGCAGGGGTTTTCTGAGATTGAAGGCTCAAAGTGGTGTGAGGAAGAGAGGGAGGAGGTTCCCTTTTATAACGGAGGAGAGGGGCACCTTTGGAATAATGAAAAATATTATTTTATTATAAAGTCAAATTCGGTTTTTAATAGCTCCAAATTAATATATTTCGAAGATAAGGTGGGGATGGGTCTAAATCCTCTCATACAATATAATTTAGACAATTTTAGGTATCAATTTTAACCTTATCATTTAGATTTAACTTTAAGTTAGATAATTTAACTTTTACCGTGTCTTCTTTTTTTATTACACTATAAGGTTAATAAACTTACTATATCAAGCCAAACGAACCCCAAGTTGTTTATTATTAATATATATAACCATATCTAAGTCATTTTTGTTGGATCTGAATCTACGGATTACACACAAGAGGGGGGGTGAATTGTGTCTTTTCAAAATTATTACAATCTATTCAATTTAGACAAATTCTGTCCACTATGCTTTAGCACGATTAAATATGCAGCGGAAAAAGTAAAAGCATGAACACACGGATGTATAGTGGTTCGGGGAACAGAAGGCCCCTAGTCCACTCCACCAACGCTCAAATCCACGAGCTTGGCGATTTTCACTATCTGGTCCTCGTTTCCACAGACCTGTTCACAACTGAGTACAGGCAGTTGACACCTTTACAAGTTTCAGGCAAACACAGCCTTCCTAGTTCAAACACGAACCCACACAGCTTAGAACGAGAATCTGATCACTCAAAAATAAAAAGGGTTTCGATAAATAAAACACTTCTCCAGTTGTTCTTCACAATTGAAACAGAATGCAATTGACAGTAGATAGATCGTCGTCTTCAGAAAATAAAGATCTGTAATCAAAACAGTTCTGAGTCGATCCAGTTGCAATAGATATTACAAGAAACTTCACAACTTCAGCAGCAGTAGATTCACAACAGATAGTCGATGTAGAACACGTGAATCTGCTATCAAGATCTTCCTTTGGTAATAAAGGTTTTACACTTCTTCTCGATCACCAGAAAAGAACGCCTTCACACAGTCTCTGTTTCTTACTCGTTAAAAGATCAATCTATATATTTCATACACTTTCCTGTGTATATATATATCCGAAGTTTCCAAGATAGAACATATATATTCAAATCTGAGAAAATCTTCCGCATAAATAGATCCATGAAAATCTCCTTTAGATTCGCGATATTAAAAAAAATGAAATAACAGAGCCGTTGTAACTCCCCTGAAGAATCGGCATAAAAAGCTCCGTTTAAATCAATCATTAATCCGTTGAAAATCGTCTTTGATTCAGTCAAAGTCGTACTTAAGAATCGGCTCGAAATCCGCTTAATAATCCGCCTGTTTGACCAATGCAAAAGGAAATATCGTCTGTTAAAAATATCCCTACGCCAAACGTAGGGTTGATGACGTGGCTCCAAACGTAGGGTTCACAAACGTAAGGTTCACAAACGTAAGGTTCAGAATGTAAGGTTCAGAACGAAATCTCAAACGTAAGGTTGAACATACATACTTTCTCTTCAGCATTCAAACGTAGGGTTGATCATCCATACTTTGTCTTGCTTCAACTCTCCAAAGAACATACAGTTGATTATAAAATTAAAGTTGATGATCCATACTTTTGAGAAACAAACTCAACACTGAAAACTAACGTACGGTTTCTCTTCCATACTTGTCCAACAACAAAAACGTAAGGTTCCTTCCAAACGTAATGTTCTTCTTCCATACTTTTCAACAACGTAAGGTTCATTAACCATACGTTTCAAAATAACGTAAGGTTCCTTAACCATACGTTTCTTTTAACATAAAAAGTAAACTTTTCATCCATACATAACGTTCATCAACGTAGGGTATGAACAGTGATTCCAGTACGCGCTAAAACTGATCTCGCGCTACAGTGATTCCAGAACGCGCTAAAATTGATCTCGGAATAAATGAAGTATGAAATCTCGTTATATGAAATAAATAAATAAAATAAATTCCTGCAAAATACTCAACGAAATAATTAGTAAATAATTAAGGGTATTTGTGAGCATCAAAATCATCATAAAGAGACAGAGTATTATTTAAAATAATCTCCCCCTTTAAAAAACATTATTTTGAATTGTTTGAAAACAATACATTGCTCAACAATCTCCCTCTTTTTGATGATCACAAAACCCATAAAATAATAGAACTAATTTAATTGCAATCTTTATTGAAAAATTAGTTTTATAAAATTTTAGAATTTTGAAAGGATTAAAACAATATTTAACTATAATAAAATTTCTCCCCCATAAAAATAAATTTTCAGCTAAAAATAGATAAAAGATAAATGTCGTATATATCCAAATTCTCTCATATATCCAAATTTCTTCATAGGAAACAAATGAATTTAAATGTTGTGTTTATCCAAATTCTCCCCCTTTTTGTGATATCAAAAAGAATGAAAAATTACGGATTTGAACACATTCAATATTGCACTGAACTATAAGTAAATGCTATAAGTAACTGTGTATGAATAAGTGAATTTGTTATACTGGCTAACTCAATCATAAATCAATAAACAACAAAACAAAAAATAAGTAAGAAAAGAATTTTCATTCACAAGCTGTTATATATAAACGATTGTGATATACAGAGGAATCAAGGTTCATAGATAAGACAGGGAAAAAGGTGTCTATCTCCTTTGAATCGCGGTCTTTATCTCTGTAAACTGTTCTCTGAGCCTCTTCATCATCCCATATCCTAACTTGATGATAAGATCTCTGTTCTCTTGAGTCATATGAATATCTTCAATCAAATTAACTCTGAAAAACTCATGCATTCTTTCTTCTTTTTCAACAAAAAGAGCCAGTTTTTCTGATAACTGATTCAAAAGAATCCTAATCGGTTGCTCTCCAGATGTCAACTGATCCACTAAAAATCTCTGATTATCTAGCAAAACTGACAAAGGGGCACTATTACACTGAAGATCGTGTAATCTGTCACTCATATTTCTCATTACTGCAGTAATTGCTTGAAATTTCCGAATCAAATCAGGTGAAGAGCCTGATCCACTCACAGCACTGTTTGCAACAGACTCAAATTTATTCTCCATGTAAATCTTCAACTCAGACAAATCATCTTTCTATACCATCTCTGATTTTAACTGATCAACAGCATGCAGCATATCAGTCTTAAACAAATCTACTTCCTGTCTTGAAACAGTACATTATTTCAGCTTCTGAAACTTCAACTGCTCTAAGTTCAGAGAATTTCTGAGACTAACATTCTCAGATTCTAAATGAGAGATACGCTTGTACAACTCAACAACTTCTTCTTTTCTCGAATCAGGGGCACCCTGTGCTCGATTCTCATGTCCAGAATTAGATTGATGAAGCAGGGCAAGTGGTAAGGAATCTGCATCTGACTCTTCTTTGTCCTTGTCCTGACAAGGTTGATCCACTGAACTATCTTTTGAAGCCTGAAACTCTTCCACTGAAAAATCTTCCTGAAGTACCTCTGTATTAGCTTCAGAAGTATGTTCATCATGAGCAGTAGTCTCTCTGACTTCTACTGATTGGTCAAGAAAAATATTTTCATGTAAATCTTGAGGTCGGGCCACTTCTTCACCAGGCACTGCCTACATAAGTTGTTCTTGTTGAATTACTTTTTCAACAGCCACAGCAGCAGATTGAGGTTCTTTTTGAGTTTCTTTTTGAGCTGCTGGTTCCTCTATCGGTGCAGTCTTCTCCACAACAGCTTCTCTCACAAATGAATAAGAAAGTAACGGTTCAGAGGATTTCAAGGCAGGAGAGATAATTTCTTCATAAATTGACATCTTCCTTCTAGATTGAAGTCCTTCTTGACTTCTCTCTTCCTCAACTTCCTCCATCTCAAAACGAATTCTCCTTGCCACTGTACTAACTCTTGATTCTGCTTGTCCCTCCTTGGACTTAGCCGGTTGACCCTGAGCACTCTCCGAGTTTTCCTCAGCTCCAACAGGTAAGAGTTTTCCTTTAATTGTGCTCCAGAAGTATCCTACTTTCCTCAAAGTTCCAGCATTAAAAACATTACTGTGGTGACATTTCACCCCAGCATCTACCAATCTGATCATTCCTCTTTTAAACAAAAACAAAGAAATGAACCTTCCATAAGGGAAAAAGGTCATTCTTGCTTCACTCTGACAGTAGTAACTCAGATATCTTATCATAAACCGAGGAAAATTAAACTTAATATCACACATCAGAAGATACATTATGTACATGTCCGGGTATAGGATTTTCTCCATCTCAGCCATTCTTGGTGCTAAACCAGTCTGAACAAATTTTACCAAAATTTTCTGATCGGGCTCCAAATCCTTAATAAACATCTTCTTTATCACTCTGGTTCCAAACAGAAAAGACATAATGTCTTCAGACTTATGTACAGAATCTCCAATATTCCGTAAATCGAAATGAAAAACTCCTTCATGAGGGCAGTTAAGAATTTGACTTATCTCTACAGATGATATTGAAAAGTCCTTATCCTCTATTTGAGCCAATAAACTATCCTTTGTATCTCCAAGGCTAAACTGAACAGTTCTAAAGAAATGTCTCATTTCTGCCTCATATAGAAACTCAGAATTTTCACTATTAAAAGCTTGCTCAAGGCTTTGAAACGACAATGCTTGCTTCAACAGTAAATTAGTTTCAAACAGCCACTCTAAATCTATGACTTTACCTTGCAGTATTTTCTGACTAACTACCTTAGGTTTCTTTGCAGCACTGCTCTCGGCTTCATCTGGACGCTTAGTCTTTTCCATTCCAACAACGATTTCTGAAGGTTCGTAAGTTTAGGGTTTGAAGATTCAGAAAAGGGTTTTGGAGCAGATGTGCGGTTTTAGGTTTTCGAAAGGGTTTCCGAAAAAGGTGAAGCAGTTTAGAAGGTGAAATGGTTCTGACAGCCTTGATTCCCGTGTAATCACTAATCATTACTTTTATTTAAAACAAAATAAAATTACTTATAGCGGAAAACAGAAATTAAGCAGAATTCGAAAACAGAATAAGATTTTTTTTAAAAAAATCTATTTAAAATTAAATAAACCTAACTCTCCCTTAATAAATTCAAACCTTGCCGTGGGAAGTGGTTTAGTAAAAATATCTGCTAATTGATTTTCTGTATTTACAAATTCTAAAAATATATCCTTTTTAAACACATGATCTCTTAAAAAGTGATGTCTTATATCAATGTGCTTAGTTCTAGAATGACTAATAGGATTTTTTGAAATATTAATTGCACTAGTATTATCACATAAAATAGGTGTATTATTGAAATTTAATCCAAAGTCCATAAGAGTGTTTTTCATCCACAACACCTGTGCACAACAACTACCTGCAGACACATATTCTGCCTCGGCTGTTGACAGGGCAACTGAGTGTTGTTTCTTACTAAACCATGATACTAAAGACTTCCCTAAAAAGTGACATGTTCCTGAAGTACTCTTCCTATCTAATCTACAGCTTCCAAAGTCAGCATCTGAATATGAAATTAAATTAAAATCAGAGGTTTTTGGATAAAGCAGAGATTGATAAATAGTACCTTTTAAATATCTAAAAATTCTTTTAACAGCAGTTAAATGGGATTCTTTGGGATTTGATTGAAATCGAGCACAAAGACATACTGAATACATTATATCTGGTCTACTAGCAGTAAGATATAACAAACTACCAATCATACCTCTATATAACTTGTTGTCCCTTGATTTTCCAGTTTCATCCAAATCAAGTTTTATATTAGTACACATAGGAGTTGTAAATGGCTTGCTGTTTTCAAGTCCAAATTTCTTAAGTAAATCAGTAATGTATTTGCATTGATTTAAAACATTTCCAAAATCTTTTTGAAATATTTGAAGACCCAAAAAGAAATTTAATTCTCCCATCATACTCATTTCAAATTCTTTTTGCATTAATTCTGAAAATTCATGACAAAGAATTTTATTGGTTGATCCAAAAATTACATCATCAACATAAATTTGAACCAAAAAAACATTATTTTTCACAGTTTTCTTAAAGAGTGTTGGATCTGCCAGTCCAACAGTAAAATCATTTTTCAAAAGAAAAGAACTTAGTCTTTCATACCAAGCTCTAGGTGCTTGTTTAAGGCCATAAAGAGCTTTAGTAAGTTTGAAAACAGAATCTGGTTTTTGAGAATTTTCCAAACCAGGAGGTTGCTCAACATAAACTTCCTCCATTAAATAACCATTTAAAAAGGCAGATTTAACATCCATCTGAAATAATTTAAAATTCATATAAGATGCATAGGCTAAAAGGATTCTAATGGCTTCTAACCTGGCTACAGGTGCAAAGGTCTCATCATAATCTATTCCTTCTTCTTGATTATATCCTTTAGCTACTAATCTTGCTTTATTTATAGTTATTATCCCTTGATCATCCTGTTTATTCCTAAAGACCCATTTAGTTCCTATTACTGGATAATCATGTGGTCTTTCAACTAATTCCCAAAACTTATTTCTCTTGAACTGGTTCAATTCATCCTGCATTGCTATTACCCAGCTCTCATCATCTAAGGCTTCTTCTATGGTCTTAGGTTCTTGTTGGGATAGGAAAGCAGAGAATTCAACTATGTTTCCAAGGTTTCTTCTAGTTTGAATACCAGTCTCTAAGTCACCTATCACAGATTCTAAAGGGTGATTCTTTAAGGTTCTAGACTGTCTAGGCATTACATTCAAAGGTTCTTCAGTGTCATGTTCTTCTGAACTGGACTGAATTTCTTTTATATCATTTTCAAAATCATTCTTTAAATTCTCAAGTCTCATGTTTTCATTAGAATCAGGTTCATCTATTTGTTCTATCCTTTTCTCAAAAGGATCAGATTCATAAAATTTCACATGAACTGATTCTTCAACAATCCTTGACTTTTTATTATAGACTCTATAAGCTTTGGAGGTTGCAGAATATCCTAAGAAAATACCTTTATCAGATTTTGGATCAAATTTACCAAGATTATCTTTGGTATTCAAGATGTAAACCTTGCATCCAAAAACTTTAAAGTAATTTACTTTAGGTTTTCTGTTATTCCATAGTTCATAGGGTGTCTTTTTCAAAATAGGTCTTATTAAAATTCTATTCATTATATAACAAGTTGTATTAACAGCTTCTTCCCAGAAATATATAGGTAGGCTATATTCATTTAACATAGTTCTAGACATTTCTTGAATAGTTCTATTTCTTCTTTCTACAATCCCATTCTGTTGAGGTGTTCTTGGAGCAGAGAAGGTGTGTTTAATACCCATGTTTGAGCAAAAGGAATTAAATTCCTGGTTCTCAAATTCTCCACCATGATCACTTCTCAATGAGATTATATTAAAACCTTTTTCATTTTGAATAGATTTACAAAAACCTTCAAATAAATTAAAAGCTTCACTTTTAAATTTCAAAAAGAAAGTCCAAGTAAATCTAGAATAATCATCAACTAATACATAAACATATAATTTACCAGCTAAACTTGCTACTGTTGAAGGTCCAAACAAATCCATATGGATAAGTTCTAGAGGTTTAGTTGTAGCAACTTTATTAACAGATTTGAATGATGATTTGTGTTGCTTGCCAAGCTGACATGCATCACAGAATCTGTCATTTTCAAATTTGAGACTAGGCAAATCAGAAACTAGATGTTTCTTAGATAATTTATGTAAAGCATATATATTGCAATGACCAAGTCTTCTATGCCAGATCCCGGATTCACTTATATTAGCAGTTAAGCAGTTTACTTGTTGTTTACACAAAGAATACAAATCCAAAGTATAAACATTATCAGTTCTGGGTGCTCTAAACTTAAACAGTTTATCTTTAGAAACAGTACAACTATTGTTAGTAAAATCAACAGTGTATCCATCATCACAGAGTTGAGAGATACTTATCAGATTGTGTTTTAACCCTTGTACATAAAGTACTTTGTTGATTGAGACTGTCTTTGGATCTCCAACTATTCCAATACTAATAATCTTTCCTTTGGCATTGTCACCAAAGGTGACAAGTCCTCCTTCCTTTCGAGTAAGAGAAGAGAAATTAGCTGAAGTTCCACTCATGTGTCTTGAGCAGCCACTGTCCATATACCATATTTCTTTCTTTCTTTGGTGACCTGCTACCTGCAAAGACATTCAAACAAATTTCTTTGGTACCCATATTTTGTTGGGTCCAGGAGTGTTAGCAAGCAGTGATCTGGGTATCCAGATTTGCTTTGTTTTCTTAAAATTGATTGAATCATATAGATCATTGGAAATATAAGCTTTCTTAATTCCACATATTTGAGGTTGTCTTAGAAAACAGTTTTTAGCTATATGACCTTTTGTTCCACAGAAGTTACAAATAACCTGTTTAGTGCTAGGAACAAAATAATTTTTGTATAACTTAGGTTTTTCTCCTTTACTTCCAATTCCAATCCTTTCCTTTTTAATTACAGTTTTTCCAAGTATCTCATTTAAGGAGTTTTCTCCTTTTGTAAAAACTAATGCAGCCTTTTTATAAGATTCTACTTCATCCTGTAGAGTTTTTATTTTTGATTCAAAATTAATTTTATTTGAGTCAGCAGAGTTGTATTTGTCAATTAATTCCTTATGTTGTTTTAGCAAAGTATTTCTCTCATCTGAAATAGCTTTATGCAAGTTCTTTATAGATTTATATTTTTTAAATAATGAGTCATACCTTTCTTCAAGCATATTGCAGTAAGCTGCAAGTTTTTTATTTGAGAATCTTGTTTCAGAGTTTGATTCATTATTTGAGTCAGAGGAGTAGTATGAGTGTACCTCATCATTTTCAGCCATGAAACACATATTTGCTTTTAAATTGGCTTCCTCCTTCTCTGAGCTTGATTCAGAAGAATTACTTGAGTCTTCAGAAACACTCCAAGTAGCTTTCATAGATTTCTTGTCTTTCTGCTCATAATCATCTATTTTGAAGAATTTCTTCTTCTTTGCATCTTTCAATTTTGGGCAATCCGGTCTGATATGTCCCATCTTTTTGCATTCATAACATCTCACTTCCTTGCTATCCTTCTTAAAGGATTTCTTGAAGTCTTTCTTCTTACTGTAGAACTTTCTGAATTTTCTGGCTAGCTGAGCCAGTTCTTCATCCGAATTTGAAGAATCAGAGCTTTCTGATTTAGCACTTACTTCTCTGTTCTTCATCTTTCTATCCTTTTGTTGAGAAGTCACTTTCAAAGCAGTATTTTCCCTTTTTATGTAGACTTTATGCTCATTTACCTCATCTTGCATTTCAGCCTCGTACATCATCAATGTACCAATCAGCTCTCTCATAGTTAGATCTTTAACAGAAGTTGATTGTCTGATTGCTGCAGAGATTCCATTCCATCGAGTAGGAAGTACTCTCAGTACCTTTAACGCTTGATCAGCCTGCTTGATTGGTTCTCCTAGAGCTGTTATATTATTGACAATTTCTGTCAATCTTCCATTCATCTGAGTGATGCTCTCTCCTTCAATCATTCTGAAAGTATCGAATTTTAATTTAGCAGTTTCATATCTCATCTGTCTTACATTATCTGTTTTTTCATAAGCAACAGCTATTGTTTGCCACATTTCATATGCAGTCGGGCATTGAGATACTCTGTTAAATTCATCCGGTCCTAGACCACAGATGATTGCATTCATAGATTTTGAATTCATGTCATACTCAGCCTCTGTAGCAGCACTCCATGTATCAGGATTTTCAGGAATTTCATAGGGAGTCAGAATCTTTGAATAGACTTTGTAACCAAGATTTTTCAGATAAATAATCATACGTGATTTCCAGCAGCCATAATTATCTCCATTAAAGTAAGGTGCTCTGACCATTGACATTCCCTCTCTCGTATCATCCATGATACACTATGTATAATCTTTAAATACTTCTAGCTTGACAAGACTTTAAAAATAAGAAGCTCCTCCTCTGATACCAATTGTTGGATCTGAATCTACGGATTACACACAAGAGGGGGGGTGAATTGTGTCTTTTCAAAATTATTACAATCTCTTCAATTTAGACAAATTCTGTCCACTATGCTTTAGCACGATTAAATATGCAGCGGAAAAAGTAAAAGCATGAACACACGGATGTATAGTGGTTCGGGGAACAGAAGGCCCCTAGTCCACTCCACCAACGCTCAAATCCACAAGCTTGGCGATTTTCACTATCTGGTCCTCGTTTCCACAGACCTGTTCACAACTGAGTACAGGAAGTTGACACCTTTACAAGTTTCAGGAAAACACAGCCTTCCTGGTTCAAACACGAACCCACACAGCTTAGAACGAGAAGCTGATCACTCAAAAATAAAAAGGGTTTCGATAAAGAAAACACTTCTCCAGTTGTTCTTCACAATTGCAACAGAATGCAATTGACAGTAGATAGATCGTCGTCTTCAGAAAATAAAGATCTGTAATCAAAACAGTTCTGAGTCGATCCAGTTGCAATAGATATTACAAGAAACTTCACAACTTCAGCAGTAGTAGATTCACAACAGATAGTCGATGTAGAACACGTGAATCTGCTATCAAGATCTTCCTTCGGTAATAAAGGTTTTACACTTCTTCTCGATCACCAGAAAAGAACGCCTTCACACGGTCTCTGTTTCTTGCTCGTTAAAAGATCAATCTATATATTTCATACACTTTCCTGTGTATATATATATCCGAAGTTTCCAAGATAGAACATATATATTCAAATCTGATAAAATCTTCCGCATAAATAGATCCATGAAAATCTCCTTTAGATTCGCGATATTAAAAAAAATGAAATAACAGAGCCGTTGTAACTCCCCTGAAGAATCGGCATAAAAAGCTCCGTTTAAATCAATCATTAATCCGTTGAAAATCGTCTTTGATTTAGTCAAAGTCGTACTTAAGAATCGGCTCGAAATCCGCTTAATAATCCGCCTGTTTGACCAATGCAAAAGGAAATATCGTCTGTCAAAAATATCCCGACGCCAAACGTAGGGTTGATGACGTGGCTCCAAACGTAGGGTTCACAAACTTAAGGTTCACAAACGTAAGGTTCAGAATGTAAGGTTCAGAACGAAAGCTCAAACGTAAGGTTGAACATACATACTTTCTCTTCATCATTCAAACGTAGGGTTGATCATCCATACTTTGTCTTGCTTCAACTCTCCAAAGAACGTACGGTTGATTATAAAAGTAAGGTTGATGATCCATACTTTTTAGAAACAAACTCAACACTGAAAACTAACGTACGGTTTCTCTTCCATACTTGTCCAACAACAAAAACGTAAGGTTCCTTCCAAACGTAATGTTCTTCTTCCATACTTTTCAACAACGTAAGGTTCATTAATCATACGTTTCAAAATAACGTAAGGTTCCTTAACCATACGTTTCTTTTAACATAAAAAGTAAAATTTTCATCCATACGTTACGTTCATCAACGTAGGGTATGAACAGTGATTCCAGTACGCGCTAAAACTGATCTCGCGCTACAGTGATTCCAGAACGCGCTAAAATTGATCTCGCGCTACAGTGATTCTAGAACGCGCCAAAATTGATCTCGGAATAAATGAAGTATGAAATCTCATTATATGAAATAAATAAATAAAATAAATTCCTGCAAAATACTCAACGAAATAATTAGTAAATAATTAAGGGTATTTGTGAGCATCAAAATCATCAGAAAGAGACAGAGTATTATTTAAAATAATCTCCCCCTTTAAAAAACAGTATTTTGAATTGTTTGAAAACAATACATTTCTCAACAATTTGGCCGAACCTTAGATTTTTTAGAATAAAATAACAATTAATAATATAGTATTTGTTTTAAAAACAATTTTATGTCAATTTTGACACTATTTGGTAATTGATTTTTGTGAAAATCATAACAGAATGATTAGTTCGAAATAATTTAATTAAACAAATACTAACATGTCATATTAACATATAAAATTATTTTAATTCATAAAAAGTCTCAAATTACATTTATTTGGGTATTTATAACATCAATTATGTCAATATTTCATTAATAAGATAATTACTGCATCATCATTTTGTCATAAATAAATTAAATTATTTAATGTCTAAAAATTATAAATAAAATACCTTATGTTGGAAATCTTTTTAGATTTCTAATTAATATTTATAGTCGAATTTATCTTATGTATAACCCTATATTAAAAATTATTTAGTTATTAAACTTTGATTTTAACTATTTTAACCCTTCTTTAAATAAATTGATAATAAATGTCCTAATCTAATCCAAGTGGGCCTAAATGGTCATATTTTATTCTTAAGGTTGTTTTTGGTCTAATTACACTTATTCAATAGAATTAGGACATGTCTTAGGGTAATAATAATAACACTTTTACCCTTAATTTCCCTATTTACTTTTAACCGTGGTAAAAAAAAGTAAAAAGTTACTATTCAAAAAAAATTATTTTCATCTCATTGAACCACATTTTTGTCGTTGATATTAACCGTGTCTCTCGGATTTTCGAAATTCTACTCACAGAAGCGGTAAAATTATGTTTTATGAAAAATTCAGTTTTTTTAACTACCACTTAGTGGTTTCACTATTCATCAAAAAATGAAAGTTTCCAGAAAAATACCAAAAATTAGGCCTAAGATATATTTGATATTATGAATTCAAAAATGATTTTTATTTTACAAAATTAAAAACATGTCAATTAAATTAACTAATTTAAAAATTAATTCTCGTCGTCAAAACAAATACCGTATTTTTAAAAGATAATAACTATCAAAAGATTGACAGTTGTTTATGTCTGGTTTAAATGTGAAATTACATCCAATGAACAACATTGTATTAAATTCTAAAATTTATTCTAATTATAATTTAAAACCATTCAAATTAATAATTTATCATTATTAATTATTTTGATTTAAAAAGTTGTTTTTAATTAAAATTTTGTAATTTTCACTATTCATCAGAATATGAAAGTTATCCGAAAAGTACCAAAATTTCACCCTAAGCTAATTTCGATATTCCAAATCCAAAAATGAAATCCATTTTAAAAAATAAAATTTACAAAATTTTAAAAGGTGGTTATTACTATTCATAACGGCTAGTTTTAATAATATTTTAATAGCATATCTTTGTTTAGTGAAACTCGGTATTGCGTACGATGCAAGCTATTGAGGAAGGCCAAGGTTGCGTGTAAAGCAAGCCAAGCTAGTGTTGTGTGTAGTAAAATATTCCTTTGATGATTTATATAACATAAATACAAAATATTTCTCATAAAAGTCTCAGGTGTTACAATGATTTCATGATTTCTATAACAAATCCCAATGCCTAGAGGAAGCCTTTTAGCAAGCCAAGAAGACACATCCATTGCCTCTCCCAACTACTACAAGAAGAATCAAAAAGGAAAATACTACCAACACATAATATATAGAGGCCCTAGAGATTCTAGAGTTTTTTCCTATAGATCCTCACCAATAGTAGCCTCACCGGGTGCAGTAGCCTCATCAATCTCAGCCTTATCCAGTACAGAATTGGAAAGAGCCTCATCACCAAGTGAACTTGCCTAGACTAGATAATGCAGATCTAGACCCCATGAGGCTCTAGCCCCTTTTTAGGGACAATATCCCAGAGCTCCCTTCCTAAATAGGGGAAACCAGACCTATTCGTTCAAGGATGAATAGGTTTTCAGCTATTTATGTAGTGCTTTGGAACATGGGGGTTCTGTAACTACTAGAATGCAAGAAGCTACATAAAGGACAAGATCACTGATTTCCTTGACCACATGATTCTTGGAAATACCATCAAGAAATTCTATGTTTTATAGTATTGGATCTAAGACTAAGTGAAAATTAGTATAGTTAGGTTGGGACATGTCTCGTCATAGGTGACATGCATCTCCACTGAGTTTTACGATGACCATGAGGGTGAATGTAAATAGATTTCTAACCAAGGGACTTAGAAGTATAATGAATGGTTGGCTCATAGAGTAGTCAATCGCTCCCATGGAATCATTTATTCCATCTTAGGATAGTGCGAAACTCTTGAATTCGCTGAACCTTATTTCACTGAAACTTTTACATCCACTTCAAAGCCTTCTATGTCTAAGAAGAGTAGGCACCAATGGTGCAAGAGAAAGAACCCCCCCCCCCCCCGGTGCTGAATCCACCTCACACTCTCAGTGAATTCATGCCACCATAGATGGAAATTTTTTCCAGGGTCCACCCAGCATTAGAAGACTCTTATAATTATGGTCAAGAGTATGCCTTTATGGACACTATCAAATTGGTGGATCCCTTTATGGTCCTCAACAATGAGGAATATCATGAAAGTTCTCTGAGTGATTTCAGTCGTTGATGTCAAAGGAATGGTTGAAGGCATACAAACCAGAAGAGTGATTAAAGACAAGTCATGCAAGCTACCAAGACCAGATAGTAGGTTTTATGCAAATCTCAATAGGAACAGTACTCCCAACCTGTTCTATCAGACTCACCGTCATTGCTGACCATGTTAATCGACCAGACAGAATAGCCATGACCACACCATGATCGAGAACGTCTAAAAAAATATTGTCCTCATCCAACTGATAGTAATTAAATGTTGGCTCTAGGAATGTTATCTGATAAGAATTAGAATATTTCTAGCACTAGCTTGAATCTAGTGATTCATCTTGTAGCGCCATCATGCCTTTTTTTAAATGGAAACCCCCTTATGGGTAGAAATGTGTGTCTGGTGTGGAATTACGATGTGTTGAAACACCTCTCCAATATACTTGTGAGGCTCTCAATCCTTGAGTCCCTCCATCATTCAAAATAGATTTGTGAGGCCCTCATAGAGTCTTTGAAAATCCCCCACAATTTTTAAACAAAGGTAGAGGACGGAGAGATCTTCTGTGTAGAGGAGTAAGATCAAGAAGAATTCCAAGAAATCATCTCATTCTACAGAGAAGAGGAGGTCTACCTCATATAGGGGCATGTATTCCTGCTATACATCAATGATCAGATCAATGGCATGGAGATCTGTCACTTTCTAGTCAACAAGGGTTCCAGGATCAACCTCATCCTGACCTTGATACTTCACAATATGGGACTCACTAAAGCAGATTTGGTCCACTATGACATAAAGATAGCGGGTTATGATAGTACTGAGTAGAGACCATGAGGAAAATTACATTTTAATACCCAGTAAGGTGGTTTGGTATAAAACACTGAATTCATGGTCGTCTCATAGGATGTCACCTAAAATTCGCTGATGGGTAAGACCTGGCTTCATCTACACACAACAGTCCCCTCCTTGTATCATAAATGACTCAAGTACTCTGTTAATGGTCGATTAGGTGTGCTCCAAGGTGATGTATCTCCCTTCGACTATTTTGAAGCCCTTTATATAGATGTAGGCTATTAAAAGATCAAGGAAAAGAAACTTTAGACCAATGAGTTAAAGCATGCCAACATTGTATCTAGCCCATAGAAAGACTTGGATGATGCTTTCATCCTCCCAATTCACTAATTTAAGGCTATGGTGCCAGACCTGGGAAAATATTTCATCATTTCTGGGAGTAAGGGGAGTCACATCACTAGGTAAAAAGAATGTCATAAGATTACCTTGTACACCTTCACAGGCTAGGCTTGGGTGATACTAGAACCCCCTACCTCTATGAGGTATTGAGATGTTCGGCCGATGGATACAACAATGCATCACACTCATCTGTTCTGCTGATCCAAGTTGAACTGACATAAGGTTACCCGCCATAATTTATTTGAAATCAAGCATGGGCCCTAAAACTGAAGGATTGATGGAATCAGCATGAAAACCTCTATCACCATAGTTTCAGTTGAAAATGACTCCCCTATTGAATACTTTTTATCTACCTAGGAAGGAATTAGTGTACCCCCTAAATTAGTTTTCCTAGAAGAACCTTTTCCTCCCACTGATTCCCCTGCATTAGATGATGCAGGATATTTGAGTGACGCTCCTTCTGTAATAAACAAGTGTGTCTCCACCACCGTAGAAGATTTGGTTTAGGTGAATCTCAACACCAAGGATGACCTGAGGCCAAAGATGTTCAGTGAATCTATGCCTCTATAGGAAAAATAGTAGTATGGTTAATTCTTGAGGGAAAATCATGATGTTTTTTCCTGGAGTTATGATTATATTTTTGGGAATAGACCCTCATTTTGTATTCCACCATCTTAGTCTCCTAATGAATCATCGTGGGTTCAAGCGGGATCCCAAAACAATAACTATCATAATAGTGACATGGTCAAGGCCAAAGTTAATATTGTAATCAATCCCAACATCATTAAGGATGTTCAATACCATAAGTAGATAGCCAACATCATTCTAGATAAGAGGTATAATGGGAAGATCAGAGTATTATCAACTTCCTGGGTCTTAACTGCCACTATCAAAAAGATGGTTTTCCTCTTCTAGTTAGGGAGGTATTGATCAATGCCATAGCTGAGTTCCATTCCCTCTCCTTTATGGATGGATACTTTAGTTATAATCAGATCCAAATGTTTCTAGAGTATGAGGATTCTTCTATGTTCAGGGTGCTATAACAAACCTTCTGTTATCAGGTATTGCCTTTCTGTTTGAAGAATGTTGGATCCACTTATCAGCAGTCCATGAAACACATTTTCAATCTGATCCTTAGGACCCTTGTATAATGCTACATGGAAGAATTTGTACTCAAATCTCATCAACATCATGACCATATCATAGATCTTGATAAAGTGTTCGGCTTCTTCTGTATTTGATATATGAAGATGAACCCCTTGAAGTGTGCATTCAGGGTTACCTTTGGGAAGTTTATAGATTTATTCATCAGGTATAAAGGCATTGAGATTAACACAGATTAGATCAAGGAAATCATGTAGATGACTCATCCAAGCAACATTCAGGATCTCTAAGGCCTTATAGTCCACTTATTCTACATACATCGATTCATCAAGAATCTGGCTGGAAAGTGTAAGACCTTTTCCAAAATCATGAAGAAAGGAATATTCTTCCAGTTGGATGAAGAGTGTCAAACCAAATTTGAGTAAATCAAGTAGTATCTTCTATAGCCTTCAGTTTCTATTCCACACATCTCAAGGAATCCTTTTTTCTTCTACGTGACTTCCTTGGAGAGATCGATTGGTTCTCTTATTGCTCAAAATAACAATGAAGGGATGGAGAATAATTTATACTATCTTAGTTTCATGCTCTTATAAACAGATTCCAGATACTCTCCCATTGAGAAGATATTACTTTCACTAGTATTCACAGTCCATAAGTTGTGGCGTTATTTGTAGAATCATGAGATATATCTATTGTTCTATGTGGATCTATAAAATTATATCCAAAATTTTCAGATGTTGACAAGATGACTAGAATGTTTGGTAGTTATTCTTCATTAGTCTTACATCTTGTTAATTTTTTAGAAATATGTCAAGGTCCATGCACTGGAATACTTCCTAGCCACCCATCTAGCTCTTGAAGAATTGCCTCAAGATTTTGACTTCCCAAATGAGTCCATACTCTCAGTGGATTTGGATATTCCCTGTTGGAATATGAATTTTTATGGTACCTATCATAGCCCATCTGGTAGAAGGATCAAAGATCCAAACCTCAACAAAGTATGTATGGGGATCATATTAATTGACCATTCATAGGCTATTCATCCATACTCATTCTTTCTATAAGAAGGCTGCACTAAAAATGAGGTAGAGTATCATATTCTCATCATTGATCTGAAGTTATCCCTCAAGATTGATGTTCCCCGCTTGCACGTGAAGGGAGAATATAAGAGTCACCAAGAAAATAAATTGTGATTATGTCATTATAAATACATAACTTTTCCCCCTATTGAGTGCTCTCACCAGTTGATGGCCTAGTTCCCTTCTCATCTAGATGTGACTTATATTCCCTGGTCCTAGAATGGTCAATCTAATATCTTGGCTAGCCTAGCCACATATCTTGTAGATATTGACTAGTATTATTTGTTCATTCATTTGGAACATCGAATACTCATCACACCTTTCATCTCAAATGATGATGATAGTTAGTGAGTAAACCACCTAAATGTTGGTGGTTCCACATCGGGACCTCCAGACCCCCCCTATAATAGAATAAGTCTCTAATTGGATAAATCTATTTGTTGAGTGTCTCTAATTGGATCTATCCCATCAGATCAATCCATAAGTGAGTGATTCCATCAGTGTGTAGCATAATTAAACCTCCAAAGTGGGCCTAACCATGAGTAGACTCTTTACATACATGGGTTTGATGGAATTATCCTTTATTGAATCCAAAGATATGATATTTCCTAGTTTATGCAATTATTTCCTATCAGTTCTTGTGGTTCTCATCAGACAGGGTTGAAGCTCTCCCACTATATTTGAAGGATATATTACTTCTGGACCAACATGGTCCATGACTGCCTCAAGTTTTATAAGAGGTTTTATGCATGTCAAATCAATGCCAACTTTATGTATATACTACTAGAACCCCTCCAAACTACCATGTATTCTTGACCCTTCTTAGTCTAGGGACTTGATGTTGTGGGACCATATCCACCAGAGACAGCTTACCAGTGTAGGTTCATTCTGATCATAATGTATTTCTTCTCCTAATGGGAATAATAAATCCCTCTCAAGTAATTCAAGTCCCAATTATTCATTGAATTCATGAGCTCACACATGATCTATTAATTTAGAGTTCCTTGTGCCATTATCATAGAAAATGACAGAAAACTTATGGGCATATGAGCTAAAAAAGTTTTATTCTAGGTAAAAAATATGATCCAATGATACTTCTTCTTACCATTCATAGAAAAATGGATAGATCGATGAATTCAAAAATACAATCTCCAACATTTTGAAGAATATGGTGGGACATAACAAGAAGAGTTGGCCGAATAAGCTCCTCAATGCTCTCTGGGATTATCAAATGATGACTCTAAATTTTACCCAGGTGACTCTATATTCCCTTGTGTATGTAATAGAGGTAGTCTTTCCTATAAATATCTAGTTTCCATCACTCTAAATAACTTTCTATGACCAAAAGATGCTAGACAGAATGAAAGAAGTCTGTCTAGCTGAGCTAGAGGTCCTTGAAGAGAACATGCTCCGGGCCTTTAACAATCTATAAGGACACCAAAAACAAGATTTTCATGGCGTTCAATAAGATTTTTTGCCACTGATATTTCCTCCTAGGTGACATGGTATAGGCTCTTTAATTCTGATGTTACCTAGAATAAATCCACAAAATTTGGAGCCCAAGTGGGAAGGACCTTACATCATTCATAACCCAATGGTGCATAATCTTCGATCACTATGGATGGAGAGTTCATTACTCCTCTAACCAATTCCAAGTTCCTCAATTAGTACTTCACATGAGGAGCTATTGTCATCTCCATGACATGACATTAAAATGTGATTCTACAGTCTAATCATCACAACTATAAATTGTGTATAGTTCTTCTTGGAAATGTGTGGTGTGGAATTGGACCCCTTTGGGCCTCATTGACATCGATTTTGTCACTCCACCACACCACATTACCCATTTCAAGGATCCCTTACCTCATGGTCCAAACTCTATGACCATCAACTAATATCCCATGGTCTAGGAGACACAACCTTAAAATATTTACAGTGGGACCTAACTCTATGACCTTAAACTAAGACCCCCTATGGTCCAAGTTGTCTGACATTAAAATGCATAGTGACAGCATCTTAGCTGTATGACATTAAACTAGACAACATTGATGTTCCTTTCTGCATGACCTTAAAAATAATGTACCAGTGTCTCAGGAACACGACATTAAACTGGGTACCATGTCTAATATTTAAGACCTTAAACTAATAAGATATCTTGCAGTCTAAGATCTATGACCTTAAAATAACATTTCAAGTCCAAGAACCATGACTTTAAACTATATGTAGGTATTACTTGGGAATGTATTGTGAAAAGAAGTCCTCATGAGTCCTCATTCATGTTAGTTTATGATAGACACACCATGTGTACCCCTTTTGGGACACCTTCCCTCTTCATCCTAGTCGTACGAAGATAAAATGTGTAGCACCTATTTCCGAGTTGCATGACATTAAAATGTGTAACAACCATCATCCTAGACATATGATGATAAAATACACATCTCAAACATATTCTCACCTAAGTGGAATTCATCCTTGACATTGGTCATATACCATGACATAATTTAGAACTATGTATGGATTGATTCTTTTCCTCACTGGATATGTAGCGACACTTAGATTTTTACATCCTTGTCCAGCCACTCTGTAGGTCAATCTCCATCAAGAACTACTTATTCCATGATTCCCAACTTTATGGGATATTTAGTAACACCTGAACTCCTTATCTCTAGGCCCAGTCGTAAATTCATCAACCCAACTTTTCCCACAAACCCCATTTGTGGCATGCAGGCCCCTTGGTCCTTATTCACCTTAGGTATTTATTTTACCCATACCATTTGGAAGTCTATAAGTACAATATCAAAGATCTCCTCAAGAATTTTTATTGTGGTGTTGGTCCCTCTTTTCTCTCATTCATATTGAGTTTAGCATAAAATCGTGCTACACATACCCATTTGAGATGTTCCTCCAGTTACAGTTCAAACTCTATGACCTTTAACTAAGAGTTATAATCTTCAATACATGACATTAAACTATGGTCTAACCCTGAACAAGTTCTGGATTCCTCACAATAATTTTGGGATACTTCAGTTCCCTCTCCAGAGAGGATGGCCTAACTAGTGTTGGTCTCTCACCACAATGTGTTTTCAAGAATTATGTGTGGATTGATTCCCATCCTTATGGGATATGTAATGACACCCATACATTTTTTCTTCAGGTCCAACCACAATATTTTCAAACATTCAACCTCCTAGCCTCAACTCATTCCAAGAATAATGACTTTAAACTATATGAAAATCTCCTAAAAAATGTGTTTTGTTGTGTTGGGTCTCTTTTGGACCTCATTCATATCGGGTTTCTCAATCATACATGCTTCATATATTCATTTAGAATATATATGGTTTGGAATCTATGACCTTAATCTTGGAGCCCAAGTCAAAGCATCATGACTATAAACTATATACACGCCACCTCAGGAATGTGTATATGGTGTGTGGGAATATTTGGTCACAATTCGTGTCAGGATTTTTATGAAACTACATTACACATATCCATTTTGGTGTTCTCACCCCACTTTCCACACCCTATGACCTTAAACTAAGAGCCAATATTCCAAGAAACATGAATTTAGTCTATTTTCCATATACCTTTTCATAGTCTAAGAATTCTGATGTTAAACTATATGTAATCATGGTCCGAGTTCTATGACCTTAAACTATGAACTCATATTTCAAGAAACATGACTTTATACTGTTTTTCATGGTCTATATTGTATGACCTTAAAAATAACTTTCAATACATGGGTTTGGATCCCAGTTTACGATATGAACCATTCCACACTTTAAGTATTTCTCGATTTGGGTTTCCATCATATTTCACTTCCAAAAATAACCCTTAATGGTTTGGTATTAGTCCATTTTTGTCTCACCTCCCTTCTGGGGCCAACACTATAATATATCTTTGGAAATAAGTAGTAGGTCATGTGTTTAGAATGAGTTCAGTAGTTGATCTTGTATTTTCTCACCCCACTCTTAGCTGGTATGGTCATGGTCCCTATGTTTCAAACATGGTCAATAGTTGATCCCTACTAATTTTTCACCCCTAATCCAGATCTCTAAAGTATTGACTTACCATGTCTATGATTCCCTATATCTTAGTGTAATTCCAATACCCTCGGTGTCACCCGTAATGTGTGCATCCACATTTTAGGATAAACCATTATCATTCCATATTTCATACACCAACCATGACTCACTTGAGCTTAGGATTTATGGAAGGGTTTGTATTAATGTGTCCAAGTTGCATAAAGGGATTGGTCTAGAATCTATGGCCTTAAACTAATAGAAACATAAGAATCACACAATATTAAACTATACAACGTATCATCCTCATAGTATGATGATAAAATATGTTACTATTATCCTCATTGTATTATGTAAAAATGTAATGCCTCATAGGACCTCACATGTGAGGCTTTATCCCTAGTCACTGATCATCTTCCACATCATTCACATTTTTAGTTTTTTCTCAAAATCTAAGAATACGCTCCCCTAGAAAATGAGTTTGGCCTTTGATCAGACCAATATGGTTACACCAATGTTCTTTAATCCATAATGGTTTAATTCCAAGAGTGATGTAATTCATTGGACATTCCATCACTCAATTTTCTTGCTTTAAATTCCCCTTATTTGAATCTTAATTCTCCTACCCATTTAAAGGGACCCCCTTAATAGTTTGGTCTCATGACACTTTGTCTCACCTACCATCTTGGGACAACACCTTTAAATACATTGAACAATATTATGATATTGGTTCCATGTTTCAAATTTGGTTAGCGGTTGACCCTCATTTATTTTTCCCCATTTCAGGCCAATGATATGGATGCAATATTTTAAACATGTTCAGCAATCATCCAATATCACTATTTCATTATTATTATGTTAAGAATATTGGTCATTGTGATTTACACTCCCCATTCTCCATTATTTGAGTTGAATTCAATTCCCTTGGTGTTATCCCATTCATACACTTGTGCACATCAGAGAAGAAATTTGGATGTTCTAGGAGCCCTATTCTCCAACCATATCCTTTCTCAGCCCGAACACTCTTGTTTTTTAGCCAACATTATCAGAACCTGAGTATTCGATGATTATTCGTCGCTCTCATACAAATGATCAATCATGCATTTGTACCTTATTTCTCACATCGGGCATTACCCACGTGATCTTAAGTATTGATCACTGGTTTCATAACAAGAGTGATTGAAGTAAAATTATTAATGTAAGAAAATAAATTTTTTCCATTCATGTAGAATGTTCTAAAATTAATCAAACATGTTGAGTCATAGAAAGGTTCATCTATATACTGGATCCTTCTATGAGTATTGAAAAAAAAATATCCCCTATGGATCTTCCCTGGTGATCGAGCACTTCAACTCTTACAACATTTGGCTTGTGTCCTATAATATTTTTACCTCTTCCTGAGATTTCATTCCTCATAGTAATACTCCATTTAAAGATCATAAACTCTTGTTTATGCTCATATCTGATCAGCCTGGAGATCGTTGATTTGAGTAGTTTCCTACTTCATTTGGTTTTCATCCTCCTCCAGTTGAGCCCTCAGTTTGCTGATGACCTTCACTTGAGTTTTAAGGAAAAATCACTCTTTCCCACTTGATCCTACAAATGATAGATCTCTTAATTGACTTTTGAGAGCTTTCTCATGTTATCAGACTTTACCTAGAACCAGGAAACATCCAGATATTGGTTACCTTCATGAATCTACTCAGAAAGAATTTCATAGACCAACATATGAAGACCTCAAGAATCTTACCCTATGAAGCATAAATTACATAGAAAATTGTGAAGGGACCCCATATATCCCACTAGTTGAAGATCCAAATTCTATTTCATGAAGTGTTGAATTCACTTCCATTCCCTATGTTGGATGATGTGATTCTCTTCAGTCGTATCAAGATCAGAGTCATCCAACTCTTCGGTATCTATAATCTCATACTCAGGAAAGGTGGAAAGGAGTTTAGCAGTAGGTTCCTCCTCCTATATCCTTTCAAATGGTATGGGATTTAGATCATGTGGTCAACCATCCTCACTTGACTCTTCCTCAATATCCTCACCCCCGCTAACCTTGAGTTCTTCCCCACTAGTGGTGTCACCTACATATACAAACAAATATTCATCTGGGACCAGAATCAGGTAAACTTAGAGAACCAAATCTATATAAACTAGTGTAACTATCAGAAGAGGGCCCCTAGATGCCCCAACCTCATCCACTCACTGACCACACAATCCTCTGAGCACTGGTTGGAATGAGAGAACCTCAGTCAATCTGATCAACAAATGGAAGGTACAAATTTGTGAAAGTAGGTACTTAAAATAGCTAAGTGTCATCAGATAAAGCTACCAAGTCACATCAGGGACTTACATCGAGGAATACCGTTCAACATTAGATATTTCAATAACTCTTACTTGTTCTTCTTTCGCTGTACAAGTCAGAGCTACATGGAAAATATAAACACATTGATGAAAATGCACTATGAAAATATCATTATGTTTGAGTAGTTCAAGATTTTATCTTAGGTTGATGATTCGATATTTGGATAATGATTCATCTGGGGTGTGTAACCTCTTCAACATTGGGTTCCCTATGGGTATTCTAGGGTGTGGTCCCTTATAACCGGTCGAGAGGACATGAGGTTCTGAGGTTGTCACCATGACCTCCTCGACCTTGGTCGGATCACTACTGACCTTAGCCTCATGTTAAGGCCCTATAGTGCACTCATTTTCACACGTTGATGCAACTTCAACCCTCCATTAAGGGCCCATTTCCATTATCAAGATTCTCATGTACATGATAAGTTTTAGTTATAGAATCTGATTGGTGAAAGGTAAAGATCATAGAATGGTTCAAGTGAGTTAATTCTTACCTTAAGGTACTCATCCATGTATTCTTATTCTTTGGAGGCCATGATTTCAACACTCTCTTGGGTGATCCCTTGATGAATAGTTGTTCCTCATGATTCTCCATCACTATATCTCACTGCCTTCCCTTTGGCCATTTATTCCTTAGTAGATGGTAAATTAGCAGTTGGAATCTCCTCTTATTCCTGCTCATCTCCAAACATCACTCTTACTGGGGTGTAAGGTGGTGCATACTCCCCCTGCATGCATTCATAGTCATCCATGGCCATTAGGTACACATTTCTCTGGTGTAAACTCGTTATGACTACAATCTGAATGGACACAACCTCTGGTAGCTCGATCTCTTCCCAATCCAGCTTCCACAGAGGTCTTTTATTAACACTGTCATTAGAAAAGTATACCAATATAACCAGAGATAAGGGAATATCACATCAACAGTTGTTTGTATTAGGTATCTCATTTTCTTCCTAGGATCACCCTTATTGGACCTCAAGGTCGATTTTGAGACCAGTCCCCTCCTGAAGGTAGGGTGTAGTCATACCTTTTGATATCCCCACCACTGTGTTTCTAGATTGATCCTCCCAAAATGACTATCTTTCCTCTTCATAGGTGACCCTCATTCTTCTTTATTTCTATATATCCTCACTTTTCAGTTTGATTACCAAAATACGCTTCTGTAGGATAACCTTAGGATATAATTCAACCTAGTTTCTAGCATACTTTATCAACAAACCAACATCGTCATTTTTTGTTAGTAGTATGATGGTTTCACATAAGCATGTAGTCACCAGCATGCACCACAGTTGGAGAAGGATATAGGGGTGCTGATCTTAATGGTCCCACCATGTAAACTCTCTTTGCTACTCATTGAAGGCACCCAAAATACATGAAAAATCAACATGGTGTTTACGGCTCACTGAAAACCTTTTTGTTGATCTAAGCCACTAGAACCCCACCTATGAATCTTTGTAGGTACTCCCTTTGGTCCCATGAACATTAAAATTTGTCCACCAGTAGACCAAATTGATTACATAGGGATGAAAGTTTAAATTTGTGTGGTTTCCAATTCAAAGTACAAACCTAGATTCATTGAGTGTTAATGGATGAACCCCATTAATGTTCCGCTGAGATGGCCACAAACTGGTGTTCAGGGGCTGATGCAATTTGATAATTCATAACCCCTGAGGTGTACTACAATCCATCCATGCAAAAACTGTAATGGTCCATAAATCCTTCTGGGCATGTTTCCCCTTGCAATGTGGCCTAGTATACTGTAATGTATGGTCAGAAGAGGTACCCCCTAGTTGACCCTTTTACTAGATGCTAGGATCAAAACCATCATGAACATTACTAGACGTATACCCATCCACATATATCTCACTAGAACCACCCATATACTAATAAAAGTGGCAAGTAAAGTATAATAGTAGTCTATTGGGTCCCAGCCTTCGACCATGTTGTACCCCCATGTCTGATAGTTTCCTTCTTCTAGGACAAACAAGTATGACCCTACATTCCCCCTCTATGATGCAACTGGACACTGTTTCCCTCATCCTTAAATCCTTACTCCCAGGTCCTTATTGAGAAATAGATCAAACTATTCTTTTTACAGGATTCAATTTTGGAAAATAGTCATGTATTTCAGCTTCTCCTTCAGTACCTCCAAAAGATGTTGCGCCAAAATAGAAGTCTGCTCCCTATTCCCCCAGGTATTCTCTGGTGGGAGGAACTCATCATACTAGAACACCTCCAGTAGAATGCCTAATAATTCAATTAATGTCCCATAAACTAATGTTGACTTCCCCATAGTGGAGAAGGAATGTTTTTATATACAGGGACCACCGGCTGAGGAGTTCAGGCACTAACTCATGTTAGCGGTAAAAATGGAGATGCGATGTCCATACTATTTAATACAACCTAATGTTGAGAAATTTTGAAATATATTTTCAGAATGTGTAGTGGACTCAGTATTCCCATGCCCACTCATAGGTGAAGTTACCTCTGGACCTCAAGTCCCAACCCTTCTTTCAGCCCAAGTTTTTGTTCCTCGCGTTTCTCTATAAAGTAGTAGTGTAATGGGAAGGTAACTCTTATACCTCTGGCTGATCCCCTATGGCTATCCTGGTCATCCCATTCATCACATAGGGAAAAATGTCCCTATTATATCTTGTATCATGACCATGAAACATGATTTTCCCATGATTAATATCATCTTCACATGTGAACCATGATCGTGGTGAATCAACCCCAAACACTAGGATGATCACTTCGTCTGACAACCCCAAATTCCATACTAGGAGATATTCTCTCAAAGGATATTACTTATGTGACTGTATCAGCATTCCTAGAAGCATTTCATTTTCTGAAACAACCCTTCTAGCTTGAAGGATCTGAGTTTTTCTAGTCATCTCAGCTCTTTGTAAAGCAGCAGTGGCTTCAATATCGACAGTGTTCTATTGGGCGGCCATTATGAAGGTGTTTTGAATTTAGAAGAATATATTGAGAAATTTTAAGTATTTTTCACATAAGAGTCTATATTTCATGAAATATTAGCCAAC
Source organism: Viscum album (assembly GCA_963277665.1). Classification (NCBI taxonomy): domain Eukaryota; kingdom Viridiplantae; phylum Streptophyta; class Magnoliopsida; order Santalales; family Viscaceae; genus Viscum; species Viscum album. The sequence goes on along the minus strand of OY728119.1, from coordinate 286,580,259 downwards.
AAACATGAAAAATGTAGAAACTCTCAAAAATTCGGAATCGCGTAAGAAGCATAAGTTGCGTGAAAGAAGCGGCCAAATCTTGATTTTCCACATAGGAAGGGCAATCTTATACACATGAGAGAGTATTTATTTTCACTCAAAAATTAAAGGTACCATAAAAAGATCCCCCTATTCTTATTTATATGAATTTAATGGGTCTTCTATGCACGCTCAAGGATCTTTCATGATCATTGATGAGTTTTTCATACACCCATGAGAATCAACCCCTCTCTTCAACATTTCCATAAAAACCCAACCTTATGGTCCTCTTACAATTAATATTTCTAGGTGGGTCATTTTTTTGTTCCAGATTCCACATGAATCTTTAAATCATCTATCTTTGGATAAACCAAATCCATAATACAATAGAACAAAGTATTCCAAAAAATAAAATGAAGTCACATGCATGTTTTGAGGTGTGAGTGCAAGATTGAAATCCACACTCAAGACTCTTGTGAACAAAATATAATGTATCTCATGTATATTACATGTATTAAACTCAAACCACTAAGGAATTTGTGTTCAATATGTCAACATTGCATGAAATAATCACAATCTTCATGCAAGATAATTACGAACCGGATACGATATCAACCAACCCTTTGCATGATCGTTCTCCCCACCTAAGGATGCAGTTTCACAGAAGACCACTTATGTAATAGAAATTTTCCATGACATAATTTAATATTTCATATATATATATATATATATATTTATTTATTAAATTCGATCCCCCCTTTATCAAGGTAAAAATATGAAATTTGAATCGTTACTCTAACACATGTAAGATCAATCTTCCACAACAATGAAAATGCATGGAATCCTCAAGGTATAAGATCTTGCATGATAGGATCCATGAGGTCCCTCCCTTGAGTGGTCCCATAATTTTTTAAACCTCTCCTGACCTATTTCAATCCAACTCAATTTCACACAAGGGGTTCTCCTACATCTAACCACAATCTTGCACACAAGTGCCAATCTAACGTACACCCCCTCCCCTTGCACACAAGCCCCTATCTTGCATGAACCTCTTATTTGAATCTTCATGGGTAGATCCTATACTAGGGAAACAAGTTTGATAATCATTTATGGGAATTACCCATGCCTTTCGTACACCTCTTATGCGTATCCCTCTAGTTTTACATGAAAAAATTTCCTGGTCCCTCTCAATACGACCCCAATTCCCCTAGTGCATGTGTTTCCATACCATTTTCTTATCATCATAGGTATGATAATACCTCTTTATTCTCAGTATAGGTATTCTAACTTGGACCTCGTGATTTACCACTCCGCCACACCATTGAAACCTAGCATTGTTAAATGCATGCCCCTCCCAACGATGCATGAGCAGTGATTATGTAATCCCAATGGGTAATAAGTGAGTCCCCCACATATGTGATACATGATGTAAAAATTCCTAGAACCTGTGTCCTCATCATGTGAAGTTAAACTGTAGTCTTACCCCATGAAATGTATATGTAATTCCCTATGTATGCTCATCATGGGATGATAATTCCTCCCACCATGGGGAACAAAACTCCCAGAATGGTAAGCTTTCATGCGTAATTCCTAAACACCCTTGATAGGATGATCCATGTATGAGTCACATGGACTGAGATCTTCCTCACATGGAATTATATCCTCCACACATGGAATGGAATCCTCCTCATACATATTCTATGAATAATCCACACATCATCTCTTGTTGGTGCATCTTCCGCAATATTATTATTAGGTCTATTTTTTCTCTTTTTTCTCACACCGATCATGACTCACATTATCATGGAGGTTATTAGAGATCATGAATCATGTGGGCATAGAGGTTAGTAGAGACCATGACACCTATCTAACCTCAAAACCAGATGGTCATCCCTCCCAGAGTAAGCCCTGGCTCCTACCATCCAGAGGGAGGATCTCTTGCGTAATCCCCATACCATACATGATCTATGGGATTCCTCTTTAGGGGTAATCCCTGTCATGTCCTCTTATCTAGGTAGATCCTATGCATAAGCCCTAACCATGTTCTCCACTTCCATGGGCCTTCTCCTCGGGTGTAACCCCTAATTCCCCCTTTTTGAACTATGTGGGATTTGATTCTTAGCCAATTAGGATACATAGGAAGCCTCCCCAAGGTCTAAACCTAGAACTCCACCCACTAAATCCATTCCATCTATATCCATCCTGATTCCCCCATGCCACCATGTACTAGTAAGATCACTCCTTTAATTTGGTCTGGTTTCACGCATAAGCCCCATCCATATCATCGATGCTCCTAGTAGCACAATGGAAGCTCCCATTTGTAATCCCCACACTATCCAACCAAGAGAAATCCTCTTGATAAGGGAAAATTACATGTGTAATCCCCATACCATCCCTCACAGATTATACTTTCATGGTGTGAGCATCCTTACCTAATGAAGTTAAAATTGTATGGATTAATCCTGTCACATGACCTTAAAATGCATCATCGAACTATGTGGTTTTTGACCCTTATCCTCTAAGAAGGGTGCATATGATGCCTCTATGAGGTTAAATCCCAACCAACAGTAAAACTATGTTCTATATCCTTGGGGATCACCTCCCTGATCCCCCTCTTAGTGTGTCCAGATCATCCTTCACATTATGAAATATTCCCTTTATGGGACACAACTCTTGGGTTTTCCTCGAAACAACATTCTGAACAAATCAAAGGTGAACCTTGTTCTTCCATCCCAGGGATATACCTCCTTGATCCACCTCTATGGGTTGTTCTGGTCAACATCACTCCATCTCTGCAGGATGTTAAACTCATAACCTATCTCATACTACTATCTCATGTTAAACATGGGATACCTGAGTTTAAAGCATAAGAATATATGATCCCCTGGAGTCTGCTACATCATTCTAAACATGGGATTCATGTGGTGAGATCCATGGAAGATATTATTTTGGAATCGGATACCATGTGATCAATAAGATATTCCTTGGGTTTTGCACCTAAGATGCCTCCAAGATATTCCCTCCTATGATGAAGAATACATGTAAACAATGTTCCTAGTGTCCATAGATGCCAGAGAGGCCCAATATGACTACTATCCAAACCAAATGTTGGTGACCTATCAAGACCCATTGTAATGTCTTGACAGAAGTGACATAATTAACCGATCTCCACAAATTGATGGCACTGGGAATGAGTTCCACAAAAACAAGATAAATCTATAAGGGAGACCCAGACTAGGTGATGAGTTCCAAATAGGAATCCATGAAAGGAGATACTGACACCCCATCATCTTGTTTTGATCATGGAATATTAATTGACATTGAAATTTATGAAAGTTTCCATCCATTGGAAAGCAGGAATGTAGGGAAATATAATGTGACACCAGTGAACGACAACATGATCGGCGACATACCCCATAAAAAGTATAAAAAACACACCACTAGAAGGAATATTTTCTTTATTTCTACATTAGAATGATGGTACAACATATATGAATTTTCAAATCCATCAATGAGGAAATAATTCGAAGAAGGTAATTCTTTAATTGATTGAATTAATTATAAATAATATGTGATGGTCCTCCCTCTAGTTATGGTTTTTATCCATTTTATGTCTTATTTGGTTTAATTCCATTGATCATGGTGTTTATCATTATGTAGATATTTGATTAATCATTGATGATGACAAAAATAAATCTTGTTAATGACCCATCTCATTCTTCTGTTGTTCCCAAAACCTACAATCCATACCTATAGACAAATAACATACTTGGATTCCAAAGGCGGCCTAAGTAGTGTGTGAGATAAAAATCTAGTAGGCCACCACCAAAAGTTTCTCATAGTGATCCAAGAAATATACATATCTAAGCATTGTGTATGTATATAAAATAGTAAATAATTATAAATAAATAAACACAAGTCAACTCAAGTTCTTAAAGGAAACTTTGTGGCTCTATCTGCTTCGGCATAGGTCGGAATGATATTCTGATCAGTAACTATATATATATATATAGTTATATACTATATCACCCTATATAAACTAAGTACATGAGGATGTAAGTATCCATATACCTAGATACTTGGTGTTGGATGGAATAAGGGCATAACACAGACATTTATAACCAGTCTAACGAGTTGGTAGGCTCAAGAAAATGGTACATTCCATGAATCTCATAGTGAATATGATATTTCAATCTCAACACTTGAGATAGGTTGGGAGATACTTCATGCCCAAAAACCTAAACAAAATTATGTGGAATGTCTTTCCCATTTCCCATATAACAGTACAACAGTGAGATACTTCATACTCAACACCAGATATAAGGGAGAGTGAAATTCCATTCTCAAAAAGTCCCTTAACCAGTCCCTTAACCACCATTCAACATCCAAGAGTAATGGCACGATTGTAATAATATAATATATTGAGGTGTTATCTCATATACATCATAATCATCAAGTCCCAATATATTAAAAGTGGTGTCACAATCAATATAATCAATACTATAAGCATAAATCAATTGGTGTGTCCTTGACACCCATTAGCATTTATTCAATTAGTCCATTTAATTCATTTAATTAAGGAAAACCACCATGAATCAATCCATTAAATATAAAAAACCATTTCATTAACAAAGTCATGGAAAATTAACTTTTATTACAAGGAAAGCACTTAAAATTTGATTTGGAAACTAAGTAAATCTGTGAGAATGGTCAAAACTATTTATAACCTAATGAGAACACTTAAGAGGTGTTTTAGTGGTTTAATAAATTAAGTATAAGGGGTATTTCAAGCCATCACAACCAAGGGGTGGCTATGATTGTGGTTGTAATCATCTAAAAACTTAACAGTGAACCTAGCTAGTATATTAAAATGAAAAAAATTAATTATAATCAAAGATCTCATTTTATGGAAATGTGTGAAAAATGTCGGCGTGTAGCGCAAAGGTGAATATATGAAAGTAACCTAAATTTTTGGGAATATATTATAAAACTCATACCTTAGGGCCTTATATGCCTCCTTGTCCAATATCAGCTTCATATTTTAAATATATTTGAAGAAAAATGAATAATATTCCCACACCCTAAAAATAGGTTGAATGATCTTTCACCAAAATTGAGCAATAGATATGAAGAGAAACCATGAAAGGAAGTAATAATATATAAGTGATTACTGATGTAGATACAACACTTATGATGTAACTTGATTTAGAGATCAAATCCATGACATATCAAGAATACTATAACAGGATTGGGAGAAACCCATTAGAGAAAAAGAAGAGATCCATCCACTGGAAGGGGGTTGAGGAAAGAAGAAAAAGGGTTAAAAATACCATTAATGGTAAAAATTTAAACTCACTCTCAAAACTAGGGGTTAATGGTTTGTCCACATAGTTTTTCCAAAGAAATGTGAAAACCATGATCATCCCACTATCCAAGGAGGGACCTTGCATGGTTAAGGTTCACAATTTCCCTAACTGTGTGAAAATTATGTTAAAACTCACTTTCCAAAATGTCTGAAATCTTGCATGTTCATGTGCTTGGGATCAAAAAATTGAGCAAAAACCAAATTGCCTCTTTCTACTAAAAAGGTTCCCTATATGGTTACCTCACACGATTAGTACTAAAAATTGGTTAACCACACGACCTAGCCTTTTTCCCAATTTTTATAGCTCTCGGCTCTGAACAAGCCCCAAAAGCTTCTAGAACCTTCTTTAGTCCGTGGTGCACATTTACCAAAATTAAATGAAGGAATTGTATTGAAAGAAAAAAAATCCCTACATTTATGAAAATTTGGTTCATTACAACCATAAAAACAGGTTTTGATATTCAACATTATGTATTCTATTAGTATGAGATCAATTATTATTGTTATCCACATTTCTAATTATTATAATAGATGTAGAACACACTCTGTTTAGGTTGATTATGGATTCATGTTGTTCATTTATTCTTACTATATCAATTATTCCATGTTTATGTTATGTAATATTTCATTATATGTTAATCCTTACCCAGAATATGAGTTCTCCATTATTATTTTTCCTTTTCCAAGTAAACCTATAAGAGGAATATGTGTAAATTGTAGGGATATGATGGAATGGATAATAATGTTCTTGTACTGTGTTCATATTTTATCTTTTGTTTTAAAAAATAATATAAGTATGTATCTTGTCTTCCAAGCCTACTAAACTATTTTATCCTTTAATAAATAATTTATTTTGTGAATATAATGTAATATAATTACTGAATTTGGGTTTCCAAAGTTTGGTATGTTACAGTCAGTATTAGAGAAAGTTTAGTAAGAACCATGGGGACTAGATTTTAGAGAAACCAATTTTGATAGCCAAATCTCTATGAAAAATTCTCATGAATTCTAAGGAACACTCTAGAAAAATTAATATTAATTGTATTTTACAATTCTTTATCATGAGTTTATTAATTATACACTATTGTTTAGAGATGAATAATAGTAAAAACAAATTAATATCTATGAAGGGGGAATGAAATCCATTTTTCCAAGAATAAACTTCATCTCCTAAGTCATTTCTAGACCCACCCCTAGTATTTATCCTTAATAATATTCTTGGAAAATATTAATATAAAGTGAAATATATGGATAAATAAGATACCCTAAGAATAGAGGATATGAATGTGGTATAAAAACCATTTTTATTTTTTTAGAATAATTACCTGGTCATTCACAGTATCATGAATTTGAGTTCTCTATTGAACTCATTCTAAATTTAATACATGTAGGTTAAACCCCCTCTAGAATGGAATTATAGTAGTTGGTGGAGTTTAAAAAATATATTTAGGAGTTATGTGATAAAATATTAACTAGTGTTTTATTTCGGGGAGCCCCTGTTTTGTTCATAAAAAGGAAGGATGGGTTTTTTAGATTGTGCATCAATTATAGGGTGATTAATTCCATTAATATAAATAGAAAGTATCTTATACCATGAATTGATGAATTATTTGATCAAATTTAAGTATCCCAATACATTTCAAGAATCAATCTTTATTCTATCTATCATCAATTAAAGGTGAATAAGGATGATATATTGAAGACGATATTTTGAACTAGTTATAGACATTATGAGTTTATAATAATTCTTTTATGATTGAATAGGATTTACTAATGCATATTTTTTATTTTATGGACCCAATTAATAGAGTGTTCAAGAATTATTTCGATAACGTTTGGTGGTATTAATTAAAGTTATTTTGATATAATTTAAGATCTCAAAAGAGCATGATATTCATCTACAAATAATTCTAAAGACCCTCAGGAAAAAAGAAATTATATGGGAAATATAGTGAGTGTGATTTTTTCTCTCAATAAATTTTCTTTTATTGATTATATTGGCTCCAAGGATGGAATATCTATTGACCCTTCAAAGTGAAAGGTAGTCAAATAATATCCTACACTGGTAAACATAATTGAGATCTAAATTTTGATGGGCTTGGTAAGTTATTATCGGTGGTTTTTTCAAGATTTTTCATTATTGGACAAAACTTTTACCAATGTAACATTTAAAGGGGATAAATTCACATGGTCAAAGGAATATGAGGAATGTTTTGAAGAGCTAAAAAGGATATTGATTTATGTAATGGTACAAACACTACCATTAGGTAAGTAAGGATTTGTAATTTATAGTGATTCATAAAATAAATTACATGATTGTGTCCTTATGAATAATGATAGGGTGATTTCTTATGCCTCAATGAAATTGATCCATGAATAGAACTATCCAACTCGTGATGTTGAGCTAGAAGCTGTGATATTTTATTTGAAAATATGGAGACACTACCTCAATGGTGAAATATGTGATATATATACTAACCTATAGAGTTTTAATGTAACACCCCGAGATTTTATGAGAAGTATTTTTTTTAATTTATTTGATGTATTATGTTGTATGATAACCCAATATTATCTTGCATTATACGCAACACCATATTTGATTGCAGTATATGCAACACTAATCTTGGATCGTGTTACACACAATTTCAAGTTTGTTTGATAGTAGTTATTCTACGCAACATTGAGTATTTATATATATATATTCAATGTATTAATGAAATATGGTTGGATTTTGTTACACGAAAAAACAAAGGAGTCGCGCACTACACGCAACCCTGACTTGGATTGCATTACATGCAATCGCGACTTTCCTTGATAGCGTGTGTTGTACGCAATACTGAGTTTCACTAAACAACGATATGCTGTCAAAATATTATTAAAACTAGCCGTTATGAATAGTAAAAACCACTTTTTCAAAACATATAAATTTTATTTTTCAAAATGGACTTCATTTTTGGATTCGGAATATTGAAATTATCCTAGGGTGAAATTTTGGTATTTTTCTGAAAGCTTTCAATTTTTGATGAATAGTGAAAACACTGGGTTACTATTTAAAAACTGACTTTTTATTTAAATAATTATTTATTTTATTTAAATTTATTTTAGGTCAAAATTGATACATAATACCTATATAAGTTCAATGCAATTCATTTGAGTAATTTTATAATAATTTTAGATATATAAAAATTTTATTGAACATTTCACCGTCTTTTACCCACCTCTTGGGAGAATTTGCAAATTTACATAAAACTTAATTTTACCGCTTTTGTGAATGGAATTTCAAAAATCCGAGAGACACGGTTGATGTCAGTAAGTAAAATTTGGTTCAATGAGATGAAAATAATTTTTGGTGAATAGTAACTTTTTACTTTTATTTACCTCGGTTAAAAGTAAATAGGGTAATTATGGGTAAAAATGATATTATTATTACCCTAAAACATGTACTAATTCTATTGGATTAGTGTAATTCGACCAAAAACAACCTTAGGAATAAAATATGACCATTTAGGCCCACTTGGATTAGATTAGTACATTTAATATTAATTTATTTAAAGAAGGGTTAAAATAGTTAAAATCCAAGTTTAATAAGTAAATAATTTTTAATATAAGGTTATACATAAGATAAATTCGACTATAAATATTCATTATAAATATAAAATGATTTCCTACATAATTGTATTTTAATTTTAATTTTTAGAATTTAAATAATTTAATTTATTTATGACACAATTATGATGCAGTAATTATATTATTAATGAAATATTGACATAATTGATGTTATAAATACCCAAATAAATGTAATTTGAGACTTTTTATGAATTACAATAATTTTATATGTTAATATGACATGTTATTATTGATTTAATTAACTGTTTTCGAACTAAACTTTCTGTTATGATTTTCACAAAAATCAATTACCAAATAGTGTCAAAATTGACATAAAATAGTTTTTAAAACAAATATTATATTATTAATTTTTATTTTATTACTAAAAATATAAGGTTCGTCCAAATGAATTATATATGGTTATATATATTAATAATAAACAACTTGGGGTTCTTTTGTCTTGTTATAGTAAGTTTATTAACCTTATAGTGTAAGAAAACAAGAAGACACGGTAAAAGTTAAATTATCTAACTTAAAGTTAAATCTAAATGATAAGGTTAAAATAGAAACCTAAACTTGTCTAAATTCTATTGGATGAGTTTATTTCGACCCATCCCCACCTTAGATTCAAAATAAATCAATTTGTAGCTATTAAAAACCGAATATGACTTTATAATAAAATAATATTTTTAGTTTTTCTAAAGGTGCCCCTCTCCTCCCTTATAAAAGGGCACCTCCTCCCTCTTTTCCTCACACCACTTTGAGCCTTCAAGATCGTCCAAACCCTACCAAATTCTCTTCTACACTTCCCTAGAAACACCCTAGATGTCATATTCTTCTTCAAAGACCAATTTTAGTGCCCTAAAAGGAGGTCTCAAAGAGGCGCTTCAAAGAAGAGGTAATGTCTGTTACCGATTCTTTCAACTTTATTTCTTCTTCCACTTCTTCTTTAGTTGTTTCATTATAAAGTAATAACATAAGTATCCCTAATATACTGATATGTTATTATAAATATGAAACAACCCTATTTCACCTTTTATCCATCCTACGGAAAACAAAATCACCGCGCGTACGTACGTACGGAATATCGTCTCCACGTCATGGTGTAATATGTTTTTCCACCAACACCTTACATGGATGGGTATAATGGTGTAAATAATAACTATATATAGTTATTATAACATCATACTGATTCTGATATATTATACCATCAACTCCAATTCTATTCAATAATTATGGGAACGATATCATCGCTCGTGCGTACGTACGGACTACCGTCTCCACGACGTGATGAGATTCATTCTCCATGTTAACCATACATGAATGATCATAAAGTTTATATAATTAATAATAATGAAATATATGAAATAATAATTCCACTAGATTTGTGTATATATATATATGTATGTCATCTATTTAGTTTCATTCAATTCAATAAGGAAACAAAAACAGCGTTCATGCGTACGTACGGCCAACCGTCTCCATGAACGGTGTATTTCATTACTTTTATCGATCTATAATATATATGTATATGATGAATATATATTATATATAAATAATGTTTTACATTCTGGAATAACTTAAATCAGGATATAAGTAATAATATCAAGAACAAAAAGTCGAAACACATACAATAAATGAAATGATTTCAACCAAAACGCTGCTTTAACATGGAATTTACAAAAGAACGGGTAATATAAAGTCATAAGTGAAACATATATGATATCATAATAATGAATATGATTATGTAATAAGTCAATGACATTATTTAAATCATTATACAGGAGGTTCGGATCCATAAGAATCATATCGGACCAAAGGTAATGGATAATTATTCCAAACTCATTCTTATCCGAGATTGTTTATTTGTAATTATTTACTGGGGTTATGATTATTATACATATTCATATGTTCTCAAAATGTTTACTTTTCTTCCATGTATGTTTAAAGTCATTTTTACCCTTTTTTAATTTTACCACATCATATGGAAGGAATCTTTCTTTTGTTTACCATACGAGGTGCTTTTTGACTTTTCCGACAAAATAAAGAGAAAATTGTTATTTTTAACTTATACGGTGTGAACGGGTTTTTACAGTTTCATAACGCCTCATTTTCATGAATCTTACTTGACAAGATTTTATGACTATTTTCAACAAAATAATTTTCATTTAAAATTCCATGGCATTTTGTGAAAAGAAAATGATTTTGAAGAAGAAAAGATATTTTCCTCAAGAATTCATTTCAAGTGTTTTATCAAAACCATTTTCCATATAAGATGAAATTATTTTCATATGTGTATGTTTCAAGTATAATGTATCTATTATTTACATGGTTTCACTTTTATTATGATGAAATTATATCCATTTTTTATATGGATTATGTTATGATGGGATGATGTTTATGAAACCCATTTTTATTCTTTGGGTTATGATGAATGATTTATGTAAATGGTGTGGCATAAGTAAGAATGATTTAATTATGAGATGGGTGGGACCTATATCTCCCTCCAATGCATTGGGTAAAGATTTATATCTCATGAGATAGATATGGCTTGAATGGTAAGTTAATACGGTTCAGTATTACAGGACTGAAACGAGGAGTGAACTCGATTCAGAAAGGGATTTTGTCCACTAGGATGGTCTTGGAAGCAATGTCTTGGATACTATGGAAATCATAACATGTGCTGAATGGTTTCCACAATAACATGTTTTATTCCCATTATATTTTATCATGGTTGATGTTCCATTATGATATATGCCTTATGTACTTCCATGATTTATATCTTTGCTCAATATTTTGATGTTTAAATTTCATGTTCAAGTTTTTGCTTTCAAATGTTTATGTATTGTTTTATGTTCTCTATGTTTTCCCTTACTAAGCATTTGAGCTCACCCTTTTTATGTTTTATTTTCCCCAGGAAATAAAGAAAGGTTTTAGGTAAGGAAACAAAAATTGGAAGATCATTATGGTAGTTGTTGAAGATCTTTCAACATGATTAGAAGTTTATTTTCCAAGTTTCCAAAGACAATAAACTATTATGATCCTTGTGTGTCTGTTTTTGTTATGTATTAAGTATTCCGCAAAAGTAATGTAATGTCTATGTATGTCAAGATTCGGGTCTCTACAGTTGGTATTAGAGGAAAGGTTTTTTCAACCTTTGGAAACTAGGATGTGAAAACTTTAGTGAGATCCCTAAAGATATTTCTAAGGTATGTTTAGGGATGTCCCTAAGGATAAGTATACGTTCAGGATATAGTCCTAGAACTACAGTAACAATATTATAATTTAACCTAAGATGTTATATATTGAGGGTCCCCCCCCCCTTTACTATGTTGTTTTTCCTAGCATGCTTTTTGCCTCTCACACTATTCTTTTTAGGTTTTAGAAAATGGATGGAAACAGGAAGATTCATGATAATGGAGGATATGACGGACAATGGAATGATTTTCTTCATGAGAAACCAAATGAAATGGGGTTTGGAAGTCCAAACATAGTTATTATTCTTAATCATTAATCTCATAATATGATCAATAATCTCAACTTTGGTAAGTTTCCGGACTCAGATAATAAGAGAAAGATGGAGTTTCATGATGATCATAGAGAAAAGAAAGTTCAATTTCCCTAATGTAAATCATGTGGGAAGAAGCATCGAGGAGATTGTTTCAAAGGAACTGGAAGATGCTTTGGGAGTGGAAAAGAAGGACACAAAGGCAGTAAGTGCAAAGGAAAAGGTTAAGTTAACACCATGGACAAGGATAATGGCATTTCTATGACATCAATAATGATTAGATGTTTTAAATGTGGAATGTACGGGAATTATGAAAACCAATGCCCTAAGGGAAAATCTCATGAAGAGAATAAGCATGTTCATATGGGTAGTATTTATGTGGATGATGATGAGGAGACTACAAATGATATATGAGATGAAAGAAGTGTTGAAGCTCAGTCAGTTTTTTAAGAAGGTAGTGGAGTGATTGTATGTTTATCAAGATTTATGTTGTATAGTTAATGGTACTATGGAATAAAGAATCATCTAAGGATTGTTACACTATTGTTTTTCCTAAACTATTTGAAATTATATGTTGAATGGTACCAGTAACCATGAAAGGTTATTCATATATTTTTGGAAATTAGATGATATGCGCATAATGAAGGGATAAGAAGATAATGAGATATTTGATTGTATTCATGAGCTCATGGCTGATAAAAGTACAAAGTGATATCATGATTTGAGTATATAGATATTATTTTGGATTTTTTTATGTGGAAAGAGTTAACTTTTGACAGAATTCATGTTTTCGCTAAGGTTCTATGGTAATTCGTGTTTCAAGAGAATACATGATTAAGGTATTCACATGATTGGAATGTGATCAACAAGATATATCGGGTACAAATGAAGGAATTCACATGCTCGGTAAATGACATTTTTAGTAATTTTTTTCTTAATACTATAAGCTTGGACAGAAGTATTTTGGATAACCCTAAATATTGGAAATGGATTATGATGGATATAATTTAGTATTGTTTTAAGGCTATAACTTTTTTCGATATTATTGATGGGATGTTATAGTAATGTAGTTTTAGAAAAAGGACAACCTGCAGGACGGGCGACAGCCCATCATGTCGGACAAGGCTGTGGGAATCGAACCCACAAATGAAGTGCGACTGGCCTTTATCGCCTACCACTAACCTATAGGAAGTCCCTGGTTATTAGAAACTAGTTTTATTTTATTAAGCGGTATGATATATGAAGTATAAGTTCATTTTTGGAATCGTATATAATTAACCTCACCGTAGATGGAATTATGTATATTTGATAACTTTTTCTAAAATTTTGTTTGAAACAGATGGAATGACTCATCATTCAATCACATGATCTTCTAACACTTCATGAATGACAAATTCAACTTCATTTCTTTAAGAGATAAAGTGGAAATTGGTCAAGGCACAAACAACGGTGAGATTGTACCAAAATCAAGTAAGTATTTCTTTTGATTCGAAAATTCTTCAACATTAGAGAAATGATCCTGAAAATCAAAAATTTTGTCATAGTTCCCTTATATCCGATGAATTAGATGGTACCTTATATCATCAAAAATCTATGGCTTTGTGATTGTTGGCTTTTTCATAGCCAGGTTCTCTACCACTCTCCATCAGAACTTGATGTTTAGATTTCTCTTCCAAATCCATATTTTCACCTATGTTCTCCCACGAGGAAACCCAGTGATGAGTTAATTTGGGTAACCGTTATGTTTCATAAATCACTTTTTAAAATTAAGTTTTATTATGTGGGTTTCTATTAAAGAAACTTTCAAGTAGTCAACAATTTATAACCCTGACGAATTTTGAGGGCGAAATTCATTTTAAGGGGGAAAGAATGTAACACCCCAAGATTTTATGAGAAGTATTATTTTTAATTTATTTGATGTATTGTGTTGTATGATAACCCAAGATTATCTTGAATTATACGCAACACCGTATTAGCTTGCAGTATATGCAACACTAATCTTGGATCGTGTTACACACAATTTCAAGTTTGTTTGATAGTAGTTATTCTACGCAACATTGAGTATATATATATATATATTAAATGTATTAATGAAATATGGTTGGATTTTGTTATACGAAACAACAAAGGAGTCGTGCAATACACACAACCTTGACTTGGCTTGCATTACATGCAATCACGACTTTCCTCGATAGCGTGTGTTGTACGCAATACCGAGTTTCACTAAACAACGATATGCTATTAAAATATTATTAAAACTAGTCATTATGAATAGAAATAACCCATTTTTTACATTTTATAAATTTTATTTTTCAAAATGGACTTCATTTATGGATTTGGAATATCGAAATTAGCCTAGGGTGAAATTTTGGTATTTTTCTGAAAACTTTCAATTTTTGATGAATAGTGAAAACACAGGGTTACTATTTAAAAATCGACTTTTTATTTAAATAATTATTTATTTTATTTAAATTTATTTTAAGTCAAAATTGATACATAATACCTATATAAGTTCAATTAAATTCATTGGAGTCATTTTATAATAAGTTTAGATATATAAAAATTTTATTGGACTTTTCACCGTCTTTTACCCACCTCCTAGGAGAATTTGAAAATTTACATAAAACTTAATTTTACCGCTTTGGTGAATGCAATTTCAAAAATATGATCGACATGGTTGATGTCAGTAAGTAAAATTTGGTTCAATGAGATTAAAATAATTTTTTGTGAATAGTAACTTTTTACTTTTATTTACCACGGTTAAAAGTAAATAGGGTAATTAAGGGTAAAAATGATATTATTATTACCCTAAAACGCATACTAATTCTATTGGATTAGTGTAATTAGACCAAAAACAACCTTATGAATAAAATATGACCATTTAGGCCCACTTGGATTAGATTAATACATTTAATATTAATTTATTTAAAGAAGGGTTAAAATAGTTAAAATCAAAGTTTAATAAGTAAATAATTTTTAATATAAGGTTATACATAAGATAAATTCGACTATAAGTATTCATTAGAAATATAAAAAGATTTCCTACATAATTTTATTTTATTTGTAATTTTTAGACATTAAATAATTTAATTTATTTATGACACAATGATGATGCAGTAATTATATTATTAATGAAATATTGCCATAATTGATGTTATAAAGACCAAAATAAATGTAATTTGAGACTTTTTATGAATTCCAATAATTTTATATGTTAATATGTCATGTTATTATTTATTTAATTAGATTTTTTCGAACTAATATTTCTGTTATGATTTTCACAAAAATCAATTACCAAATAGTGTCAAAATTGACATAAAATAGTTTTTTAAAAAAATATTATATTATTAATTTTAATTTTATTCCTAAAAATCTAATGTTCGGAAAAATGAATTAGATAAGGTTATATATATTACTAATAAACAACTTGGGGTTCTTTTGGCTTGTTATTGAAAGTTTATCAACCTTATAGTGTAAGAAAACAAGAAGACACGGTAAAAGTTAAATTATCTAACTTAAAAGTTAAATCTAAATGATAAGGTTAAAATAGATACCTAAACTTGTCTAAATTATATTGGATGAGATTATTTCAACCCATACCCACCTTATCTTAGAAATAAATCAATTTTGAGCTATTGAAAACCGAATATGACTTTATAATAAAATAATATGTTTAGTTTTTCCAAAGGTGACACTCTCCTCCCTTATAAAAGGGAACCTCCTCCATCTCTTCCTCACACCACTTTGAGAATTCAAGCTCAGCCAACCCTTGACAAATTCTCTTCTCCACTTCCCTAGAAACATCATAGAGGTCCTCTTCTTCTTCAAAGACCAATTTTAGTGCCCTAAAATGAGGTCTCAAAGAGGCGCTTCAAAGAAGAGGTAATGTCTGTTACCGATTCTTTCAACTTTATTTCTTCTTCCACTTCTTATTCTTTAGTTTTTTCATTATGAAGTAATAAAATTAGTATCCCTCATATACTTATATGTTATTATAAATATGAAACAACCCTATTTCACCTTCTATCCATCCTACAGAAAACAAAATCATCAGGCGTGCGTACGTACGGAATACCGTCTTCACGCCGTGGTGTAATCTGTTTTTTCACCAACACCTTACATGGATGGGTATAATGGTGTAAATAATAACTATATATGGTTATTATAACATCATACTGATTATTATATATTATAACATCCACTCCAATTCTATTCAATAATTATGGGAATGATATCATCGCTTGTGCGTACGTACGGACAACCGTCTCCACGACGCAATGAGATCCATTCTCCATGTTAACCATACATGAATGATCATAAAGTTTATATAATGAATAATAATGAAATATATGAAATAATAATTCTACTGTATTTATGTATATATATATATGTATTTCATCTATTTAGTTTCATTCAATTCAATAAGGAAACGAAAACAGCGTTCATGCGTACGTATGGCCTATCGTCTCCATGAACGGTGTATTTCATTCCTTTTATCAATCTATAATATATATGTATATGATGAATATATATTATATATAAATAATGTTTTACATTATGGAATTATGTAAATCATGATATAATTAATAATATCAAGAACGACAAGTTGAAACACATACGATAAATGAAATGATTTTACCCAAAACGCTGCTTTAACATGGAATTTACAAAAGAATGGGTAATATAAAGTCATAAGTGAAACATATATGATATCATAATAATGAATATGATTATGTAATAATTCAATGACATTATTTAAATCATTATACAGGAGGTTCGGATCCATACGAATCATATCGGACCTAAGGTAAGGGATAATTATTCCAATCTCATTCTTATCCGAGATTGTTTATTTGTAAGTATTTACTGGGGTTATGATTATTATCCATATCCATATGTTCTCAAAATGTCTTCATAAAATGTTTACTTTTCTTCCATGTATGTTTAGAGTCATTTTTACTCTTTTCTACTTTTACCACATCGTATGGAATGAATCTTTCATTTATTTACCATACAAGGTACTTTTTGACTTTTCCGACAAAAGTACGAGAAAAATGTTATTTTTAACTTATATGGTGTGAACGGGTTTTTACGGTTTCATAATGCCTCATTTTCATGAATCTTACTCGAAAAGACTTTATGACTATTTTTAACAAAATACTTTTCATTTAAAATTCCGTGGCATTTTCTGAAAAGAAAATGATTTTGAAGAAGAAAGGATATTTTCCTCAAGAATTCATTTCATGTGTTTTATTAAAACCATTTTCCATATAAGATGAAATTATTTTCATATGTGTATGTTTCATGTATAATGTCTCTTTGATTTACATGGTTTCACTTTTCTTATGATGAAATGATATCCATTTTTTTATATGGATTATGTTATGATGGGATGATGTTTATGAAATCCATTTTTATTCTTTGGGTTATGATGAATGATTTATGTTTATGTTGTGGCACAAGTAAGAATGATTTCATTATGGGATGGTTGGGACCTATATCTCCCTCCAATGCATTGGGTAAAGATTTATATCGCATGAGATAGACATGGTTGGAACGGTAAGTTAATCTGGTTCAGTATTACAGGACTGAAATGAGGAGTGAACTCGATTCAGAAAGGGACTTTGTCCACTAAGATGGTCTTGATAGCAATGCCTTGGATACTATGGAAATCATAACATGTGATGAATGGTTGCAACAATAACATGTTTTATTCCCATTATATTTTATCATGTTTTATGTTCCATTAAGATATATGCCTTATGTACTTCCACGATTTATGTCTTTGCTCAAGATTTTGATGTTTAAATTTCATGTTCAAGTTTTTGCTTTCAAATGTTTATGGATTGTTTTATGTTCTCTATGTTTTCCCTTACAGAGCATTTAAGCTCACCCTTTTTATGTTTTATTTTCCCCCGGAAATAAAGAAAAGTTTTAGGTAAGGAAACAAAAAGGGGAAGATCATTATGGGAGTTGTTGAAGATCTTTCAACATGATTAGAAGTTTATATTCCAAGTTTCGAAATACACTAAACTATTACGATTATTGTGTGTCTGTTTTTGTTATGTATTAAGTATTCCGTAAAAGTAATGTAATGTCCATGTACGTCAAGTTTCAGGTCTCTATATTTAAGTATACCTTATCTCATGAGGATATATACATGAGGCAAAGGAGATATTTATAACTACTCATGGCCTATGATTTCTCAATACACTACTAAATTGGGAAGGAATAAAAGGTGGTTGATGCATTCAGTAAGAGGGACTATGGAGTTTTGACTATGATGAGGATTAAAAACAGTCATATATAAATAGATATGGTAAAGATGGATGTGGTGATTTTCAAGAATGGGGGCCATCATTCCTTTGTAATAAATTTTTAAACCATAATTACTATAAAATATAGAGAACTCCTAGAAAGATGATGAAAACATGAAAATAAAGATTAAAGTAGTGAATTATGGGAAATTATTGGAATTCATCTATAAAGATGAAGTTTTGAAGTTTGGAAAGTGGTTACATGTTCTATACGTAATAGAATTAGAGAAGGAACTACTAGATTAAGAATGTAGCTAAAATTTATCTATACATTTTTGGTTGGATAAAGATTTATATGGACTTAAGAGAAGATTTATGGTGGGATAGTATGACATTGAAAATTTTGGACTATGTGTCTAGGTTATTAGTATTCCAAAATTTAAAGGCTGAAATACAACGTCCTAAGGGAGTTATGAAACCTATAAATATACTGATATGGAAGTGGGACAATGTTACAATGGATTTTACTATTATAATTCTAAAGACTCTAAGGAAGGGAAATTCTATATGGTACATCATTGATAATCTTAGCAAGTCTGCTCATTTTTTTATAGATAAGAAAATATCTTACCTTTGAGTTCCTTGTTCGGATCTTTATCAATTAAATCATAATGCTTAATGGGGAAAATCTATCAGTTTTATATGATTTTGACCCATGGTTTACATCAAAATTCTAGAAGATTATTCAAAGGGATCTCAACACCATGATACATTTAAGTACCACCTATCATCCCCAGACTGCTGGGCGGTCTAAAAGGACTATCCAGACTTTGGAATATATGTTGATATCATGTTAACTTAACTTAAAAGGAATGTGGGATCAATAAATACCTTTGGTGATATTTTTGTATAATAATTGATTTCATTCAAGCATCCATATAGAACCATACACAGAATTTAATAAAAATAGGTGTCATAATCCAACATGTTGGAAAGAATGTTGAGAAAGAAAACTAGTAGGCATAGAGCTTGTGGAGGAGATGACTATTAAAGTATATACTATTACGGCTCATATTAATGAATCTTATATCAGATAAAATAGTTATACTAAAAATTTAAGTAAAGAATTGGAATTTAAAGTTGAGGATCATGTATTCTTAAAGGTTTCACCATGGAATACAGTTATGAGTGATAAGACTAGGATAATTTATTATGATGTCTCCTTTATGGATCAAGGAAAGAATATGTTTAGTATGATATTATTTTTTAATGATGTTGATTTTTTTTCAAAAATTTTATGAGTTTTTCCTAGGTTATACCGTTGAGGTATTACTGCTAGGGTTCTACCACTGAGGTGATACTGCCAGGGTGCTATTATTGGTTTTTCTACTTCTAGGGTATTACTATTGAGATACTACCAGTAGGGTGCTACTATTGGGGTGATAACATTAAGGTGATACTAATAGGTTGCTACTATTTGGGTGCTAGTGGTGAGGTGATTCCACCATTTTCTACCACTAGGTACTACTATGGTTCTACTACCATCAGGTGCTACTATGGGTGTGTTATTGTTAGGTGATACTCTGGGAGATGTGACCACTTAATTAAAAACAAAGAAACTATGAGTTCCTTGGTATTTAGTTATAATAATAATATAAATGTGACATTGAAAATAAAAACATTCTTAAAAAGATTAAATATCATGATATATAGTATCATTATTATTGAAAAATGATGTGTAGAATGAATTCAAAAGGATTAAAATTTTAAGTGAGATCCACGGAAACTGTTCTGGTGTATTGAAGAAAGAATATAAAGTAAAAAATGTATGTTTTACACATTCGTACACACATGAAGAAGAAGAAAAGTTGGATAAGTTGGATTTTAATTTAACCTTGATAAAGAGGTGTTTGAATCTAGTTAAAAGAAATTTTGAAGAAGAAATTATGGGAAATTTTTAAATTATGTTTTAAAGGAAGTCGTTTCAGATTACATGCAATAATAAATTCATAACTATCTCATGCGATGATTTGTGATTTTTTCATGGAATGAATGTGGTTTGGTTTTAAGCGGAATAATTAAATGATTAAAGTTGGTGTGATCCTATATCTATATCATTTATATATTGATACAAACATTTAGATTTATTGTTTCAGAAGTACACGTTTTAAAGAAGAGCAATGATATAAATTTAATTCTTCATTACTTGATATAGTTACAAATAGTTATGCAACCCATTTCCTAAGGAATTTATTATGAGGACCAAATTTTATTTTTATGTGTGTTTGAATTCAAATATATTTATGTGGCACCATAAATATTTTAATTAAGAATAAATAAAAAATATTAACCATTATGGTTCATTAAATTATTATTAGTTGTTTTCATATATTTAGTTGTATGTGAGAATAGGTCGATGATGGTTAGTAGTGGTTTCAACTGGTTTTTTTCATGAAAATTTATGTGAATACATTTCTATACAAGAACATAATAATAATAATAATATCTCAACACAGTGGAAAACCATATTATTGTCTCCAAGAGGAAGACGTATCTATTTTATCATTATCATTTTAATTTTTCATTAGTGTGGGGTGCACTTGATGTGTAGGATTCACAAAACTATCGGGAGAAATGTAAGTGAGTTCTAAGGATTTTCCTACTTGCTACGGTTCACAAAGTGTTTAGTGGATCGTATGATCATATATTTTACCAGATCATTACAAGGAATAGATACTCACATCGAGTTGTGAAACATGTAAATTTTTTATTCTCTCTCTATGTGTTCTTATGATTGATTTAACATCAAAATTTACTCTAACCAGTGGGAAACTTTTTTGAAAGGAAAAATATAAAATTTTGAAATCATTGATTCACCCCCAGTGATTACTTGATCTTATGTTTCTATAATTTGTATTATAGGAGGTTTCTTTTATTGGTGTCTTTTTTTTGTTGTTGGTATTGTTTATGAGGTATCTCTTAGTTGGAATTTTTATATATTTCTCTATTATCCTTAATGGATATTTTAAATTTAGATAATATAAAGGGGATTCCCTTGTTTTATGGAAAGGGTTTTCCTGTATAGAAGGATAGGATGTTACCTTCTCTATTTTCTATCAGTTATGATGTTATGGAAGTAAAAAAACTGATTTATTTTTTCCCATGATGAAGGTGTTTCAATTATAGTAGTAGATAAGAGTAATTTAGAAAATTATGGTTTTGATAATAATTTTATTTTATCTTCTCTTTTGTAAGGTTAATTTATAAAATTTAAAGGGATAAAATTAGAAAATTATATATGGGATAAACTTCAGAATATATATGAAGGAAAGATTAAAGTGAAGTGGGATAAGTTTTAGTACTAGAGAATCAAGTGTAAATATTAAATAATTAATTATGATAGAACTATTAATAGTTTATTCAAAAGGGTCAATAATGTTTTGAATACCATTAGAGGCTATACTGAGAAGTTTGAATATTATGATATTGTTGATAAAATTCTATGTAATTTACTAGATAAATTCGATGGTAAACTCTCTGCTTTGGAATAAAAAAATTCAGATGATATTCCTCTTTATGGTCTATATGGTATTATAATTTCTTATGAAATGAGGAAAGATGGTGTTGTTAGGAAATAGGTAATTGATAAAAAAATAATTTTAAAGCCTCCAAATCTGAGAAATTAAAGAATATTATTTGTTAGGATGATTACATTGGCTCTTTAAAATGAAAATTTATTGTGGATTTGAAATTCTATAAAATTATTTCCTTCATCTCATGAAATGTTAGATGATGTAATGGAATTTTTAAAGCTAAGAAACCACTTAAAAGTTTTAATTATGGATTTTTTTGTAAATTTTGTAGTATATTTTCCTAAACTAAAAGAATATGAATCCAATGAAGAATAATATGAAAGTTTCAAAATATATTCAAATAATAATTCATCCAAGACAAAATTATTTCATAAAATAAAGGATAATAATTTCTCTATAATTAGAAGGATAAATGTTTTATAAAAACATGAGGAAATTAAGAGTGGTAATGAGGAAGAATAGTTTGATGCTGAAATTTATATTGGTGAAAATATTTTTATTACTAAAGTTAATAATGAATAGTTCACTAGGAATGATGTCAGTAACTTTATAAGTGAAGATGATGAAATTAAAATGGATTTTATTATTAAGATATAATTAATAGAATCTCTTTCAAAATTTACAAAACATGAAAAGGAAAAATAGTTAGTTGAAGAAAGATGACCAAACTACTAATAGTATGAGAATAACCCATGGAGAAGAAAAATCTAAGTTATTGATGGATATTTATAATTTATGAAAAATTCATTATATTAATAAGACCTTTTGTATCATGATTAAATAATAGATTAAAGGATTTGACCCCTTTCTATGTTTTATTTTTTCCAGGATTGAAGAAGTATTTTATGGATGACATGCCGGTATAGTCTAAGGGATATGAATGTATTCAAAAGGGGATAATGTTTTTTGTTGTTGTTAGTCATTTTATAATGTATTGTAATGTTCATGTATGTAATCTATTTTCCAAGACTACTAAATCGATCGGTTCTTAGAGACTTGATTCCTTGTAATCCTGCCAATGTATTAAAATAATGCACTGACTTTGGTCTTCTAGGGTCGGGGCGTTACATAAAAGGTTTGGATGTCCATTCTAACTTACCATAAATTTGATGATGATAGGAAGTGCTCAAATGTATCTCGGTGCACGAATACTTTTGAAGACTTATCCAAAATTTTGATATGAATTGAGGTTCACTGTCAAATAAACTTGATAAAGGTGAACCATTAAGTCTCATAACTTCACTGATATTGAGTCGTGAAAGATGTTCAAGGGGTAGGTCCTCCATTATTTCAAGAAAATGTGCAGACTTAGTAATTCAATCCACAATGATCCATATAGTATCATTCTTCTTATATGTCTTAGGTAGTCCAGTAAAAAATTTTGTTTTTATATTTTCCATCTTCTACATTGGTATAGAGAGAGGTTTCATGTCACCCTTTTGGAGTTTTCTTTCAACAATTACTTATTGGAATACAAATCATCTTCACACATAGTTCGCAATTTCCTTCTTTAAATTTTCCACCAAAAGTGTTCTTTTAAATCCCTATATGTCTTGGTACTACAAGGTTGTATAAATAAGTTTAATTTATGATCTGCATTTTGTAATTCCCTCTTTATCTCTAGTATCTATGGTGAATATATTCGATCTCCAAACATTAACACACTATATTTATAGTTTAAGTCTATAAATTTTCCCTCTTTTATGGTTTTAATATTCTTTTATAAACCCTTATCACCATGTTGATACTTTTTTATCTTCTCTAGTAATGATGGTTGGGAAATTACATTGAAAAGGAATGATTCTTTCATATCCTTAATAACTTCTATATCATGATTTAGTAAATCAATGAATATTGGATATTTTTTCATCCTTGTTATTAATATAACTCTATGATCCTTACTACTTAATGTTCCTTACACCTTGTTTGATTTCCCAATTTGGTAGTATATTTCATAGTAATAGTCCTTGAGTAGTTCCAACCATCCTCTTTGTCTCATGTTGAGCTTGTTATATGTGAATATATTCTTCAAAATTTTATTATTTGTATATATGTCACATATTTCACTATAAAGATAATATCTCTAAATCTAAAAAGAAAATATTATAGCTTATAAATCAATATCATGAGTTGGATAGTTTAGTTCATGGTTCTTTAATTACCTTGATTCATAGGAAATAACTCTATCATTTATATAAGGACACACCCTAGTCCGTTATTTGATGCATCTCTATATATAAAAAATACATTATTTTTAAATTTTAAGGTTAATACCAGTGAATTGATTAATATCTTCTTTAATTAATTAAATCTTTTTTCATATTCCTTATCTATGTTAATTTGACCCCTTTATGTATTAACTTGGTTAAAAAATTAGTTAATTTGGAAAAAACTAAACAAATCACTAATAGAAACCAACTAAGCCAAGGAAACTATATATCTTAGTTATATTAGTTGGTTTGATCCATTCTTAAATAGCCTTTGTCATTTTGGGGTCAATTTATATTCCATAAATTGAGATAATATGACCAAGAAAATAAACTTGTTGAAGAAAATTTTACACTTACTGAATTTCTATATAGATCATCCCCCCTTATAGTATCAAGGAAAAATAGTAAATATTGTTCATAGTCTTCATATCACTTGGATTATTTCATGAAAACATCAATAAAAACACAATAAATTTAGTAAGATAATCCTTTTTTATTCTATTAATTATTTCTATAAATAAGATGGTACATTTGTTAACCCAAATGGAATTACTATGAACACATAATTCTCATACCTTGTATGAAAATCTATATTTATTATATCATTATCCTTAACTTTTAATTAATGATAACCAAAACAAAAATCAATTTTTTATAATTTTGACCTCCTTGAAGTTGATCAAATAGGTCATCAATGTGATATAAATAATACATTCTCTTTATAATAATAAAATTAATATCTTTGTAATCAATACAAAAACTCATAGAATTTTCCTTCTTTTTCATAAATAATATAGGTTCTCCCCAAAATGTAACACTAGTTCACATGAATCCCTTATAACGAAACTTTTATCTTTTATAACTCCAATTCCACTGGATACATTCTATTAGGAGTCTTGGATATGGGTATGGCATCAGGGATAAGTTCAATAGATAATTAAACTTCATATCTAGGTGGATATCATGGTAGTTACTTAGAGAATACATACACATAATACCTTAAAATAGATACATTATCTATTTTAAGGATATCATTTTCATTTATTTATTAATATTATTTAATAATTTCATTAAGATGAGAAATTGGAGTGGTTACAAACAAGACTCGGGTAATGAAGTCTCTCCACTAAAAATAATGGATTTTATTACAAACTCATAAATTTTAATATCATTTCCATGAAAATAAATTATTTCACTATACTTTTATAGCCAATATATCCCAAGGAAAATATAAAATTTGACCATTATTATTACCACTAAGTTTGCAACTAAAGAACCTCCATGTATTTTAATAGAGACAAAAAAATATACTTTCGATGTTATAATATTTATACCATGATTATTAACTAAAAATACTTATTTAATGAATTAGTAGGTGATTCAATGTTCTTAAAAAATTTGAAATATATAAAATAGTTTATAAATCCAAAACTAAATAATATATTATATAAATTTGATTTTATGATCAATGTACCTTCTATAACATCATTTAGAACCTTTAATTTTATTGTTTTGTTTTCATAAGCCCCAATTTTATCCATTTTTCTTCTTCTAGGGTATATTACCTTTACTCCTAGGGAATTGGTATCAATAGTTTCACATATTCATGTAATTGAACATTGGATATTTACATATTCTTTTATTCCCTTTCAATCATGAGCTTGATGACCTTTATCTCCACACTTGTAGCAAACTCGACATCCCTTACAGTAATCTATGGGATGTTTCTTTGAAAACCTATGTAATATTAATAATAAATTAAGTTAATGTATTATTAATATTCCTTATTAGATTTTATGGTCTCATATTCATTACAAAAAGTTTATATGATTTTCAAATACAAAAGAAAATGTTTTATTCTAACTAAAGTTTTTCCTTGTATTATATAGTTTTATTTAAAAGGTAAATTTCAAAATTTTAGAAATTTAATTTAATAAAATGAAATTTATTTTTTATATCATCATATAAAATATATATTATGGTTATTTTTTGGTATTCTTCTCAAAAAGATTGATTTTTGGATGAATAGTGAAAAATATCGATTTTTATAAAATTTATCATTTATTTTAAAGTTTTTAAAAAGTATCATTCTATTTATCATTGGTTTTAAATAAAAAATAGTCATATTTGATTAAAAATAATCCAATTAATTTTATATTAATTGTCATTATACTTTATTTTATGTATAATTTCATTTTTAAGATTAAAAACACATTTTTTGAAGAAATGAATTGTAGTGTTTTCCATGATCATATTAAAATTAATTTATGACACTTCTACAAGTTGAATCTATAAAAATGGATTTCATATTTTTAATTATGAGGTCTAAATTTATGAATGTTTTAAATATTAAACTAAATGATAATTTCACAAAATATAATCTTAAATCTTACTGTATGGGATCATTTTGAACCTTTTTATCATAACTTTTAAATGGGATATATTTATGTCAAATTTCCTAGGAATAAGACTTTATATTATTTTAAAACTTTAAAAACATACAAGAGTTCCACTCAAACATACTTATAAAATGGAACCACTCTTTACTCTTATTCACATATTGTGAGCTAAATATATTAAATAATATCTACTCAAATACCTTCCTCACATCCATGAGGTTTTTGTTTCAATAAAAGGCATAACTATAAGTCTTAAGGTGTAATCCAAAAAAGGTCTTCCAAAGAATACTTATAACCCTTAACCAAGTGATTTTATGTTTATTTTTTCTTACACCTCATTAAAATATTATATAATTGTAATGATATGATATAATCAGTATTTTATATATATTAAAATGTTACTATGCTTATGGTACAACCCTTTTTCATATCCTTTTCCATATTATGGGAAATGAAAACATCTCTTAGTCATATGTGTGGACTACCACCTCAATGAAGCTATGTGTTCCATTTTTCATCACCACCTCACAAGATTGGTTATTATGATTTATTTATTAAAATATATTATATTCATGACATAATTATTATTATATAAATATAATATATTACTTATCTTCTAACCCTTACATACATTTTAAAATGATATCAATGTTCTTGTATACATTTAGAATACCACCTCCACGAAGCGATATGATTCATTTTTCATGTTCACCATGATGACTGGTTATATAATTTTATTTCATATATAAAAATTATAATTGTTTCATGATTTATATTTTTTAAATAGATGAATAATAACCCCTTTGACCATGGTAAACCTACCAAAAAAAAAATTGGATTATGAACCAATTGTCCTTAAAACATCTGATGTGAACTTAACTGATTTAGTAACTATATAAAATAATTTAATAAATGAAATGAAAGGGATAATATTGAGGTAATAAACCTTTAAAAGGTTATTAATCAAGTAAATAATTAATATAAGTTTATTATTCCATATTTAAATAATATATATGGTGATTCACATTTAAGGTTAAGGTTTTTTCTTTAAAACTTTATTTAAAATGTTTAAATTTTTCTTTCTAACACTTTTTCTTACATATCATTATTTTCTAAAATCTTTCAATAATTTTATTCCTATAAAAAAATAGTTTTTTAAATTAATTTTAAAACTATATTTTACATTCCTTACAATTTCCTAAAAAGGTACATTTTTAACATCTTATGTGAAATTTATATTTGAAAAGAGGTGAAATGAATCTTTTTTAATGTATAAAACAAGATCATAATTTACTACTATCATGAACATTGTTATTTAATAAGATACCTAGAAAAATTATTTATTTTAAAAAAACTATTTTATATTCCAAGAATTTATTTTTAAAGAGTTTTTAAATAAAAAGTATTTTAGTCCTTATTTTTACTTTAATCCTGAAAGTGCTTATGCATATGTGTTAAATGGAATAATTTATGATATTTTATGATGAAAATGAAATATTTCGAGTTTTTTATATATATTTTAGTTTGTTAAAATATTTAATGATGATGGGTGAGCCCAATATATATCTCTAATGTATCTGGTAATGATTTTGTTCTCTAGGGAACATATGTTGGAATTAACCAAGTAGGTTATTTCATTTATAATATTTCTTATAAGATTGATTTTAAGAGTGATATGAAGATGATGTCCCAATGTACCTACATGACTATTCTATGATCTAAAATGGTTTTTCATGGATATATTTTGATTTCATATGATAATATAATCATATCAGGTCTAAAGGAATGTTAATTCCCCTTTTCAAGGGTGAAAAGTATGTCTTTCAATAGAATGTTTTCATGAGTACCCATGTTTTACAAGAAATACTCATGATTTTGATTATTCCTCTATTATTTATTATGAGATGTTTTATTAAAATATTTGGTAAATGAACCTTATTTCATGAGTAGGAAAATATATATTTGAGATCAAATTTTATTATGTAAAAATGGAAAAAAATTCTTATGGGGTTACATGATATTCAAAATGGAATAATGGGTTTCTATCTTTTCATATCCTTTAATGAGATTTTTATGCCCTTACTAACTTTTAAAATGTTTTTACTATGCTATATGGATGAGTAGACACTATAACAAGGTCTATATTTCAGCTATAGTGATTCTTTATAAAATAAGTGAATATGTTTTGAATAAAATAGGAGTTTGAATTTAAGAATCCTGTTTTTGCAGAAAAAGTAGAAATTTAGTGGAAATTTACACATTGTTTTGTAAGGGTTGATATTTAATATTTTTTCCTAATTATATAAAACTATAAAAATAAAATATCATTAGAATGTAATAAAATTCATACCTTGTTACTAAAATTATAATTATAGGTTGATCAAGGCACGAATCATTATAGTTGATATCAGAGAAATATTTAGGAAAATTTAGATGTTAAGATATTAATAATAGAATATATTTAAGGGGTGTTAATATATTTATTGTATTATTATTAGAAAAATTCAAGGTCTTCTATATTGCTTCATCTAAACCATGTCTATTTTAGAATGGTTTTTCAAATATAAAATAGGGTAAATTAAGTGGAAAGGCATCAATAGGATAATATTCATCCAGATTGGTAACCTGGAATGGTTAGAATTAGAATAGAATAGTTTATAGTTTTGTTAAGTTAGTTGAAACATGCTATTTATAAAGGTTCTTGTGCTATAGAGCAACTGAACTCTTCGTATATAAACATTTCTATAGTGGAGAATTTCATGAAACAACACCCTCATGCATTTGGTTGAACCTAATATCTAATGGTATCCAAAGGATGGATCAATGCTCGGGAAAATGATATTTGATTTTTTTGGTTTCTCAAAAACGAAAATAAAATTATTTACATTTATCCTTTTGAAGTTGAAGTCAATATATGGTGTTTTCTAATTAATAATACCAAGTAAAAATGATTAGATTGATTACATGGATTAAATTATACTTAAGAATATTTTCTTAGAGAAGTATTTTCTTAAGGTTATTCGACTTAGTATGAAAATAAAATATTTGGAACTAAAGAAAAAGAGGAGGACTCTATTTCCAACTATGAATCCATTTTTTCTATATTAACTTGGTATGCACCAAACATCATTTTGGACTATGATAGTAAAATTTTCAGGTTTTACTTAGGATTAAAACCAAGTTTGTAAATAGATTTGTCCTCTCATGAATTTTAAATATATAATAAAGTTTCATAGAGTGATGATAATTTTAACATTGAGTTTTTTTACTTTAAAAACAATAAAGATAATAATCATTCCTATTTGAATGTAATAGGAAAGCATTCATCACCAAAATCTAAAGGTAATAGGTCTAGATTTCCCTCTTATGATAAATGTGGTAAGAAGAATCTCAGGGAGTGTCAAATGAAATCAAGAAAGTTTTATCAATCTGGTGTGTTGTGATATTTTTATCATGTTTGTAAATATAATAATCATAGTAATATTCAAACCAAATATGATAAGAAGAGAGTGAGATATTTTAAATATATTGATATGAGCCCTTGTTCTTATGTGTTTCCAAAAAAAATCATCAATAATGGAAATAATTAAGTCCATAAGTATAAGGTTGTATAAAATTAATACTTTAATACCATGAAAAATAAAAAATAAAGTTCTTATAGGTAGATTACTTGTTTACTTATATTATTACAAAGTCTATTTTGATTTAGGGTCTACACATTCTTTTATTTCTGTTGATTTTTATATTAAAATAAAATATTACCATAATAAATAAAGAAATAAATTTTAGTAAAAACTCATGGTGGGAGTGTTAAGGAAACAAATATTTATATGAATATTCCTATTATTATTTTTGGAATAATTTTCTTGCAATTCATGTTGCCTTTCCCGTAGTTGAGTTTGATGTTATTTAGGGTATGTAATGGCTTTGTGTTTATCATACTAAGATAGACTGTAGATATAAGGTAGTTATATTAAATTTTTAAATTTATTTTTAATTTTTATGTAAGAATTAGTTCATAACTATGAAAATATATCAAGAAGATGATAAATATATTAAAAATATAAGTGAAAGCTATCTTTCTCATATTATCAAAAAGAGGGAAGTTTTCCAGATTAGTTATGTGAAAGTAGTAAATGAATATATGGATGAATTTTATAATTATTTTTTTTTGTGTTATTTCTTATTGTGAGTTTGAAATAACTACTAATTTAGTTATAGGAGATATTATAGTTTTAAACCCCTTATAAAATGGCTTTAGTTTATTTTTTATAATCAAAAAATTAGCTACATGAGTTGCTTGTTAAGGGAATCATCTTTCCTAGAACTTCACCTTAGGGTTATCTGATTTTTTTTGTTCTAAATAAGGATGTTTATATTATATTTTATATTTATTATTAAGAAATTAATAACATTATTGTTAGGAACCAGAATATGTTACCTCATATAGATGACTTGTTTGATCTGTTTTAGGGTATATAGTATTTTTCAAAGATTGATCTCAGTTTTATATATCAGTAGTTGAAAATGAAGGATCAAGACATTCTTAAGATGTAATTTTGTACTAGGTATGGGAATTATGAGTTTTTGGTTATGCATTTTAGGTTAAAAAATACACCATTTGTATTCTGGGGTCTTATGAATAGATTTTTTCATGAGTATTTGGGTAAATTTTTTGTTTTCTTTACTAATTAAAATGTGGTTTATTCTAAAATTTATAAGGAACATTATAAAAATATATGGATTATTTTGGATACTTTAAAAGAAAAATATTTTTATGGAAAATTTAGTAAATGTGAATTTTTTTACAACAGATTTATTTCCATAGACATATTATTTCTAAATATAGTATAATTGTTGATCTGTCTAAATATAAGGTGGTGGAAGAGTAACCAAGACCTATAAATTTCACTAAAATTTTAATATTTCATGAATTTTAGGGTTAATACTGATGGTTTTTTGATACCTTTTATTGGTTATATATCCTACTAAAAATTTTTACTCAATAAGGAGTTATATACATCTACATAAAGGAATGTGATGAATGTTTTCAAAAATTAAAAGTGATAATTGCTAATGGTACAGTGTTAGAAGTTCCATTTAGAAATGGTGAATTTATTACTTATAGTGATGTTTATTTAAAGGTACTTGTTTGTGTTTTAATTCAAGATGATCGAGTAATTATATATGTATCATACCAATTGAAAATCCATGAACTCAATTACCCAATGCATGATCTTGAAGTGGTTGTAGTAGTTTTTTCTTTAAAAATATTGAGACATATTTTATATGGGGTAAAATGTAAAATATATTCTAACCATAAAATTTTAAAGTATATAACCACTCAAAAAGAGCTGAAAATGAGGAAGAGAAGATGGTTGGAACTGATAAAGTATAAATGTCACCTAGGTAAAGAAAATAGGGTAATTGATTCCTTGATCTGGAAGGATCATGAATCAGTAGATATACTAGGTTTTGAATATGATACTTTGGTTAATGATTTAATGAATGTTGGAATATAAATTTTTCATGAAGTAACTCTCATTCTTTTGGTTAAGGTGTCAGTGCAGTCATCATTTTCAGACATAATTAATCATGCTCAAAAGTAAGATCAATGTTATCAAGAAATAGTAGAGTTAAAAAAGTTAAGTTGCTTAATTTAATTTTGACAAAGAATATGTTATGATATTTACAAAGAGGTTTTGTGTTCCAAGTGATCCCCAAATGAAGAATGAATTCTAAAGTGAATCTCGTAGTTCTCTATTTTATATTCATATAGAAAACACTAAGATGTATGGAGACCTTTGGGAATATTATTAGTTGGAAGAAATGAAGAAGGATATTTCAAATTTTACCATGAAATTTATTAATTTTCAATAGGTTAAATCATTGAAAAAATATTTAAGGGAATGATTCGGAATTTTTTAATTATTCAATGGAAATGGGAAAATATACCCATGGATTTCATGGATACATTACCAAATACATCTTGATGTAATAATATAGTTTTTGTTATTGTTGATCAATTAAATAAATCTCTGATTATTCTTATTCGAGATAGTGCATTTATGAATCAGATTTTTAAACACTTATTTAAAGACATGGTATGATTAAATAGAGTACCTCTCTTTATTGTATCTGGTCGTAATTCCAGAATTACCTCTACATTTTCAAAAGTACTTCAAAATTCATTAGGTACTAAATTAAATTTTAGTGAAGATTTTTATCCTCAATCTGATGGATTGTTAGAGTGAAAATTTTTGACTTTGGAGGTGATTTTGGATTGCTCATTGAATCATTAGGGATGTTTGGATAAATATATCTATTTGGTGGAATTTTATTATAATAATAATTTTCATTTCAATATACAGAAGACACCTTTTGAGGAATTATATGGAAAGTAGTTTAGAACTCCAACATGTTAAGTTGAATTTAGTGAAAGAAATTTTTTGGTACCAAAACTAGTATAATAAATGTTTGATAAGGTAAATATGATGCGATAGAATATGAGGGTATCTTATAGAAATAATAATAGTTATGTATATAATAGGAGAAAATATATATCATTTGAGGTAGGTGATCATGTATTTCTTAAAATATATCCTAAAAAATGTGTTATGTATTTCATAAAGGAAGTAAATTTAAGCCCATGATTTATTGGTCCATATAAAATTATATAGAAATTTGGATCAGGTTCTTACTGAGTAGCCTTACCTTTGATATTATCTCATATACATAATTTGTTTCGTATTTCATTATGGAAGAAATATTTACTTAATAAATCTCATGTTTTGATCCCAGAGGTGGTACAGTTGGAAGATAATATTTCCTATGAGGAAAATCCTGTGTAGATTCAAGATCACATAAATTAGGTATTATTAAATATGTTAAATCACTTAGTTAATGTTTTTTGGAAGAACCACAAGATTAAGGAAGCAACATGGGAACCTGAAAAGGTTGTGAGGGACAAATATACCTACCTATTTAAGAGATGAATAAAATTACATGGATGAAATTTCTTTAAGGAATGAAGAATGTGAAAACTCATATTATGTTAATAATAAATATATTTCATGTCTTATTAATATTCATGATTATATTTTATGAATTCACATTCACAATAATAATTTTATATGATTTTGAAATAAAAAAAGAAATATTTTTATTCTAACTAAGTGTTTCCCATGAGTTACATGGTTTTATTTCAAATATAAATTTCTAAATGTTAGAAATTAAATTGGGTAAAAAATTTATATAATCATATCAAATATATATTAGTTTGATTGTTGGGATTTTTCTAAAAAGATTTATTTTTTGGTGAATAGTGAAAAAACTGATTTATATAAAAACTATCATTTATATTCATGTTTTTTAATAGTACCATTATATTTTGAATTGGATTTAAAGAAAAATTATTCCCCTTTTACAAAACAATAATCCTAATAATTCCATATTAATCAATATTATACTTTATTTTGTTATAAATTCATTTTTAGTCTTAAAATGCATTTTTTAAGAAAAAAAAATTTGTTTCATTTTAAACACTTGTATTAAAATAAATTTTTTATACTTATTTAAATTGAATATCAAAAAAATGGATTTAATATTTGGAATCATGAGTATAAAATTTATTATTGAGTTGAAATTTATTTTTGGTCAAAATTAAAAGTAACCATGGTACAAAATTATCAAAATGGTAATGGGTAAAATAGGTTAATTAAGGTTAAAACTAAGTGATAAGATCCCAAAATATCATCTTAAATATTTTAGGATGATAGTGTTATGAAACTTATCATATTATTTATTAAATTGGATCTATTAGGGACACTTTATCATAAATATTACTTTATATTATTTAAAACATTGAAAAATTACATGAGCGCACTCCCCTCACTTATAAAAGAGAACCACCTAATATCTATTATTTACATATTTTAATCCATTTATCTCAAAAAATACCTACCCAAACAGCTTCCAAAAATACCTAAACACATCCTAGATATCCTTTTGTTACCCAAATACCAACTTATAAGACTTATGGTGTAATCCAAATGAGATTTTCCAAACAAGAGGTATAACTCTTAACCAAGTGTTTTCATATTTATTTCTCCATATAACTCCTTTAAATCTTCTATAACCATAATAATATGATAAAATAAGTATACTAAATATATTATAATGTTATTATATTTATTTAAAATCACTTTTAATCTCTTTTTCCATCCTATGAGAAATAAAAACATCACTTGTGGGTATGTGTGGACTACCACTTCCACAAAATGATGTGTTTCATTTTTCATTAAAATATCACAAGGATCGTTATTATGGTGGATTTAATAAATATATATAATTTATTTATAACATTATTATGATTCTGTAAATATAATATATTACTTACCTTTTACCCTTCCATTCATTGGAAAAATATTACATCCCTCATGGATACATGTGGATCACCACCTCCAAGAAGCGATTTAAATTGATTTTCAAGTCTGTATTTCATGAATAGTCATAAAGTTTTATTTAATGTATAAAAATGATAATCATTTAATGATTAATATTCTAGATATTATTTAATAATGACCCATTTTACCATGATTATCCTATCAAACTTGTGTTTGAATTATGAACCAAATGTCCTCAAAACATCTGATGTGAACTTAATTGATTTAGTAACTATATAAGAAATGGTAATAAATGAAATAAAAGGGATAATAATGAGGCGATAAACTTTAAAAAATTAATAATCAATTAAATAATTATTATAATTTCATTATACATGATTCAAAATATGTATGTGGCGATTCTGGCTCAAGGTAATGGATTTTTCCATAAAACCTTATATAAAATGTTTAAAGTTTTCTTTATAACACTTTTTCCTCCATATCCTTGTTTCTTAAAATGTTTCAAAAAATTTATTCCTATACTCAAATGTATTTTTAAATTTATTTTAAAACTATCTTTGATATTCCTTATAGTGGTTTATAATTTTATCTTTTTAGTGTTTTCTAAACAGGTTATTTTTTTAAGTGTAAAAGTAATATTTTTTTAATGTATACAAAATAATTAGAATTTAAAAACATAATTAAAATTATTATTTAATAATATACCTATATAAATTTTTTTTATTTTTCAAAATAATATCCTCTTTACCCTTCTTTTGAGATTTTTTTTAAATATTTCTAAAAGAAAAAAGGATTTTTATCCTTATTTTTTGTGAAGCTGTAAAGTTCTTATTCATATATGTTAAATATAATAATTTAGTATATTTTATGATGGAAATGAAATATTTTATGTGTTTATATATTTTATAACCCTTTAGAAAATTTCATGATGATGGATGAGCCTGATATTATGTCATTCTAGCTCTTTATTACATATTAATTCATGACTTATTATATAAGATTAAACATAAAACAAACAAGAAGATTGATAAGTCTATTATATTTGGTAATTAGGTACATTACATAAAAAATTAAAATATGTAATACATCATCATTATTGAAAAATTCCTTAACATGATCATAATATTCCTTTATTCTTAAAACTGCATGGGATGACCTAGGGACATACATAGGAAAGGGGTTAGCAATAAATCCCAGTAGGGGAATAAACATGGAATATCATGAAGAAAGTATTACATGGTATAAAATAGGAATATAAATGAAAAATAAAAGGTTTAATAATTATAAACATGAAAAATAAGGCATGATATAGCATGATAACATAAAGGCAGCATGGGAAATGTTACAACTTTAAACATGGCATCATAAACATTGGTCAAGGCTAACTGCCAAGAAATCATGATGGAAAAAGTCCTATGATGGATTAGGTTCACTAAATAATCCCTTTAATTATGTATCATGAGACTAAAAAATTACTCAATTCATTGGAGTGCTATGTAATTTTCGTTTCACCTATCACTTTTATTTCATTCACATGCATAAGTGTGCCACATATATTATACAACATGGAATCATTTATCATCAATTTTGTTCCACAATAAAGGAGTGTGAAATAAATACATTTACCTCTATAATAAATTAATTATAATTTCATAAAGGTTAAAACCCTTTATAAGAAATGGGTATGGGTATTCACTACACAATTAGTTGGCATAGAAAATCGCGGTGAGATTTTGACAGCATAATAGGGGAACATAAATATTCATTTGAGGAATTTTTGAGTGTGAAATGGGTATATAATAATTTAAATATCATAAGTTAAGTAATGGGGATATTTAATAATATATACCAACATTAATAATTGAATAATAAAGGTATACGATAATGAATATTCTTGAATAAAGATAAGGAGAAGATCCCTTAATAAATTTTGGCATGGTAACAAGTGTACATAAAGGTTCATGAGAGGGATTAATGAGAGTGAAAGGGGAATATTTCCATTTATACATAAAATTTATATTAAGGGGGATATTTAATAACATATACCAAAAATAAGAAATAGAAATTAAGAGGCATAACATAAAAGATGTGCTTGAATAAAAAAGAGAGGGGAGATCCCTTACCATGAGAGTGTGATTCTAAAATCATGGGAGGAGATTCTTGAGAGTTTCGGGCACATTTTAAGGAATATAGAGAGGGGGGAGATTAAGGATGTGATCCAAGGTTTTTTACTGAATATAAATGGGTAATTGGGTGGGTTTATATTGGAAAATATATGAGAGTTCTTTATTATTGCTCAAACTTAGGTTATGGACTCTATATAATAAAATAGCCAAAACCACAAAAATTTACATGTATTGTTCCCATGATTTCAACCAAATAGGGGTGTATTTTATTAATTTATAAGTTAAATAGATAAACATATTAAAATCATACCCATTCTGATTTGTAAGTGAGCCATCTCTTTAAAGAAATGATTTTAAAAACATAAAATATAATATAGGTTTTGGAGGATTCATAAAGGCTTTATAAAATTAATAAAATAAACATAAAATATAATTATTTTATCGGGAATTATATATTTGGTCATGGATACCATTTATATTATTTATTATATCATTTTGTATCATTTTGATATTATAATACACATCCTATATTTATATTGTATTTAATATTTACCTAAAAATCAATTGTCTCAGAAAATTATGAAAAATTCACCATTGGATGATATTGAAGCACTGATTCAAAAAATAATATTAACTTTATCTAAGTATTTTTTAAATATGTGAATTTTTTTCTTTTAAAATTTTAATCGACATTTATCTAGAAATGTTGGGTTTTTTTACAATAATTGTTTTCAACCCTTTATAAAAACTACATTATAATTCATAGAAATTATATGATCACTTATATTTAATAAAAATTATTTAATATAAATATTTTATTAAAAATTTATTTATTTCAAAAAAATACATAAATTCATAAATTCCTTAACTAAATTTGAATATTACCTAAAAATACAATTTTGTGTTTTATTGTATCAAAATAAAAAAAATTTATAAAGTATAAACAATAAGAAGTAAATATAAACATTATCCTATTAAAAATAAAATATACATATTCATATTATTATGGTATTGATACATATCCCTTTATTACACTAGTAAATTCCTGAAGGGTAAGGTGTGCAATGATAAGACTTTCATGGGGTGGTTCGACGTACATGGTTTGGGTTGTGATATCGATGAGCTTGAACTTATCCCGTAAACGGTTTTTCTCATTCTTAAGTTATTGGATCTCATATTGGGCTTGGTAAAGAGAAAATCCCAATGATTTTTTCTCCCTCAAAAGCTCTAATAAATGGGCTTTATAAGTTATGATCCTTCTGGTTGAGGTCATCACTTCCTTTGTCTGTGTCAATAGGATTTTTCAAAACCCTATATTTATACTAATCATATGATCACTGTTCAACCACTATATTAGTAAAGGTTAATATTTCATAATGGTATTTTAAATTTGATAGGATATAATATAACCAAGTAAGTTAATATATTTTCTATAACCATAATACATAATATTAAATTTAATTTCACTAAAAATGAAATTTTATTTATAAAATTTTGGGTCGTTACAATCTCCCCACTTCAAAAATGTTTCCTTATAAATATTCATGTCACATAATAAAAAAATTTAGGTGGCTTTATTTCATAACCTCCTATAGTTCCCATGTTTCTTTTTCAAACATGTGGTTTATCCATAACACTTTGACCAGGTTCATTGTCTTATTTCATAGAACTTTGTCTCTATGATCTAAGATCTTCGGTGATTTATCCTCATAGGAAAGATAATTCTATAATGGTACCACCTATGGATTGAGTAAATGTGAAGGGTATAGTATTTTCTTACTCAAGAGTGATACATGGAACACATTATGTACTTAAGATAGGTTAGTTTGGAGTATTATTTGATAGAAAACTGCTCTGATGTGATCAAGGATCTCAAAGGGACTGATGTATCTTGGACAAAGTTTTCCCTTTTCACAAATCTAATGACTTTTTCCCCTGGAGATATTATGGGGAATACCTTATCTCAAACCTCAAACTCTTTATATCATCAATGATTTTCATCATATCTCTTTCTTCAAATCTGATGATCCTTGATGTGGTTCTAAATGGTCATTACCTTTTCCACCATTTCCTCATCCATTTTAGGACCTAGAAGCTCGTTTTTCCTAACTTCATCCCAGTATGTAGGTGTTCTTCACCTCTTTCCATAAATGGATTTTTAGGTAACCATTTGGATACTCAAGTGGAAACTATTATTGTATGATAACTCAACCATAAAAATATGTTAATCCCATCCTCCTTTGAATTCAATTAATTATGATATCAATATTTTCATGAGTTTCTGGATAGTATGCTCATATTGGAAATCATTTTGACCGTGATAGGTCATGATGAAGTTCAAAATATTATTTAAAGAATATTTTAGGCTCGTCTAGATCTTTGAGGTAAATCTTGGATATCTATTAGAAATAATTGATAGTGGTGTTCCATGAAGCCTCACCAATTCTCTAATGAATATCCTTGAAAGTTGATTGAGTGGGAAGTCCTTTATAATTTCAATTAAGTGAGTAGTATTTGAAAACAGATCCACCAAAACTCATATATAATTTATTGATGTATTTAGAAGAC
This sequence comes from Viscum album, assembly GCA_963277665.1. Taxonomy (NCBI): domain Eukaryota; kingdom Viridiplantae; phylum Streptophyta; class Magnoliopsida; order Santalales; family Viscaceae; genus Viscum; species Viscum album. The sequence continues at coordinate 286,540,204 of OY728119.1, read as the reverse complement.
CTATAAAAAATTCAATGGTGATTTGTTTTCATTTCGAAGTATGTTTGGGTAATGGTTGCATAATCCCCTTGGATTTTTTCCTTTCCACCTTCACTTTCTCACATGCAAGAAATAGTTTGTATAATCCATGACATTATTTTTCATATTTTCCCACTAATAGTTTGCTTATATATCTTGATACATATTCATGCTTCTATTATGGATAGAAAATGTTGAGATATGTGAATCATCCAAAAACTCCTTCTATAGCACAAGATTTGACGGTACATATTGTCATGACCCAAATATCACAACTCCTTATTCATTAACATTGAACTATGTGGATTTACCTTTTATTATAGCTTCCATTTTCTTATAAAATCCTATATCATCTCTTTGTACATCCTTTATCTTCTATAGAAGGTACGTTTGATCAATCATTTGTGAAAGGATTGATGATGTTCCTTTATGATTCCCATGTCCATTATTATCAAGTCTAAGAAGCTTAGATCCTTCTCAATTATCATCAATGATAAAATTGGTAGATCCTTTCTAGTTATAGTTTCTGCAAATTTTTTTTTCTAGGATGGTAGTGGATTCAGCAGTTATAGTCCCTGATCATCTCTAACCATATTCATTGGTGTATATTCAACACTTTCTATGAGAATATATAATTTAGTCTATTGTGATTCGTATATATTTCACACTTCTCCCCAAATAGATAGTGTCACTATATTTTCAATGAAAATATCACTGAATCTAACTCCAGATCCTGTGTTGGTAGTTTTTTCATCAACTTTAAATTTCCTTGACTCATAGACTATCACTTTGTCATTCTATGTTAACATACATCCCAATCCCTTCTCCGAAGCATTGTTGTACACCATGAAAAGTTCCCCACTTTTGGGTATCATAATTATAGTGACATTGATATACCATTTTTCAACTCCTTTAATATATCTTTAAATGTATTATTCCAAACAAACTTGAATCCATTTTTAGTTAACTTTGTTCGAGTATTTGAAAATCATGTGAAAATTCTCATAAATCAATGATAATGCCCAGCTAATCCAAGGAAACTACAGATTTATATCACAGATTTTCTCCTTGATCATCCTTCAATTGATTGTATATATGAAGGGTCTATATATATCTCATTTATTTTGATAATATTCCCCAATAATGAGACTGAATTCAACCAAAACTCATATTTTTTTTACTTTTCATAAATCTTATCCTTTCATAAGGTCTTTAGTATAGTGCTCAGACGCTCCTCATGCTCCTCTTTGATTTTTACTTATATTATACAATCACTTATAAATACTACCGACAATTTGTCGAGGTAATATCTAAAGAATCTATTCATCTAGTCCTTGAATATTTCTAAAGAATTAGTGAGTCCTAATAGCATTACTATGAACTCATAGTGTTTGTACATTATGGGGAAATTTTTCATGGGTATATCCTCCTTCTTCACACTTACTTGATAATACCCCAACTGGAGATCCACCTTGTAGAAGTATCATACTCCACATAGATGATCAAACAAGTAATCAATATGTGTAGAGGATTTTTCTTTATTTTGATCCTATTGAGATTATAATAATCAATGAAAAGGTGCAAGGACTCATCCTTCTTCTTGAAAAAGAGGACTGATGCAACCCAAGATGAAGCACTTGGGTGTATGAAACCTTTATCAAGATTATCTTGTAGTTTTTTCTTCAACTCCTCAAGTTCTAAAATATCCATTCTATATGTAATATTGGATAATGGAAACTCCTCATATATAAGTTCAATTTAAAATTCAACCAATCATCTAGGTTAAATACTAGATAATAATTTTGGAAACATATTTGTGTATTCCCTCATAATTGGAATGTCTTTGAGGATAATCTTTTCCTTAGAATCAATCATTTGATCTTGATACAGTTTTTCATAGGGAAACAATATTCATGGTTGATACATTGGTTCTAAATAAGATTCATCCCTTCCCTTTCACTTCTAAAGAATTGGGGGATGATTCATGATACAGAGAGTGATTTCCATCTCATGGAAATTTATATAGGATATATATGAGGAAATCCAATCCATACACATAATTTCATCAAAATACACTAATGGAGTATCAAAAGCCTTTCTTGGAAATTAATCCCACAAATTTTTACAGGGGGGAGTTGTATACTCAGGATGTAACAATTTCTCCATTTTCTGTTTTTACCGAAATATCTACTTCCATGATTTGTGATAGAATTTGAATAGTTATACTAAACTTGTGTGATATGAAGGAATGTATAGAACTATAATTAAAAGTTAAATAATATATTATTGAAATAATAACTAGTGTACCTATCACCACTTCATTTTCGGGATCCACGTTTGCGGTTGTGATGGAATAAGCTCACCCTCACTGCATTAGAGACTATTGGTTGTCCTTAAAACCTTGGCTTAGTGTGTTGGTTTTAAAAGTTTCCCAGTTTCTTGTAGTTTAAATAATGAACAATGTGTTGAGGTTTGACTAGATAATAAATTTCCTCCATCACATTAGTGATATTCTCCCTTTGACAATCATTAATAAGGTGTCATTCCTTTACGCACCTAAATCATTTCCTTGTCCCCCTTAGGGTGCCTCTTTCTACACTTTTGACAAGTGGGATGTTGAAATTTCTTAGCACCATTATATTTTTCCATCATATCACTATAATTAAACTCCACTTTCCACATCTTATCCCCATTATACCCTTGATATTCGATGATCTCCATTTCAACTTTAATGGAACATCAGACAATTTCCTCATAGATACCAAAGTCTCATATCACTATGGATTTTCTTAGACTATGTTTTATCCCGCCAAAGAATAGGTCAACCTTTCATTTAGGGGTAACAAAAAAATCTTAAGTTTTATCATGAAAGTCTTAGGAATTTTTCCTTGTATTTCCTGGTAGATTCATCGCCTTTTTTGATTGAGGGAAATGAAATACCTTTCTATTTTAACTCAAAGAGTATGAGGAAAATATTTGTTAGAAAAAAATTTCCAAAATTCCTTCCACCCCATCACTTTGATCTCTTCCTCAGGGTTTGTATTCTTTATCAATGTCCACCACTGATAAAATTATACCTCTATATGATAAATTGCTGGTATAACCTTCTCTTTCTCAAAACATTGAAGTATGGATAAGATCCTCTCAATAGAGTTGATCTATTTTTTCATGATTAAGGGATCATATGTTTCATTCAAAGGTAGAGTCCTTTGTCACATAAAGGTCCCAATTGCATATTGTTCTTTATTAGGGGGATTTGGGAACTCCTCGTGATCTAGGTATCCATTTAGAACCTAATTCAGTTAAGATATTATCATAAAAAATTATGTTATTTTTTCTCCCATCAGGTTAGGTGTCTCATTGGGAAATCATCACATTACAATTCACATTGGTAATTTACTTAGTTCCTATTATTTATAGAAATTGGATATAATAAAGGTAATATTAGGCTCGAGTATTTTTAAAAATTTAAACACATAAAAGAGAATCCAATGGCATTAAAGGTATAAATTATAAATGACATTTATTCCTTAACTTATGAATTTCTAGGCTTCAATCTATGTTATCAATGATCTATTTCTTAACATATACATTTATGGGAATTTTTTGTTCCCTTAATAATTTTTTGTAATTATCTTATGAATTTTCCAAATCATATCCCCTAAGAGTGTAAAAACAGGTGTTTATAAAGGTCGGTTTTCATGCACCAGTACTCGGTTGAGTCTAGCTCAACATGGTGTTTTCAGGTTTTACTTCTATGTATATTTGTGCTAGATCCAAATCCACTTGTAGTATCTAGATATGGATTTATTTTCTTGTAAACCACATACTCTATACTTGAAAAAAAATTAGAGATGTATTATTATGTTTATTATTATCCCTAAGTATTTTACTAGAGTTTTCTAATCCTAATCCAAAAAATAACAAAACTTTCTATTGATACCAACTACGAAAAACTTTCTCTTTATTACACATTAATTTATAATTTATTACATAAGATTACACATAATATAACCCAGAAGATCAATATTTCTATTTTCTTTAGGAATTATGTATATTACATTACAACTTAGAAAATGGAATACATTATCATTATTGAAAACATCCTTAACATGATCATAATATTCCTTCATTATTAAAACTTCATGGGATAACTTGGGGACATACATAATAAAGGGGTGAGCTATAAAGACCAGTAAGGGAATAAACATGGAATAACATGAAGAAATTATTACACGTTAGAAAATATTAATATAAATGAGACATAAAATGTATGATAATCATAAACATGAACAATGAGTCATGATATAGCATGATAACATAAAGGCAACATGGTAAATGTGGGAACAACTTTAAAAATGTCATCATAAACATAGTTCAGGGCTAACTTACAAGACATCATGAGGGAAAAGTATCATGATGGATTAATTTCACTCCCTGATCCCTTTTCTGACATCTCATGAGACTAAAACATTACCCAATGCATTAGAGAGCTATATAGTTCTAGGCACACTAGCCACTTTCATTAAATTCACATGCATAAGTGTGCCACAAATATTATAAAAAATGGAATCATTTATCATAAAATTTTAGTACATGATAAAAAAGTATGTAATAAACACATTAATTCCCAAATAAATGAATTATTAATTCATAGAGGTGAACACCCTTAAAAGGAAATGGATACAGGTATTCACTACACAATTTTTTGTCATGGAAAATCATAGTGAAAATTCAGCAGCATAACGGGTTAACATATATATTCATGGGAGGGGTTATTGAGAATGAAAGGGTTATCTCATAAATTATAAATCCTAAGGGTATTAATGGGTATTTATAATAACATCACCCAACATTATTAATGGTAGAATAAAGGCATAATATAATGAAGATCCTTGAATAAATATGAGAAATAGAGGATCTATTACTAAATTCCAACATGGTAACGGGTGTACATAAAGGTTAATGGGAGGACTTACTAAGATTAAAAGGGTTATCTCATAATTTATAAATAAAATTGAAAGTAAGGGTTATATGGAAGAATATATCCCAACATGAACAAATGGAAATTCATGGGAATACCATAAAAGATGTGCTTAAATAAAAAAGAGAGAGGGAGATCCCTTACCTTGAGAGTGTGATTCCAAAAGATTTGGAGGAGATTATTTAGAGATTAGGGCACCTCGGTAAGATTATATAGAGGTTAGGAAAGATTAAGGATGTGATAAAAGATTTTTTATGTAAGATAAATGGTATCTTGGGTGGGTTTATATTGTAAAAGTGATGATGGTTCTTTATTATTTCTCAAACATAGGTTTTGGACTCTATATAATAAAATAAACAAAACCAAAAACCTTAACATGGTTATTACCCATGTTTTCTACCAAATATGGGTTTTTTCATTATTTTATAAGGAAAAAGGATGAATATATTAAAATAATACCATTATTGATATGGAAGTTAGTCATCTCCTTAAATAAATGATTTTAAAACCTTAAAATATATTATTCATTTTGGAGGATTCATACAGGCTTGATAAAATTAATAAAATAAACGTAAAATAAAATTATTTTAAGGGTTAAATATATATTTGTTCATGGATACCATTTAAAGTGTATATTACATCATTTTTTGGGCCATTATTATGTCATAATAAACATCGTATATTTATATCGTATTTAATTTTTACTTGAAAATTCGATTATCTTCTAAGATTATGAAAAGTTAACCATTGAATAATTTCAACATTTTGATTCAAAAAAATATTAATGTTATCTAAAAAAATTTATAAATATGTGAATTTTCACTTTTAAAATAATAATCTACATTTATTGAGAAATGTTGGTTTTTTTACAATAACAGTTTTTGAACCCTTATAAAAAATACATTTGACTCCATAAAAATAATATGATCATTTATATTTAATAAAAATTAGTTAGTAATAAGATTTTACTAAAATGTTATTTATTTCAAAAAAATCCATTAATTCATAAATGCTTTAATTGAATTTGAATATTACCCAAAAATATAATTCTGTGTTTTATTGTATCAGAATTAAAATCATTTATAAAGTAACAACAGTAATAAGAAGATATAAAAATTATCCTATTGAAAATAAAATATACATATTCATATTATTAGGGTCTTGATACATAGCCCTTAAATGCACCATAAAAATTTATAAGGGTAAGGTGTGTGATGATGCAACTTTTATGGGGTGGTTCGGCGTACATGGTTTGGGTTGTGATCTCGATGTGCTTGAACATATGATGTAAAGAGTTTCACTCATACTTAAGTTGTTGGATCTCATCATTGGATTAGTCAAGGTAAAATCGCAATGATTCTATCTACCTTAGAAACTCCAATAAATGGGATTTATAGGGTACTATCCTGCTAGTTTAGACCACCACTTTCTTCGTTTATTTCAATTGGATTTGTCAAAACCCTACATTTATACTAATCATATAATCACTTTTGAATGGATATATTATCAATGGTTAAGATTCCTTAATGGTATTTTAAATCTGATAGGATATAATAAAACCAAGAAATTCAATGTGTTTTCTATAATTATAATACATAATAGGGTATTTAATTCAACCACAAAGGGAATTTTATTTTTAAAAGTTATGGTCGTTATAGATATATCTCCCCAATACATTAAGTAATTATTTTTTTCTCTAGGAAATATATATTGGAATTAACCAAGCAGGATATTCCATTTGTAAGAGTGTGTGTAAGAGTGATTCTAAAGGTGATGTGAAGATGATGTCCCAAGGTACCTACATGTATCTTCAATAATTTAAAATGAGTTTCCATGGAATTATTTTGATTTAAAAAGTTATTCTAATGAGATTATGTTTAAAGGAAATTTATTCCTCCTTTTAATGATAAAAATATGTTTTCAAGAAAAAAATTTCATGAGTAGCTATGTTTTATAAGAAACCCTCATGATTATGATTTTAAATTTAAGATTTATTATGAGGTATTTTATGAAAATAATTAGGTAATGAAGATTATTTCATGATTAAGAAAATGAATATCCGATATTAATGTTTATTATGTAAAAAATGAATATAAAAAATTATGGGATTTTGTGATTTTAAAAATGGTATAATGGGTTTATCTCTTTCTATATCCATTACTATGATTTTTTCTCTCATCCCAGGTTTTCAAAAGTATTTTCACAATGCCTAAAGATGAGTAGGAACTATATAAAGTTTTATCCTTACACTATGAGGATTCATCTTAAAAAAGTGAATTTGTTTTTAATAAAAAAAGAGTTTAAATTTAATAATCCTTTTTTTGGAAAAAATAAATATTTAGAAAAAAATTATGCTTTTTTTGTAAGGGTTGATATGTAATATTTTTTCCTAATTCTATAAAAATATAAACCTAAAATATCATGGGAATATAGTAAAATCCAATAATTTTTATTAAACTCATAATTATGAAATGATTAGGGCATGGGTCTCTTTACTTTATTCCTATAAAAATTTCATATTGGGAACACCACACTTTATTTTTATTTTCCAAATTTCTCTCTACATAGTTCCCATATTTCATATTCTTCTCTTCCTTCCTTTTGAAAATAAAATAATTGGATAATTCCTTATCATTATTGATGGAAATTTTCATTATCTCTTCATTTTAATAAAAAATTTGAGAGACTAATTCCCTTAAAAAGATTGTCTCAAATACATAATATAAGTGATCAATATTACTTTCTAGATTAGGTATATAGTTTTTAGCATGTCTTTTTAACCTTTTAAATTTATCCACATACACATCAATAGATTCCCCTAACTTTTATCTTAAATTTAGAAAATTTCTTTCTATGTTAGACCATTTCTCATGAGGAAAGTACTTTTCAAATTATATCACCTTAAAATACATCTATTCCTTATTCTATGTCTCATATTCCCTCTTAGTGTTTTGAATCAATGTCCACCATTGGTCCTCATCTCCCTTTAATCGATATAATACCATGAAAACATTCTCCTTGTCACTACATCCCAAGGAAAGGAATACCTTCTTCAGGGACTATATCCATTGTTAAACTACTAATGGATTCATGGTTTAATTGAATGATGGAGTTTACTGCCTTATAAACAGGTTTAAAATAGCTACACTATGTTGTGGAGAAATAGGTTGATTCATAAGGGAACAATTATCAGTCATAACCTGAGTCAACTTACCTAATGTAGTTATAATATTCTAATATCCAACACCAACCTCATCAAGTTTCTCTATATAGAAATTCATACATTGATTATGTGAGTTGACATGATTTTTGTTCCTTCCATTTGGCTCTATTTTGAGAAAATGGAAAATATTTAATTAGTATACTAATAAAACTATGAATTATAAATCATGGTATATAATTTATAAAAATTTGTTGTAAATTAATTTCATGTAATCTAAATGTATTTATAGAATATCCTAAGGGTTTATTAAAGAGTCATGTTCTATAAATATGTTATTTTAAATCTAATTCCTAAGTTTTCTACAACAATTTCTTTGATACCAACAATAACTCCATGACTACAATAATCTGTAGATGGTTTTTATTTTAATATAATGGTACAGAAAACATACATCACAATATATAGGACACATCAATTTATTAGTATTGGAAAAATAGATGCATGAATAAAGATTAAATTACATTGAAAATATAATATACATCATTTTAATACATGAAAATTTATTATTACTCTATTAAAATCCATAAGTCACATGTAGTAATCTTCGTGGTTTTCTATGGAAATGGTAAACAATATAAATGGGTGAGTGAAAATGCTCAGTAAGGGGTATCATATAATGTAAATTATTATATATAAGCATGGAATCATGAATTTGATAGGAATAAATAAATTCCTTAAAAATAGAGATATTAGTATAATAAATCCAAGAATTACATTATAATGAATAAATGAATTGATAAAAATAATTAATATTATAGTTATAGGATTCATCATTATAGACATCATAAATAAATTTTCATGGCCTATTTCTGAGATATCATACATAAATGGGTAAGGATTACACCAATTAACAAAATAGTTTGTCAAATAAGATATATCATTACATTGAGGAGCTATATAATTTATAGGCCCACTCATTAATAATAATTCTAATGCATTTATTAGATGAATAGAATGGATAAACAATACATATCATAATGTTCCCTAAGGAAACACATACATAGTCATGGTTTGGTAATTAATAGTTTTCCATATAAAAATAATAGATATAGAGAGTGTCAATATTTACCTATTAAATAGAATAATGTGAATATCTAGGTGAATATAAAACAATTATCTTATAAAACTATAGGATATTCATAAAGTAATGGAAATTATCCTAATAAAAGGAATGATAACAAGATAGTAGTGAAGGATACTTTCAGGTAATAGGGATATTAATAGGAAATACTCATTTAGTTCAATAGTTTGTAATGGTAGGAGACCAAATAAATGATAGAAAAAATAATACTCAGATACATGCTTCTGAATCTAGTAGAACACTTATTTTCTTTAGATGCATAAATTGAAAATTTATTTTAATTACATAAAAAAATTCAAATCCTTTTTTATGGTTTCTAAAGAGCTTGTGAATAATCCAAATATATCCTACTTGAGTATCAAACCAGGTGTGTAGTTAACCTCATTTTTTGTGCACCAAGTAATGATCGAGTTAATACTCAAAAAACATTTTAAGGGTTATTAACCCTAAGTGGATATGAGATAGATCTTTCATCCACTTGTAGTATCCAAACAATATTTTCATTTCTATGGATCCACATGCTCTTTAATTAACTAAAATTTTAAGATATTTTCCTATATTAAGATTTATCCATTAGGTTGTCACTAATGTTTTAAAATTATAATGGATTAAGAAGGTATTATAATGAGAGTAAATAATAATATATCATTGATAATATGATAAGAAACATATAAAAATGAATCATAATAAAATTTCACATTGAAATAAAAAATAATTATAGAGAATTACATAAATAAATGATAAGAATGGATTAAGGACTCTTATATCAGTATGATAAAGTTTTAGGAAAAGGATATAATGAGAGGTAATAATTAATATATCATTAAGAATATATCAAATCAATGACAATACCATGTAACTACAAGAATGGTAGTATATGAAAAATAATTTTAAATTATAACAAAAATATTTGAACTGAAAAAGAAAGAGGATGATCGAGGACCCTTACCTTAAAAGGTATCTTATTAAAGCTTGATAAGAGCACCTTATAACCTTATAATCTTCTTGGAGAGACCTTTGAGAGAGAAAATAAAAGGATAACCATGCTCAGTAATTTTGGAGTAAATATTAATTGGGGATGGGTGGGTATTTATAGTAAATGAGTCATATTTGTATATTAATTTACAAACCATAGGCCATGGACTCTAAGTTAATAAAAAAACATTGACCTTACCTTGGTTTTATCCCATGGTATTTGAAACAGAGGTCCTGGTTTTTGGATTTTCAAATTTTAAGAACCAAAATCATTTCAAATATATTATGTTGGATGTGAAAAATAATCTTATTTGTATAGATTTTGTTTTAATATTAAAACATACTTTAGGTTTTAGAAAAATTTTATAGGTTTATAAAATTAATTATATTGCTTTAAAATAAATTATTTTAATGAACAAACCCATTTTTTCAACAAATCCTTTATGATACTTATTACATCTTTTTAAATTGTGATACCATAATACCTACCATATATTTGAACTGTATTTTACTTTTTACCCAAAATTTTGATTATATTCAAAAAATAGGAAAATTTATTTGTTGGATAACTTTGACATGTTGATTCCAAATTTGAAGTCCTTTTTTGACAATAATTCTATATCTATGTAAAATTTAATTGTTAAATAAAAAACTTGTGTGTTTTAAAATCACTCATTTGGTGCCTAAAATTAAAAAATTATTCTTATTTTTATTCTTAGATGTATGGTGTAATTATATTATTATTCATTGATATATATATATATATATATATATTATTAACTATTAATTTTATTATTACCAAATAATTTTATAGTACTCATTTTATATTTTATTAAAAATGTAATTTCTAAGTTTTATACTGCATTATATCATGTTGTATTATTATGATGAAGTAATATAATTTTCATTATGGCCTAGGTTTTGGGATAAAATATTTATTTATTATAGTAGAATCTCATGTATTACAAAAAACAACTCATTATAGACACAACAATGAGCTCAAAATTTCTATTTGTGATTCTTTTTAGGGGATATTAACATTCACACTCATAAGATATATATTTATTTAATTAATAAATATTAAATATATCTAAGAACCAACTAGATCATGATTATACCAAATTAATCCCAAAGGTAAACATAAATTTTTGTGTTCAACTAAACCAGTAGAATTTTTTTAAGGTAAATTAATAATGTAAATTTTCCATTTTACCATTTTTAAGGACTTTTGACCTTGAAACTCAAAATAGATTAATTCATAATGGGGAAAAACTAGGGTTACTACATCCTCCCCACTGTTAACTCTTTTAATCATCTAAAAGGAAACAACCTAAGCTGAAAACCAAGAATATTGTTAAACAACCTCAAGTACGAAACTCCAAATTCTCACCTATGATGATTCTCCTTGATATTTCCAAGATCTTAGTGAACCCAGGACACATCCATGTGAGTAAAATATCCTCCCTTAATAACACCTCATCCTAATAGCATAAGTGAAAACCACAAACCATTAACATCAATTTTAGAAATGTTTTTAATAAATGGAACTAGATATAGATGTGTTACACTCCCCGCCTTTAAAGTTCCCCCATAATCTATCTCATGAAAACCATCGATTCACTTAAAACATGAATGAAGGGTGATCCAATTAAAGATTACACACTGGCCTTATAATATCTCAATTAAATATTCTTTGAGTTCTTATTAAACTTCTAGACATCTCACAACAAGGTTTACAAACCAACATTATCGACTCCAAGAATAGGTACATCACTAAACCCAAATCTTCCTCCATTTTATATCATCAATAGAACCATGAAACCACACCTAAAACTCCAAATAGGATCACATTCACCACTGAAGTACATGATTGGGTTGTGCTCACTCTTAAAGAATGTTATTGACTAGTACACCAGGAAACAAAATCTACCTCATCATGCCTCCAACCAACCCCAAGACCTTTGGTGACCCACTCCTCTACAATATAATGCATCCAATACTAAACATTTATATAACCCTAATTTATTATCTACAAACCCTAATATACTCCTATCAAAACACAAGAAACTAAAACTAAACACCTTCAAGTAATATAATTTACTATAGAGATGTATTTCCTATAAAATGGCCATGAATTATCAACTAAACTTACCCGCACTAAGGTTTTAGGTTTCTTAATTTAAAACTACTCATCACAAAACCCAAGATGATCCTTATAGAAAACCCACTATAAAATCCTAAAGAAACATCATATATCACCAACCTTTAGGAGAATATATCAAATGTAATGCATTAAAATACTTGATCACACACGATCCTATTTTTGATGCTTCTAAATTAGACCTCCAATAACCATTAACATGTGGGGATTTAAATAATTATAAAAATATATATCATGTGTTCTAATTAAAAAACAAAAATATCAAGCGTAGATGTTGAGATATCTACTACAACTACTAAGCATAATAATTATCTCTATGTGGTAGCTACCATGACCCCGCTACACCATTCTGACCACATAAGACTCCATAACCTCAAGATTTTCAAAAAGTAAAATCCACTCAAAACATCACAAATTTCATTCTAAATGAATGAAATTTTTTATCCTAATATCATACCTCAAGATCCTATCACAATTTTAGTGTTATTGGAATAATCCTAATTAAAAATATAAGGCTCATGATGCTTTCTCTAAAATTAGATCAATAAGGGTGGCATCAATGAAGACCAACACAAAAATACATAATTATCAAAAACATAGCAGAGTCATTTATTACTCCTAGCATCATCACTAGAATTTGTAAGTTTATAGTGATATTTGAAAATTGGTCATGGAATTTCTTCCACATGGGATCAATGATAATACCATATATACCTTGTTTTTTCCTTTAGGAACCCCCTTGGTTTCACCTCATGGGTTGAAGAGGTCTCACTAAGATTAATAAAAACCTTCCTCCAACCAGTCTACTAGTTAGCCAACATCTTCTAGATCTCATCCAGACTATCCAAAAAACTATAAAAGATAAAAATATAGTGTCTAAAGAAATATAATATGAAATATAATCCCTTTATGGGAAAAACTATATTCTCTATAACATTCACATTCTCAAAAAAAACTGGTAGAAACTACCCCACCATAGTGGAAAAAACATGTCAAACTATAGTCATTAATTGAATCCCCATAATATTTTCTAAACTCTCTAAAACAAACTTTTTAAGGATCAAAAACCATATAATCCAAATGAATGATGATAAATCATATTCATATCATAACAAGATGGGATCCTAGAAACAATTTTATGCACATGATGGGAAACTCAAAACTCAACCACTATGAGTAAAGGATGATCACCATCAGTAAGAGTTTTTATCAATAAGTTCTTGTTATTATCCCCATTAGAATATCCAACATATGAAAAATAATACACAATTAAATGAATGTTTCTTACTAATTTTAATAAGCATGAGTGTTAGTGTAAAAGACCCAAATTGTACCACAAACCTTATGGGTTACTTTCTTCACAAACATATACATTTGTATATACACAAACACCATCACATATACCAGAATTTCATCACTAAATGATCAACAGTGCCTAAATTAGGAAGACCTTTCATCCAAAATATGTTTTCAATGTGGTACTCAATCTATAACATTGATCTGAATAACTATAGAAGACCATAATCCAATCCTGAGCTAGAGTTCACTTTGAATAAAAAAACTCACAACATCCAACACTCACTCTAGGTCTCCAGTGTAAGTGGGTATTATAGTAAATCAAAATTCTAAAACAAATTCTCACTATAAATCTCAAATCTATAGATAACTCAAACTAGATCATTTCCACGGTGTACCTCGTTTGCATCCTCAAAACATGATTGGTCATAATCATATTACCTGAAAAAGGGTAAAACACATTCCTATATCATCATAGAGAAGTTTTTTATAAATGATAAAACTACACTGTTGGTAGTGTAGTGTCATCATGAGTTTGGGTAAATGCCAACCAATGGCTCACTAATATGCAAAGGGGAAATCAAAATTATGAATCACTATTTGGTTGGTGAGTTTCTAAACTAGAAAATAAGCATAAATCTTTGATTCCATACAACCTCTACCACCTATGGATTATGCCCTCCTAATAAAACCATAATCCATCTATCTCTAAAATACATATAGTATATCCAAACTATAAGCATCATTATCTGACTCATAGAAACTACCATCGTCCCTGTAAAGAATATTTTCACTAAGCATGCATGATGAAATAATTTACCCATTGCTCATAAGGTAAATATACCTCCAAATCAGATTACATAATGATACCACATCACCCAAATGATCTTTAGGGAGAGGATAAAGTACTATAATTGGGTCATCACTATAAGAACTTGTGATTTTTCATACTGGAATTTTGATAAAAAAATTGAACCTTTACTTTAATATTCTTATAAGGGGTAAAATGGTAATTGTATTCTAGAAGATGATGTCAAATGATTTTTCTAACCACTATATTTGTCTTAGAATAGTATGTTTACACTAAGAAAAAAATTGAATTAAACATTTTTTTAATTTTAATGGAATGATTAATATTTAATATTTAATTAATTAAATATTAATTTATTCACATGAATTCATTTAGATATATATTCTGAAAATAGTGTTAGATTTATATTTTTCTTATTAGTTGAGTTTGTAATGGGGGGGTTTTCTAAGGTGAGTCATAAACTCAAGTCGTACATCGAGGCTAGTCTCAAACCCCTTTTTCTTTTTCTTTTATTTTCTTCCTTTTCTTTTTCCTTTTTTTTCTTTATCTTTCTTTATTAGTTTCTCACATACACCCCCTTGGGAATATTGTGTCACGTGAATAAGATATATAGGTAGAGTTAGATAGAGTTATATGGTAATAGGAAGTGAAGTTTTGCTAAAGAGTTCAAGAGGACCTCGATAGTCATGCGGTAGCTGCAGATCGTGGAAATGGGCGAAGCTTCGGCAGATTCTAACCAAAGGTAGTCCATTTTTAATTTTTTCTATAATTCCCCATATATTTAATAATTCATAGTTTTAAAACACCTTTTATCACTAATTAAGACCCTATTGGGTATATTTTTACCTTTTTAGGAGAAAATGGGAGTTTTGGGCTGATTTGAGGGGTTTCCCATTTGGAAATCCTGATCACAAAATGTGTAGTTTAGGAACACGTGCCTTATGTACTTCACATTTGGGAAAGATGTCTTCTAGAAGTATAAATTGTGTACTAGTACTCGGTTGTGTATTCTAGTACATGGCCAATGATTCTGTGTAGGGGAACATGGCCATATAGAGTACACATCCAGACCCCTTGTGGGTCGCACAACGTGTAGAGGTACGTGACCCGGAAAACTACATGGCCAAGACATCTGAGGTACAAGGGTCAATACCCCATATAGAATACAGACCATTTTACTTACTTAAATTCCATGAACATGGGTTTTACATTCCAATTCTAGCTGGAGTACATTCCCATGTGAAGCTTCAAGGGTACACATTGTATACTAGGGTATACACATTGTGTACTCCTCCCTTACTACCCTTTTGAGGTTTTTTCATGTATTTATTCCATGTAGATGAAATTGGACACATTATTAGTCCATTTTGAGTATATTTCTATGTATATCATGATTTTGAAACCCTTGAGGTGATTTTAATACTCCTAGAGGTGTTTTGGTCATTTTCTTAAATAAAGAGGTTTCTCCTCCGGTAATCAAATTTAATTATCTATTGAGAGTGAGACTCCTTAAAATTATATGGGCTATTATAAATATCTCTAGTATAATGTTCAAATACTCTTAATTTTTTCTAATATGTCATATTATATTTTTACCTATAGGACCCCATGTAAGATTCCCCTACCTATATATACATACAATGTTAATGAGGGTCACATGTAGGACACATTTTCCTATGTACCATCTTTGAGGATTCTGAGTAGGATTCCTATTATGTGTATTGACTTAAGGGACCCAGTGGTTTCCCGGGTGTTTGACCAGCCCTGAGCTAGAGAGTTGGGGGTTTGGGTAGATATGATAGTGGGTGTCACTATAGAACCCATGCCCAACTTTTAAGGCCATGGGGCAGTGAGAGTAATGGTGGGTTTAGGAGTACCGACACCCTCACTCTATTATTTATGAATTTACTTGTTTACTACTAATGTAGTGATGATTACCAAATATGATTCCTAGTTTTTGGTCAATGATCCTGATGTGATGTTACTTTATTTATTGGTATTTCTAAAAATATTTCCTAGGATCTGAATTCGGATCCTTTTTATTGATTTTTATTTTATTATGATGCACAAATTTGTTTCCTGTTATTTGTCTTCTAAGAATTTTATTTGATTGTTCTCCTATTATTAGAATTATCATATGTACTTCGTGTAATTTGGCCTTTGAACCTTATTTATTATGATATTCGGGCATGGAATCTCTATGATTATGATATTCAAGCATGGAATCTATATGATTATGATATTTAGGCATGGATTCCCTATGTTTACGATATTCAGTCATGGATTCCCTATGATTATAATGTTTACGAATGGATTCCCTATTGATTGTGATACTCAAGTGATGGGGATTATTACACTCTCCTTGATTGATTACTTGATCATGGTGTTCACACCTCACAGATGATGTAACATATACTCAATGGATGATTACTATCTCCTTGAGGAACACCTAAGATTCTCTATAGGGTCAATTGGACACACCATTATTAAATTGACCAGATGTAACTCCTAGTGATGGGGATGTTAATACATTTATATGAATGGATATAAATCATGAAATTTGATCTAGAGAGCATTCCTTTTACAGATCACTTAAGGTTCAACCCCTTAGGTATGGAATCCCACCTTTTATTACATAAACTTTTCATTATATTTTACAAAATATAGGATCTTTTAAAGTTTAGTTTCTTATAAATAATGTATATAATACATGAAAACTTAAACAATATTCTCAAAAACTTTAAAGGATTATGCATTCATTCATCTTAAGTAATTTTACTAAATCTCATAACTTTGGGACATACATCAAGGGAAAGGGAGAGCATAAGGCCCGGTAAGGGAAAACAAGGGAAACAGTTTACTTGTGATCTTGACGAATATCAATAAGAACTTGAAGAAATACATAAAGGCACAAGAAAAAGGAATATAATAATAATAAGAACATGAAAAATATTTTGGAAATGTGGTTACACCATTTAATTGAGTCATTCATAAGCATAACACTAGGGTTTATCACCAAGTGTCATAAAAATTACTAAGGTAATTCAATAAGGTATCGTAAAACATGTCACCTATAGAGATTAAATTATTTACCCAATGCATTGGAGATATATTAGGTAACACACTTCATATGTATTAATTAATTTGAGCCACATATATCATAAAAAACATTTCATAAATAACATGTGTAGAATAAAATAAATGAGTTTCATATCAAAATCACGGAGGTAAAAAAAGTGCATAAAGAACAAGATCATTATGTCATTTTTAACCCACGGAAAGGGAATGAATGTTTTATGTATGTCAAACCCAGAATCAAATAAATAATTTAAAAATCTGGTTTAATACCTATAGAAAATAAATAGTTTGGTTATTCACAAAAAAAAGAAAATAAAAGAGAATTTCTAGAGGATAAGAGATAAATTTTGAGAAGTAAAATCAGCGGTATAACAGGTATGAAACATGGTTTTAGAAAACATTAAAAAGAGAGGGTAAAAGGGTATAAAATTAATAAAAGACTCCTAATACAGTAAAGGTATGGAATAAAATTGATAGAATAACATATCAGGTAAATTTTAAACACATATCACATAAAAAGGGAACTTGAAAGGAATACAGATGTTGATATTTCCCTTACCTTGAAGAGTAACTCCTAAAAATAGAAGATTGGGACCTTGGGGGATTGAGATAACCTTGGGAGGACTACTTGGGAGGTAAAACTATTAAATATTCATGGAGGATAAATTTGTAATGAAATATAATGGAGAAATGAGTGGGTATTTATATAAAAAGTGGGGGGTTTGTTTATTAATTTCCTTGGACACATAGGTAGTGGTAAATTAAAAACCATGGTCCTTCTCATGGTATTTTTCCAAGGTATTGGCCACTTGGGACACTTATCATGTAATTATAATCCAAAAGAGTCGACTATAATTTTA
This sequence comes from Viscum album, assembly GCA_963277665.1. Lineage (NCBI taxonomy): Eukaryota > Viridiplantae > Streptophyta > Magnoliopsida > Santalales > Viscaceae > Viscum > Viscum album. The sequence goes on along the minus strand of OY728119.1, from coordinate 286,521,717 downwards.
TATTACATAATATATCATTATAATGTCATTAAACATATTGAAAACTCAAAACTGTATTTTTACTATTCACCGGAAAGCAAAATATTTTAGAAAATTCTCATAAATTCACCCTAACCTAATTTCGACACTCTAATCTCAAAAATGATTCTTATTTTATCATAATAATTCTATAATTATGAGAAATTTGACCTTTAAATATAAAAATCCATATTTATTAAAAATAATAACGGATAAAAAATGTATAGTAAAATTTCTAAAACTAAAAAAATATTATTATTTTATCATTTAAATTTAAATAAGAGTGTTTTAATAATACTATTTCATTAAAATAAACATTATTAATAATACATTATTTTATTTTCATAATTATATCTTTTTTTTTGTAAAATTACAATTTTTTTCCAAAAAAATCTATTTATCAAAGTCATCATATTTTTAAGAAAAATTAAACTCAAAATGGAATTAATGGAACAAAAATTTTATTTATATGATGGGATTATAAATTAAGTAACTAAGTACATGGCACATAATCCCTTATAACACTTGCATACAACCTCATGGTAAGTTGTACAATGGTGATAGATTCTTAGGGTGGCTCGGATAACATCGCCTAAGTAGTGATTTTCACTAACTTGAACTTATCCCGTAAGAGATTTCGTTCAATCCTTACTTGTTGAAGCTCATCTTGGTCTTGGTCAAGAGAAAATCTAAAATACATTACCCCCCCCCAATTTCTAAAAAATAGGCTTCGTTCGGCATGACTCTACTGGATAGGGTCATCGGATATTCTTTCTGCATTAATTTTCCTTTATTGTTTCTACTTATAAACAATAATTATAACATTAAAATTATTATTAAGAGTATAGTTTTCAATAATCATATTGACTAATTATCATAATTAACCAATGGTCATATAACGATCGAAAATCGATGGTCACATTTCAAAAATAAACTCACATCATTATTAGAGAGATATAGTTTTGTTTTGTATAATATAATATAACATGAATTTTTAGGAAACAAAAATCATTCAAAAAGTATGGTTTGTTACATTATTTACCCCTTAAGAAATTTCTCCCCTGAAATTTCAACTTGTTCCCTTGGTTGAGAAAAGGTGAGGGTATTTTGCCTCATTTTTTCCTTTGGTTCTTATATCGCTTATTCATATTTTTTGTTTCTTCATAACACTTTAACAAGGTGGGTAGTCTTTTTGTGTAGAACCTTATCTCTAAGGTCAAAGATTTCCATTGATTGTTCTTCATATGAGAGTTTATGTTCCAATTGTACAAACTTGGGATTTAGTACACGTGAAGGGCCAGGTATGTAATTCCTCAAGAAAGAGATGAGGAAAACATCATGAACTTGAGCTAGATTTGGAGGATGTGAAATTTAATAGGCCACTACTCCTATGTGATCAAGGATTTCATAGGGGCCATTATACCTGGGGTTGAGATTCCCTTTCTTTCAAAACCATATGACTCTCTTCCAAGGTGACATTCTAAGGAAGAATTTTTTTTCAACATCAAAATTCAAGTCCCTTATAATGTTGTTAACATAGAACTTCTGCTGAATCTGAGTATCCTTTATGTGTTGTTGGATGGCATGAACCTTTTCTGTCATCTCTTGCACAAGATCATATCCAATAAGATTTATCTCACCAGCCTCATCCCAAAAAAGAAAAAGTTCTACAGTGATCCCCATATATATCTTTATAGGGTGATATTTTAATTCTTGAATGGAAGTTGTTATTGTATGAGAACTCAAATAATAGGATATGGTGATCCCATCCAATTTTAAATTCCATTGATCATGTTCTTAGTGTTTCCTCGAGTTTTGGAATAGTCCTTTCATATTGGCCATCAATTTGGGGTGATAGGTCGTACTGAAATCCAATTAGGTACTCCATGAATGTTGAATACTTCTCTATAAAAATGATGTGAACCTTGGATCACGATCATAAATAATAGAAAGTGTCACTCCATGCAACCTCAATACATCCTTTACATAAATCTTGTCAATTTGTTCAAGGGGGAAATCTTCCTGAATAGATATACAATTGGAAGTATTGGTGAGATGGTCCACTATAAACCATAATTCATTGTTTCCTTTATATGTTTTCGAGAGACCATTGACAAAGTCGATAGTGATATTTTCCCACTACCATGATGGTATGGGTAGGGGTTGGAATACCCCTTTAGGATTTTTTCTCTCTGCCTTCACTTTTTGACACACCAAGAACCTTGTAGTTTAGTCACCTATATCCCTTTTTATGTTATCCCACCAATAATGATCAATAAGGTCCCTATACATTTTATTGCTCCTAGATGTATATATAAAGTTGAGATATGAGCTTCATCTATAATATCCTTATTTATTTCTGTAATATATGGAACACATGTCCTTGTACAAAATTTCAATACACCTTCTTGATCAATATTTAACTCTAGAAACTTCCCATTCTTCACATTATCTATCATATTCTATAACAAAGGTTATTCTATTTGAGATTTCTTGATCTTATCTAGTAATGATGGTTGATAAATAATTTGGTATAGGTTGGATGATTTCCCTTCTCTTATGATTCCAATGTATATTTTTACTAGGTCTTTGATCAAAGTATCTCCTTAAATCCTAATCATTTCCAACACAATAGGTTATTTATTACTTGATTCATCAATGGATTTGTTTTCTCTTCTGGGGTGATAATGAATTGAACAATCATAGTATTTAAGAAGTTTCAACCATCTCCTATGTCTCATGTTCAATTGATTTTGTGTGGAAATATACATCAAACTCTGGTGGTCTGTGTATATGATACTCGCTCAAATTTACCCAGAAGAAGAAGGTAGGACGGTCCTTGTAGTCTAGCTTGGGTTGTCAAATCCTCAGAGACCTAAGAAGTAACCTATAGACACACACATTCTAAGGATTGTTTTTGGATATTAAGTGGACAAATTGGGTTGATTTTATATGGGTTTAATTTATCACTAATAGTTTTAAGTTAATTAAAATTAAGGTAATGAGTTGATCCTAGGTTATCGCTCGGGGTGGATTAGATGAATTCCTTTTTTAATGATTTCAATTTCTTATAATTGAGATGGATTCATTTAGGAAGATCAAACGAAGTCATCACTTACTATTTTAATGCCTACACACCCTAATATTAATCACCAATACACTTGAGGGATCAAAGTTTTGATCACTCCAAGGTAGAGGTTCGTATTAGCACTTAAAATGTGTGACCTAAAATTCAATAAGGATGAGGAGGTTTTAAAATCATCAAATAATAATCTCATTTAAAAGAAGTGATTAGACATTAATGGAGTGATAAATAACATCCAATCCAGACCCTTTCTACTCCCTTGGATCAACCCATAAAAGTGTTATCCCTCCATTGATGACATGTCTTCAACGGAAGCGGTAAGTAGACTTACGAGGGTGGAATTGAAGAAGTAAAATAAACAACAAAAATCGATCACTCCTCCGTTGTGTGATAAATATCACAAAGTATGGTGTGAATAAATTCACACCTTGAGCCAACGGTATCAATGTGATAATTATAAGAATGGAATAAGATTAAAGGAAGAACTTTTATTAAGAAACTAAGGTGAATTAAACAACTTACATGAGAAAGAAATGTGATTACAAACACAAAGCAGCAGCATAACACTACAATGAAACCATGCACAAAAGATTCTTAAATCCTCCAACACCACTGCCTTAAATAGTCATTTTTGAGCCCTTGGGTCGATCCTCCAATATTCCAAGTCTCCTCAATTAATTGTGGTAGGCCATAGGTGGGTGGAAAGTAAGGGAGAGTTGATTTTTCCACCCTTGACCCGAGGTGGAAGCCAACTTTCCTTCACCGAACATAAGTTCTTGTAATACCTTCTAGATGGCCGAATCAGAGTGGTCCATAGAAGACGAAAATGGATACTTGGATTTCTTCTAACCTTCTATAAAAGTTTTGCCCATTTGGAGTTTTGGATTCCGATATATGATCATATTAGTGGGCTGTTTTTCTAGGCCGGAGAATCTGGCCCAGAATTTTATCTCTAAATTGGGCCGCTTAAATAACCATAATGGAGGCAGAATTAGCACTGGCTCCTAAAGAACTATTTGTTCATCTATATGTATTATAGTATACTTTGAAATTTGGGCTTCATTAGGCCTGTATTGTGGGCCCCACATTCTCATCAGTACACTGGTGTCCAATCTGCCTTCTCCAGAATTGTTTCTTTTCATCGCCAAATATCTCCTTCATCCTTTATGAATCATCCATTGATCCCTGAATGAAAAATGTTTAAATTTAATTGATGATCCATTTCAAAAAAATATATAATTAAAATATGGATAATTATATTCCTTATAATTAGATGACTCGTTGGGCCTAAATTGGTGTATGTTAGGCATGAAGTGCACAAATGATGAGAATGGATATTCAAAATAAAAATCCACTAACTCAGGCCCATAAGATCAAAAATGAACATTTAATACCATTAAAATGTAATTAACATATATTTTTTTATTGGATAATCATTATATATCACATTTCTCCCTGTAAATATAATGCCTCCATATCTTCAAGCAAAAATAACCACAGCCTACTCCAGATCATGTGTAGGATAGTTCTTATCATGAGGCTTAAGCTGTTGAGATTCATAATCAATCACTATATTTTTTTTCATGAGGACACACCCAAGACATTTTAGAAATGAATCACTAAAAATAATGAATCCTTCTCCGATAGAGGGTAGAGTTAACATGGGTGTAGTAACTAATCTCTTCTTAAACTCTTGGAAACTTTCCTCACACTTCTTTGTCCATAAAAACATAACCCATTTTCGAGTTAACTTGGTTAGTGGATTAAAAATTATTGAATTCTTTTTCAAAAACCTCCTATAATATCCTACTAAACCAAGTAAACTATAAATCTTAGTTACTATTATAGGATGGGGACAATTCTCTACAACCTTTTTCTTTGTAAGGTCAACTAAAATTCCTTCATTGGTTACAATGTGCCCCAATAAATCAACCTGTTGTAACCAAAATTCACATTTTTTTAACCTTCCAAATAACCTCTCCTTTATCAGAGTTTTAAATATAACCCTTATATGATCCTCATTATCCTCGAAACTTTTGGAATATATCATAATATCATCAAACAAAACTACCACAAATCTATCAAGGTGGTCCTTAAAGACTCTATTCATAAAATCCATAAAAATAGAAGGAAAATTATTCAAGTTGAAGGGAATAAAAACAAAATGATAATGCCCAAATTTTGATCAGAATGTAGTCTTTGGTATATATTCTTTATTTAACCTCAATTGATGATAACCAGATTGAAGATCAATCTTGGATAAGAATTGATCCCCATGAAGATAGTCAAATAAATCATTAATTCGTGGAAGAGGGTATTTTTTTTCACTATAATCTCATTATGTTTTCTATAATCAATTCATATCCACATTGATCCATCCTTATTATTCACAAATAACATAGGTTCTCTTCAATAAGACACACTTGTTCAGATAAAACCCATCACTAAAAGATCTTGGAGTTGCTTCTTTAATTCCTCCAGCTCCAAATTTTCCATTCTATATTAGATCTTTGAAATCAGAATGGAACCAAGCATAAGATAAATGGAGAACTCTACCTCTCTTTTTGGGGGAGGTTTAGGTAACTCCTTAGAAAATAAATCAATGTATTCCTGAAAAATGGGGACTTTTTCTATTCATATACTTTCATTTAATTATTCATCTTCCCTGATCATTTACATAAACAAGGTTATGTGAGGATCTTCTAGACAAATCTCAGGTCGATATATCTATCATTTGAAGATAAATGTAGGTTTTCCATTCAATACTACTAATATTTCCTTGCTTCCATAGTTTATATTAGTATTATACTTTGAGAGCCAGTCCATCCCTAGTATAATGTCGAATTCCAACATGGGAATGACTACTATATTTGTGATGATATTATTCTCACCAAAGTAAATACTAGAGTTTTTATACACTATTAATGATTGGATAATCCTCTAGGATTATTGATTGATAGTTATACTTCTATAAGTTTAGGGATTGATTCTATTTTCTTTGCAAGCTTGAATTAAATAAAATAATGTGTAGAACTAGAATCAAACAAAGTACTTTATATTTGTGAGATAACAACTAGAGTACCTTCCTCCACTTCATTTGGAGCTTCAACTTCAGCTATCTTGATAGAAAAGCCAGAAATTTATCCCTTTTCCTATTTTTAGGTTGATGGTGATTCCCCTCTATTAACTTCGAATTTGGATAGTGATTGGAAAAGTTTCCAAGCAATCCACACTTGAAGCATTGGACTTCAGTCTGGGCCTGCACCACATTACCTTTTTCATTAGTGTTAAGAATTTGAGGCTTCACCTCACTACAATAGTTATGAGAAATATGGTCTTCTATTCCAAACATGTAACATTTTTCTCTCCCGACCAATTAGTTCCATGAATGCTTCTTCCCACATTTTTTTCATGTAGAAAGTTTCACTTGCTTTCCTCCTATTCCTTTATCAAATATCATTTTAAAGTTTGGATTCAAATATTTCTTATTTTCATTCAATCTATAGGACCAATTCATCTCTCCAAACTCCATTTCAACTTTTATAGAACTCCTCATGATCTTCTCATATTATTCATAGTCTCAGTTGGCTAGGTTCTTCCATAGAAGGGGTCTTAGTTCACCGAAGAATCTATCAACCTTCCCATTAGGATCCATGGAAAATATAGGGGTGTAATTATAAAGTCTTTTAAGGTTTATCACATAGATTATCATAGATTCATTTTCCTTCTTCTTCATCTCTAGTAATTCCTTCTCCATTTTCATTTACATGGAACATGGGAAATATTTTTTGAAAAAAAATCCCTTGAACTTTTCCTACTCCATAGATTCAATCTCACATATTGGAATCATGTTTTTAACCAATTTCCACCATTGATAAGCTTCTCCCTATAAGTGGTACACATCCAGGGTGACTTTCTCTTATTTCGAACAATGGAGTACAAAAAATATCTTTTCTATAGAGATTATCCACTATTCATCAATCGTTGGTTCAGTGGATCCACTGAAATAAGGTGGTCGTTGATGCATAAATGACTCAATGGAAGGTTGTTCCCTTTGAGGTGAATCTGGTCTCTCATCTTGATTCAAGTTATTTCTCATTACTTGAGTCGGTTGATTCATTAGTCTCATGAAGTTTTCCATTCCTTCTTCCATCGGAAGGCCGTCAGTGCCTATTCTGTTTTACTCACCATTTACGTGGTTTCCCATACTTCCCTCCATTTTATAAAAGAATAAAACCTTAGTGAGAAATGTGTTTCATTTAATAATCATATAATTTAAAAGGAATTTTATGTATTAAACATCATTCTTAAATATGTTATTCCTTAATAGTAATTACATTTTCAATAAATCCTTCATAATGGTTCATAAAAATATTGTGATTAACTAAACATATCACTAGGAGTGTCAAACCAGGTGAATAGTAAGGCATGTTGTCATGCACCAGTTTATGCTGAGTTGAGCCTGACGAACCATGTCATATTTGATACCACTAAGTACATATTTTTTAGAACCACATCCACTTGTTAATATCCAAACTGGGATTTATATTCTTCGAAACCACTTACTTAATATTTCACCAAAATACCATGATGTTTTATTATATTGTAACTTTTCCATAAGGTTCTTCATAAATTTTTCAAATCCTAATTTCCACAAATAATTAAACCATCCTTTGATACCAACTATAGAATCTCATATTTTATTACATAAACTTTTCATTACATTTTATAAAATAGAGGGTCTTTTAAAGTTTAGTTTCTTAGAAATAAGAAACATAATACGTGAAAACCTAAAACATTCTTCTAAACAACTTGAGAGGCATCTTCATTGGTTCATATTAAGTACTTTTACTGCATCTCATAAACTAGGGTCATACATCAAATGAAAGAGTGAGAATAAGTCTCAGTAAGGTAAAATAAGGGAAACATTTTACTTGTGGTCTTGAGGAATATCAATAAGAACTTGAGAAAATTAATAAAGGCATAAGAAAGAGGCATATCAAAATAATAAGAACATGAATCATAACTTTTAAATATAGATACAACATTTAATTGAGTCATTGATAATCATATCACCAAGGTTAATCATCGAGGTATCATAAAAAATACCAAGTTTTTTCACCAAGGTATCGTAAAACATGTCATCTTTAGAGATTAAATTGAAACATCCCAAGTTTTTATGGATCTTTTTTTTCTAAAATAAATTAAATTTCATTTATATCTTGCAATGAACTAATCCAAATATTCCTTTCAAATGGAACTGAATCGACGTACGTTACATAAAACATTAACTTGGAATCTGTTACACACAACACTGACTTAGCATACATTATACGCAACATCAATGTTTCTATGAAATATAATTTTATTGTTATAATTATTTAAATGAGATAATTATAACCTAGAAGTTAAACTTAGTAATATGAATAGTAATAACTACATTTCAAATATTGTTTATAATTGTTTTTTTATAAATAAAAAATATTGATAACAAAATATATAATTTTTGGTAAATTCCTAATATGTTAAAAAATACTATTTTCTCAAATGAATTGTTTTTAATATCCTTATGTTAAAAAAATAATTTTAGAAAAAATTATAAATTTAATTTTATAAAATAAAATTCATTTTTGAGTTTTAGAATTTCAAAATTATCTTAGGGATAATTTTTGCGGTTTTTCTATGAAACTTCATTTTTTTATGAATAGTGAAAAATACCGAATTTTAATTCAAAACTACATTTTCATATAATTTATTTATAATATTAAATTATATTTTAATTTGGTTTCAAAGTTTAATTAGATCGTATTTTTATCAATTCATCCAATGTAAGTCATTGAGATTAATTTCACTTCAAACTTGGGTAAAAAAACTTAGCAAACGTTTGAATATTTTTACTTTAAAAACTCACATTGTCGACTCGACTTTGAGATTAATTTTAAATTAATTTATTCCACTTATATGATTGGAATTTGGAAAAATTGATTAAATATTTGGAATTATAACAATTTATAAGGTCTAATAAGGTCAAATTAGTTTTTTACTAAAATGATCAGTGAATGTAATTAAAATTAATTATATCGATTAAGGTAAGATTAAGCTTAACTAAGGACTAAATCTTAAATTTAAGACCACAAACAACCTAGAAACTTGTCCAAGATCCATTTTATGGATGTATTTAGACTCTATCATCCCTTGGATCTAATTTTTTCTATTATTGGATCCACTTGGTGTAACATCCCAAGTAAATAAAGAAATGTTATATTTTCATACTTATTAATATTTGTGAATTAAATATTAATTTTTCTTTAAATGGGGATGCTAAGTTTTATGGAATACTTGATATGCAACAACAGGTTTCTTTGAAATCTGATGTTTCACACAATGTAGAGTTATACCGAAAAATAAAATGATAATATAATATTATTTTAAATGGTATTTAACGCCTAGCCATTTTAATGGAGGAAATGAACAGAACTAACTAAAATATGATTATATATGTTTTTAAAATATTTTCACATTTATCCAATAATTTTTATAGTCTTAAAATAAGAAAGAATCCAATTTTAAGCATGAATACTCTAATATTCTTTAAATGGTTGATTTACCACTTTTTAATGGTGAACTGTTTTTAAATATATTTTTTTCACTTTTATATATTCTATTTGACAAAATAAAACTCTTATTTAGAATCGGTACATAAAAATTAACTTCGGGTGAAATTTTGGTATTAATCTGAAAAGGTTCATTTTTTAATGAATCGTGAAAAATACTGTATTTTAGTTCAAAAATGCCTTTTAATCTAATTTATTTATATGGATAGATCATATTTTTAATTGGTTTTAAAGTTTAATTAGATTATTTTTTTACCATTTAATCCAATTTTGGTAATTTTAAGTAATTTCACTTTGAAATTGGACATAAACAAGTGTCAATCTTTTGATAGTTATTATTTCTTAAAAACACGCTTTTTGTTTTGAAAGTGGGAATTAATTTTATATTAATTTATTATACTTAAGTGTTTTGAATTTGGAAAAATGGATTCCATATTTGGAATCATGAGGTCCAAATTGTGTAAATAGGTAACTTTTATTTTTAGACATTATGAATATTTACTTCGGTAAATATTTTATTTACCATGGTTAAAGGGTAAATCTGGTAAATAAGGGTAAATAAATAATATTATAATAACTTTAAATTACCCTAACATGTGTTCTAATCCTATTGGTTGATACATTTCGAACCATGGGAATCATTTGGTTGATTTTGTGACCCCATGGATCCACTTAAGAGTGATAATGACACTTTATATTAATTAATTTAAAGTAAAGGAAAAAATGACATAAAACATATCTTCTAGTAAAAAAACTTTACATAGGGTTATATAAGTTATCTCTTAGAGTATAAATATTCATTATAAACCTAAAAATATTTCATACATCATGGTATTTTTTTATAATTTTTATACATTAAATATATAAAATTATTTATGATACAATAATGATACAATGTTTACCACATTAATGAATGATTTAAATAAATAAGATTATAAAAATTAAAAAAATATCCAAAACCTTTACAATTATTATTAGATGATTTTATTTCAAACATTATTCATCATATCTTTGAATTTAATGAGTTTTGGACCTTTTGAAATTGAATATAAGTTTATAATAAAATAATACTTCAAAACTTACCTAAAGAGCCCCTCCTCCCCCTTATAAAAATCTGTCACCTCTAACCCATTACTCACACCTCTAAATCCCCTTTTATCATCCAATCTCTAACCAATTAAACTCCCTAAATCTCTATCCTCCTTCTATAATCCTTACCTTAGTCATAAGGCACTTCAAGTAAACCTTTTGGTTTAAACCAAAGGAAGTTACCCGATTTAAAGGTAACGTCCTCTCTTAAGATCTTTTATTTTATTTTACTTATCCAACCCATTAAATATTTTTATTCCTTTATTTTATAACAATAAAAGTATCCTCAATATACTAGGTTTTTTTATGAGGATTATTATAACTACACTTACACACACCTCCATCTAATGGTTAAAGAACATACTGTTTCTATGGATGGTGAACTACTGCCTCACGAAACGATGATTGTTCAATTATCTCCTATTGTATATAATGGTGACCATTATGATGGAACTATATTTATATGTTATATATATTATATTTATATTGTTTCTATTCTTCTTTATTTTTCATTTATATCAGAACATTATGTTTTCCATAATGGGTAAAGGTGATAATTTCATTTGAGGAAGTGCAGACTACCACCCCCTCAAAGTGATATGACTCGTTCATACCATTAGTGGAACGTATAAAGGATGGAGATAATTAAATTATATGTGATATTATACTTGAATTATAATATACCTATTTATCATTATGTTTTCATTCTATTAAATATGAAATAGAAATGGAAGTAGCATTCATGCATACGTACGGCTTACCGTCTCAATGAACAGTGCATTTCATTTATTATCTCAAAATGTTATGTACTATTATAAATACATATATAATGGATATATATGATATATATGATATCTAAATCATTAATATTATTCTATAGATAATGTAATTTTTACCATATGGACAATTTGTAATTAGAACAAGTTCATTTTTTACTCAAGTTCTGAACATCGACAAAATGTCTAATATGAACTCAAATAATTAACTAATTGTTATGTCAAGGTAATAAGTGATATAAAGGGAATTATAAAATTTAAAAAATATTAATAAAGTATAAATTAACTTAAGTTTATTATTCAGAAAGAAAAAGTAACAAACGAGTCAATTCGGACACGGGGTAAGGGGTTTCTTATCTCACTTTTAATTCTGTGAGATTTTCATTGTTCACCACTTATTTATTAAATGTGGTGTATTTTGTACTACCATTTGATATATATATTATAATTATTATAATTATATTCATGTTATTCTATTATTAATTTGGTTATTTTTTAACTTTTGAACATACGACTCGATTGATTACAACGTGGTAAGGGGTTTTCATCTCACTTTTTATTCTTGTGAGATTCATGATATACTTGCCGTGATTTCCTTTTGTGTGGTGTATGTACTGCACATGATTGTATTATTTCTTTAATGAGATTTAATTTATGGGTATTTACATATTCATTGTATGATCCTTCCTTCATTGGGTGTATGTTTTGTAAGTTACCAAATCAGTGAGGGAATCTTTCACCCTCCTCTTTTTAAAAGACTTCATTTATGTTATGTATTTTAATTTCCACTTTATTTTTTCAGGATATGTTATTATATATCCTTATTGCTGTAAATTTTGTGTCTAAGTGATGATATAACCTTTTCTCTCTCATAAACTCATTTTATGAATTTTTAATTGACGTCATTAGGTTGATGAATTTTCGTAAGAGAACTTCTTAACCCAATTTCCATTCTTTGGGTTAATCTTATACTTCTTGATTATTTCATGATATGATTATTTGTGGAATCACTATTTATTTATTTATTTAATAATTTCCTCTCCTACTTGTGTGAATATACTTTTGATACACATAATCACTCCATTGATAATTTCTCAATTCATTGATATGAACTTGATAAGGGTATTTTTAACTCAATTTCCATTCATTGAGTTAAACAACCAAGTCATTGGTTTTGTTTTTAAAATAACATGTGTGAATGTACTATGATTTATTTACACTGAATATCCAATCATATTTAGTGTATTTATATTTTTCACACATAATTATGTAATTTATTTATCCTTAATCTAAGGATACCGTCTTTATAAGGGATTTCGTCTCAATTTACATTCCATTGAGACTTCATTGTTGTTATGAACCAATTCACTATTATATGGTGTATATACTGTCCTTTTTCATATTATATAATGAATACCTTTATTCTTATGACATTATAAATTTTTTATTAAACTTTATTCCTCAATTTTTTTATTCAAGCATCTTTCATTTGGTTAAGAACTCATTCACTAAAATATTGTTTTTAAAGATTTATTCTTATAAATATGTCTCATTAATATCCATCTTTTCAAAATGGGTTTAAGGGTTTATTTATACGGACATTAATGTTTTAAAATGTTAATACCTTTAAAATCTTCAAAGTGGTATGGGACACTTTGATTCAAAAATCTCTTTATTAAATATTTTAAATGGTTCTAAAAATGCTTTGATAAAGCATGGATTATGTCAATATCTTGAAATGATATAGTGTTATTTAAATGTGGAGATGTTATCTTTACTTTATTCTTGTTTTATGTTTTATCAATATGTTCTAGTTATTTTTCATTTTTTACATATATGGTTGGTTCAGTAATAAACCTAAGGAGGGTGAGCCTGAGATAGCTCTTCAATGCATTGGCTGACGTGATGGAGGTAAACGTTAATGTTTCTCCTAAGAGATTTAGGGAATATACTGTTATGGGTATTCCAAATGTAAATCCATACATAGTTTGGAAAGATACAATGTAAGTTTTATATGGATGTCACAAGTTATCTTTATGATTTATGATTTCTGTGTTTTATTCATAAATATTTTGATTTCATGAGGTATGTTACGATTGAAAAGTATGGTTTCATTGATTTTTATTTATTGATGGGATAATGTTTTCTTTACTTATTTTAAAACCCTTACTGAGATTTTTATGCTCATCTCAAGTTTTTTTAATGTTTTCCATAGGACTTAAAGATGAATAGGGTCAAGGATGGGATCAAGGAAAAATCATGATGTCTAAAACTTGGAACTACACATGTTTCTTTTTAAGAGTTTTTATTTTATAAAAAAAATGGATACTGAGTAGTAGGGTCTAAATGTAAATTTCAACTTGATATGTAATATTTATTTCCTAATTATATAAAACTCTAAACCTGAAAAGATCCTCAATGTGAATTAATCATTTAATTCAAGATTATGTAATGTTATAAGGTCGGGTCCTTATAGTTGGTATTGGAGGTCAGTTTAGATAACTTTATAGGTTAGGGTGTTCTTTTAGAATAAGTGAAATAACTATAATGGTTATGTTTTTAGAAAGAGTCATAGTTATTTTAGATAAATTGAATGAGTTTAAGATAACATGAATAATTATATTTTTGTACTTAACATCCTTATAAGATATAATATGATTATTTTACTAATACACTCACACTGACCTTTTTGGTTTTAGTAAATGGATGGATCTAACATGAACCAAAGTATTAGTGGATATGAAGAAAACTATGACAGTTTTATGAATGAGAAACTGAATGAAATGGGAGCTACAATGAGGACTCTTGTGGCTATTCTCAACCAACTATTTGGAGTCATGATTGACCACCTGAACCTTGGTGATTTTTATAAGGCATCATATATGAGAGGAACAAATCCCTATGTAAGTTCAGGTAATAATCATAAAGGTAAGTATATTCAAAAATCTATGTGTTAAGGATGTGGAAAGAAACACTTAGGAAAATGATTCAAAGGGATGGGAAGATGTTTCAGATGTGGTAATGAAGGTCATGAAGTAAGAACCTTCCATAGAAAAAGGAAGTGTCTAGTTGACTCCAAGAAAGGGAAAGAAGTTCTTTTCGAGGGGTCAATTGAATGTTATAAATGCGGTGTGCATAGTTACTATGAAAATAGATTTCATGTGAAGAAGTTTTAGGAAAGGGATCATAAGGATCATACAAATATAAATTTAGTGATTCCTAATGCTATTCCAATTGAAGATGAGGAAACTAAAAATGATATATGAAAGGTATAGATTATTTCTTAGCTCATGTTTTGAAATTACTGAAATATTAGTACATTATGCATGATTTTTTTTAGGAAAGAAGTATAAAAGAATAAGATGGAAAAACATGGATAAATTATTAGGAAGGATGTTTGATGATTAAGATGTCTACATTTTAGGAATTGAAGAGTTATGGATGATGATATGTTTGAATGTATTAATGATGAGATTACTTTGGAAAATTTTTCTAGTATGTGTAACCCTGAAGTTTGATATGTGAAAATTTTATTCAAAGAATAATTATATTTTATTTTGGGGATATAGTTATAAATAACCATTTGGGTTTATATGATCCTTGAATTTGAGGCAATTACAGGTTATTACATTTTGGGATACAAAATGAAAGTGATTAGATTATCTTTGTGGTAAAAATATGTTATGGTTATTTTTTATGAATTTATCTTATTTTTGGGAATGTTATAAAATTATATAGTTTTTGAAAAAGGAAAACACACAGACCGTGTGACAACTCGTTGTGTTTGACAAAGCTGCGGGAATCGAACCCACAACAAAAGTGCGATTGGGATTTATCACCTACCACTGGACTACGTGAAGTCCCTAGTTAGTATGAAGAATTATTTTTAGTTAGATGATTTTATGAATCAAGAATAAGTTTATTTTGGGTTAGCTATAGAAATGATTAACCTATCATGGAGAATATGTGATTAGGTTAATTAATTTTCAGTATGAGACTTTAAGAGTAACTGAAGTTATTTGGAGATAAATGTTAAGATTTATCTTGGAAGACTATGTGATTAAATCCTTCTGAGATTTGGGTTACAATATTAGTTTATATTAATTTGAAGAATTTTATGGACAGTTGTTTATTGAATGGCCTTTGTTGAACATTGGGTATTTTTTGACAAATTTTAGAGATTAAGAGTAGTTTTTCTTTTTGTAAGAAATTATCCTTTTTGGGGATTATCTGATCTTGTACTAACCATTTTGGTTTTGGTTAATGTCTAAAGACATGGGAAATATATAGTTCATATTTTGTGGATTATGTGATTCTATATAAGTTCATTATAGCACTTTTAATGTGAACAATTCATCTTGAATACTCATTATTTGGAAAAAAGATGAGTTTGTGGTAGAAATCTAGTAAAGGATGAAAGTCTACAAGAAAAGTAAGTTTGTTTCCTTATATTCTTATTCAAGATCTTAAACAAATTCCTCAACTTTATGAAAAGAAGATTAAAAAACGTTTTTTGTTTACTTTTCTTACTAGGGAATCAAAGACCGTTTAACTCATCACAAGTTTGTGATTTTCTAGTGGTTAACTTTCTCCTAATCATGTTTTCTATCACTCTCCATCAGAACCTGATTGTCTATTTTCTCCTTTATATCTATGTTTTCATGGAATCCTATTATCTGTTGTCTTGAGTGAACTTTTTTCATTTCTTTATTTCTTTTAAAGTGATAGTTTTATTGACTCTTTTTCGATGTGTGACTTTTAATGAAGTTCCCGAGCCCAATTTTAAAATTGAAAGGATGCAATTACCAAAAGGGGGGAAGGATGTAACGTCCCAGGTAAATAAGGAAATATGATATTTTCATACTTATTAATATTTGTGAATTAAATATTAATTTTACTTTAAATGGGGGTTCTATGTTCAATGGTGTACCTGATATGCAACAATGGGTTTCTTTTAAATATTACGTTGCACACAATGTGGAGTTATACCGAAAAATAAAATAATAATTTAATATTATTTTAAATGGTAGTTAAAGCCTAGCTGTTGTAATAGAGGGAATGAACAGAACTAACTAAAATATGATTATACATGTTTGGTAAATATTTTTACATTTATCCAATAAATTTTAGAGGCTTCAAATAAGATAGAATCCAATTTTAAGCCTAAATACTCTAATATTCTTTAAAGGGTTGATTTACCGCCTTTTGATGGTGAACCATTTTTAAATATAGTTTTTGTCACTTTTATATGTTCTATTTGAAAAAATAAAACTCTTATTTAGAATCGGGACATCAAAATTTACTTTGGATGAAATTTTGATATTTTTCTGATAAAGTTCATTTTTTAATGGATAGTGAAAAATATTGTATTTTAATTCAAAACTGCCTTTTAATCTAATTTATTTATATGTTTATATTATCTTTTTAACTTGTTTTAAAGAGTAATTAGATTATTTTTTTACCATTTAATCCAATTTTTTTCATTTTAAGTAATTTCACTTTGAAATTGGACATAAACAAGTGTCAATCTTTTGATAGTTATTATTTCTTAAAAACACACTTTTTGTTTTGACAACGGGGATTAATTTTAGATTAATTTATGACACTTCTATGTTTTCAATTTGAAAAAATGGATTAAATATCTGGAATCATGAGGTCCAAATTGTGTAAATAAGTAACTTTTATTTTAGACATTATGAATATTTACTTCAGTAAATATTTTATTTACCATGGTTAAAGGGTAAATCTGGTAAATAAGGGTAAAAAAATAATATTATAATAAATTTAAATTAACCTAACATGTGTCCTAATACTATGTTTTGATATATTTACGACCATGGTCATCCTAGGGTCTATTTTGGGATCCGATGGAGCCACTTAAGAGTGATAATGACACTTTATATTAATTAATTTAAAGGCAAAAATGACATAAACAAATATCTTTTAGTAAAATAATTTTACATGGGGTTATATATGTTATCTCTTAGACTATAAAATTTTTTTATAAATCTAAAAATATTTCACACATCATGGTATTTTTTTATAATTTTTAGACATCAAATAAATAAAATTATTTATGACACAATAATGATGTAGTGTTTGCCTCATTAATGAATGATTTAAATAAATAAGATTATAAAAATTAAAAAAATATCCAAAACATATACAATTCTTATTGGATGATTTTATTTCGAACTTGAGTCATCTTATCTTATACTTTAATGAGTTTTGGACCTTTTTAAATTGAATATAAGTTTATAATAAAATAATATTTTCAAACTTCCCTAAAAATCCCCTCCTTCCCTAATAAAAAGTCATCACCTATAACCCATTAATCACACCTCTTAATCCCCTTGGTTTGTCAAACCTCTATCCAATTAATCTCCCTACATCCCTATCCTCCTCCTAGAATCCTTACCTTAGTAATAAGGCACTTCAAGTAAACCTTTTGGTTCAAACCAAAGGGAGTTACCCGATTTAAAGGTAATGTATTTTCTTAAGATCTTTTATTTTATTTTACTTATCCAAACCCCTAAACTCTTTTTATTCCTTTATTTTATAACAAAACCAGTATCCTAAATATACTAGGTTGTTTTTAATGAGAATTATTATAACTACACTGACACACACCTCTATATAATGGTTAAATAACATAATATTTCTCTGGACGGCGAACTACTGCCTCACGAAACGATGATTATTCAATTATCTCTTACCGCCTCTCATGGTGTCCATTATGATGGAACTTTATTTATATGTGATATATATTTAATTTATATTGTTTCTATGCTTCTTTATTTTTCATTTATATTATACCTTTATGGTTTCCATAATGGGTAAACGCGATAATTTCATTTGAGGAAATACGGACTACTGCCCCCTCAAAGTGATATGACTCGTTCATGCCATACATGGAACATATAAAGGATATAGATAATTAAATTATATATTATATTATACTATAATTTTAATATACCTATTTATCATTATGTTTTCATTCCATTATATATTAAATATAAATGAAAGTAGCGTTCATTCGTACGTACGGCTTACCGTCTCCATGAATGGGGCATTTCATTTATTATCTCAAAATGTTATGTACTATTTTAAATACATATATTTTGGATATATATGATATATATGATATCTAAATCATTAATATTATTCTATATATAATGTAATTTTTACCATATGGAAAATTTGTAATTATAACAAGTTCATTTTTTACTCAAGTTCTGAACATCAATAAAATGTCCAATATGAACTCAAATAATTAAATAATTTTTATAGCAAGGTAATAAGTGATATAAAAGGAATAATAAACATGAAAAAGGTTCTTAATAAAGTATAAATTAACTTAAGATTATTATTCCGGAAGAACAGGGAACAAACGAGTCAAGTCAGACATGAGGTAAGGGGTTTCTTATCTCACTTTTAATTCCGTGAGATTTCCATTGTTCACCACTTATTTATTGCATGTGGTGTATTGTGTACTACAATTTGATATATATTTTCATGATTATATTTATATTCATGGTATTATATGATTAATTTGGTTATTATTAACTTTTTTTCATACGACTCTATTGATTACAACGTGGTTAGGGGTTTCCATCTCACTTTTTATTCACGTGAGATTCATGATATCTTTTCCACTATTTCCTTTTGTGTGGTATATGTACTGAACATGATTTTATTATTTCTGAAATACACTTTAATTTATTTATATTTACATATTCATTGTATTATCCATTCTTCATGGGGTGTATGTTTCGTAAGTTACCAAATCGATGAGGGAATCTTTCACCCTCCTCTTTTTAAAAGACTTCATTTATTTTATGTCTTTTAATTTCCACTTTCTTATGTCGGGATATATTATTATATATCCTTATTTATGTAAATTTTGTATAAAAGTGATGATAGAACCTTTTCTCTCTCATCAACTCATTTTTTGAATTTTTAATTGACACTGTTAGGCTGCTGAATTTTCATAAGGGAACTTCTTAACCCAATTTCCATTCTTTAGTTTAATCTTATACTTCTTGATTATATCATGATATGATTATGTGTGGAATCACTATTTATTTATTTATTTAATAATTTCCATTCTTAATTTTTTTGATATACTTTTGATACACATAATCACTCCATTGATAATTTCTCAATTCATTGATATGAACTTGATAAGGGTATTTTTAACTCAATTTCCATTCATTGAGTTAAACATCCAAGTCATTGGTTTTGTTTTTAAAATAACATGTGTGAATGTACTATGATTTATTTACAATGAATATCCAATCATATTGAGTTTATTTATATTTGTCACACATAATTATGTAATTGATTTATCCTTAATATAATGATACTGTCTTTATAAGGGATTTCGTCTCAATTTACATTCCATTAAGACTTCATTATTGCTATGCACCAATTCACTTTTATATGGTGTATATAATATCCTTTGGCATATTATATCATTAATACCTTTATTCTCATGATATTATAAAGTTTTTATTAAACGTTATTCCTCAATTATTTGTATTCAAGTATCTTTCATTTGGTTAAGAACTCCTTAACTAAAATATTGATTTTAAATATTTATTCTTATAAATATTTCTCATTAATGCCCATATTTTCAAAATGGTTTTAAGGATTTATTTATATGGACATTAATTTTTTAAAATTTTAATACCTTTAAAAGATTCAAATTGGTATGGAACACTTTGATTCTAAAATATCTTTATTAAATGTTTTAAATGGTTCTAAAAATGGTTTGATAAAGCATTGATTATGTAAATATCTTGAAATGATATATTATGATTGCAATGTGTAAATTTTATCTTTAATTTATGCTTGTTTTATGTGTTATGAATATGTTATGGTTATTGGGAATTATTTATGTATACGGGTGGTTCCGTGATAAACCTAGGGTGGGTGAGCTCAAGATAGCTCTCCAATGCATTGGGTAACGTGACAGAGGTAAATGTTAATGTTTCTCCAAAGATATTTATGGAATATACTATGATGGGTATTCCAAATGTAACTCCCTATGTAGCTATGAAATCTACAATTCAAGTTTGATATGGATGCCACAAGTTACCTTTATGATTTATGATTTCTGTGTCTTATTCATAAATCTTATGATTTCATGAGGTATGTTTTCATTGAGAATTATGGTTACATTTATTTGTATTTATTAATGGGATAATGTTTTATTTCCTTATTTTTTAACCCTTACTAAGATTTTTATGCTCATACCAAGTTTTTGAAATGTTTTCCACGAGACTTAAAGATGAATAAGTTCAAGGATGGTATCAAGGAAAATTTATGCTGTCTAAAACATGGAACTAGACATGTTTCTTTTTAAGAGTTTTTATTTTATGAAAAAAAATGGATATTGAGTAGTAGGGTCTACATGTAAATTTCAAGTTGATATGTAATAGTTATGGCCTAATTCTCTAAAACTCTAAACCTTAAAAGATCCTCAATGTGAATTATTCATTTAATTAAATATTATGAAATGTTTTAAGGCTAGATCCTTATACGTGGCTTGTGAAAAACGTGTATGGAATTATTTTTGGAAAATATTACAAGAGTGTCACTCCTCCACTATAAAAAGACACCTATACTCCACTTATTTACACCTCTCAAACCACTTAAGTTGGTCCAAACTATATCCAATAAACTTCCAAACATCCCTCCCATCCTCCTATAATCCTCTCCTTGGGCATAAATCAATCCAAGGAATCCTTTTGTCACAAACCAAAAGGAGTTACCCGATTAAGAGGTAATGTCTTCTCTCAAGCTCCTTTCTTTTATTTTCTTCCTCCACCCCACCCACTCTCCCTATTCCATGATTTTATAACAACACCAGTATCTTAAATATACTATTATTTTTTTATTATAATGTTTATACCTACACTTACATAATCATTCATCTAATGGATAATGAACATAATATTTATGTGCACGGAGGACTATCACCTCACTAAACATTGATTGTTCATTTTTCCATTACCGCCTCTCATGGTGGGCATTATGATGGAAACTCTATTTATATATGTTATATATTATATTTATTATGTATCTAAGATTATTTAACCCTTTTTACAACACATATATTTATGCCATCTAGTTTTTGTAAATATGATAATTTTGTTTGAGGAAGTGTGGACTACTGCCCCCTCAAAGCGATTTGATTCGTTCGAAAAAAACATGGAATATATTAAGGATGGTTTTAGTGAACTTATATGAAATATATGATGTAATAATTATAATGGAATAATTATATATATATACATATATATACACATATTCTATTTACCTTCTTTCTTTCAATACAACAATAAAAACAGAAACAACATTCATGTGTACGTACGACTTATTGTCTCCACGAACAGTGTATTCCATTTCATAATTATATATTATATAGATTATTATAATTAAAAAATAATTAATATAAATTATATTTAAAAAAATTACATTATGAAAATATTTATATAAGTATAAGGACCAAATATATAACAAATTAAGGCACATGTGAAGAACAAAGTGAATATTTCTCAAAGTGAAACCTTAACATAGGATTATTAACAAGAGGGTAATATAAGGTCAAAATAAAACCACATGTGGTATTAGATATAACAATATTATTATTTAAAATATTTATAATAAACTTACATTTATAGTACAGTAATCTTGTATGGGTATGAAGAGAGTCAACAGACAAGGTAAGGGGATTTCATCTCACTTTTTATTTTCGTTAGATAAATTCTTTATTCATCGCCCATTCCTTTTGTGTGGTGTTTATACTTCCCATGGATGTATTAAATGATTATTATAATTAAATTTATTGGTATTTACATATCCATTATATGATCTTTATTTCATGGGGTTTAAGTTTCAAAAGTTACCAAATCGGTAAAATAGTTTGGTCTCAATGTTCCTTCTTTAAGACTCGTTTTTTGTTATGGACCTAAATTCTTTTTAGAGGTGTATATAATTACATTTTACATGTTATATCATGAATCTAATTATTTTCATGATATCTTAATCTTAATTTAATTTATTTTTCTTACATGGAGAGTATGATCCAAAGTAACCAAGTGGAAATATTTTATTGAAAAAATATCATCGCTTTTTGATATTTTTAATGATTAAACTTATTTGAGGAAATATTATGATCCATATCTCAAGAAAATTCATGAGTTTATTTCTACTATATTTATTCAAGATATATCCAAGTATTATTAACATTTTTCCACTCTTTGGTATATAAGATAATTAATAGAATGTTTTTAAGAAAAATCTGATAGAATTTCTCTATTCAGTTAGAAATATATTTTATTTCAAAAACCATGATTTTAAAAATGTTTTAAAAAAAATTAAAATGATATTTGAAGATAATTTTCAAGTAAAAATATTTTAAATTTTTTTATGGTTTTAAAATATTTCTTTATAAATTTTCAAATTTATTTTCAATGAAAATGTTTTTCAAAATGTTTTATGTTTTAAAATGAATTTTTCAAATAAGAAAGGATATTTTCTGCAATAAATGTTTTTAAAAGATATTTAAAAAATATTTATCATCTAAGATAACATCTTTTTGTGTTAATAATTCCTTTTTGGGGAAACTATTCTATGCTTCCATTCATATTATTTCTCTTAATGGATTATGTTTTGATGACATGATGTTTATGAAACTCGTTTCTCTTTAATGGGTTATATGATTTTGAAATACGCTTCTTTTCATGGGTCATATTTATGATGAAATGATTAAAAACCTATATTTTTTCATAGGTTATGACATTATTACATGTTTATAATACCCATTTAATTTTATGGGTTATGATATGATTATTTATGATCTTGTGGCACATTTATGTATGATTTCATAATGAGATGGGTGGGACCTATATATCCCTCCAATGGATTAGGTAAAGATTTATATCTCATGAGATAAACATGGATGGAATGAGAAATGAATTACTTTTAGTATTGTAGGGCTGGAATGAGGAGTGAACTCAGTTCAGTGATACTGGGCTGGAATGGGGTGTGAACTCGATTTAGTAAAGGACTTTGTCTACTAAGATGGTCTCAGCAGCAATGCCTTATCTACTATGGAAATCATATTATATGCTTATGTACATTCCAAAATTCCATGTTTTATTCTTATGTTATTCTTTTATGGATTATGGTCTTAATTTCCTTATGATTCATGTCTTATCAACTTCCAAGCTTTATACCATGTTTTCTGCATATGATCTTTGATATGCATGGTATGATATTCTATTTTCAAGATCATGTTTTTATACCATTATGATCATGATTATGCTTACATAACTCCCTTATTTACTCTTAATAATCATCTGATCTCGCCCCTTTTTATGTTTCCTTCCCCCAGGTTATGAATATATGTATTATGTTTGATATGTCTAAGAATGGTGCTAGTCAAGAAGAACCTAGAGGAAGATGATGTTGCTAATTTATTTACCAGTGTTTATGTTTCCATGCTATCAAAGACACTATACTAATACGGTGTTTGTTTGTCTATTTGTATAATGCTTTAAGTATTCTGAAAAAGTTATGTAATGTTAATGTTTGAAAATTGAGGGTCATTATATTTGGTATTAGAGAAAAGGTTTAGTTAACCTGTGAAAGCTTAGATTAGAAAACCTTAGTGAGAACCCTAAGGACATGTCTAGGGATAAGTCTAATGATAAGGAAAAGTATATAACAATTTCCTAGAATTTTGGTAAAGGATAGATTGAGTGGCTTCCTAGAAATACATCATTGACAGGATACTACAAGTGGGCTTTTTTTTTGGGCACATATGTATCTAGGGGTAAAAATTTTGACAAGATGTTTTGGTCCTGACTCGGGGTAATCTAGTACATGCCAATGGGACTTGATACACACCTTGTTTGACACTCCCAAGCAATATGCTTTGGTAAATCATAAACTCTTCACGAGACATCATGAAGGATTTAAATAGAAGTTGGCTATGAATAACATTGGATAAACCTAAGGTGTCATAGATTAAGGAAGGTGTCATAATTTATACATCATATCAGTGACTTTTTATGATTATGTGGTTCCTCAATATGATAATTTTTTCTTAATCTATGATTTTGGTTTTAGTCAATGGATGGAACTCGAATAAATCGCATTAATGGTGATTGTGATGGGAAATGTAATGATTCTCCTCCCAAGAAACTGAATTATATGGGAGCTATAATGAAAAACCTCACTGTTATGCTCACACAGCTTTCTCGAGCTATGAATCATGGTGTACCTTGAAATGAGAAAAGTATGAAACAACATTCCATTGAGCCTTTCATGAGGAAACTTTCACCTTCTTTCAAAGGGTCTTATGATACATTTGTTGTTGAATAATGTATTAGTACTACTCAAAAGATATTTTTTTCCTCCAGTATCCATAACATGAGAAAGTTATCATAGTTTTTTATCATTTAGAAAGTGAAGAAGACCAGTGGTGGGATCTAATTAAGAATACAAGGAATCAAGATGAAATTTAATCCATGGAGTGTTATGATTTAAACAACTTATTTTTCAATAATTACTTTCCTTGGATTCTTCATACCAATATGGAGAAATAGTTCCTTGAGGTTAAGAAAAGTGATGATGAATAAATTGGTACCTACAAGGCTAATTTTGTGAGACTTATGAGGTATGATTCAAGAATTATTATCCAACCTAAAATTAAATTTGATAGGTTCTTCTTTTTATTAAATACAAGTCTCATAAGGTTGTTGTCCAAAAGAGACTTTAGTGGATACTAAGAGATTGTGTGTTGTGAAATAAAGGTTTAAATGGAGGTTGGAGTCACGTATCAACCTTGTAATTTTGATAAGAAAAGAAATATGGAGTTTAAAGGAAACTCTAAAAACCATGGAGAAAATAAGATGAGTTTTATTTTATGCTCTAAATGTCAGAAGAATCATTGAGGAACTTTTCTTAAGGGTTCCAGTAATTTTTTAAAGTGAGGAAAGTAAGGTCATCAGGAAATTGATTTTCGAAATAATGGGAATAAGTTAGCTCAAAATTCTAATGGATAAAAGGCCGCACATATTGATACTCCCATGATTCAGTGATAAAAGTGTAAGAATAATGGGAATTATGAAATCCACTAACCAAACCCAAGGGCTGGTTATGATGATCGACGTCAAAAACCTCTTAAGTTGAGGTACAAGGGTAAATATCATGAAATCGCTATTTATGACAAGGGGTACGATAACAATGTGATGAAAGGTATAATTACCATCCACTCTAGAACTACTAATGTCATATTTTAATTTGGATATACTCACTCTTTAATATCTAAAGAATTTTAAAATGGTGTTAAGGTTCCACCAAAATGATTAGATGTGGAATTAGTAGTGAAACCCCCTAATGGTACAATGATTTCATCCTAAGTTTATGATTCATCTATGGTTGAATTTTATAGTAATGTTCTTTCAGAAAACCTTTTCATTATTCCTTTGGTTGAATTTGATGTAATATTAGGCATGGATTGGATTTATATTCATAAATTTTTAAGTAAGGGAAGTTACATTTGATATTTTAAACCCTCCTATGATCATCCATGAATGTGATGATAAGAATAAACTTCCTGTGGAGATTACATCCAGCGTATGGGTCTTAATTCCCATTAAAAAGGGTTATTTATCTCAAATGGTTGGGGATAAAATCAACATCGATGATATGCTTATTGTTTGGGATTTTTTGTATGTATTTCTGAAAGAGTTACCTTGACTTTCACTAAATTGTGAAGTTGAGTTCTCAATAGAACTCATACCTAGTTCCACACTAATATCAAAATTTCCTTATAGAATTTCCTTGATTGAGTTGCAAGAATTAAAGAAGAAACTCCAATAAAACGTTCATAAGGGATTAATTCATCCAAGTTTTTCACTTTGGGGTGCACCCATTCTTTTTGTGAAAAAGAAAGATGGATCAAAGTGACTCTATGTTTATTATCGGGAGTTTAACAAGATCACAATCAAGAAAAAGTATCATCTTCCCCTTATCGATGAATTTTTTTATCAATTGTATAGAGCTCAATACCTTTCCAAGATTGACCTTAATTTTGGATATCATCAATTGAGGATCAATAAAGAAGATATACCCAATATGACATTCTATACAAGGTATGGACACTATGAATATATAGTGATGCCTTTTTTTCTTACTAATTCACCTATTATCTTCATAGATTTAATGAATAAAGTCTTTAGAGATTACCTTGATCATTTTGTGGTAGTATTTATAAATTATATTCTTATCTATTAAAAGAGAAAGGAAGAGACTGAATATCACTTGAGAATTGTATTAAAGACCCTAAGGAATGATAATCTATATGAAAATTTTACAAAGTGTGAATTTTAGCTCAAAAAGGTTTCATTTTTTGGTCACATAATCTCAAGAGATGGTATAGCAATAGATCCATCAAAGATGGAGGCTATTGAATGCTAGACTAGACAAACCATAGTGACTAAGATCTTTAGATTTCTTGTTTTAGCTAGATATTATTGAAGGTTTGTGTAAAATTTTTAAGGGATATCTAATCCTATATCCAAGTTAACTCGAAAGGGTGTCAAGTGCCTCTGAACAGATGAATATGATGAAAATTTCAAGGAACTGAATAGAAGTTTAGTCATTGCACATATTATTACATTACCCTATAGTGGATAATGGTTTGTAATCAGTAGTGATGAATCCAAGAAAGGATTGGGATGTGTTCTTATGCATAATAACATTTTTATTTCTTATGCCTTACGACAGATGAATATTCATGAGCAAAATTATCCAACTTGTGATTTGGAGTAACCAGTGGTAATTTTTCATTAAAGATGTGGAGGTATTATCTTTTTGGAGAAAAGTGTGATATATATACCAATCATAAAAGTATAAAATATATATTTACAGATAAGGATTCAAACATGTGTCGTAGAAGATAGTTATAGTTGATAAAGGATTATGATTACTCAATACATTACCACCCTAGGAAAGTTAACAAGGTGGCCAATACTTTGAGTCAGAAGAATCATGCTAGCTTATCAATGATAAGAATCACAAAAGACCCAATATTTCTGGATTTTCAAAGGATGGATCTATAAATCCTAAAGGAAGGGTGTAAATATTATCTTTCTCAAATGAATGTTCAGCCCTATATCCAAGTGAAGATTAAGGAGGCACAAAAAGAAGATGTAGGGCTGTAAAATAAAGTTAGAAATTTTCCTGAGTTTAACCTTGATCGGGATAGAATGATAAAGTTCAGGAACTGTGTATGTGTTCCTTCCATACCATATTTGAAGAAGGAGCAGTTAGACGAAGCTCATAGTTCTTCATTCTCTATTAATCATGGAAGTAAGAAGATGTATAGGGACTTGAAAGAATACTTAAAGTGAGATGGAATAAACAGAGATATCATAGAGTTTGTGTATTAGTTCTTGGTATGCCAACAAGTTAAAGCTAAAAGACAAAATTCAAAGGGGCTATTACATCCATTACTCATACGAGAATAGAAATGGGAGAAAATCACAATGGATTTTATTGTAAGACTACCCAAAACATCTAAATAGTAAAATGTTATATGGGTGGTATCCGATCACCTTACTAATTCAGCACACTTCATTGCTATCAGAGAATATTTCTCTCTAGATCATATTTCTAGGATATACATTAAGGAAGTGGTAAGGCTACATGGAGTACCACATTCCATTATGTCATATCGAGATCTGAGGTTCATCTCAAAGTTCTAGTGAAGTCTTTAGAAAGAAGTTGATACAAAATTTAGTTTCATCACTTCTTATCATCCTCATATGGATGGTCAATCTAAAAGAAAAATTCAAACACTAGAGGATGTGTTGAGATATTGTTCATTATATTTCAAAGGTGGTTGGGATCAACACCTTCCTCTAGTAGAGTTTTCTTAAAACAATGGATTTCACTAAAGAATTAATATGGAAATTTATAAATCCCTTTATAGGAATATGTGTAGATCAGTAACATGTTGGGATGAGGTTGGAGAAAGAAAGCTATTGGGACTTGAGATTTTTTATGAAATGGTTAAGAAGGTTAGAACCATTCAACATCATATCAAGGAATCTCAAATATGAAAGAAAAATTGTATTGATAACCAATGGTGTGATCTAGAATTTGAATTTTGGTAAAAGGTGTTCCTATGAATCTCACCCTGGAATAAAGTTATGTGGTTTGGAAAGAAACTGAAACTAAGCCCTAGGTATATCGATCCCCTTGAGATTCTTGATCATATCCGGATGAAAGCTTATCACTTGGGACTTCCTCTAAATATCTCTCAATTCCATGATGTGTTCCATGTATCTATCCTGAGGAATTATATACCTGACCCTTCACATGTACTGACCTCATAGGTTATACCACTGGAGAAGGATCTTTCTTACAAGGAATAACCAATTAAAATTCTATATTATACAGAGAAAGTTCCATGAAACAAGACCACTCACATGGTGAAAGTTTTTTGGAGAAATCACCAGTTAGAGGAAGATACATCGGAACTTGATGATATGATTAAGTATAATTATCCTCATTTTTTACCCAAATAATTAATTTTGAGGGTGAAATTCATTTTAAGGGGGGTAGAATGCAACACCTTGAGTTTTTATGGACCTTTTTTTCCTCAACTGAATTAAATTTTCATTTATGTCTTGTAATTCACTAAGTAAAAAATTCATTTCATAAGACACCAAATCAGAATACATTACACATAACATCGACTTTTCATATGTTATACACAACATTGACCCGTGTATGTTACATGCAACACCGAGGTTTCTACGAAACATCATTTTATGGTTTTAATTATTTAAATGAGATAATTATAACCTAGCCTTTAAAATTATTAACATAAAGAGTAATAAATACTTTTAAAATATTTCTTATAATTTTTATATTTAAATAAAACATATTGATAATGAAATATAAATTTTTTGTTAAATTCCTTGTGTGTTTAAAAATACTATTTTCTCAAATCAATTTCTTTTAATGTCCTTCTATGAAAAATAATAAAATTAATTTTAGAAACATTTAGAAATTGAATTTGATAAAATAAACTTCATTTTTTAATTTTATAATGTCTAAATTATATTGGGGTTTATTTTTGGTATTTTTATGATAAACTTCATTTTTTGATGAATAGTGAAAAATACTGGATTTTATTTCAAATCTGCATTTTCATCTAATTTATTTATAAGGTTAAATTATATTTTAATTTGGTTTCAAAGTTTAATTGTATTATATTTTTATACACTAATAAAATTTAGGTCATTGATGTCAATTTCACTTTGAACATGGGTATAAAAACTTAGCAAACTTTTGAGTATTTTTACTTAAAGACTTGCATTGTCGACACAATTGTGGGGATTAATTTTAAATTAATTTATACCAATTATGTGATTGGAATTTTTAAAAATGTATTAAATATTTTTAATAATAATAATTTATAATTTATAATATGGTCAAATTAGTTTTTTACCAAAATGATTAGTGAATGTAATTAAAATTAATTACATCGATTAAGGTAAAATTAAGTTTAACTAAAGACTAAACCTTAACTTTAAAACCCAAAATGACCTATATAATTTTCCAAAAGAACTTTTTTGGACATATTTAGAACCTATACTCCATTTTATCTAATTTTTGCATTATTTTATCCACTTGGCATGTGAAAAACTTGTATGGAATTCCTTCGTCAAAATATTACAAGAGTGCCACTCCTCCCCCACTACAAAAAGGCCACCCCTCCTCTACTTCTGTACACCTATAAAACCACTTATTTTTAACAAATACCTTCCCAATACACTTCAAAAAATACATAAATTCTTCATATGAGCTTTTACTTTGGAATAAATCAATCCAAGTAATCCTTTTGGTACAAACCAAATTGAGTTACTGGATTAAGAGGTAGCGTCTTCTATCAAGCTCTTTCTTTTATTTTCTTCCTCCACACCCTCCACTATCCTTATTGCATTCTTGTTTAACAATTACAGTATATTAAATATAATAGAAATTTTTTATGTTAAGGTTTCAACCTAAACTTACACACACATCCATATAATGGGTAATGAACATGTTATTTATGTGTACGACGAACTACCGCCTCACAAAAATGTGGTTGTTCATTTTTCCTTTACCGCATCTCATGGTGAACACTATGATGGACACTATATTTATATATGTTATATATTATATTTAATATTTCTTTAATATTCTTTAATCATTTTTAAAACACATATCTTTATACCTTCCATTTAGTGTAAATATGATAATTTTGTTTGAGGAAGTGTGGACTACCGCCCCCTCAAAGCGATGGGATTCATTCACACACTACATGGAATGTATTAAGAATGGGTTTAGTGAACTTATATGATATATATGATATAATAATTCTACTTTAATAATTATATATATACATATATATACACATATTGTATTTACCTTCTTTCTTTCAATACGATAATAAAAACCAAAATAGCGTTCATGCGTACGTATGGCTTACCGTCTCCATGAACAGTGTATTCCATTTCATAGTTATGTATTATATAGATTATTATAACGCAAATATACTGAATAAAAATGATATTTTTATGTTTTTAATACCATGATATAATTATAAGGACCGAAGATATAACAAATTTAGACACATACGAAGAACAAAAGCGAATATTACCCGAAGTGAAACCTTAACATAGGATTGTTAATAAGTGGGTAATATAATGTTATATATATGGTGTTATATATAAGAATATGATTCTATAAAATATTTATAATTATCTTACATTTATTATACATTAATCTTGTATGAGTACAAAGAGAGTCAAGACAAAAGGCAAGGGGATATCATCTCACTTTTTATTTCCGTGAGATACATGATTTATTCACCACACATTACTTTTGTGTGGTGTGTATACTGAAAATGGATGTATTAAATAATTATTATAATTAAATTTATGGTTATTGACATGTTCATTTTATTATATTTCTTTCATGGGGTTTAAGTTTCAAAATTTACCAAATCGGTAAAATAGTTTTGTCTCAATTTGCCTTCTTTGAGACTCATGTTTTGTTATACCTATAAATTCTTTTTTGAGGTGTATATAATTCCATTTTACATGTTATATCATTAATATACTTATTTTCTTAATATTTTATTATTTTTGTAATTTATTTTTCTTACATGGATAGTATGATCCTAAGTAATCAAGTGGTAAGAGTTTATTGAAACAATCTCATCGCTTTTTGAGATTGTTAATGATTATGATTCTTTGATGAAATATTATGATACATCTCTCAAGAAAATTCATGATTTTATTTATAATATTTTTATTTGAGATATATCCATTTATTATTACAATTTTTATACTCTTTGGTATTTAAGATAATTAAGAAAAATAATAATAAAAATCTGGTCGTATTTCTCTCTTCGATCAGAAATCTGTTTTCTTTCAAAAACTATGTTTTAAAAAATGTTTTAATTTTTTTCAATAATCTTTGAAGATAAATTTCAAGTAAAAAGTATTTTAAAATTTTTTTTAGGGTTTTCAGATCTTCCTTTATAAGTTTTTTTAAAAGATATTTAAAAATTATTTCCCATATAATATAACATCCATTGGTGTTACTCATGCCTTTATAGAGAAATTATTCAATGTCCCCATTTATATTCTTTCTCTATATGGATTATGTTTCAATGGAATGATGTTTATGAAACCTATTTCTCTTTAATAGGTTATATTCTTTTAAAACCTGCTTCTTTTCATGGGTTATGTTTATGATGAAATTATTATGGAACCTATATTTTTCCATAGGTTATAATATGATTACATGTTTATAATACCCATTTTATTTCATTGGTTATGATATGATTATTTATGATCTTGTGGCACATGTATATATGATTTCATTATGAGATGGGTGGGACCTATATATATCTCAAATAAATTAGGTAAAGATTTATATATCATGTGATAGACATGTATAGAATGAGAAATGAACTCAGTTTAGTATTATAGGGCTAGAACGAGGAGTGAACTCAATTCAGTAATATTGGGCTGGAATGGGGTGTGAACCCGGTTCAGTAAAAGAATTTGTCCTCTAATATGGTCTCGAAAACAATAAATTAACTAATATTGAAATCAAATTATATGATTATGTGTCTTCCATAATTCCATGTTTTATTGCAATGTTATGATTTCATGGATTATGTTCTTTATTTCCTTATGATTCGTGTCTTATTAACTACCAAGATTTTTACCATGTTTCTTGCATATAATCTTTGATATGTAGGGTATGATATTATATTTTCATGATCATGTTATCTTTCCCTTATTCTCATTATTATACTTACATATCTCCCTTTTTTACCCTTACTGATCTTCTGAGCTCATCCCTTTTTATGTTTCCTTCCTCCCAAGTTATGAAGATATTTATTATGTCTGATGTGTCTAAGAAGGGTTCTAGTCAAGAAGAACCTAGTGGGAGATGATGTAGTTCATTTATATACCAATGTGTATGTTTCCATATTTCCAAAGTCATTGGACTAATACAGTCTTTGGTAATTTGTTTGTATAATTTTTTAAGTATCCTAAAAAAGTTATATAGTATTAATGTATGAAAATTGAGGGTTGTTATATAAATTCTTTACCCAATGTGTTAGAGCGCTATCAGAGATAACCCTTCATATGTCTCAATTAATGTGAGACAAATATATCATAATAAAACATTTCATAAATAACACATATAGAATAAAAGAAATAGGATTTATATCAAAAATCAAGGAATTTTAAAAAGTTTTTAAAGAACATGATCTTTATGTCGTTTTTAACCCATAGAAAGGGAATGTAGGTTTTATGTATGAATCAGTGGTATAACAGGTATGAAACATGGTTTTAGAAAACATTAAAAAGAGATGGGAAAAGGGTATCCCATTCATAAAAGAAACTTAGTAAATTAAAGGGATATAATAAAATGGATATAAGAACACAATTTGTAAATTTTAAAGACATGCCACATAAAATGGAAACTTGAAAGGAAAAGAGAAGTTGAGATTTCCCTTACCTTGAATAGTGACTCCTAAAACTCAAATATTGGGACCTTATGGGATTGAGGAAACCTTGGGAGGAAACCTTGGGAGGTAAAACTATTATAGATTTATGTAGGATGAATTTTTAATGAAATCTAATGGAGAAATGGGTGGGTATTTATAGAAAAATTGAGGAATTTGTTTATCACTTCCCTTGGACACCTAGGTGATTGTAAATTCAATACCATGAGATTTAATGTGGTATTGGACACTTGGGACACCAATTATGTTATTATAGTCCAAAATAGTTGACCAGAATTTTATATTGCATAATACATCAATATGGTGTTATTAGACATACGGAAAACTCAACTGTATTTTTACTATTCACTGGAAAAACAAAATATTTTAGAAAATTATCATAAATTTACCCTAACCTAATTTTTATGTGATGATTTTATATATGATATTTATTTTATCATAATAATTCTCTAATTATGATAAATTTAACTTTTAAAAATAAAAATCCTTATTTATTAAAAATATTAGTAGATAGAAAATGCATAATAAAATATATAGTAAAATGTATGACACTTAAAAAATAAAATTATTTTATAATTTAAATTTAAATATGTGTGTTTTAATAATACTATTTAATTAAAATAAAAATTATTAATGAAACCTTAGATTATTATAATAATTATATCCTTTCTAAAAAGTAAAATTTATATCTGAAAAATAAATTTATCAAAGTCATCATATTTTTAAGAAAATATAAACTCAAAATAGATTTATAGAAAAAGATATTATTTATACAATGGGGTTATAGATTAAGTTACTAAGGTATTGAAACATAACCCCTTATAACACTTGCATACAACCTAAGGGTATGGTGTGCGATTGTGATAGATTCTTTGGGTAACTCGGATAACAACGTCTGAGTAATAATTTTCACTAACTTGAACTTCTCCCATGAGCGATTTCATTCAAGCCTCACTTTTTGATGATTGGGTTGGGATTGGTAAAGAGTGAAACCCAAAGATGCTACCTCCCTCCCATTTTTTGAGAAATGGACTTTGTACAGCACGAATTCACTGGATGAGGTCATCAACTCTTCTTTCTGCATTAATTTTCCTTTTTCATTTCTACTTATAAAAAATAATTAAAACATTAAAATTATTATTAAGAGTATAGTTTCCAATGGTCATATTAAAAAATGGACATAATTGACCAACGGTCATATAACAGTTGAAACCCAATGGTCACATTTCAAAATACACTCACATCATTTTTATATAGATATAGTTTGGTTTTGTATAATATAATATAACAAACATTTTAAGGAAACAATAATCATTAAAAAAGTTTTGTTTGTTACATTAGGGATTATCCAAGTCATAATGTCGTGATTTTCTACAGATTGGGACCTAGTATTTAGAACTAAAATTGGATTCACATGGATTGAGGGGTATGGAATCTAGATCAGTGACCATTTACAAGATTTTCCATTGGTATATGGAATCCTTAATTATAGTGATTGGAGGCGAATAGGGGTCAACCCAGGATTAAGATATGTATCCCCTATGTTTATATAGCTTGGTCAGAGAAATTTCTGATGTTTTCCAAAGTAGTTAGTGTCAATCAAGATAATAGACCTAGGAAATTGACTTAATTATATGCATCTTGAGTGGTATGACATCGTGGTCAATTCCCTTTTCACAAGATGTCCATATGATTGGGATTATGGACCCAAGGATTGACTGTAATTGATTTATGTTATTTCTTTTACATTACTCATATATATACATATCTGTGTGTGTGTGTGTGTGTAAGAATATATATATATACACATATAAATATATATACATGAAGGAACATTTCCCAGTTGATCAGGATCACAAACCCAATGATCGACTATGGTTTTACTTAATTCATTTTATTTATCATTTCAGTTGTGTCATGACTAGACTGAACATATTTCATGAGAATTAACTTATGAAAAAAAATTATAGGTTCATCATTGCGGTGGCCTAATAAGATTATTTATCATCCCTAAATGTGTACCTTGGTGAACATGTAGACCTTATGTATGATTTTTAGGTTGATCATGAATACATGATGGATAGGGATGAAGTTAAGGGTTGCATGAATAAACAGAGCCGCTTGTGTGGATTTTTTTGATCAAGTTGGAGTAGTTTATAAGTTTTTTGGACTCCGGGTATGTGGTATGGCTTGGAGTTAGTAGTAGATAGGTGTAATTAATTTTAGTTTTTTTTATATACTCCTACATGTATAGTCATCCCAGTGGATGACCAAGGTTGTATGTATGACATGTCTATTTGGGTGTTTATAGCAATTCATTTATTAGAATTCTTCTGTTTCAGTTTATTTACTACTTTTTTACTCTATTTATTTATTACTTTGGATGATATTTAGTTATTTCTATTTTTGTTACTCTGATATGAGGATATAGTCTCCCCATTGTACCACTTTTAGGTTATCCCTGCTAGTTGGAAACCTCTAGCATATGGGGAGTCACGCTTGAGGCCTTATCAAAAACTGGTTTGGGGCATCGGTTTAGTGAAATATAGATTGATAAATTACAAATTGGAATTAAAAGAGTTAATTTCTTATTGTATTACTATTTTGGATATGGTATACAAGAGTATTAGTAATGTTTCAGAATCTATGATGGATATCAAACTAGTGTGTTGAGAGCACTTGTTCTGGTAGGAAGTCCAGTTTTCCAAGGATATGGGATTATTTATCTTAATATGTGATGCTACAATTTTATTTGATTTTTTATTTGAGCGAAACACATATTTTATAGAGATATGTTTTATTATATATTCATGGCTCTTGAACCTTTGACAATAGGCCAATTACTAATTTTGACTCTTGGGAGGCAAAGATAAGAGGCATCTCATGCATCATATTTGGCATGTAGGATTTACATATTATAAGCCTACTATTGTGTGATTTTAATGATAGTGGATTCCAATTATTTAAAGTTTCATAAAAACATAAATGGTGTTTTCTCATATAGGTTCTTAGTGGTATTCTACTCAATTGGTATGATGGCATATATATTTATTTTTTATGGTAGGTTATGTGGATCTACGATGTGACATTTGATAGTGAGGCTGATGACTTGGTCATTATTCATGGGAGGTGTATTGTCCCTAGTAGATTGATAGGTAACATGATTACCATGTGTTAAATCCCTTGTATAATGTTGTTACTTAGGTTTAGTTATTTAAAGTGTTCGTAAAAACCTAAACATTGTTTTCTTACATAGCTTGGAATGACATTCTAATTAACCATACCATCTATGTGGTACAACATGGATCATTGATATGATGTTGTGTGTGTACTTTTGTCACTTATAAGTTAACCTTCATAGTAAATTCCTTCACGTATGGATGTCTAGTAATATCATTTTGTATGATACTGATAGGTACCAGGATGTTTCAGTGAACTGGACCTTGAGGTGGTGTTGTCACATATGGATTCCTAGTAAGTGTTAGTTCAGTATTTTTCTATGTTCATATCATGATACTCCAGGGGTAAATCCATTATAAGGATGCTCGATGAGGATTCAGACCCTAGTAGGATGATGTTGATAGTTCTTACCCTCATAGGTCAGTTTTATCTTTACTTTTCTTAGAGAGGTCTAATATTTAGGAAAGGTAGTGATACCCAATAACCCTGTTGTGAGACTTTATTATTAGGGTTGGGTGGGAGACCAAGAGGCCCTTTTTTTACCTAGGCCCTTATAGGTCAATGTCCTATTTGATCATGGGAAACTAATTAGTATGGTTGGTTTGGGTTTATGGATACCTTTTTAGGAAGTGATTTAGGTTATACATTCATTTGAGACTTATGGATGGTGGGTGCTTGAGTTTTATGATATAGGAATGACAATTCCTTCCATTTATGATAAATCACCTAGGGTGATTGTGTTTTGAGACTTAGTTCGATATGTAGGATGGTTCAGGTGCCTACCTTGGTCAACTAATGTTTTCATTATTAGCAAGTGGTCAGAGCATAGGTAGATGCTCATGACTAAAATGACTCCATGTAATGAGTAGTCATATAATAAATCATGGTAAGGTTGAGGTTCATGATTTTGAAGAGGAGTTATAAGGTAGCTTCCATATTAATGATATTGACATGACATGTAGCATTGTCTGCTTATCCTTGTGATGGATGACTTGTGGGAGCAAGAGTTAGGTGATGATGGTATGCATCAGTTACACATGGTATCATTTAAATATTAAATTGGTGGGTGGTCATTTTCAAGATGAGGACTGCTAGTTTAAATAAATATTGAGGTCATGGTTGTTTGGTTTTTTAGTAAAATGATAAACATCCATTCATGATAGAGGATACATCGAGAATAAATTTGTTTCTGTGAGACAGTTGGCTTGTGGTTGTAACCAGAAACTCTTTGTTGGGATAGGTGGTTTCATGGGTTGGTTAAAGGAAAGTGAATCCTGTTGGATATAAGAACGGCTCAGAGAGAGATATAAATTTTTTTATGGATTCTTAGAATACTCGTAGTTATATATGATCATTCCTTAAATCCTGAAATTGTTTTGAGTATGCTGAGAGAGAATTGGTAATACGTCAGGCTTATTTTCTTTTAAATATCATTCTTGGTTGTCCATTGAACCTTTTAGGGTTGCGCTCAAGGAGTTATATAAGGTAATCCTTATGTTGGGTAGTGAACCATTATCTTATTGATGGTGGTGACCCTCATTTTAAGTTAAAATTAAGTGTTATGATTGATCTTGCAACTCAAATATGAGGGGATAATAAGGATACTCTTATGATGGGGAGTACCAGATCGGTTGTAGTCAAACATATCCCATGTAAGATATAGTTTTGGGTGCTATGAGATATTTCAATGGATAGTAAAGATAGAATATCTATGAAAATTACCAGGTTGATATCATGGTTGAATTTTACTACCAAGGATTCTTAGTTATGACAAGGTTTATGGTGGGTATACTGTAAGAACCCATGTTTTTTCAGACTAGAATTTTGAGAATAAATTTGAAGTTTTTCTTTCAAATGCTAGTAATGGGTAAAATGGTAATTTTACCCTAGAATATGACCTCATATGTTTTTTTGACCAATTTTTTGGTCTCAAAATTATCTTCTTATGCTAGGAAAGGAGTTTGGTTGAATTCTGAACTATTTGAATTTTCATGGAATAATTAATTTTTAATTTTTAATTAATTAAATATTAATTTAGTCATGTGCATTTTTTTGGATATATCTTTTTAAAAAATAATTAGATTGAGATTATTTATTCATTATTTACTTATAAATAGATTGTTTTATTGAGGTAAGGCATAAACTCAGGTTGAGCATTAAGGCTGGGGCCAAGCCCCTTTTTCCTTTTCTTTTTCTTTTCTTCCTTTACTTTTTGTTTATTTTCTTTATTTTCTTTCCCTGTATTTTCATGTACAACATCATAGACCTACTGTGTCATGTGACCAAGAGATAAATTGATAGGGGAGATAGATAGAGGTCAAGGTATCTTCTCAGAGCTCAAGAGGAGCTAGATCATTGTGTGGCGGTTGTGGATTTCATAAATGGGTGAAACTTCAGCAGATTCCACCTAAAGGTGGTCCATTTTTTATTTTTGCTATAAATATCCATATATTTCTAGATTCCTAGTTTTAAGCCCCTTTTATCACTACTTAGTACCCTTTGTGGTTTGATCTATAACATTTGAGGATAAAATGATGAGTTTTTGACCTATTTGAGGGGTTTCCCATTCATAAATCCTGATCACATGATGTGTAGTTCAAGACCACATGTCGTGTATTCCTCATATTTGGGAAAGATGACCTTTTTATAAGTACATTACATGTATAAGTTATACATGTTGTGTACTGGTACTCATCATTGTATATGATTACATGTACAGACATCCCAAGTAGGGGAAAATTACTCTATTGAGTATATGGCAAAACCATGTGTGGTCTGCATGTTGTATATAGTTACACGACCAGGAAAAGTACATGGTCGATCCATGTGAGGTATACGGGTAGGTACCCTATGTAGGGTACACACAGTATACATTACTTACATGTCATGTAGTTGGGTTTTATATGACAATTATGGCTGGAGTACACTTTCATGTGGAGCTTCAAGGGTACATACTATGTACTAGGGTGTACATGCCTTGTGTTCCACCCTTACTAACCTTTTGAGGGTTTTTCATGTCTTTACACTCTGAAGTCAAAATTGGGAACATGTGTATTCTATTTTGAGTATCATTCTATGTATATTGCTATGGTGAAACCCTTGAGGTGATTTGAGGACTCCTATGAGTCTTTATGGGTGTTTTATTTAATAGAGAGGTTATTCTTTTAATAATAAAATTTAGTTATCTCCTAAGATTGAGGCCCCTTTAAATGAGATGGTTTTTTATCCATATATTTATTATGTTGTTCAAATACTATTATTTTTGTCCAATATATCATCTTATCTTTCTACCTATAGGATCTCATGTAGTATTCTTATGCCTATGTATATTGCTCTGAGGATCCCATATAGGATGCCTCTACCTATGTACACTATTAATGTGGGTCCCAAGTATGATGCTTGTTCTTATGTATAGTATCTAAGGATTCTGAGTAGGATTCATGTTTTTTTGTATTGACTTAAGGGAACCAGTGTCTGACCATTTGTTTGAGTGACCTGAATCTAGATCATTGGGGGTTTGGGTAGAGATGGTAGCAGGTGCACCGTAGAACTTGTTCTGAGATTTTAAGTGCATGGGGTTGTGGAAGTAGTAGTGGGTTCAAGCGTTCTTCCATCCCCAATATTTTTTTAATGAATTCACTTGTGTACTGTTGGTGCATAAATGATTACCAGAGGTGCTTCCTGGTTTTTAGTAGATGATCCTAATATGATGAGAATTTCTTTATTAGGATGCATAGAATTATTTAATAGGATCTAGTTTTGAGCCTTTTTATTATTTTATATTTTATTAGGATACCCAAATGTTTTTCCTAGGATTTGGATTCTAAACCTTTTTATTGTTTTTTATTTTATTAGGATTACCACATGTGTCTCTTGGGATCTGGATTCTGATCCTTTTATATTATAGTTATATTATTATTAGGATGCTTATAAGTATTTCCTGAGATCTAGATTTTGAGCCTTATTGATTATGATATTCAAGAATAGTTTCCCTATGATTATGATATTTGGGCATGGAATCCCTATGATTATGATATTCGGATATAGTGTCAATATGATTATGATATTGAGTCATGTAATCCTTATGATTATGGTTTTTGGGGATGGAATACCTATTGATTATGATACTCAAGCAATAGGGATAATTATTCTCTCCCTAATTGATTACTTGATCATGGTTTCGTACATAGTGCTCCTCACCGTTAATGTGACATATACTCAATGGATGATTATGTTATCCTTAAGAAACACCTTGGATTCTTCCTAGGGTCGAGTGGATGCACCACTACCATATCACCCAGATGTAATTCCTAGGGATGGTGCTCTTGAGACATTTATATGAATGGATTTCAAGCATGTACTTTTATTTGGAGAGTATACATTTTATAGATCGTCTAAGGGTCATCCCCTTAGGAATTATCTGAGTCATAATTTCATTATTTCCTATAAACCAGAACCAAGGATTTAGAAATTTAAGTAGATTCAAATTTCTTGTGTGGTATGGAATCCAAATCAGTGGCAATTTAGAGTATTATCTTTTGGTACATGGAATCCTTGATTATAGTGATTGGAGGTGAGTATGGGTGAACTCGGGATTTAGAAATGTATCCCCCTATGTTATTGTATCTTGTTCAGAGACATTTTTGGTGATGGAAAAAGTAGGTAGTGTTGATCTGGATTATAGACCCAAGGATCAACTTAATTATACATGGCTTGAGTGGTATAAAATCTAACTCAATGCCCTTTTCATAGGATGTCCAGATGATCGAGATTACAAACCCAAGGATCGACTGTTATTGATTAATTTTATTTCCTTCACCTTACTCATGTATATGCATATATATATATATATATATATATGGTAATATATATACATATGTATATATACATGATGGAACATTCCCATTTTACCAGAATCATGGACACAAGGATCAACTGTGGTTTCACTCTATTTATTTTATTTATCATTTTAGTTGTGTCTCGGCTAGGCTAGGAATATTTCATGAGAATGAACTTATGATAGTAGATTTATACTATCATCATTGGTGTGTCCTATTGATATTATTTCTCACCATTGTACATGCACCTCAGTGTGTGTGCAGACATTATGTTTTCGTTTTAGGTTGAGTATAAAAACATGATGGATAGGGATGAGGCCTAGGGTTTCATAAATGAGTAAAGCCACTCATGTGTATTCTCTTGATCGGGTGGGAGCAGCTCGATGGTGTCTTGGAGACCGGGTATGTGGCCTAGATCAGAGTTATTAGTATATAATTTTACTTTTATTTCAGTTTCTTTTATGTACTTCTTCATGTATGGTAAACCTAGGGGGTGACCAATGTTATATTTATGAAATGGATTTTGAGATTTTATAGCATTTAATTTATTACATCATGCTTTTGTTTAAGTTTATTTACTATTTCCACACATTTTTTATTTATATACTTGGATAATATTTAGTTATTTCCACAGCTATTACTCTGGTATGAGGGTATAGTCTTTCCATTTTACCACTTTTAGACCCTCAATGGTAGTCATAATCCTATAGAATATGGGGAGGCACTCTTGAGGCCTTTTGGTGAACTAGATTGGAGTACCAATTTAGTGGAATCCAGGCCGAGATGTTATAGTCACAACCTTGCCTTTGATTTTGAATAAACAGTATATAGGTAACATTACAAATTTAATAGGTTGGACCCAATATCAATAATTTATATAAGGGTGATCTAACATAGTATAAACTTTAAAAATATCATTACTGGCCATTGTATGATGCATATACCAACTTAATTGTAATCTGAAAATGTTTCTTTAAGGTTTTACGGTAAATAACAATTTATCAAAGTCCTCAAGAAAGAATACATTAGTCACCACACCTACACAGGTCACCCTTGTATGATAACCAAACTCAAGACCCCATTGGTATCACTACCTTATCCTACCTAACCAATTCTCATAAGACAACTAGCTCTAAAGTATATCCCTAAGATACAAAATACTATGATGTCATTCAAACATGACCTGAACCTCTGGGATCCCACTTGGGCAGGTAGTAGGCCAAGTGTACCACCCCAAGCCTACCTCCAATAGGAAAAGGGATAGATACTATCACCAAGAATGAATAATCATATATGGGAGTCCTTATCCTATAAAAACCAAAAATAATAATATATCACTAATACACAATAATTTCCAAAAACACCAAAAATATATACAAATAACTTAATTGTATACAATTCATACACAATACATCAAACATCAAGTAAAATTTTACAAAGGTGGAACTAGAAAGTGAAATAAAAATGTGATATGTAAACAGAACCACACAATGTTACTAAATCTAGGAATGGAAAAACACATCCTCATTCTATAGAATCTTGGATTGAAACCCATTAGCCATCATCTTTTACCGAGGACCACTATCTGATGCTATGAATGAAATCCACTAGATTCCTTATATCTATACTCACCATTTACAAGGACACTACATGTAATGTGTGATAACATATGTTGTGTCTGTCTAGATATTTTATGGATCAGCCTTCTTGATAGAAGATGTGGATCTATTGGAGGTGATGGAGTTGATGTGTAGTAGTAGTTGGTGGTCCTTAGTGGGTGATATAATCTAATAGAGTTTTTTCAAGAAGACCATATAATTAGGAGGTGTCTTCTCATTCCTAGAGTCAGTTTAACCTAGTGGTTATATTTATTTCATTTTTATTTCCCTTTTGTGTTCTACCATTGTGTCATTATACATGAAATTTGATGTCTCGTTCATGAATTGAATATAATTCAGTTGTTTATATATAATTTTGGAATTGTTAGATATTTTTTTATATTCAAGATACATTATTGTTAAAAAAAATTATTGGTTAATTCCTCCCATGAATTATTATACCCTTTTGTGCTAGTCTCTAGCCCATGGCCAATTGGAAGCAAGTTTAGGATTGTGCACATGGCCTACTTTTGGCCAAGATGGGGTCTTGGGAGTTAGGTCATGTCATTCAATGGTGGATAAGCATGTGCATATGTACTGTGTCCACTCATATAGGGATTGCCTTATAATATTGATTCGTTGGACTTGATAGTTTAATTTTAGAGGATGAAACGTTTGAAGGTGGTTATAATGTCATCAAATGGGTTTTCTTATGTGAAAAAAATAGATCATTCTCGATTTTACAGACTACTTTACCCATTAAAGATGATAAAACAGTAAATTAGATTTATTAAATTACCTCTAAAATATTTTATGATGGATTTATTGATCTCAATCCTCAGTGTTTACCCCTAGGTGGAGTTTTGGTGAGATACCAAGCTAGTTGGTTTCTGAGTGAAATTTGGAAAGTATTAATTAAATAAATAAACATATAAATTAAAACATTAATATTACCCACACAGTGACTCATTTGGAAATTACAAAACCAAGTTTGTGTTTTAAATGTAAGGTTTTTACTATGGGTGGTGTTTTTATCATACAGGTTTGAGGCCCCAGACCGGGCTATTATGGGGATGACTATTTTATTTGATTTATTTTATTTTGTAAGGAATTATCTTCCCACACCTCATTAATAGGTGGAATTTTTTCCACCGTATAACCCTAAGGGAGAATGGGGATGTGACATCCATGGATATGATCGAGGTCACAGATCATGAGGAAATAACTATAGATCATGGATCGTTGGTGTGAAAACATCAAAGATTCTATGATTTTTCATGATGTAGGGATTTATAGTTTTGATTAATCCATTTTATGTTTCCATCCATTTATAATTTAAATTCCTAGTGTTTTTTTATAATTTTATGATTATTTTTATCATAAGTGGCATGATTTATGGAAAAATAGGAAGATTAAGCTA
Source organism: Viscum album (assembly GCA_963277665.1). NCBI lineage: Eukaryota > Viridiplantae > Streptophyta > Magnoliopsida > Santalales > Viscaceae > Viscum > Viscum album. The sequence continues at coordinate 286,476,976 of OY728119.1, read as the reverse complement.
TTTATGTCTAGAATTCTCAATCACATAACACGTGATCTTTGAAATAAGCATCATGTAGTTATTAAATGTAGCTAAGGTTTATATAGAGGTGATAAATATCACACGACATGCAGTTCACATACATGTGTCATGTATAACTATTGAGAACATGAACCAGGTGTGTTTGGGTATATTCTAATCCACCCCATTTAATATACATGACATGTAGTTAGAGGTACATTCTATGATAGATTACATGGAACTATAGTGGTGTTTTTACACACCCAAGAAATCCCCTGGGATCCACATATCATTTATTTAGGTATATATTTCTTGTGTTTTTAGATCACATAACTCGAGGTCACAACGGGACATGTAGATTGACCCCTTGATCTTCATGTTCTATGTATATGATTTTAACACACCATTTAGTCTAAAATTATATGAAAAAGGGTTTTTATGTAATACATTTCCATAAGGGATTAAACAATCCATATACCATTTTTAAAACAAATCGTGTAGGTTAAATTTTAATGATGGCACAATGATAATCACACATCTGACCTACATATAAGGACTATAATCCATGTACAATAGATTATAAACCATGTACCTTCAGATTTTAAGTTTTTTTGATAAATTTTCTATCAATTTTCATATTTGGTAATGTGAGTAATATATTCTTAGTTATTTTTCACGAATATCATTATAATATGATTTTATTACACATAAAATGAAGGTTGTAAGGAATTTATGGAAATCTTATGATCTTAACTTCATAGAGGGTCTAGGGTTTGAGAGGGTTGCTATATAGATATCACAAAGTTGGTAACCCACTAAATAATTTATGATATGCGGGTGAAGGTCATCCACACATGTGATGGGGAAATACACCTTTGGGGTTCTTAGGTGTGGGTCCTCTACTAAAATAATTACATATATTTTGGGTATAGATTTGGTACCCCCTTAACCCAATAAGTAACAATTCATTAATACTATAGTTAAGGTTAGTATTACCCCATGAGATAGAGCATGGTCCCTCCAACTGTAATGAGAAATGTACTTTTCATGAGTTTGGATATGTGTAATTTATCCTTATGGGTTAGTACTCCTTCAAATAGTACACATATTCTCAAAAATGCATGAGTATCCCACTATATAGGTGATAAGGACTGGTTAGATGGAGTTTTTGTTCTCTCCATTCATTGGGGTGTGTTCCACAAACTATAGGGTTTTATTTATCCCTTAGTCAACACTTCTCCCTCAAATGTGGTGAATTCCACACTATAAATATGAATGATTGTCTAGGGTGTTATGAAGCTTGTTTATCCTAGGTTAAATGTACTATGTGGCATATCAGGTGTACTCAGATTACTTTGAGATATAATATATGGTTGGGTTGATGATTTATATACCATATGGATCTTCTACTATAGGGATACCAGTATCATTTGTTCTATGATTCTTTATAGATCTGATCTGAGATGATAGTGTCCTTTATATGTCCCTAGGTTTCCAATATATAAAGCTATATGGGTTTTCTATAGGGGTTCTATATTAATCCATGATCTTTGGGTTTGAACCAATTCATTGTTTATGTGATAAATTTTTTAGGGCGTCCTGATAGTTATTTTTATACTCACCCCTACACAGGCTTCCCACACATGTGGTGTCAATATAGAGGATGCACAGTTTGAGGATTCTCATTATGTACATGGAGTTAGCACAGCTTATGTGGAGAAAATTATTATATGCACCAAATGGTTCTAGTTGATAATGGTTGTTATTATATACTTCTTCTTAGTGGATTTTAGTGACACAAGGTCATGGTGGTTACTGTCAGTGATCGTACTGTGAGTATTTATGTAGAGGAGGTGGTTTTTCCTTTTCATGGATCTATATTACTCTAGGATATTAGGATATTTTATATATATTTATTATTGAAGTCTATATTTATAGTGTTATTATGAAAAAAATATTATCATATATAAGCATTTCTCAATCAGTTAAAATATCTATATATTCTATGTGGTTGGATATTTTGTATATTAAAGATTTATTTTTTATGGCTATAGTCATGATGTTAGTTCACTGAAAGGGGGGTGTGAATTAGTGAACCATATTTTATTTTTTAATTTCATGATTTATTATGAAATTAATATTTTTCACTTATTAGAATGAATTATCTCACTACTTAACTCTCAAAAATCAAGGAAATCAGACATAAAAAGAACACCTGATGTAAAAGGTTCACTAATTAAAATGATTATCTACTCATTAAAATGATCTATAAAAATACAAGATCAAACATTCCACTATAATCACCATTTTTAATACAACAAGGATGGTTTATCCTTTAAATTATGTAACAATAATACAACAATATTGTCTCTCGACAAGTTTTACTACAGTGTTGATCTTCAAAGAGGTTCAGATAATCCTTTTCCTTTAAATTATTATCTCCTAGTAATATATAGTTCTCTTGCACTTATTCATAATGTATAATAGGTGTGAACTTCATTCTTCTATAACACATAACACAGGTGTGATGATCACACACATACCAAGTGTGTACTCTTCTCCTTCTTCTTATCTCTTTCTATGAACACTCTCCTTCATTTATATCATCTTTAACTCTATATCTATTAATTTATGAAAGACTTTTATTCATAGTCTTATATTGGAATAGAACTTTTTTCCTCTTCATATTTTAATTTAAAATTTGAAATTTAAACAAACAACTGACTTTAACAATTTTTCCAGCTTCTTATCATTGAAATATGACCCCTCACTGGATTGTCACTAAGATTATAGTTGATTGGAATGATGGATCCATATTATCTGGGCACAAAAATACCCTCTCCTATGGTTTTATGATTTTCTCTATGACATCTATTACCTTTTCTCAGCTTTACTAGATGAGGATTGGTAGCGTATTCTCTCTCCATTTCTTCTATGAAATATCTTATGATAATTTCATCCATAATCTTCACTAAAGACTTCTCCTGCTTCCATTTTTTCACTTATTCGACCAATGGAATCACAGGTTTCTCCCTTTCTATGAGAATTTCCCAGTTAACCTCATCCCTATATTTAGTTTAGATTTTGGTTTTCCAGACTTGGATCTCCATTAATGGTTTGGAGTTCGAGTGGTGGTTTCTCGTCAGATAGAGATTGTTTGATGTATCTTCTAGGAAATAGTGTTAAAATTTTAGGTGATGGATTGTCTTTATTTTAGTGTCAATATTTGGTGACTATGTAACATATTAGTATTTGGTTAATGGTTGATGGATGTATGAGGCATGTTGAGGTGATATTGATGGATGGTGGTGGAGGTTTGTGTGGATAATTGGTGTGGGATAGGGATGACGGCTTCTCTTTGTTAATGATGAATTATGGTAATGGAGATTAGTGCCTTTATCAGTGCTCGAAGCTCTGGTTTGGTGGTTTATAAACTGGTTCATTTTGAATTCATGTTATTTTTGGGACTATTTGTTTGATTGGGTCGCAGATGTCTTTGTGAGCATTGGATTTTGTGTCATTAAATTTGGATGACTGTGCAGCTTCTTGAAGGTACTGTTGGGTGGGAGGCTTTAAAAGAGGGATTGGTGTACTGAAACCCATCATTCAGTCATTTGTCCTCATATTTTTGGACACATGGGTACCCTGACATTGATTGTGAATAGTGTTTTCTATCTAGTTTTGTGTGGCATTAGGTTGAAAGTGCATAAAATTTCTCACAAGCATTATCAAATGGGCGGATCGAGAGAGAGAAAGATAGGTGTGATAACATCTATCATCTAGTCCTCCTTCCACATGTTATTGTGGGTGGGATGAGTTCTCTACCATGTTGAATGGGTGCAGCACAATATAACTTCTTGGTAGGGGGTTATGCATCATCATCGATTGATTTCACTATTTCATTGTCTAGCATGGGGGTCAATGATATTTTTTATTTATTTATTATCTTATAATTTTCTTCCATTTGGAAACACAGGACAATAAATACCTTTGATTCATGTTTCTTTAATTCGTTTTCCTCTACTTGTAATGGGTTCCATCTTTTCCCATTTTTCAAAATAGGCCTTATTTTTTATGTTCAATAAATGGGTATTGACCCTCAACCTTTTATAAAAAAATCTAATCCATCATACCATCCCATCCTTTTTAGTTAACATTTATTTATTTAAGATACATTTTGGATGATCTTTTATCCCATATAAGTCATCCATATTGTAAAAAGTTAGTTTCCATGTAGTTAGTTTCAACTACTTCTCCAGTCTGTCATGATCAATTTTTTACAATGTATGCAACCCTTGATTATCAATTAATCCTTACATATAAGAGTAACCTTTACATATCAAAGTAACTAAATGTAACCCTTACATATGAAAACTACCATTTTTCACCATTTTTGTAACCCTTATATATAACCCTTACGTATTAAAGTAACCTTTACATATTAAATACTTTACCAATTTTGAAAACCCTTATGTATCAGAGTAACCTTTACATAGTAAGGAATTTACCATTTCTAATAAATCTTATGTATTATCAAATTAACCCTTATATATCATAGACTAACCCCTATTTGTTGAGGAAAACCAATTATAATTACCCATATATATCATCAAAGTAACCCTTATGTATCAACAACTTTACTAATTTTCCAAACGCAATCTTCTTAACACCAAACATCTCTATACTTCATCCAAAAAACTACATTATTTTTTTAAAAATCTCTAGATTTAAAAATATCCTATGTATCACATGATAAACTTATTATATATGATTTTTAACATGATTTATGTATTGAAAAGAACACAAAAAACCATATCCACTTCTTCACTTCATAAGTCTTATTCACTTTGATAACAATAATAATGTAACAACTATTCTTTAAATCATGATCTCATATAACTCCTTTTTGGTATCATTAAACTTCCAAAGGTCACAAAAACTCTAGATCTAAACATCTTCCTTAATCATCTATTCATCTCTTCAATCGCCCCATTGGATTTTATTGTTTTCTAAATGGCCCAAAGGCCTTATTTTTATTGATATTTTGATAACCCCCCTTTCAAGGGATGAGGGGGAACCCTTAAAAGGACCATAGGCTTAGAGATTATATGACCTGTAGGTATTAGAGGAAATATCCATACTATAACTACATGGAAATGCTCCTCACCAATATTTTCATCGTGATATTAACTCTCCACCTTCGCATGGTTGTTCGGTTAGGCTTATCATGCATGCACAGGATAGTCCCAATGGCAATGCCATACGCTCTCATTTTTTCACATCTGTTAGCTTCGCCTCTGGTGAATACACCTACTTAGAATCCTCATCTAGAGTCTACTCCTTGTAGAGTCTGCCTGGTCCATTAATCACAATTTTAAGTGGCCTCAAATACTTGAGGTGGCCTGAAGTCCTTCATATGGCCCTAATGCCTTGAGGTGTCTTGAAATCCTTACTATCCCAAAGGCTTGGAGTGGAAATAACGCCTTGAACGACCCAACAACTAAACCTGTGGCCCAAAATCCCAAATGGATGAATAGTTCTGACTACTGCAGTACCAAAAAGTACATATTGGAGTATCTTCTACAGTAACCCAGAAATGTGTCTCCACTCGATTTTGAACTCAGGTCTCTTTGATGCACTTGCCGAGTGCTTAGCAACTGGGTTAAGGCTCTTGTGGTGGATTTTATTGTTAACTAATGAACATAAATCACTCTTCAAACTATTCACAGTTAAAAATGAATCATCATTAAATAATTTAAATAATTTAAATACTTTAAATCCAACATGAGTGAAATCATTCTAAGAAACAAAAATATTGAATAATAATTCAATTTTTTCCATTAAAGTGACTTACATAAAATTCTTCAGAGCTCTTGAAACCAATTGAGACCAACTTCTTGAAACAATATTTATTCTACTTCACAAAACTATTTTTTGAACTTGTTTGTAGAAATTTCTTTCATATATTCCCAATAAACATGCTATAATTGTTCATAACACCCAAAAATCTCACACACCCATGTAAACTTCACCACTTTCCCCATTTAAAAACTCCCTCTAAATATATGTTCCTCCAAAATAAAAGATCACTCCCTTATTATATTAAATATATATATATATTATAAACTATATTTTTTTTCTAAACCTTAGTAATACTCCACTATTTTTATACTATGTAAATACATTAAATTATAAAAATAATGGGATTTATGTATTCTTTCTCCCCCTTTGAAAGCTAATATCCAAATAAAAGGTGAGAGGAGACAGTTTCAAAATACTATAACCTTTAATGAGTGAAGTATGAGACTTATTATTCAACCTCCATGTCTTAGTATTAAACTATACCTTTGATTATAAACCACTTTTATCAGTCAAATTATTCTTAAAATTCCATTTTATATTGGAAGAACTCATATTTTTATTCACTTTTGTAATATGGAATTCCAAAGACTCTTTTTTCTTACTGCTCTTCACATAAAATTCTTTTTCAAAAAAAGTAACATTACTATAATGAAATCATAGGAACTTATTCTTATATATTCCTCTGTTATTTTATTCTTTATATCACTCTTTCATCCTTTTTCTTGAGTATACTTGTTTATCCAACCTTTTTGGATTAAAAGGTATCTACTGTCTTCTCAACATCTTCATTTTTATCCTTACATGGAATATTATTCTTTAAAATTTATTTCTCTTAAATCCTTTTTTAAATAATTTTTCCTCATTTTCTTATATTTTATAAACTAGTAAGATTGTGAGAAACTCTTTAGTTATATGTATATGTGTATCACATCTTCTACACATTTCATTCATGTTTTTAAAATTGTTCTTTAACTTTACACATTGTTACCGAATAGAATTTTTCTTGAATTTGTTTGTTTATAAGTGTTTTATCCCATAAATCTGTGATATTAATCGCTATTAATAGACTAAAATGTGTTCCTTTTTATCAAAAATATCTCATCATATTCCCATATCCTCTAAAAAACCAATAGTGATCCTAAAAGGTCAATATTCTTCATGAATCTCTAGTATATCTAGTAGCTAAACTTTTTTGAAATTCATCATTTTGAAAGCCTAATTGACCTATGGATAATAAAACATAACTCCATGATACTCTAAACATACTAATTTTCATTATAAAAATTTTTATAGATTTTTTATCTTCACACATAATAGCAGATTATCAATAAAATATGGACTTTTCATTAGAAAAAAATTATTAATTGTCTTCTATTATATGTTTATCTTCACTAATATCACATTCTGTTGAGATTCAACATTTTCTATAGTGATTAAATGATATTTATGAATCATTATTTGATATATTTATTGATTATAATAATATTTAAGTATCACTTTATCCAAAATACACTTCTATTTTTTGATAAATATTCTACTTTATACTTCAAATTTGAAAATTCATGTATGATATTAAAGATATAATTTTATTTCTCCATCAATTATACATTGAGATATTCAAGTTTTTTATCTTATGTGAGACTCTTATATTTTAAAAATTAAAATTTACTCTTCTCCTTGGTGAGTAATTCTCTTATTTACTCAACAATTAGGATCAACTAATCATCCTTTCTTTTGAATTTATCCTTATATAATTCAACTATATTGAATTCATTATTCATTATCATATTTTATTTCTCTAAAATAACAACCTTATAGATGATCTTATTCAATTACTTCTTTAACGTGAACTCCATTTGAGATCCATGTAACACTTCATCACTGTTTGATGAAGTCGCTTCTTCTTTCTTTGTGCCATCTTCTTTGATTGACTCATTGGAATCTGTTATTAAAATGATTATTTTATCACCTATTCCACTTTTGGAACAACAAATATAAATTCCATCATATACATTTTTTATAAATAACTACCCATTTGTAAAAATATTAATTCTTTATTTAACACCTTAATGAAAACTTCCCTCTTTTAAAATTTTTATAATTATTCTTCGAAATATCATGATACGACTCAACTTAATCTTAACATTCATGTTCTTATATATTTAAAAATTTTATAGTAAAATTTCAAACACCCCCATAGTATAAACACTTAAAAGTTAACCTTCCCTAAAATTTAATTTTTCCTCTTTCGATACCTTTTGATATGAGTGACATGATATTGTCAAACTTCACATTAATATATTCATCTAAAACTTAACTTCTAATTCAACTTAATCTTCTTCCTCAATTTTCTTTTAAGTTATTTCATTATTCATGGTTTTGAATTAAATTTCATTCTTAACTAAACACTGAGTGCATTCCTTTCTTATCTCATATTCAACCAAGATGATTTGAATGTTATCCAAATGAATTTTTTGAAGATCATGATCTTATAATGCTAAAACTTTAGCATAAAATATATCCAGTAAGATATTAAGTATTTTATTGAACACTATTGAATCTTTTAGATTCTAACTAAATCCTCTAATTTTTATCACCAACTAATCAACCCTTGAAAATAAATCACTTCTAGATTATTCTTAAAGCATATGAATATATTTATACTTCAATCACCAAATTATTAATTTATTATTTTTAACTTTTACATTACCTTTATAGAAATTTTATAGCTTGTCCCAAATTCCATTCACAGTCTTTATCCCCATAACCTTTAAAAAATAATTATATGAAAGTGAGGATAATATAGAATTTCTTTCATGGCCTTCAATCCCAAAATTATTTCTACATCTCAAGTAAAATTGGTTCCTTGTGAAATATGTGTAAAAACCTCAGTCACATTATCTAGAACATCTATACCCAATGAAAGTAACTAGGGTAACATTCTTTCCTTACAAATATTTTCATTTTTTCATTGAATGTTGGAAATCATTTTTTTCACCAAATTGATACAATCCATGATAGATGAAAAATTTTAGATCACAACACCAACTTTAATTAACACCTTAAACAAATAAACTTATACACTTAAATGTTAATTTAAGAGAGATAAACTCAACTACCAACTGAGTTAAACAACCTTCACAGTAGAAAAATTCAAACTTCTTGATCTTTGAATGAAACATTGAATACTCTGATACCATTTGTGATAGACCCAGGAATGATGTTGGATCACTGATAAGTTAAATTAATCAATGAGAAATATTATATTTTTACTTTTATTATTTCTTGTGAAATAAAACTTTATCACTTATTAGTGTGAACAATCTCACAGTTGAACTCTCAAGCACAAAATAATGAAAATAAAAAAAGTGTTCATGATGTAAAAGGTTCACTACATAAAATGGGTAGCTACTCCTTATAATGATCCCAAAAACCCAAGATCACATGGTACACTACACTCATCATTATGGATACAACGAGAATGATTTATCCTTGAAATAGTGTTGTAAGAATACAATAATTCTATATCCTTAAAATTATTCTAAAAAGTTGCATTTTTTTTCTTGATATTAAATGAGTTAGGGATTATACTTTTATTACTAATGAAATTATCCTAAAAATTTATAGTGTATACACACTTCTTTAATATATATAATATGTATGAACGTCCTTCTTTCTCAACACACAACACAGGTGTGATGATCAAATACAAACTAAGTGTGCACTATTATTCTTCTTCTACATATTCTTCTATCATTTTTTTTCACACAAGTTTTCACACTCTCATTCCATTACATATACTTACAATCTACCTATATTAATTCACATAAAACCCATGTTTACATTCTTACACAGTAGCAGCACTTTTCCCCTTCAAATTTGAATTTCAAATTCAAAATTCAGACAAGAAACTAACTTTAACTATTTTTTCAACATACTCTCATTAAAATATAATCCCTATAATCATCCTAGAATTTTTAATCACCTTTAATATATTTAAGAAACTTTTTTAATGATCTTTAATCCCCTCTAAGTCATTTAAATTATAAAAATATATTTTCCTAGTAGTTAGTTTTCAATTGCTTCGTTAGTTCATCATACTCAACTTTTGGTAGTGTTTAGAAACCTTACTTATCGATTAACCATTATATTTTACCCTTATCTATCAGAGTAACTTTTATATATTAAAGTAACTCAATATAACCCTTGCGCATCAAAGACTACTATTTTTCTCCATTCGGGTAACCCTTATGCATCACCCTTACATATCAAAGTAACCTCTATGTATTTAGGATTTTACAAATTTTTATAAAACTTATGTATCAGAAAAGTAACCCTTACATATCATAGAGTGACCCCTATGTATTGTGAACTTCCAATTATAATAACACATACATATTAAAAAAGTAATCCATGCATATCATAGACTTTAAAATTTTTAAATCCCCACTCTGATCAGTACCAAACATCTCTAAACATTCTTCCAAACACCTCTATAATTCATTGAAACACCTTTAGACTTCCAAAAATCCTTTAGGTCACATGAAAAACTTTATTTTATTTTATTTTATTTTACACATGATTTATGTATTGAAAATTAAATATGACACAAAAAACCATGACCACTTATTCTCTTAACAAGTCTTATTCCCTTCAACAGAAAATCATAATTTAAGGGATTCCTATATAAATCTTGATCCAAGCTAACTCTCCTAGGGTCTTAGTAATCTCCCCAATGTCAAAAAAACTTTATATCTCAATATCTTTCTTAATCTACTCTTGAAATCAATAATCTATCCCTTTTTATTTTTTCAACCAATGGACATAAATTAATTTTAGTACTCAATATAGTTAGTAATGAATCATCATTCAAAAATTATAATCCTACTTAATTTAAATCAATGTAAGAAATAATAAAATTGAATAATAATATATTTTTTAAATTAAAGTTACATACATAAACTTATTCATAGCTCTTGAAACCAATGGAGATAAACTTATGAAAATAAATTTTATTATAATTCACAAATATATTCATTAAACCTAGGTTTAACAAGTTCATGTGTATATACTCAACAAAAATTCTAGAATAGTTCACAACACACACTACATACATCATAGATTTCCTATTTTTCAAAAAAACCTTAAATATATTCTTCCCCTAAATAAGATATCTATCCCCCATTAGATTAAACACATATCTCAAGATTCTCCCCTTATATTTTATTTATATACCTTAATAATACTACGAATTTTGTAAAACAAGGAAATAAATTAAAGGATGAATATAAAGGTATTTTTGTTGTCCTTATCCACCTTTAACAGTAAATATCCATAGATAAAGTAAGAGAGGTGATGGTTTCACCATACCTTGGACTTTGATGAGTGAAATTTGAGATTTATTCATCAACCTCCATATCATGGTATTAAAATACCTCTTTGAATGGAAACCACTTTGATCATCCAAACACTTCTTTAACTTATATTGGGATAACTCTTATTCTTCTTTAATTTAGAAATATAACATGATAAAGACTCTTTCTTCTTTCTTCTCTTCACTTTAACTTCTTTTTTAGAAAATTTATATAATTGTCCTAAAATCATAGCAACTTATTATTCTATCTTTCTCCAATATCTTTGTCTTAATATCACTCTTTTAACCTTCTTCTTTAGTATACTTTATTTTTCACCCTTTTTGAGTCAATAATCTCCAATGGAGTCCCAATATCTTTATATTTCATCATATGAGGCATCTTATTCTTTACAATCTTATTTATGTTATCGCTTTTCTAAAATATCCTTTGTCCTATTAAACTATTAGGGTAATGAAACACTCTTAAATAACATAACCCTATTAATCACGTTGCTTTCATAATTTATTTAAGCCTTTAAAATGGTTCTTTAACTTTACACGTTGTTATTGAATAGCACTTTGTTTGACTTTGTTTGTTTTCATGGGTTGTATCCCCCTACATTTGTACCTAACATAACTCTTTTCATACTAAAATTTTCTTCTTATGAACCAAAAACATATCATCATATGTATGTATCCTATAAAAACCCAACAGTGTCCATAAAATTCCAATATTTATCGTAATCTCCAATCAATCCTATAGAAACACTTTTTTGAAATTAATCATTTTGAAAACCTTATTGACCTTCATTTGATTAACCAAAACTAAGGGACACTAAAACTATATTACTATTCATTTTATACATTTCTCATGATCTATTCTCTTGACACATAATATCAAATTTTAATTCAAAGTTATAATTTTAGAAAAAACATATTTTGAATTTTATTCTCTTGTATGCTTATCTTCAATTTTTTCACTTTCTATTGGGATTCATAATTTTTCATGATTTTTTTATCTTCAAGCATAATTTATAATTTTAATTAAAATTTATATTTTTTAGAATAAAATATATTCTAAATTTTCTTCTCTTGTGTGATTCTCTTCACTTTTCTCACCTTCGGTTGGGATTCAACCTTTTCTAAAGTGATTATATAATCTTTATGAATAATTAGTTGATATCCTAGTTGATTATAACAATATTCAAGTATCGCTTCATATTCAACACACTTATCTTACTTTGGGAAATCTCTCACATCATACTTGCAATTAAATAAAATCATATTTGAAATTTTTTAAATAATTTTCTTTATTCATCATGTACACATTGAGAGATTCAAGTTATTTATACTATGTAAGACTCTTAATTTTAAAAAGATTAAATTTATTCTTCTCTATAGTGAGTAAGTCTCCACTTCCTCAACACTTATGAGAAACTCAACTTCCTTCTTTATAAATTCATCCTTATCTAATTAAACCATATTGGGTGAATTTTTTATTCTCTTATTTTTATTATCCAGCTTAAAAACCTTGTATAAAATCTTGTTCAATTCCATTTTCAACATGAACTCTATTTAAGATTCATATAACTCTTTATCACTTCTCGATGAAACCTATTTTTCTTTCTTAGAGTCATTTTCACTACTTGAATCCTTATCATACAATATTGAAATGAATTACTTCTCACCTTTACCACTTAAAGAAAAACCATTCTCACAGTCATCATTTGATGTTTCACCCTTAGGTGATAAATAACTCCCCATTTTTTCTAAAATAATAATTCCTTTTAGAACTCCTTGATGAAAACTTTACTCTTTTAAAATTATAGGAATTCTTCCTCAAAAAAATATGAGGGTTTTATACTTCACTTCACTTTTATCTTCTTTCATCTTCAAAAAATTTATAGTGAAATATCTATTACCCCTATAGTTGAAACACTTCAAAGGTAATTTGCCACAAAATTTAACTTTGCCTCTTTGGAAACCTTTTGAGATGAGTGACATGGGTTTATCTAATATCACCTAAATATATTCATATAAATCTAATATTCTGAATTCATCTTCTTACTTAATTTTCTTTGATATCCTTTCATTATTAATGGATTTGAATGATATTTCCTTTTTATACAAACTCTTATTCTTTAGAGTACATTCTTCTCCCATCTTGTATGCAACCAAGATGTTGTACAATTAATCTAATGAATTTTTTCAAGATCATGATCCTCTATATACAAATCATTAGCATTAAATCTATCTGGTAAGATACAAAGTATCTTCTTAAGCATATTTTAATAATTAATAGTCTCATTAAACCCTGTAATGGTTCTCACCACCAAATTAACCCTTGTAAATAATTCATTAACATATTCACCTTCAAGAATACATATATCTTCTTACTTCAATCACTGAATTCCCAATTTAACCTTTTTTATTTAGAATTTCCTTCATAGATAATTTTTATATTTTCCCAAAAAAAAATTCATGCTCTTGATCACCATAAACTTTAAAAACACTATCTAAATGTAAGGATTAGATGGATTTTATTACACACACATTAATATCTAAATTCCTTTTAATAACCTGGTTAAATGTTCCAATTTATGAAACATGTGTAAAATGATCAATCACATTGTCTAGAACATGCATACCAAATTAAATTAAGTAGGGGATAATTATTTCCTTCCAAAAAAATTATTTTTTATATTGAATGTGGAAAATCCTTTTTTGTTAACTGAATTAATAATATCCATGATAGATATAAAAGTTCATATCACAATACCAACTTCACTCAAAAACTTCAAAAAATAAACCCAAATACTTCCTTGATACTATAAGAGAGAGAAAAATTCAAATACTAATTGAGTTCGACAACCATCACAACAAAAAACTTTAAACTTAATCATATTTTGAGGAAACATAGATTACTCTAATACAATTTGTTACGGACCAAGGTATAATGTTATTACACTAAGATGGGAAATGTATCAGTGGAAAATATTAAATTTTTAATTATATTATTTCTGGAAAAAAATCAACCTCCATAACTTATTAGAGTGAATGATCTCACTATTGAACTCTCTAACACTAAGTAAATCAAGAAAAAAAAGAACACCTATTGTATAAGTTTCGCTATTCAAAAATATCAACTATTCCTTTGCATGATCTAGAAAAAACCCAAGATCATATAGTCCATAATAATCACTATAGTGAATAAAACAAGTATATTTTATCCATGAACTCATGTTATAATAATACAATAATGCACTCTTTCTACAAGTATCTTGACAAGTTGAACTGTTTTCATGATATTCAAAAAGGAAGAGATTGTAATTTTCATATTAAAAATTGTCTATTAATATTTTATAATGCTCCCATACTTATTCATCATGTACACCACTATGAACTTACTTCTTCCTCAATACACAATATAGGTGTGATGATCACACACAAACCAAGTGTGCCCTCTTATTTTTTTTTCTTTTCCCTTTATGTGAAATTTATCTACACACTCTATTTATTATATCTCATCTTCCGATCTATCTATATTAATTCATATAATACCATTTTACATAGTCTTACATAGCATTAGAATTTTTTCCCTCTTCAAATTTGAATTTTTAATTCTATATTCATAAAAGAAACTATATTTAGCTGCTTTTTAACTTATTCTCATTAAAATATAAGATCTAGAATCATAATGGGATTTTTAGTCACCTTTGATATATTTAAGTGACTTTTTGGATGAACTTTTATCCCCTATGATTCACTCATATCATAATGAGGTCATTTCCAATAATTTAGTTTTCAACTTCTTCTCCAATCCACCGCACTAATTTTTTAAAACATTCTGGTACCCTTACTTATTAAGTAACCCTAACATATAACCCTTATATATCAGAGTAACCATTACATATTAAATCAACTTATTTTAACCCTTAAGTATCAAAGAATATCATTTTTCCCCATTCTAGTAACTATTATATATCACCCATATAAATAAGAGTAACCATTACATGTGGATGACTTTACTAATTTTTATAACCATTTAATATCTAGAAAGTAAACCTTATATATCACCTTTAATTATCAGAGTACAATTTATGTATTAAGAACTTTTCTAATTCTAATAACCCTTATATATCAGCAAATTAATCCTTAAAAATAACAAAATGGACCTTATATCCTAAGTACCACCAATTCTGATAACCATTATGTTTTAGAAAAGTAACCCTTATGTATTAATAACTTTAAAAAATTTATCGATCTAGTTTACTCAACAATAATCATTTACAGACATCATCCAAACACCCATAGAATTATTTCAAACACCACAACACATTCAAATAGCCTTTAATTCACATGATAAACTTTAATTTATGTGACTTTGAACATGATTTATATATTGAAAAAAAATACACCATAAAAACCATATATAATTATTCTATTCACAGGTATTATTCTCTTTGTAATAAAATCATAATATAAGTGATTTTTCTTTAAATCATGATCTGAACTAACTTATGTGTTCTTTTAAACTTTTCAAATTAGATTTTTATTTTTTTAGATTAGAATTTGTATAGTTTATAAGAAACTCTAGGTAATCTATCAAGGAGTGCCTAATGTGGGTTAAAATTTAATATTTTTATATTATAATAAAAATGAAAACAAAAATGGGGGTTTATATTTTATTTCTTTTATAAATTTTAAATAAATAAGTAAATAAAGACAAAGAAAGAAATAAATAAAAAATTAAAAAAATTAGATCAAGCATGATCAACCTAGGGAAGTACATTGATACTAATCCTTTATTGTTTAAAATAAAGTATTTAAATTATTTTAATCCTTGGATTATAACACCTTGACATATGGCCATGATCATAACCAATACTCACCAAGGCAACAAAAAAAATCCTCACTTCGATAACCAGGTTTGTATGTTATTTTCATTTTGATTTCATGAAATTAATGTGCATGGACATGATAGTGTTCATGTAGTTCTAATCAATCAATATGAACCACATAAACACAATCTTTGAAAATAGGGAAAGTGGTATGAATGAAGTGTGAAACATTATATGAACAGGTACCCCAAACATGATCATCTAAGTGTGAGTGTGAAATAATAATACACAAATCAAATAAAATAAGAGAATATGGAGAAAAAAACATTAACCTAGAATTAAAATAATTATATAATTATTATTGAAATGAAACTCAGATTTTACATCAAGTTCCTCCTCAGGAAATAACATGAAGCTTATAACTCCATGGAACATGAGAAAACCATATGATGGATAGAATAACATTCTATTAGTCTCTAAAATGGAAAAACTATGCCCCCCAATCGAACTACCAAACCTCTAGTTGAACCACTCTTTTATATAAATTTATAATTAAACATCATGTACATAAATACATGTTATATAGTCTATAAAGTTCAATTTTTTACATTTTCCCATGTGGTTGACACAAGAGTGCACAAAAAAATTAATTTACATTGGTCAAATCTCATTTCATGTAGATACATGGAATATAGAATCACTATACATGGAGTGTAGTCTCATAATCTCACACCAACCACTTCTAGAATAGATATACATGATGTGTTCTTCAGTCCACATAGTGTGTGATATTTTCTCAAGTTCCTAGGTGTATACTCTAAGGATCATATATGTGTGCTCTATAATGGAACACAATTTTTACATTAAAATTAATAGTTTTTATATGTTATTATTTCTCTAAAATGTGCCTAAAGTGCACATTTTACCCGGAAAACCTAAAATATATCCAAAAAATAAAATATTTGACCTTAGGAGAACATATAACCAAAATTATCTACTTTTTACTCAATAAAACACATCAAAATATCATGTATAAATCTGGTGAATCAACACTCATACACTTAGTCTTTTTCCCCTCAATAAAAATCAAAACATCAAATAAAAAACCATGCTTTGATAAGGGATTCATTCAACTTATTATACTTATGAAAATTATTTCATAACTGAAAATTACAAAATAAAAAAAGTTATATTTTTTAAAGTATCTCAATCAAGATTAATAAATAATTTAAATTCAATATATTATTTACCTTTCATTCATGTTATTCAACCTTTTATTAATATTCATGCCACATATGATTTATCATACCTTAAATTTTTTTCACTCGTCTCTCAAGTGTGATATATATGAAAATTTATGCTCATCTAAAAATTATACAAGTCATACCATAGGCTTGAAAAAATATTAACTCACCACAAAATATATAAACAAGTTTTTGTTAATCATAAGGACTTTTAGGTATTTTTTGTTGCATAGGGTTGGTGAGTCATGATTTAAAATTCAAGTCTATAAATTGGAGGTTTTCCTATTATAATTTAAGTCTCGATCAATCATTCAAAAACATGGTATATTCCTTCCTTAAAGTACCCAAAAATTAATTACCCAAACCAATTTCCCATTTTTGAAGATAAGGATATAAGTCATATGAAATAAATTCCAAATAAATATTACTCCTCTTTTTTTGTTAACTTTTAATTTTTTTCATTTTTTTATTATATTTATTTATTTATTTATTAGTGGATTCAAATTAATTACAATTAAATAAACATAACATGTGGACCTTACCTCAAATAAAAACCATCTTCAATATTCCCATACAATGTAACTTGTCCCAATGACAACACATGAAATAACCAATTTCTCCCACACTCATATTTAACTATAATAATGCAATAAATTTAAGATTAAGGTAGGTAGGGAAAATAAACTTGAAATGTGTCTACCTATAAGGTGATTCATGGCCACTAGGGTCTTAATAAGGGATAATGTAAGGGTAGGTCTCAAAAGTGGATAATAAATTGGGATCAATATAAAATAATCACCTCAATCACACTAGCACATTTCCTTTTTCTCAATAGTTTTTTTAAGGATGAAAACAAGTCTTACTAACAAAAAAATGAGTTAACTCAAGAAATGAGGGTAATATGAAGATTATGAGAAAATTATTTTAGAGTAAATCTCGTGGTGTTGAAAATGAAATATTTTGTCAATAAAATCATGTAATTAAAAAAATTGATTTATTAAATAAAAATTTCCATTAATTGAAAATAATGTATTGTAATTATATCAGAATCATTTTAAAACAACTTAAAACCTAGAAAGATCATGAAATTTTAAAAATTTAAACCTATTCATTTATTACATATAATCATTTTTAGGCCCAAAATGGTCGTAGATACCCTGATAGGGGGTGAATCAAGGTATGGTTATTATTTTTAAAATTCTTCATGCCCCATTGAGTCTTGACCTCTTTGTTATAAGGGTCACTTTATTTTATCTTAAGTATTTAGTTGATCTTATTATTTTCTTATTTATCCAATGATGATTCATTTAAAGTAAAGTATGAGATAAATCACAATGACACAATTATTTTTACTTGTTTCACCCTCACTGGGATACATCCCGGGAGCATACAACGACAATATACTGATGTACCAAATACACTAAGGCTCTCTACCAAAATGTGGTTTGAGATAGATCACTTAAATGTCTAATATCACAGCTTTTGCAATGTTTAAGGACAGGTCGCTACTTCCTAAGGGTCACTCCCCCAATCTTCCTTCAATGGATCACTACCAGTGGAAAGGATCACATTCTTTCTCTACTTTTTCTCACTACTCTAAAAAGGATTCACACATAGTTTATGGACATGTAGGTCCCTTTATTAAAAATAATTAATACATATTCAATTGTAGATAGATTCTCTATTTAATTCCTAGTATCATCCACTTGAATAATATCACTTTACCATATATTCACTGGGAAATCCCTTCTAAACACTTTTGTGATGCTCACTACCTTCTTGAACCTACTTCCTTTCGTGAAGCTCAGATAGCCTTCTTGAAGCGTAAAAAATTCATGAAGCTCGCCTATATCATGAATCTCAACTAGACTTCATAAAGAATCCTCCTTTCATGAATCTCAAACACTTTAATGAAGTTCGCAAATTTTGGTTGGATTTTTATAGCCTTCATGAACTTTAGTACTTTCGTGATGCTTACAAATTTTAGTCGGATATCATAGACTTCATGAAATTCTTTTCAAGAACCACCTTCATGGATCACCTTCTTGATTTCAAAGCCTTAGAATCTTCATTAAGTATTTTTCACTTTTACTTAGTGGGGTATAGGCCTATTTATAAGGGTTGACTTCCATTCTAGAATCTTCCATCCATGTCATCACCTTTTCATGAATATCCCCAATTTTTTTCATGAATCTCCCTATTTCGCAAAGCCCTGGGGTAATTTCACTATTCATGAATCATATCATAGTCATGGAGATACACTGTCAACCCTTCATGAATTTTCGATGCTCTACTTTTTTTTAGTTATAGAGATGTCTCATTTTTCATTGCACGTCTGTGATGCTCTACACCTTCATGAACCCCAACCTTCATAACACTAAATTCTTTTTCAAAGATCCTTACCTTTTTGAAACTCCAGTATTCATGAAACTCATGCCTTTACCAAATTTTTATGTGGCATTCATGTAAATCCATATTTTGTGATTATTGAGACAACCTCAAAATTTTGGACCCCAAAAATTTGGAAAACATGGGGAAATGGTACCAACTTGTATATGCACTTTTTTTGTACCACCTCTAGAGAATCCATTCCATTTTCTTAGATATTTGTTAACATAACTTGTTGAAAATATATTTTGAACTTCACAACTAGAAATGGAAACCTCTTTTTTCAACAAACACAATCAACCCAAAAAACTACAATGTTACCTTAAGGTGTTTTTACCCAACAATCTCCCCCTTTGGGTTTATTGAAAACTCTTCACATTTTGATACCTTGTTAAATAATCTTCTATATGATACTGAATTTAACTTTCCAAAATTAAGATATAAATAAAGTATTTACTCATCACAAACTCTAATCCCACATGAACCATGTTGGTCATGAGAAACAAGAGTATAATGAAAGGTTCATAAATAAATCACTTCATTCCAAAACCACTCGTCTAATTTCATCATGAACCTCATATGTCATGATATAAAACCATTGATTGATCGTATTTAGCATCATAATATTTGAAACTCCCCCTACTACACTAATCCCCCAATCTTCTTCTACCCTTGTATTCATTAAGACATTTTCGCCACATTTATATCCATAATTTCTACCCCTTTTTAAATGAAACCAAAGGTCACTATTTTGAGGTCTGCAATAGGGAAAATAACATATATCAGTACAGTAGGGAAAAAAACACAATACCTCAGGGAGGGGGATCCTACATCCACATGTTTTCAAGTGTGGGGGTTGAATGAACTCCTAGATTCATTTGATTTCATTCAAAAACTTCTTTTGGTAAGGACTTCATCATAATGTCTGCAAACTATAGTTCTGTAGGCATATACTCCAACTTCACATGCCCATACTACGCCTTCTACTTGATAAAATTATACTCAATTTCAATTTGATTTTTTTCCTAAAGTGATGGACTATATTTTTTTCTAATATTTATGGAACTTGAATTATCATAATGGATTCTGATCAGATACTTCACTTCAACTCCCATATCATCAAGATGTCGTTTCATCCACAATAACTATATCCACTCTTCAGTTTCCGCAATATATTCAACATTTTTTGTGATCAATGAAATAAAATCTCACTTATTAATTAACCAAGAAATAAAAAAACCACCATGATAGAATTCACCACCAGATTTTTATTTTCTCCCATCATCTAAACTGGCCCAATCTGCATCTATATATTCAAATAACACTTGATGATATTTTTCATTGTACTGTAAACTGAAATCCACCATTCCATTGATATACCATATTTTTTTTACTTAAAGTGGATTTCCCGGGACTACTTTTATATTTCACTTCTCAGAATGTGGAAAAATCAATATATGGTTGTGTCACTATTAAGTACAACAAACTTCCAATGATCTGCATGTATTCTGTGAAATTAACTGCTTTTCCTTCATCATATCTTGATAGTTTCATCTAGGTAGCAATTGGATTCATCATATCCTTGGAATTATCCATTCCAAATATTCTCAAAACTTCATTGGTAAATTTTTATTATGAAATAAATGTGCCATTCCTCCCTTGTGCCACTTGTAAACCAAGGAAAAACATCAGTTCACCAATAATTGACACTTCGACCTCACTTTTCATGAATTATGAGAAATTTTTATATTGAGCTTCATCTGATTCACCATATATTATGTCATCAGCATACACCAGCACTATCATCCTTTTATTAATATCATTGTTGACAGATATATTGTAATCAAATCCACTGCGCTGAAAACCAAGCTTCTTCAAAATTTGATCGAGCTTTGAATATCACTCTCTTGGTGCTTTATTTAACCCATATAGTGCCTTTATCATCCAAAAATATATATTCTCACCTTCATGTATGATAAAATCATTTTGGTAATAAATATAAACTTATTATTCTAAAACACGATTCAGAAATGTTGACTTGACATCCATTTGGAAAACCTTGAACTTCCTTTTCACTACTATGGACAAGAATAATCTGATTGTATCTAGCCTTATAGTAGGTGAAAATGTTTCATCAACATCAATAAATTATATCTAGAAGTAACCTTTTCTCACTAATAATTATTTGTTTCGAATCACTGTTCCATATTCATTCATCTTGTTGCGAAAGGCCCCTTTTTTCCAATGACATTATTATATGTTGGTATCAAAACAATCCCCTAGAAAACCTCCAAAATTGGACTAATATAAATCATTAATACCAATTTTTATCTAATTTTAGATATTTAATTACTCTTTAGAGCATGGAGACCACTTGTTGGAAACACTGTTAATATTCTCTCACAGCTTCTTAGTATCCTGAAAGTAGTCAGATGATACCATACTGTTAGAACAAAATAGATATCCATAAAATACATTAATATTTATTATTCTCCCCCAAATGGTATTATTGATGTTAGAAAACATAAAATTTCATCATTTTTATACCATTGATACATTTCATGTGGTTAGGATATAGAATTCTCCCCTATGATATACAACTCTTCCTATTGTTAGGCCCACTATTTAAACCCATAAACATTCTTATTCTCTTGTATAATTTCTTCACATGTGACTAATGGTCTATGAAACTTATCAATCTTAATAAAATTTTCTATTTTTAGCTATATTTAATAAGATTTTAAATGGGTGAACTTACCACTTTGTAATGTGCCATCAACAAAACTGTTAATCCTGCTAATTCGGAACTCGATGTAGGAAACAAGATATAAAGTTAATAATATCCTCACTTTCAATTACACTCAATTACTTTCATACATATCAAGAATTAATAGACCATTAACTCCTTTCATGGAATTCATCTATAATTCTTCTTTGTCTTTGGTAACTGGTTTGAATCATTTGACATTTTGGAGCACATCACATCACCACTTTGCATCTTTTGATGCAATTTCCCCTTGAATTTTACCTCCCCTAAATCTTTAAACACTTTTAAAATCATTTAATAGAATTTAAACACATAGTTAGAGGGTTACCTATGTAATCCAAAGGAATAGGATTATGGATGACCTTGATGGATCAACCCTTTGATACTTCCTTGAAAAGAATTGTACTCTTTTTATACTTGTTCCAATTGATCATCCAACATCAACTACTCTATCAATATAACTATACATTATTTGACCAAAATATAAGTCTTATTCTAATATATAGACTTTATAGGCTTTGTTTTTTATACAATTTTGGGTTTAAACCCACTAGTATAAATTTTCTTCTTTGACTCTCCAACAAAGTGTTATTTTTCAGGATTCTTTCTTTGAGTATGAATATCTATACTAGTCATCTACTCTTTATTCTTTCTCTATTAGAGGGATCTTTCACCTACCTTCACTTCTCGCCTTGTGGCATGACATGTCATATTTTTAATACATTTTGTATTCATTTTTCTTTTATCAATTATCTAAGTCACTACATTGTATCTTTATGGCTATAATATTTTTCCAAAATCCCATGATTAGAACATACAAAGCATATCTCATTAAAAATATACCTCATTTAATCATTTCATGTCTAAGATGTTGATAAACCCATAGTTACTCTTCTTCAGAAATTGAGCCCTCGGTATTCTTGGAACATACTCATTGTGTGTCCTTATCTTCCATTATAATATAATATAATGGATACTTTCTTCTAATATACATTCCTTTCAAACTTTTCAATAAGAATCTAATCATTCTTAGATTTAGATATATTTCTATTTTTACAATATTAAATATATTCCAAGGCTTCAGAAAAAAAACTTGAAATATAATCATGCATCCCATATTGTCATCAATTTTTGTAAAGGTCTTTTTAGGTCTATTTCCATCACCAAAATAATTTTTCCTGTTTCTGGAATCATTCAGGGCTCTTTTCCTCTCATTCATGGGAGAGGTTTCATCATATCCAATACCATATGTCCCCAAACTCGATGTCCTTTAAGATGAGGCAATCCATTCATGTTTCTCCTCATAAATATCATATTTTCTTTTCATTTCATTATTACCTTTTGAGGGGTAGTCAAATAGTAAATTCAAAATATACTTCAATTTGGGATTTCTATTAGCATTAGATTTATTCACTTCTTTATTGACTGATTCTAGTTATTCTCCCAGTTGTTGAATCTTTATATCCCTTGATTCAATTTGAGAATTAATTTTTATCTGGAGATTCTTCCCACTAATCATCTCATATTCCAATTCTTATGTGATATTATCTAACATGTCACTTTTATCCTTTATTTTAAAAGTCATTTGAGAAATAGAGTATTTGAAACACCCAATCTCTTATTGTAGCCTTTGATTCTCATGTACCAGTTATGACTGGTGTGTATCAAGATTATACTTTTTAGATACCAACATCTGAATTCATTTTGACTTTAGGTTTTGTCCCTTGTCATCAGTTTTAATTTTTTCTATCTCTGTAAACATCTTTTTCAATTCTTCATATTGAGATTAATTTTTATCCCTTATATTTGTGGCCACTTCAACAAGTACTTTATTTAAACCTTTCAACTTTTTGACTTCAATTTCTTGAAATTTTATTCTGATATCTTTATATTTATTTTCTTCATCCATTTTCTGATCCAATTCCTTTATTTGGTGGACAACTTCCACTTTTGGTCTTCTTATAATTTATTCATCATCAGCAGTTCCAACATCACATAGAATATTAAGTTCTTCACTCATTCCTAAATAATAATTCAATGTGTAATGATTTTCACTATATGATTCATAAAAACCATTATTTGGTACAGTGTTTATTTCCTTCAACTGAATCACACTATTTCCATAGAGGCTTCCACACTGATTAATTCTGCCAAACTTATTCTTCTTCTTTGAAGTTATTCCCTTTTCCATTTCACATCAAGATAAGAGAACATTGAAACTGTAATTTCAAGAATAAAATGAACCAATACATAGAAAAAATATAATAAGAGAAACAAATTCCTCTGAAACTAATTGTTAGTCCTAAAAGGAGATTAGTTACCCTTATAGGGGGTGAATCAGGTTATTGATAGTCCTTTCAAAATTCTTCCTATCCCACTGAATCTTGACCTATTTATTATAAGGGTAAATTTATTTGATCTTAAGTGTTTATATTGATCTTATTATTTACTTATTTATCTGATGATGATGAATTTAAATTGAATTAGGAGAGAAATAACCAGTACACACAAATTTTTACTTGGTTCGCCCTAACTAAAATATAGCCAAGGAATATACAAAGGTAATGTATTGATGTACTAAATCCACTAAGGCTCAGTGCCAAAATATAGTTTAGTATAGATCACTTTTTTTCCTAGGATCATATCCTTTAAAATTTTTAGAGATAGATCACTACTTCCCAACAGTCACTCCCCCAATCTTCCTTTAATGGCTCGTTGTCGGTGGAAATGATCACTTTCTTCCTCTTTATTTACTCACTACTCTAGAAAGGATTCACATAGAATTTATGGACATGTAGTACCTTCATTAATAATAATGAATACATACTCAATTATAGATAAATTCTCTGTTGAATTCCTACTTTCATCCACTTCATGAATATTACTTTACCAAAAATTCGCTAGGTAGTCCCTTCCAAACACTTTCACAATTTTCACTGCCTTCATGAAGCACTTTCCTTTTATGAAGCTCGCATAACCTTCTCAAAGAGAATAAATTTCATTAATATCACTTATTTCATGAATTTAAACCATCCTTTAGGAGGAATCCTCCTTTTTTGAAGCCCAAACACTTTTATGAATCTCACTAATACTTCGTGAAGCTCACAACTTTCATTTTCCTTTTTATAGCCTTCACAAACTTTATTACTTTTGTGATGATTACAAATTTTGGTCTTCTTTCATAAACTTCATGAAATTATTTACAAGAAAAACATTTTTAGATCACCCTCATGAATTTTGAGCCTTATAATCTTCATTAAGTCTTGATCAATTTTTCTGAGTGGGCTAGAGGCCTATTTATAGGCATTTCCTCCCATTCCAGAGGCTTCCATCCATATCATCGCCTTTTTGTGAAGATCCCCAATGTTTTTCATAAAGATACCTATTTTTTGATAATATAGGGTAATTTCACCATTCATGATGCTTATCATAGTCACAAAGATACACCATCAACCCTTTATGAATTTGTGATTCTCTACTTTTCATAGTCGCAGAGATGTCCAATTTTTTATTGCACATTCACGATGCTACACACCTTCACAAACCCCAAAATTTTTGACACTGAATTCCTTTTCAAATATCCTTACCTTTTTGAAACTCCAGTCTTCATGAAACTCATGCCTTTTCCATAATATTATGATGTATTCATGGAAATACATCTTTCATGATGATTGATCCAACCTTTAAATTTTTTCCCCCAAAAATATGGAAAACACTAAAAAATTATGCCACTTTGTGTATGAACTTTTAGGTACTGCCTATAGAGTATCCATTCCTTTTTATTGGATCTTTTTCAAAAACACCTTGTCAATAATACCTTTTTAACTCAACAACTAGCCATTGAAACCCTCTTTGTCAACAAGAACAATCAACCCAAAACACTATAATGTTATCTTGAGGGATTTTTTCCCAAAAATCATAATTAATTAAAATTTACCAACATGTAAAAATATTTTTCTAATTTATGATTTCTCATAGATCATTCAAATAGTAGAAACCAATGTGGTTTTGATATACCCTCTCCCACACTTAATATTGGACATGTACATTGGTCAATACCATGGCTGTGAAAGGAGATGCAATATGGCATAGTACCAGTAGAGAAGCAATGAAATAATTAAAGTTATAAATAAATGAAATAATGAATTTAAAATAATAATAACCTGATGGAAAAGTTATAAAAGATGGAAGTTATTGTGTGGAGACACCCTATAGTGGTAGGATTGATAGTTTTTTATGATTTCCAAAAAAAGTGATTTTTTATGCAAATTAAATAAAAAATTAGGCAATCCAATCATCACATTGATACAAAAAATATATATATAATAATGATAAATATCATAAAAAATAATTGTAGGATGGGATCTATCGATTCATGGACAGGAGGAACTATATCATAAGAATTTTCAGTCGGTGGGTCTATAGTGTGCTCCTGGGTCTAAGAAGTATTGGGGTGAATAGGGACCATGTCATCTCCCAACTACTTATGAATAAAAAATTAGGGACTCGTCTATAGTGGTTGAGGTAGTGTGATTGGTGTTTTATGGATATTATTCAGGAACTAGGACAAAATTTAAAGTAAATTAAAGACCCATATACTGGAAATAATGTCCACGATGAACTAAATATTCTATTGATATCCCTCTATATTTGTAATATGCACCAATATATGTTCTATGTGGTGATCCATATTATTTAGTTGAGAGAAATGATGTATAGATTGAGGTAATGGGTGGTGGTGAGGTTGTGGATGGGTCAAAAGTGGAAGGATTGATGGTGGTTGGGGATAGATGAAAGGGGATAGTTTAGAAGAATAAGGGGTGGGTGGATGTGGTGGCAGGTGTGGTATCGAATCAGCGGGTGGAAGTAACTAATCAGTAGTAACTTGAGGAGCCCCGAGGTCCTATGATATTATAGTAGGTATAGGGATTCCCATCACAAGGTAATAGGTGATCCCTGACCTCTAGACCATACCCATATGAATAAGAATAAAATAATTCATTTGTTGAGGGGAACCTAGGAGATTGTGCGGAGTGAATGTCTTAAATACCCATAAGTATCATGCTACATGGCTGGAATAGAAACCATTTTTCATGTTACCTTGATGTCTAATGGACATAGTTTGGAAATAAAAGATAGAAATGAATGGTATTATAGGGTAATCATACCAAAAAATGAATGTAATGATATTTATATCTCATATAGGGATGAATCACCTTTCCTCAAGGATTAGAAACAATATCATGATGAGACAAAATTGATTGAGATATGGGGAGGTGAACATGATCAGGGTTCTCTTTTATAATATGGGAATATAATGAACATAAGGTCTATAAATCTCCCTCTACATAGTGATAAATTTTAATCAATCAGGATGGGTGAGTTTGAAAAAGGGTGGTGGGGTGGTGAGGGAAAAAATCACACTCTTGATCGAACTCTTCCATTATCAATGAAAACGAATAGCCTTCTAGTAGAAACTAGATTTTATAATCATTTCACTTGGATCTATATAGTACAATGAACCATAATACTCAAAAATGGTTGAAGACTCAAAAAATAAATCTTTATAGGAAGTGTGAACCTGTAGTATGTTGAGCAGATGTGTGTAGCCCAAAAGCTCATCGATCTCCTATAAGATCCCCAGCTGCTTATTGATACTTGTATCTAGATACTGACTACTAATCTAGAATTTGATATGATAAAAATGATACATTTGATCTATTGTGGAAGCATCGGGAGTCACAACAACAGAAACGAGATATGGAAAGAAAATGTAGAAGAAAGGAAAACACATGGGACACACAAATTTACATGGTTCGGGAATAATCCCTACATACACGGAAGGGTAGAACTTCACTATTATTCAGAAGCACGGATTACAGAGTGTTTCAGTGAGAAACCCTATCCCGAAAATGGGCTATAAAATGGAGAATATGATCCACTGTTTGCACAAGAAGACTATGTCGCTACAGTGAAATGCAACCACCTTTGTCAAAAGTGCTACAGTGGCTGCCGATTGGAAGTCAAAAGTGAAACAGTAATGTTGACACCAAAGTTTTCACTGCTACAGTGTATCTTGGTATCGGTCGGTCATCTCTGCTATAGTGGTCAGAGTTGCTACAGTCCCTAAAAGTTGGGTCAGGGTCCTTCGACCCCCGAACCCCCAGAGCAGGGGCGCGTTGCCCCCTACAACCCCCAATGAGCTCACCGCAGAGTTCGACCCGCGACAGTTGCGGGCCACAAGCATTCGGCCCAACCAAATCAGGCTACACCAATCCAAGATGATCACTGTATGGGATCCAAGCATCAAGGGAAATTCATAGATAGGCCAAAAGGGCCAGTGCTACAGGACGTGGTCTCGCTCATGCCCAAACTGCATAGGTCAGTTGATTTGAAGTCGTGTAAACTAGTATAGGTGGTATCATTTATTATACACCAGAAAACTCTTCTAAGGATGGTTTGTATGGAATAATGGATGACACCACCCTAGGATAAACTACTACTAGTGTCTGTGTCTTTGAGATTGGAAAGTTTTCCACTAGTTTCTCCTTAATTGGATCTAAATGGACTCTTCACTACGTGGGTTGGTGATCTGTAGGATAAGTGGTGGGGTTTTTCCTGCCTGCTGTAAATTGATCTCCATCTACCAAAATATTAAGAAAAATAAAATAAAAAAAAAATAAAAATTAAATTAAAAAAAATATATTAAAATTATTATTTACAAACTACACAATGTGTAGTTCCAAAAGTTTGCGTGTATGTGAAATGTGGAACTAGTCCATGTAGTATGGTTACATGCCTTGGATACTCTGTGTGAGTATAGTGTAAGTAACATGACATGTGTGAAATGAGTGCATGTCATGTATTACCTATTTGAAGTTATTTCCATGTGAGAATTCTACCCAATAATTGGTGGGAATGAAGGTATATGATGTGTACCAAATTCACAATCCGTATACTAGCAGTGGGTTTCCCAACTATTGTACTATGTGTGCATGACAAGTGTCTATTTGGTTTGGGACTGAGGTTACATGGTGTGTCCCAAACACACACATCATGTGTGATTCCAATTCTATGTATGTCCATGTACAAGATTACATGTCATGTGTTCTTCAATTTGTTCTTGTGTATAACATATTTTCATCCAAATTACTCCCAAAATGCCTAAAATCCCTATAAATTGATGAAACAATGAAATCAGAGATGTAAAACCACTTAATTTGATTGGGGAATAGAATTCAAGAGATTTGAAGTATTAAAAATCCCTGGAAATTTTTATTTGAGGTCAACCATATGAAGCTTATGGAATAAGACATGTAAGATGGGTGGGGAACATGACATGTGCAATATAGGAGGAAGGGGTTGGATTCA
This sequence comes from Viscum album, assembly GCA_963277665.1. Taxonomy (NCBI): domain Eukaryota; kingdom Viridiplantae; phylum Streptophyta; class Magnoliopsida; order Santalales; family Viscaceae; genus Viscum; species Viscum album. The sequence goes on along the minus strand of OY728119.1, from coordinate 286,447,150 downwards.
AATTTAAATGGTACTACATGGAATGTATGGATGAGTCTATATGGCATGTACTAATTTATTTTTAATAATTTTTTATTTGTTTAATTATTTTTTTATTTTTTATCTATTTTATTTTTATAAATATATACAAATACATTGGGTGTAAAAGGAAATTAATTATCTGTAAAATTTAAATAAAAATATAGGGAAAATATTAGCCTTGGTGCTGGGGGTAGGGTTTGAACCATCAACTAGTCGATCCCCCAGATTACCCAAAACCAATGGGGTGAAGTGTTTTACACTACCATTTAATTATTTTTTTGGTATTTTATATTTAAAATAAACTCTCACACTATATAAAATATTATATTATACATGACATGTGGTTTTAGTTTTAAATAAAAATGATGGAATTTATTTGGTTAGGAGGAATCAAACTCGAGTCCTTTAGGACTCGAGAAGAGGCCCTTTCAGTGGATCCTACCCCATCATGGATCTTATATTCATTTTTATAGTTTTAATATTTATGAAAACATCACACATATCTAATATATGATATTCATGGGTATACATGAAATTTATTTATTTAAATAAAAATAATGTGAAGGAATGTGAATCTCATAATCGAGGTGGCATTCGAATTGGTGAACGTTCAATCCCACATGACACCCATAACTAGTGGTTCCCCATTCATTTCCCTACCATGTTATAATTTTTTTTTATTTATATTTTTTTGAAAAGTGTTATAAACAATGTGCATGGATGTACATATCATATAACAAAGAATAGTAATGAAAAATAATGAATCATTCACCAATAACTGAGCGGGGATTCAAACCGATGACTAATCAGTTCCCATAATGGTTTGAACCATCTTCACAATATTTATCTTGTTTTTTATTTATTTTTTAAAAATATATTTATGAGTTTGTTTGTTTTAACATAATTTTTTTTACTTAATTTAAATAAAGTAGTTGTAAATAAATATATGTGATAGAATCACTTATTGGTTATAAAAAATTAATATACTATATATATAATAATGTAGTATTATATGTAATCATGAAATCCTATTACATTCCATGAAGTTATTTATTTATTTATTTATTTAAAATTTAATATTTAAAAAGTCATATTTTTACAAGGGGATGTTTTCCTCTCAATTTTAACCTTAATAATTGAAAAAAGATTATTTATAATAGGTCATTCTAAAACTGATAATGTAAAAGAGTATAAACTCATGTTTATCCTCTATTGAGGTATTTTAGATTATTGGGAGAATAAGAGAAGGTGGGAGTTCATTAAAAGCATCTATTTTTCCAATGGATTCTTCCACGAATGAGGATTTAGATTTTAAAATCCGATCAAAGTCAATGATGTTCAGTGATCCCGTTGTGAATCAAAATCTTTCAATAATCTATGGTTATAAAGTCCCCAGATGTAGACTCAGTAAAGATTCATTTTTCCGGCTTTGCATTGATTTTAATCAGATCAAAGGTGGCATACTGGCACATGTCCATAATGATGTTAATAAAAATCATAAATTTACATGCATCCCTAAAAGTGAGATGGGTTCAGGAAACCCCGGGAAACCAAGATAGGATCCATCCCAGTTTTGAAACCAAAACAAAATATCTTCCCTCCCCATGATCCAACAAGAATGGTTTTAAAGGATTTGGATGTGGGGGATGACCTTAAACCAAATTGTGGAAGAATTACCACTTGTGAAGCTTTATCCCTATTGCATTTATCCTCGATTAGCTTCCCCAAGAGAGTCTTCCAAGCTAATTTTTCATGCAATCACTGTAGCATGTCCTTGAGATTCCTCACGTTGATTCCCCCCTCTCTCGTGGGTCTAGCCACTCTCTCCCATGACACCCAGTGATGTCTTCCATCAGAGTGGGCGTCCTAGATGAAAGAGGCTAGGAGTTTTTCAATGTTTTCAAGGACCCGTTTTGGAACTTTGACGGTGGAGAGAGCATGAATCAGTATTAAAGTAAGTACACTATTCAAGAGATCAATTCTACCTATGAAGGAGAGATAGTGTTTATTCTGGTTCAAAATCTTATTGGTGATCTTCCCAGTGATATGATCAAAGTGATGGATGCAAAGTTGTTGTGATGAAATAGGGGCACCGAGGTAATGCATGGGGAAGCTTATTACTTGTTGCATGGTTAGGATGGTCGTGAGGGAACAAGAATTTTTGTCCAATAATTTATCATATATGTAAAAGTTTCTCTTTGCGAAGTTAATTAGTTTCCCGCTCCACTTGAAATAGTCTTCAAGAACCTTAGAGATACCAAGAATCAAATTTCTGTTGGATTTCAAGAAAATGATGGCGTCGGTCATATACATAAAGTGGAATATACAATATGAGTGTTTCCTACATTGGTAGGGGAGGATATTTCTATTATATATACTTAGGTTGATGAGACGACTAAGGAAATCTTGTTTAAGGATGGAGATGTTCGGAGAGAGTGGGTATCCCTACCTAAGTCTGCATAGAGCCTTGAAGAAGTTGTGGAATTTCCCAAAGAAATAGACAGAGATCCGTGATGAACTGAAATATATGAAGATAAGTTCAGTATCCCAAGGGGGGAAACTCATCCTCAAAATAAATTTTATAGTAAAACTCCATTCAACTCTTTCAAACTCTTTATCCATGTTGAGCTTGAGGGCCAAGTTTAATCCTCTCATCTTATAGTTTATGTCACTAATCATCTCCTAAGATACATCAATAATTCCTTGGATTGACCTTCCCTTAATGAACCCATATTTCTCAGTGGAGATCCCCTAAGGAAGATAGATATAAATATCTCTACTAATGACACTTTCTAGGACCTTGTATGGAGAATTGCATAAACTCGTTGGTCTATAATGGCATAGGGAATAAGGATTCTTGATTTTAAGAATAAGAACTAGGGTCTTAGAGCAAGATACCCATGAGATACTGTCGCCTCAAAATAATTCTTGCACTGCTCTGACTAGATTAGGCATTACCTAGTTCCAAGAACCTCTATAAAATTCACCTAGAAAGATATCAGGCCTAGGTGCGCTCTCTAGGTTGAGACCTTGCATCATTTCTTAAACCTCTTGGTCATTTGGATCAGCCTCAAAGGACATGTTGTTGGAATTATAAATATATTGGGGAATAACCTCCTAAAACTATTCAAATCCACTCGGATACCCATCAATCATGTGAGGATTAAGGCCATCCAGAACATATTTGAAGTGAAAAATGACCATAGCGCCAACTACATCATGATCATCAGTGTAGGAACCATCCTCCAGAATGATGTTGGGTCTGATGATGGTATTTCTCTCCTTGATGTAATCATGGAAAAAATCTGTGATTTGATCACCCTTATGGAACCATTTTATACGTGATCGATCCCAATCTAGATGCTTGTGTCGTAGAATAATGTTGGACAGGATATCCATCTTGTTGTAGAGATCACTGAACATAGATTCATCCCAGTTTTATTCCACGTAGGTTTTAAGGCGATCAATATCCACTGTGACTACATCCATGTATTGATATCATGGGGTTTTTTTGCTAATCCATAACATGAGTTCATCTTTGAGGTTGTGAAGTATGTTATAAAATCTTTTCCAAAAACACCCATGGGATGGTTGGTTCCACAATTCATCCACTGCTTGATGATATCCTAGAGTGTCAATCCAGATGTGAGAAAATGACAACCTCTCTTCTATTTCTCTCATTAATGTGAGTGAAACAAGAAGAGGGGAGTGATCTGAGAGACTTATAGGAAGGTGAGTTACCTTTTTGCTTGGGAAGACTGAGATTTCATGATCATTGTCACGGTAACTATCGAGCTGACACCAAGTGTAGATGTTTCCCTTCCTGTTTTTACACCAAGTATAGCAGTCTACAAAGAATCTCAGGTATATAAGACCACTACGAGCCATGGAATGGGTAAAATATTCACTCTCCATTCGAGGGAAGGTTAATCTTCCTAAATTTTCCTAAGGATCAGCAATAATGTTGAAATCCCCAGTGACGAGCCATGAAGAATCTCGAGGATCAAAGGATATAATATCATGGCATAAGGATTCTCTGGAATTTCATTCATAGCTTCCATAGGCAAATGAGATATATTATCTATGAATATATGAGGAGACCTTAGTGGTAATGAACTGGTTTGAATCATTGATGAGGTCCATAAAGATGTGAGAATTATAGAATATCCAGATGTAAAAGTTTTTGGGTTTATCATGAATAGTAAAGGTACAAGAGGAGGCAGCAACTTAGAGGGGAAAAGAAGGTTATGTAGATGAGGGTGGGTGCTGGGATCAACTGCAATTTTCTTCCCCCAAGAAGGGTGTGGGACTTTGGTCCAGAGTAGGAGAAAGGTTCTCCATGCTAGAAATGGTCGATGAGGTTGGCCCTTTCTCTGGAGTGCTTGTATGAAGAGCTTAAGAGAAGGATGGGGAGGGATCAACTTTATTTCTAAAAGGAGGACGATCATGATGGATCCTCCTGTAGATAGGTAAGGAATGTCCTTGGAGAAGGTTGTGCACGTATAACTAGGGAGGTTCAAGGAAGACAATATCTTAATTTCAGACAAATGAGTCATGAACGTGGAGGTGCATTCGGTCTGAGAGATGGAGAAGGATTTCCTTGTCGACGTAGATCTAAGAAACAGAAGACTCTTCTAATTGGAGGGTATGCTCATCTGTGTAGAGGAAGGATCCAACAGAGCTGTAGATAGCCTATTTGAAGGAGATGTTTTGGAGGGAAATGGGAGCTCGGGGAGATTGATCCAAACTGCTGGTCAAGGATTTTCTTTCCCTCTATGAACATCTATTTCCTAGTGAAAAAGGTTGAAGTGCTAGCGACCCACCGAACAAGGGGCTTTTCACTAGGACAGAATGAAATCATACTTTGAGTCAAGGAACACATAGAAAGATATTTGGTTCAGAGATAAAATTTATCAGGGGAATCCAACCTCCATCAGTCCATGAAAGACTGAAATACATTCATAGGTGGCCTATCCACCACAAAACGATCTACCAGAGTCTATTTGAGGTGTCATGTAGCCTCATCAAAATCTAATGCAGGGATATTGATCACTAGTAGGTTTTCAACCGAGGGGCAAGGCAAGATCTTTGAGAAGAACTTTGGGAAGAGGGGTGAGAGTTCTCAGGGAAGATCCACAGAGAGAATATTTTAATGATAAGGGAGGGATAAAGGAAGGGTCCTAAGGATGAAGGAGACCAAGATGATAAGGGAGTGGTGTGTCGAAAGGAGAGAGATCTTTTCTAGTGGGGAAGGGGTGTGAATGAAGTGTTAAAAATCACATGAGAAGGTACCCCAAATAATACCATTTTAGTGTAAGTGTGACATTCCAGTACACAAATCAAATAAAATAAAATAATTAAATGTATAAAAACAAAAATAACCCAAAAATAAAACAATTGTATAATTATTACATAAATGAAACTCAAAATTCGCATCAATTTTGTCCTTAGATGATCATTAGGATATTAGAACTCCATGGAAGGAGAGTAAACCATATGATAGATGGACTAATATCCTATCATTAACCAAAATGGTAGAATCCTTCCCCCTAATCAAACCTCATAACCTCTGGACAAACCACTCTTTTATAAAAATTTACAATTTCATGGTGTATACAGAAGCACACGTCATGTACTCTATAAAGTCCACTTTTCATGTTTTCCAACATATTTTCTATAAAATTATACCAAAAAACTAATTTCCAATGGTCAATTATCATCTTTTTAAGATATAAAGTGTATAGTGACACTATACACATCATCTAGTTTCATAATCTCCCACTAACCACATCTAGAATAATGATACACGATATGTTCTTAAGTCGACATGGAATTTTTTATTCTCTTGGGTAATTATGTGTATAATACAAGGATTTTATTTGAATTCTATTTAATGGTACATGGTGTTTATATTAAAACTACACAGTGTTTATATTTTCTTTTTTCTCCAAAATTCTCCCAAAGTGCACATTTTACCACAAAAACCTAAAATGTATCTCAAAACTTCAAAATGAAATATTTGATCTTAGGAGAACATAAACTGACATTATTTGGATTTTTAATCAAAAAAAATCAAAAAAATATCATGAAAAAATTGACTGCATTGATAACTTCCCCCAGGTCTCAACAATCACCCCAAGGTCACAAAAACGCCAGATCTCGACATCTTTCTTAATCAGCTCGGAGTCACAACAATGTCCCCTATTAGCTTTTGTTGTCAAACAATGAACATAAATTACATATTGAATTCATCACACTCAAAAATGAATCATAATTAAAAATTATAAACCTATATTATCAAACTAAATATAGGAAATAATAAAATTGAATAATAATTTCATGTTATCCATTAAAGTGACTTACATCTAATTCCTAACAGACTTTTAAACCAATTAAGGTTAACTTTTGGATATAATTTTTCTTTTAGTTCACAAAATTTTTATTTAAAATGGTGTATAAAAAGTTTATTTGTGTATTCTCACTAAAAAAACTTGAAAAACTGATAACATACACATACAAGATTCATAAATTTCCCCTTTTAAAAACTACTTCTAAATATATGCTTCCACTAATTAATATATCTCCTCCCCATTATATTAAAATCATTTCTTTAGATACTCCCCCTATATTTTTTTCTTCACCTTAGTAATAATACCCCTTTTTTAAATAATATAAATATTTTAAAGGATAAACATAAAGGGATTTATATTTTCTTTCTCCCCCTTTTACAACAAATATTCAAAACACAAGTGATAGAGGGGATAGTTTCACTATACCTTAGGCTTTAATGATTAGAGGCTGATATTTATTATTTAACCTCCATGGCTTGGTATTCAAATACCCATTTGAATGATATTCACTCTGATCAGCTAACCACTTATTCAATTCCCAATTTATATTAGGATAACTCTTCTTCTTCTTCTTCACCTCAGTAATATTACATCCCAAATACTATTTTTTCTTATTTCTCTTCACTTAAACTTATTTTCTAGAGCATTGAAATCATTATCTTAAAATTATAGTAACTTATTCTTCTATATTTATATTATATATTTTTATGGAGATCTCTATTTCATCCTTCTTCTATATTATACTTTTTTCAACCTTTTTTGAGTCAATAATCTCTAATGTATTCTCAACATCTTCCATGTTCTTATTATGAGTCATCTACTTCTTTGCAACTGTATTTACTTTATCTATTTTATGAAGTCCACTTAGATCATGTTATTGAATATATTGAACTAGTAGTATCATGATAAATTCTTAAATTAAATGATCTTATTTATCACATATCTCAAACACTTCATTCAATTCTTCAAAATGATTATTTAACTTCACAATTTTTTGTTGGATAGCATTCTATTTGAATTTGTTTACAAGGGTTGTATCCCATTACATGTGTGCATTTAATCACTCTTCATAGAATAAAATGTGTTTCTTATAAACTGTAATCCTATCATCATATACTCAAAGCCTCTAAAAAAATAATAGTGGCCCGAAAGTCAAATACTCATCAAGAATCATCAGTTTTTACAACATCTATAACTTTTTTAAATTCATCATTTTAAAATCATTATGAACCTCCATTTGATGAACTATAACTCTAGGATACTCTAACCGTGTTCCACTTTATTGTATAAATTTTTTTTATTTTTTTTCTTCACACATACTAGAACATTTTCATCCAAATTTTAACTTTCCAAAAGAAAATGGATTTTAAATTGTCCTCTCTTATGTGCTTATCTTCACTTTTCTCACCTATTATTTGGATTAAAACTTTTCTATAGTGATAAAAATGTCTTGATAAATCTTTGGTTGATATTATTTTTTATTATAATATTCTTCAATTCTCACTTCATCCACATCACACTTCTCTTTCTTTGAGTAATCTTTTACTTCATAATTAAAATTTAAAAAAACCTTTTATATAATTTTTTATATAATTTTATTTCTCCATAAAGTCCAATTTTAATGTTATTTGTGTTTTTTAAGTCTATTCTCTTTAAAAAAATTAAATTTATTTACCTATGTGGTGAGTAAGTCTCTAAGTTTCTTAACCATTATGATAATATCATCTTCCTTATTTCTAAATTCATCTTAATCCAATTAAACCAAATTGGATTCATTTTTTATTCTATTATTTTCTTTCTTCATCTTAATAACCTTGGAGATACTCTTTTTCGATTCCATAATCAAGATGAACTCTATTTTATATTCATATAAATATTCATCACTACTTGATGAATCTTATTCTTATTTCTTTAAGTTAACTTCACTACTTGACTCATTGGCATCCATTATTTAAATGAATATCTTCTCAACTCTACCACTTGAGGAACAACCACTCTTGCTACCATAACTTGATGTTTCATCCTTCTTGTATAAATGACTCCTATTTTTTGTAAAATAAAAATTCTTTTCTAAATTACTTGATGATAACTTCCCTATTCTAAAATTCTTGGAAATTTTCCTCGAAACATCATGTGGGGACTCAAATTCATATTTGCTTTCATCTTCTTCCAGCTTCAAAAAATTTGATGTGAAATATCCAATACCCCCACAAATGAAACACTTCAGAGGTAATCTTCCATAAAATTTAATTTTATCTATTTGGACACATTTTTAGATGATTGAAATGTGCTTGTCAATCTTCACATCAACATATTCATATGAATTTAAACTTATAACTTCATCTTTATCTCCATAATCAACTTTCTTTTATGTCATTTCATTATTCATGACTTTGACTAAGATTTCCTTTTCATACAAACTCTTATTATATATATTTCATTCCTTTCTCATCTAATACAAAACCAATATGTCATGAAATCCATTCAAAGGAAGTGTGTCAAGATCAAAATCATCTAGAGCTAAAATAGTGGTATAAAATTTTTCTAGTAAGATAAAAAGTATCTTATTGACCACCATTAAATATTTAAGAGTATCACTAAATCCTATAATGGTTCCCAGCACCTCATTAACCCTTATACATAATTCATCAATAGATTCACCTAAAGTATACACATATCTTAAAACTTTAATCACAAAATTTTTAGTTTAGCCTTTTTGACTTTGGAATTGCCTTCACAGATGTTTTATAGATTTTCCCTAATTCCTTCTATAGTCTTGATCCCTATAACCTTGAAAAAAAAATTTTGAAAGTGATGATAAGATGGAATTTTTTCACACCTATAAATATTTAATTTTTTCTATCATCCTAAGTAAAAGATTCTCTTTTTTCAATAGGTGTAAAACAATCAAACAAAATTTATAAGAAATACGTAACCAATGAAAGTAATTAGGGTAGAATTATTTTCTTCCAAAGATTATAATTTTTCCCATTGAATGTGGGAACTCCTTAATTTTTCACCAAATTAATATTATCTATGATAGATGTAAATGTTTAGATCACAAAACCAACTTCACTAAAGTCCTTCAACAAAGAAACTCGGCCACTTCCTTAATACTAAAAGTGAGATAAAAACTCAAATATCAATTGGGTTCATCAACCTTCTCTATAAAAAACTTAAAACTTCATTATATTTATAGGAAACTTGGACTAATTTCATAAAATTTGTGATAGACCTAGGCATGGTGTTGGTTCAATGAGAGGGGGTGAATAATTTAACAATATTACATTTTTCTTTTTATTATTTCTTATAGAATAAACCTCATTTTTTATTAGATTGTACAATATCATTTATGAACTCTCACACACCAAGGAAATCAAACAAACCAAGAACACTTAATGTTTAAGGTTTACAACTCAAAAAGTGAATCCAGCCCTTAGCATGATATATAAAAATCCAAGATCACATAGACTACTGGAATCTCCATTATAGATACAATGATTAGGGTTTATCCTTGATCTAATGTTACAATAATAGAATAATGCTCTATCCTGATAAGTTTCACAAGTGTATTGATCTTCAACAAGGTAAGGACTATCCTTTTCCTTTGAATGATTGTCTCTTAACAATTTATGGTTCTCCTACACTTATTTATCTTACAAAACATCTATGAGATTATTTATTCCTCAATACACAACATAGGTGTCATTAACACACACAAACCAAGTGTGAACTCTTCTTATTCTTCTTATTTTTTTCTCTTTCTATAAAATTCCATAGAACACTATCCTTAATCTATCTCTATCAATTTATACAATATAAATGTTCATAGTCTTTCACAACAACAACATTATTTCCTTCTTTAAATTTGAATTTTGAATTTTAAATTCAGAACAAAAACTACCTTTATCTATTTTTAAACTTATTTTCATTCAAATATGAGATCTAGGATCATCTCATCCTTGTTAGTCACCTTTGATATATTTTAGATAATTTTTAGATGAGATTTGATCCCCTATAAGTTACTAGGATCATAAATATGTTGTCTCTAAGAAAATAATTTTCAACTACTTTTCCAGTCTCTCACACTCAATTTTTGGAAAATTCTACAAAACTTACTTATCGAGTAACACTTACAAATCATCCTTATGTATCATACTAACCATTACATATTAGAGTAACTTAGATTAACCCTAATGAATCAAAGACTTCCATTTTTCCTAATTCTCGTAACCCTTGCATATCACCCATAAATATAGGGTAAACCATTACGTATTAAGGAATTTACCAATTCCGATAACCCTTACGTATCTAGAAAGTGACCCTTATATATCACCCTTACATATCAGAGTAACCATTACATATTTATGACATTAAAAATTCTGATAAGTCTTACATATCATCAAAGTAACCCTTATATATAAAAAATTATACCTTATATATTAAGGACTTCCAATTTTGATTACCCTTGCATATTATAAAATTAACCCTTCAATACTACAAATCGTGCTTTTAAAAGTGCTACAAATTGGCTTTATAAGTGTTAAAAAAGAATTGTTGATCTAAGTTTCATTAAAATTCAGCCTTTTTCGGCACTTTTTTAACTTTTATAAATGCCACAATTATTGTCTCTAAATAAAAGTGTTGATAAAGTGCACCTTTATCACCGCTTTTTTTCTAGCACTCATAAAATTTGATTTTTTTTAATTTTCTTAGAGTTCTTTCACTCCCCCCTTTGTCAGTTCTTCTCCCCCATCTCTTTTAGCACTTTTATACCACCCACCAAACCTAGAACGTGCACTACCCCAACCCCCACCCATTGTTAGTGCTCAAAATACACCTTTTTCATCACCTTTAAACTGTTCAGCCACCTCTTCACCCCTGTGCATGCCTAGACTCGAACATTAGACCACCTTTATGCAATTTGAATGTCTTTACCACTTCATTAGGTTGTTTTATTCTATATTTGACGATATTTTAATTTATATATATATATATATATATATATACATGCATATTTTTTATTCATATATTTATATAATTATTTTTAAATACATTTATAAAATATTTGTTTCTGTGTATGTGATATATATGTAATTATATTTATTTAAATATATTATATATTAATATTCATTTACATATATTAGAATATAAATACAAATATAAATATATATTTTTTTATTAATACACACACATATGTATATATAAAAATTATATACACATTTATATAAGTATATATATATATATATTCATATATTTTTATAATGTAAAAAATGGTTAGATATTATTTTAAATAAAATAGATAATAATTAATTCCATATTATTTATATAATTATTTATAAATACATTTTTCAAAAATGTATATATATTTTATATTTAGATATAAATTTTATACATTACATATATATATTTATATGTCTATATATGTACATATATATTTATACATATTTATATATAATTTTATATTGAGATATAAATTTTTTATAATGTATTTTTAAATATTTACTATAAATATGTTCATATACTATATTTAATTATAATTATATATTTATAAAAATACATTTATATATGAAATATTCACACAATATTGCTACACACACACATACACGCATATTTACACACACATACATATTTATATTTCACATGTTAATGCACAAATATTTATATATATGTATCTATTTACATATATTAGATTGTACGCATAAATATATATATTTTCATTGACACACACATATTTATATATAAATATTACTTGTATAGGTGTATATATATATATATATCTTAAATATATTATTATAAGGTAAATGAAATGAATGATTATTTATTTTAAATAAAATTAATACTAAATATTTATTTCCATAGGGTTTATATATTTCAAAATATATTTTTAAGTAAATATGTTTAAATATTTATTTGAAAAATTGATTTATTATATGTAAATATAAGAAAACATACATATATTTAATTACAAATAAAACTATAAAATGAAAAATGATAAGATTTAAAAATCATAATATCTATATAAACGTAATCTCTTAGAATAAATCCAGTCTCCACTGATAAAGGACAACAAGTCCCTCTTAATTGAAGCTAAAATCAAATTGAATATTAAATAGGGTATCCCAACTAAAAACTTAGTTTTGGAGGCCTCATAAGACTTTTTTTACCTCAAAAAAATAGTTACTAAGGTCCTCCTAAGTTAACATGGAATATATCTCTTTTCAAGCTTCGACTTGATATATAGTAGAGCCCAAATAGACACCCTGATCAAAAGTTGTGGTTGTTTGAAGTTCAAGTCATGTTTTCAACTTATCATATAACATTAATTAATTTATTGGGTTTTTATGTCATCCAATTGTTATTAAATGACTGTAACTCGATAATAACTAGTAAATTATTAAGTAATATTAATTTTTAATTATTTTATAATCCATTTTCACTAAATACCTTATATATTAAGTGTAAATTCATAGTTATACTTCTATAATCATATTTAAGAAAATATATTATATTTATATCAATATATTATATTTATATCAATGTAAATATATTTATATATTTATATATTATTTTTAATGATATTTAATTTTTTTATGAAATATACATTTTATCAGCGATAATAAAGGTGGACTTTATTAGTGATTTTTTAGTGCTAATAAAGGCCACTTTTATTAGGACTATCATAAATCACTAATAAAGGTTACGTTTTATTAGTGCTATCAAAAAAAATTGATAAAATCCAACTTTATTAGTGTTTTTATCTAGTGCCGATAGAGGGTGCCTTATATGAGCTCTACAAAAAGAACTCATAAAATATACCCTTTATCAGCACTTTTTTAGTGCTAATAAAATTCACCCTTTATCAAATATTTTTCTATTACTGATAAAACTGGACTTTATCATCACTTTTATCTAGCAATGATAAAGTTTGGCACTAGATAAACCCAAATCTGTAGTATTTTGTATCAAGGGCTTCTCCAACATTATTGACTTAGTATATCCATACTAAACATGTCCAAACATTATCTAAACACCTTCAAACTTCTTTCAAACACCTCAAGACTTCCAAATATAATTTAGGTCACATAATAAACTCTATTTTATGTGATTTTTAACATGATTTATGTATTTACAATAAAATACAACACAAAACCCATATACACTTCTTATCTTCATAATTATTCTTCCCATTGACAAAAAAATCATAATATAGTGGATTTTTCTTCAACTCCTAATCTTAGATAACTTGTAACACCTTTATATTTTAGAAAATAAAACTATGTTTGATAGTATATTCGATACGCAACACCTAGCTTAAATGATTCATGATATATATAATAGTTATTGCCTATCTCTTAAATTGGAGGGTTTAAATATTATTAAATAATTTATGATATACATATATATATCAGTGTGTGTGTGTGTGTTTCCGACTTAATATAAATTATTGATAAATTTTTATAAAATAATCAATAAATTTTTTAGTAAAGTATTTTTATTCTTCAAAAACATGTTTTCTTCAAAAATGAAATCTATTTCTTTTTATGAAAAAAATATTATAATTAATTTTTAGAACTTTTATAAAATTTATTTGATAAAATTAAATTTATTTTTGAAATTGTAATATCAAAATTTTACTTTGGTTGAAATTTTTTTATTTTTCAGAAAATATTGATTTTTCAGTGAATGGTGAAAAATACCATTTTTTGTAAACATGTCATTTATTTTCAATAAATTAAGAAAATAAAAGGTCCCATTATTATTTAAATATAATTTCACATAATATAAGTATTATTTATTAGTATTTAATCCAATTAATTACATTTTAATTAACTTCTTATTGTATTTTAGTATAAGTTTTTTTGTTTAAAAACGGGATTTTTTTCTGAAAATTGTTTTAAAATGCATAATGTTTCTCCATTTTAATTAATTAAAAAAATCTCTAATGAGGAATTATTTAAATTAAATTTATATATTATATATCAATAAATTTTAATTTATATCCATAGAATTATTTTTATTAGTCATAGAGTTAATATAAAATCATCATTTACTCGAATAATACACTTCTTGAAAACCCGCTTTTTCATCGCATCTATGGGTTTTGTTTTAAATTAAATTTTTCCAATTTTGTGAATTGAATTTTATAAAATTGATGAAATTTTTTTAATAATAATAATTTATATTATCTAATGAGGTAAATTTAATTTTTAACATAATGAATAATTAAAAGAGTAAAAATAAATTACCGCGGTTAAGGTGAAAATGGGTTTACTAAAGGGTTAAATTAAAAAGATTAGAGAAAATGACCTAAAAACTTATCAAAAAACTATTTTATGGAAATATTTAGAACTTATAATTTCTAATTATCTATAATAATTAATTTTGGACCCTTTTTCGTGTGAAAAATGTGGGTATACCTTCTTCTTTTCAAAAATTATAAGTGTGCCACTCACCTCACTTATAAAAAACCACCCCATCTCCTCTATTATTAGCACCTTCAAACCATTTTGGTTCATTAAAACCTGACCAAATAACTTACCAAATTTCATCCCCTCATCCTATAAGGATTTTTTGGTCAGAAAACCATTATAGGAATACTTTAGGAAAAATCCTAAAGAGGTGGTCTGAGAAGAGGTAAAATTCAACTATGCATTTTTGTTTTATTTATTCTTTTGCCTCCTTAAAATATTAATAAAATATTATAATATGATAAAAAATATATATAATATATAATTGGATTTTATTATATTAATTTAATAACCTAAATCCATCTTCTATTTCATTAAATGGGATAAGAAGTCATCATTCGTGTGTACAGCGGACTACCGCCTCGTGAACCGATGTCATTCATTTTCCATCATCACCTCTCACAAATTGTTTTGATAATGGATTTAAAGTATATATACTATATTTTTAACATATTTATACTTATTTAGTTGAGATATTACATATTATTGTTTACTTTCAATTCCTTGGAAGTTATAATAATGTTACTCATGTGTACAATGGATTACCACCTCACGAACCGATGTGATTTGTTTTTCACAAATGCTTTAAATGGAAGGTAGTGAGGATTATTTTAATAAATACATGTGAAATAAAAGAAATTATAATTATATTAATGAAATATTTATCATTATTAAAGTATAATATATCATTTTCTTTTTTTACACTGAAAAATGATAACATCGTTCATGTATGTGTAGACTACCGCCTCCGTGAAGTGATGTGATTATTTTTTCATAACCACAACACAAGAATGATATATATAAGTATATTTAAATAAATAATATGATATTTATGATATTATTATTATTTTAATATAAAATTATATATTCCTTCTTTCCATAATGATCATTGAAAAATGAAAATGTTACTCATGCGTATGTACGACCTACCGTATCCAGGATTGTATTGTAGATCATTTTTCATAACCATTTTTCATGATTGTATTTAAAAGTATAATTGTAGAATAAATATTATAATAATTTAATTATTATTATTATGGATATTTTTAAATAATGTCCTATTTGACCATGGTCAACACACCAAAGCCATTTTGAAATAATGAACCGAACATCATCAAACTCCCAATATAGAATTAACTGATTAAATATTAAAATATATATTTAAAAATATATAAAATAAATGATTTAAGTATAAGTTATTAAAACTAAAAATTTTTCTTAATAAATGAAATAATTTATGCAATATTATTATACAGTATTTGAAGGACATACAAGGAAATTATGGACTCGAGGTAACGGATTTTCATCTCACTTTTTACTTCTATGAGACACATGCCATATTCACCGATTATTTATTTTATATGGTGTATTTACTAACCATAAATATATTTAATTATACTTATTATTAAAATTATTTTAACTTAAATTTCTATTTCATGATCTCTATTTCATGGGGTTTATGGTTCAAAGTTACCAAAGTGGTAAGGGATTTTTTTCTCAATTTGATTTATTTGAGACAAATGTTATGTTATGAACCTATATATTTTATTAAGTGTATATAAATCCCCTTTAACATGAAATATAATGAATTTATTTATTATAATTATATTATAAGTTTTATTTAACGTTACTCTTTCATATGGCTTATAATTTAAAGATAATAAAGTGGTAAGGGTTTTATGTTACAATCTCATAGTTTATCGGGATTGTTTATGATTATATTTAAAATGACAAAATATTATGATCCATATCTCAGGAAAATAATGAATTTTATTCTTATATATTTATTTTATGATAATACATGTTTCCCTTCATTTTCCTCCCTTTATTTACTAAATATTTTCAAATAATTTTTTTGTCAAAAATCATCTTTATTTCTCTCTTCAGTCGAAAACCATTTTTATTCCAAAACTATGTATTGTAAAAAAATTCATAAATATTTTTAACATTATTTAAGTTATTTATTAAATAAATTTTTATCCATGTTTTAATTTTGAAAAATAAATTAAAAGTAATATTCATGTCATTTTGCAAACAATGCACGTTTGGATTTTACTGAAAAATGTGAAAGGAATCTTTGTTTTAATGTGCACAACATGAATGGAATTTCCTTCCGTCATGACAATTATTTTCTCTTAATCTTCCTTTATATGTTTTTAAGGAAATTTTCAAATAAATTTATTTAAAAAAATTCTGTTTAAAAATGTTCTTTTCAAAATGGAAAGGATATTTTCTTCAAGAAATGTTTTAAATTATTTTTAAAACTTCCTTTATATGTTTTCAAGGTTATTTTCAAAGAAAATGATTCTTAAAATGTTTTATGTTTTAGAAAATCAAAATGGAAAGGATATTTTCCTCAATAAATTTTTTAAATGATTTTTAAATCTTATTTTATATGTTTCCAATGTTTTTTCAAAGAAAATTATTTTCACAATATTTTTGTGAATTTTTAGTTTTTTAAAAGTAATTTTTCAAAATGAAAATATTATTTTCATAAAAAAAATCATTAATTATATTTTAATGGTATTCCCATTTATAAAAATAAAAAACCCCTATTCTTAATTATGCTCCAATGGGGATATTTTGCAACGATACCATCCTCATTATTTCTCTGGATATATAAAGATTTTTTCAAAGAGATTATTATGGAGACCATTTCTTTTCCACAGGTTAATCATGTTTCAAAGAGATTGGAATGAAAGTTATAAAAATGAATAATGATTTTTTCTATGAGTTTTATGATGAAATTTAAGCTCTATGTACTTTATTTGTGGTTCTTGAACATTGTTATATGATGGGTGCACCCAAATAGCGGTAGGTGAGCTTGATATAGCTTATACGATGGGTGCGCTCAGATAAAACTCTAATTCAATGGGTAATGATTATGTTCTATAGATAATTATATTATAATTTGATCATATGGTTATTCTAATTTAAAGGGTTCTATAATGATGATGTTCTAAGATACCAACATGTTTTATCTATGATTTCCATGGGTTTATAATATTTCCTTTGATCAAGATTGAAATCACATGGCTCGTGATTATTGATTCTTATGACTCTTTCATTTTTTTAAATCCTTATTCCATGTTTCATGGTTGATGATTCTAGTATTGATTGGTATGAGTTATTTTATGATTCTCTCATACAGTTTGATTTTATTTTCATACATTCATGCACTTCTTATGCTCATTGATGACTTTAAATTGTTAATACTTATGTTTACCTTTACTTAGAATTTGAGCTCACACTTATTATATTTCCTTTTCCCCAAGATATCAATAATAATTTTGAATTAATTATTTTTATAAGTATTTCATATGGATGGTGATGATGATGAAAAATTTGAAATAAAAAAAGTCTGGTTAAGTGGGAGAAATACTCATTTAAAGACATGGGTATTGTTTATTTAAGATTTTTTCATAATTCTATAAAATCCTATACCTAAATGGTCCTTGATAATGTATGTTTTCCAATATTTCAATTTGATATTTTAATATTTGTATGGATTAAATTGGTTTACTTCATCAATTTCAAAGCTGGAAATGCAATGTTTATGATTTCAGCACCGGATTCGGGAGCATGGGTTCTTGGTTGTTATATTTAGTATCTAAGGAAAGGTGTAGATAAATTTGGAGATTAGTATTATTTCATGATATTTAATATTAAGAGTTGTGGATACCATCATAGGTTTATAATATTAAGGATTATCATAAGTTTAAAGACTTATACACCCCTTTGAGGTTTGAAGTGATGAGATCCTAAAGTGATTTAAGACATTTTAGGAGCTGTTTTAGTAGGTTTAAGTATTTGTAAATATATGGTTTAACATTAAGTATGCATTTAAATTTAATGGAAATAATATTAAATTTTTTTATAACTTTTAAGGTTTATATGATCATGGATATTGAGAACACAAATTTTATTATATATATAACAAAATGATTGAAAATTAATTTGGTGACTAAGTGATTAATGTTACTTAAAAATAAGATCACCATATTTTGGTATTTAAAAATTAAATGTATGAGATAACATTTTAGGTTACAAAACTCTTTAATGTTGAGTTTATTTAAGAATTATTTATTTTAAACATTGGTTATTATTGTTGAATTTTGAAGATTAATGTATAATTTAATCAAATGAAGGTTTAATCATTTTTGGAATTATATTATCATGTGCAAACCATTTTGGTTTTGGTTAATTTATAAAGATAGGTGTAATATAGATGTATTCATTTTATGGTTATATGATCCTTTAAAAGTTGAATTTTATTACTTCAGGTATGAAAAAATCATCTTGAATACTCATTGTTTGGAGAAAAAGATGCAATTGTGGTTGAAATTGAAAAAAGGATGGAATTATACTCATTAAGTAAGTATATTTTCTTATAATCTTAGTATAAATGAAAAAATAATTCCTCAAATCTAGGAAAATGATCTTGAAACAAAATTTTGTTATATTAACATCATCTATGATGAAATCAATGACCTTTTTTCACAACTCTTTGGTTTATGGTTTGGTGGTTATTAACTTTCTTTTGTTCATTCACTTCCTTGTGATCAATGATCTATATCACTCCATATCATTATTTTGGAATTTTTATTTTCTTTAATGTCTAAATATTCACTTCTCTCATATGTTCTACTATTTGGAAATCAAGTATTCACGCATCTTTTTCCCTCTTATCAATATAATATTTTATTTAACCTTTTTATAATGTGGGTTTCTAAAAATAGGTATTTTAAAATATACATCCTTTGATTACAAATATAAAGTATCAATTTAAAGGATTAAATTTAATAAATGGGGGAGTATGTAACACCTCGATATTTTATAAAATAAAACTATTTTCGATAGTGTATTTGATAGGAAACTTTGAGCTTCAAAATTATGTTTTCTTCAAAGATGATTTTTATTGTTTTTAATGAAAATATAATAATAAATAATTTTTAGACCTTTTAGAAAAAAAAATATATAATTAAATTCATTTTTTAAATTTTAATATTAAAACTTACTTTTGGGTGAAATTTTTGGATTTTTCAGAAAATATTGGTTTTTCAGTAAATAGTGAAAAATACCGATTTTTGTAAAAATGTCATTTATTTTCAATAAATTAAGAAATTTAAAAGTAAAATTATGTTTTGAATATGATTTAAAGTAATATAATTATTATTTATTAATATTTAATTCACTTAATTTATTTTCAATCAAATTCATATTGTATTTTAGTTTAAGTTTGTTTTTTGGGTTTAAAAATAGAATATTTTTTAAAACTGTTTTAAAGTGAAATTTTTTTCCATTTTAATTAATTAAAAAAACAATGAATAAAGAATGATTTAAATGAAATTTAAATTTTATATATCAATAAATATTAATTTATATTCATACAATGATTATTATTTATCATATATTTAATATAAAATCATCTTTTACTAGAAAAATACACTTCTTGAAAACCCGTTTCTTCATCACGTCTGTGGGTTTTGTTTTAAATTAAATTTTTACACTTATATGAATTGAATTTTTTAAAATGTATTCCATATTTATAATCATCATAATTTATTTTATCTAATAAGTTCAACTTAATTTTTAACCATAATGAATAGTGAAAACTAAAAAAATATTGCGGTTAAGGTGAAAATGGGTTTACCGAGGGGTTAAACTAAAATTTTAAAGGTAAAAATGACTTAAACACCTGTATAAAAACTATTTTTTATCCATATTTAAAAATTATCATGTATATTTTATGATAATACTACATTTTGGATCTTTGTGGCCTGTGAAAAATATGGGTACACCATTTTATTTTCAAAAATTACAAGTGTGTCACACACCTCACTTATAAAAGGCCACCCCCTATCCTCTCTTCTTCACACCTTCAAAACCTTTTGGTTCATCCAAGCCCTACCCATATAGAATATGGAGAGCCTGATATATCTTATACATTGGATAATTATTATGTTCTCTATATAATTATATTAGAAGTTGTTCGTATGGTTATTAAAATTCTAAGGGTTTTGTGAGGGTTATATGATGATGGTGTTCCAAGATAACAACCTATTTTATATATTCTTGATGTTGATCCCATGTTTCATTTGTTTTCAATTGGTCAATATTTGGATGAAATGTGATTCTTGGAAAATTGTTATGGATTCAGGTAATGGCATTGGATGTCATGATTGGTCAATTATCCATGTTTATATATAATGATTATTGAAGTGATATTTAATTTTGAAGATGGGTGCTAAAGATTTTTCACATTATTTAGTACAAGTTAAGACCATGTAAATAGATATTTTCATAATGGTTTGAAGATTCCATTTAAAAAAGATAAAGGTATGGAAATATTATTTTCCTTAAAGAATAAATGGATGAAGGAATGGTTTTTAAGTTGGCTTGTCAATTTGGAAGGAATTTGATAATGGTTTGGAAATAATATTAATTGTGGAATCATATAAAAACGAGGTCAACCTACTAACCAGCAAAGGAAAAGGCTCAATCATAGTACCATGTGGGATCGAGGCCTACCATGCCCGGTGGGATCCAGCCCGGGCCAACCAAAAAGTAGTTGGTCCATGTCTAATCCATTTAAAGGCCTATGTATAAGGCCCATAGTAGAATATGGGTGCATGGATCACCCACAATGTCGGTGGCCATGCAGGTGAGCAAGATCATGTGGCGTGTGTGAAGGGTGTAACTGGTGCTGATCCTCAGTAGCAAACTTGAACACTGGAGTGGAAAGGATTGATTGATAAACCACAGTTCCAAGCATGGGAATAATCAATGTGGGGTGGAGATGCATGGGGTACTATTCTCGCATCATTAAAAGTTATGGATAAAACTTTGGACACACTATCTTGCAGATCTCGATTATCTGATCATTTTATACGATCGTCTTCAACCTACGACCATCCGGGTCTTTTGTGTGTGAGATCGAAACCACCATCCCTCGGTGATTGAGTAGCCAACCATCTTTTATTATGATTCTGATGGGATGAGGCCTCTAATATAAAACCAATATCATGCATGAAATCATTTTATTTCATGCATCTGAATAGAGAGAAGAATGAGATTCAGTCAAATACAAATGAAGTTTCATTTGGATATTCGAGCATCCACCATTCAAGTAGATCAATATTAAGTGAATAGAATCATACAATCCTCATTTCATGAATTTGAGGATATCACTGTGAATAATAAAGAAAAGTTATTATGCCATCATTCTCGGTGTATAATTGTTTATATCATGAAACAAAGAGACTTGATAATTCTTTGGTCATTTTAAATGGATGAGATGAATGAATTAATACATGTAGGGGTGGAACGTGTCTAATGAATGTATCTTGTGTGAATAAATTATAAGCCCGATATTATTTAGGAATTTATAGCATGAAGCATGAAAGGAGTCATTGTGTGATCATATAAAGAAACATGAGTCCTTCGGGTGTATTTAAAGATGGAATCCATATCCTTATTGAATGAATTATGGAAAGCAGCATGATAAAAAGAAGAAAACTTGAATCCCTTGGGTGTTTAGAATGATCCATGGGTTAATAATTACCTATGTTAAGAAGAAGGAATTATGAATAGTAACTTTGGTAATTTTTCTTAATTCAGTAAAAGGGTAAATCGTGTAATTAAGGGTAAAAAATAATATTATAAAATTATCCTAACACTTGTAATAATATAATTGTATGAGTTTGTTTTGACCTAAATCATCCTTGGGTTGAAATGGTATCCTTTTGAAGCTACTTCGATGAGATTAGGACATTTAATTTATTTTATTTAAAGAAAAGTTAAATATGTCTTGCTCAAATTTTAATAACTATATCATTTTCAATATAAGGTTATAAAAATGATAAATTTTACTATAAATACATATTTTAAATCAAAAATGTTTTTATTTATCATGGTAATTTATTTTTAATTTTTAGGAAAATAAATAATTATCTTAAATTCTTATATATTAATGATTTAGAAATTATTTAATTGATAAAAAATCAATAAAATAATTTTTATTAAAATTATAATACCCATTAAAAGACAAAAACACTTGAAAAAATCTTATTGGTCGAGTATATCTCAACCATAATCTTCCAAGGGTTGGTTTATTGACTATTTGTATTCATATGGAAAATATTATGACACTTATAATATTTTATTTAAAGTGATGTTAAAGTTGTCACATTCATGTTTTAATAAATATAACATTTTAATATAGGATTTTTCAGAAGATATATTCTACTATAAGTATTATTATGAAATCTAGAGGATTTCTATTCATTATAGTATTTAATTTTTAAATTTTATTCAACAAATACTTATATTAAATAATTATACCAAACTAATGTAGTAATTATTTTATTAATGGAGATAAAAAAATAAATGTTATTAAAAATATTAAAATAAATATAATATGGGATAATTAATATATAAAACTAATTTTCTAGATGAATTTGTCCTATTAAGAATATAATAAAATATTTTTTTGAAGTTAACTTGTTACCTTAATATTTTTTAAAATCAATGAATTTAATAATATCAAAATTGACACTATTGATTGTTTATCAAAAAAAATATTTTATTAAATTATTTAAAAATAATAATGCATTTTAAAAAATATAAAATAATTATGATATGGTTTAAAATGTTCTAAATTGTACATTTATGGTCTAATTAATATAAAATAAGTAAATATTTCACTCTTTTAATATTTAATAATTTTTTACCATGGTTAAAATGAAAATTGAATAACTAGGGGTTAATTAAAATTATAAGGTTTAAATTGATAGAAAAACTTATATAAAATTTAATGGTTGATGATATTACAACCCTATATCATATAATATTATAAAATATGAAATTTTGGATGTTTTTGGATATGGTTTGACTTTATTATAAATTAATATTTTTGGAGATTCCAAAATTTCCCCTCACCTCAATTATAAAAGGGAACATACTCCCTCACTTCACCTTGAAACTTAAATCTCAGAAACCCCTACCTATTTTCATTTTAAACTTCCCTATTCACATTCTAGAGGTTCTTTTCTTCTCAAGAGACCAACTCCATTGCTTTAAGAGGATATCTAGAGGGAGCTCATCGAAGAAGAGGTAATTCCATCTACTGATTCTTTCAAACTTTTTTCTTCTTCTACTTCCTCTTTATGATTTTTCCCATTATAAAGTAATAAATCCATTTTCAATTATATACTGATATTTTATTATGATTAAATAATGTAACACCCTAAGGTTTTGAAAATAAATATTGAATACATGAAACACTGAGTCCCTACAAAACAAAACATTTCATAATCTAGCTTTTAAACACAACTTTGCCTCTTATATGTTTTGAATTTCGAAAAACGGTCATCTAGAGTTCTAATCAGTAAATCATTTGGAGTCTGATAGAACAAACTTGATTTTTGGTGAATAGTAACATACCCATATGAATATTAATATGAACCTTATGAATAGTAAATAATGATATTATTTTATTTTCTTAAGGTAATAAGATATTGAGATCTTAATTAATTTTTCAATGTGATATAAAACTAATTATACCTTTAAAATTGTTATTTTTTTAATTAACTATGATTTTATTTAATAATTAAATTAATAATATTTAAAAAATTATTTTCAAAAAATAGAGTTCATTTTTGAATTCTAAACGTTGAAAAATGGTAGGGTTGAATTTTTTGGATTTTTCTGAAATTCTTGAATTTTTGAGGAATAGTGAAATGCGGTAAAATACCGTATATACAAATTATCAGTTAAATACACTATTTATTACATCATAATTGATGTAAGACCACTTGGTTAAAACTAAAATGCACTTATTTCTATTAGGGGTCACATTAACCAACACTATTCGTTTCCTTGAGGGAATTAATAAAATAATGAATAAAATATTCAAAATTCACTCTCCTCCACTATAACCCCCCACCCCCACCCCCCTATTCTCTTCACTCCTCTAAGCCTTGAAGAAACTCAAATTTCTACCCAAATACCCTTCCCTAGTCACTCCCCACGTCCACGAATCTCTTGGTCTTTCTAAAAGACCAAAATCCCTTCCCTTAAGGAGGTTCTCAAGGAGGTTATTTCAAGAGGTAAAGCACCTTTCTTTTTCATTTAGTTTCATTTCAATTTATCTTCTTTTGTTATCCTCTCCTCACATCCTATATCCAAATTAACATGATATATCCATTATCATCTATAAACTTTAATTATATAATATTAATGGAATAACCCTCGTCAATATCCTTACTCTCTCTCTCTTTTATTTTATAAATGAAATCAACGTCCATGAGGTTCCAATTTATAACCTTCATGGACGACGAAGTTTCACTCTTTAATTTCTCCTTAATTAATGGTAATGAAACCATTTTTATGGTTTAACCAAACTATATTATATTTATTATAACCTAATTAATATTCAAGAACTAGTATACGTATGTATTATTAAATCTCATGACCAAACTAGTTCATAATAATCAAAATACCGCTAAAATAATCTATGTGAATGTCGTTAATATTTCATCTAATGATTAATCCTAATTTCATGTACGAAATGATATAAATTACCATTAATACTTCTTTATTTTTATAAATAATATGTAATTTTAATTCTTGATATTTACATCCATTCCAAATGAACTCCATTACATAAAAACAAGTGAACTGGTTATGAAAATCAAGAAAACGAACACTCCGGAACGATGAAATTCAATATAATAACTTATAAATAAGGGAATAAATGAACTAAACAAAATTATTATAAAATAAATACATATCTAATAGGTTCTTAAATAGTATATTAATAAGTCTGATTTCATATTCCAGGACCTCAAGTTCAAGAGCGGAACACATTCGAACTTAAGGTAATGGTTTACCACCCAAACCTCCATTTTCATTCGGGTTAATTTTATTATCTAATTACCTCAATAAAATTCTTATGTATTATTATTTACTCCTCATAAATTCTGTTTTAGTGTTCTACATATGTTTACCAACCATAATCCTTCTTTATTTTATGGGGAGTTACATGTTTTAAAAGGACATTTTAAAATTATTTCCGAAATACAAGCCTGATTCAAGGGAATTTCTCAAATTCTTACCTATTTTCAAGGGCACTCTATAATATGTTTTTGGAAACCATTAACTTTATAAAATCACTCATTTTATTATTAAATTACTATCTTAATTCACTTATGGTTTTATACAATTATTTTTCCAAAAGAACTCTTCTTTTCAAAATAAAAGAGTATTTATCTCAAGAATTGCATAATGGTTTTATAAGAGTATTTTCATTTGTTTCAACACTATTGATGATTCTTAGGTATCATTAGGATTAATAATTTGTTATTTCAGATACCATATTTATTTTATGGTCTATTAATAGTTTTATTATAGATGTGCTATCCTAAAATCATTCACCAATTTACTCTGAATGGTTAGTGTTTAAGCTTAATGTTTGGGGAAAGTTATTTACATTTCATATGTGAGTTTCAATATGAATGTATATATTGTTTATGTTTATCCCCGCTCATATGAGGAATGAATTTTACTTATTATGTGATGTTTGAGGCCTGATATATCTCCTTGATGAATCATTAGGTCTCATGAGATGAATAGACATGGAATTGGTCGAGGCCTTTCCCAATTCAATATATAGTTTTGGCCGAGGCCTTAATCATTTTTAGATGTCTTGGACAAGGCCTTGAAAAAATGTTTCAGAATGTCTAGAATATTCACTTCCCTCATTATGAAGCTAGTAATTTAAAGTTCATATGGTTATTCAACTAGTATAATACCCATGATTATGTTTTATTATGGCATTATTTACTCATCTCATATTCTTGTCATAATGTGTTCAAGTTTATTATTATTTTTAAAGGAATGTGTTCTCAATTATTCACCATGCCTAATTTTTATGTTTATGATATATTCCACTGTATTTCATACCCTTACTAAGAATTTGATATCACCCCTTTATTGTGTTTCATTTTCCCAAGATATAAAGAAGTAAGTTATGAGTAATTTGTAGGCATAATCTATGAGGTGTGGATGTTTCTAATGGAATAAATTAATGTTGTATTTCCTTTCATAATGTAATGTTGAACTCATATATGTATCATTTTTCAAATTATACGAAACTACTTGGTCCTTCGGGATGCATATTCTTTGTTTATATTCCAATATAATCAAATATAGCACTAGCTCCGGGCAACTGGGGTCAGGTCCTTATAGTTGGTATCAAAGGAAGTTTAGTAGAAAATCTTGAAACTAGATTTTGAAAATGTAGTTAGGGAACAAATCCCTAAGATAGTCTTTGAGGATAAGAATACAAGAAATACTGGTATTTTGGTATTGAATAGAATATTTGGATCTTTCTAGTAAATACATCCTTGTCTGGATACAAACAGGTAGATGTGTCTTTAGCACATATGTACCTAAGAGTGAAAGATCTGACAAGGAGTTTCGGGATTGACCAGGGGTGTCCTGGTACACGAAAATGGGCCTTGTTGCACTCTTGGTATTGACAATTATGGGGGATATACTTAGGATAATTCACATTTTCTTTACAATCCATTATGAAGGATTGAAATTTAAATTGTTCCTCAAAGAAACCATTTTTTGTGATGATGGGGTTAGCCATGCGTAGGATTTCAATTTATGCTAAGTATTTTTCTAAGTTAAGATTATAAATTATGATTCATACCCTAATCTAGTGTATGTAATTATTTAAAAATGGCTCCTAGTGGATGAAATGGAAACCATATGAACATGTGTATCCCATGTAGGTATTTCTCTCTAACGCAAGATAATGATGTCGGATCTGGTGTTGCGACTGGTGCAGAGAAGCTTGTAACAATACTGGGATAACTTACCTAGGTTATGAGCTAAAACTTACCTGTATGGAGAATACAAATCCACCATGTGGAGGATATTTTTTAGATCTCTTTATGCGACAACAACCTTAATAATTTAGTGGGACTACAAACCCATTTGTATTTGAGTAGTGGATAAGTTCCCTAGAGAAGATATTTCTCGCTTTGGGATGTAACGAAAGAGAGAAGGTCATCATGTAAGTTTATCATCTATCGGGAGATACAGATCAGTGTTGGTCATTAATCCATAACTCAAAGGAGGATGAAGAGATAGAAGAGATGGAATAGAGGGATTTTAAGGAAATCTTCCTAGAGAAATACTTTCCTCATGAATAGTGAGCGGATATGGAAAGGCAGTTTCTGAATTTGAAGAAAAAGGATTATGATAATGTTGCAAAGTATGAAGATAATTTCACAAGGTTAGAAAGTCATGTTGTGGACTACATATGAAATTAGAGGAAAAATATTGATCAATTCTTTGATGTCCTAAATCCATTCCTCCAATGGGCACTGGTCTCCCAAAGTTTCTTATCATATGAAGATATATGTTCATGTGCTATCAAGATGGAAAAGGAATTATATAAGTCTTATGAATTTAAGGTAAATTAAGAGAATAAGAGGGATTCTAAAAACTCTATAAAATGAAATAACGAAACAGGGAAGAAGGGAAGAGTTAAATTTACACCATGTGACAATTGTTAAAGGAAACACACTGGTGCCTTCCTAAAGGGAAAAGGAGTATGATACAAATGTGGATAGAAAGCCCATATTACTGGTGACTATAAGGGGAAGAAATAATCTATTAATATTAAATGATATAATTATCAGTATATGGGTCACTATGCTAATGATTTTCCAAAGTGTCAAGGAAACATGCTATAGAAAAGTCCAAAGGAGCAGGTACAAGCTTATGCGGTCACAACTGCGGAGGTTGAAGTTTCTAATGAAGTGGTGGTAGGTACATTAATCATTTCATTAAACTTAGCCAATGCTTTATTTGATTCTGTATAGTTGTATTCATTTATATCTTCCCAGTTTTCTAAGAAAATTAGACATGTCCAATTTGATTTATTAATAGATTTATCAATAAAAACTCCTAGTGGATGTATCATTGTAAAAAAAGGGTGTCGATCAGTCCCCCTCATGACACATAAGAGTTATTTAGTTTATAACCTTATCATCATACCAATGATTTAATTTTATATAATTCTCTGTATGAATTGGATATAAAATTATGATGTGAATATCTATTGCAAGAATAAGGAAGTTACAATTTTTGAGAATGGTGTAGAATCCCTTATCTTTAAAGCAGAAACCTCTCTATCTGATTCTCATCTAGATCTACCCCTAGTAGCTCTACTGAATTAAATTATTGGGGAGGAATGGAATGAAATAACTATGGGTGAAGAGAAGAATGTTCAAATAGAGGACGTACCGATTGTGCAATAATATGTTGATGTGTTTCTAGAGGACTTATCTGGACATCCTCCAGAGTGGTAAATTCAGTTTTCCATTGACTTAGTTCTTGGTTCAAGGCCCATATCAAAGACCCCTTATAGAATATCCATTGTAGGATTAGTAGAAATGAAGAAAAAACTATAAGAATTGAGTGATAAAGTATTTATTTGTCCAAGTGTTTCTTCGTGGGGAGCCCCAGTTCTTTTTGTTAAGAAGAAAGATGGATCCATGAGGTTATGCATTGACTATAGGGAGATCGATGCTATAACAATAAAGAACAAGTATCACCTACCTCGAATTGATGAATTATTTGATCAACTTCATGGAGCCCAATATTTTTCAAAGATTGATCTTTGATCTGGGTATCTTCAGTTGCTTGTGAGGAAGGAAGACATTCCAAAAACAGTATTTCGAACCAAGTATGGGCATTATGAGTTTACAGTAATTCCCTTTGGACTGACTAATGCACCCTCTATTTTCATGGATCTAATGAATAGTGTTTTCAAGGAATATCTAGATGACTTTTTGGTGGTATTTATTGATGATATCCTAGTATACTCTAAAATATATGAAGATAATGAAAATCACTTGTGCATTATTCTGAAGACTCTTAGAATAAATGAATTATATGGGAAGTTTAGCAAGTGTGATTTTTATCTCCAATCAGTTTCCTTTATGGGCCACATTGTCTCTAAAGATAGAATATCTATTGATCCTACAATGACAAAGGCTAATCAAGAATGGCCTACTCCAACTAACATAACTGAGGTACATATTTTTATTGGTTTAGTAGGTTATTATCGGCGTCTCATTCAGAACTTCACCCATTTATCCAACCCAATGACCATTTTCAGACGAAAATGGGTTGAGTTCTTATGGAAAAAGGAATGTGAAGAATTTTTTAAAGAATTAAAGAGAATATTAGGGAATGCTCCAATCTTGATTCTACCATCAGGAAATGATGGGTTTATGATCTATAGTGATTCATCAAAGAAAGGACTTTTTTGTGTCCTTATGCAGAATGATAGAGTGATTTCCTATGCATCTAGGTAGCTAAAAATTCATGAACAAAACTATCCAACTCATTATCTTGAGTTAGTGGTGGTAATATTTTCTCTGAAGATTTGGATACATTACCTCTATGGTGAAAAATGTGAGATATATACAGATCATAAGAGTTTGAAATATATCTTCTCACATAAAGAAATCAGCATGAGACAAAGGATATGGAATAAGGTACTCAATGATTATGATTGAACAATACACTACCACCCAGGGAAGGAAAATAAGTTGGTAGACGCTTTGAGTAGAAATGACCACGGAATTCGAAAAAAGATAAGAGTTGAAAGGGATCCTATGTTCATGGATCTAGTAAATATGAATATGGGAATTATCCTGGAAGGTAACACATCACTAATTTTTCAAATAGTTTCCAAACCTTCTTTATTGGAAAGGATAAAAAGTTCTCAGGCTGATGATGAGGAGTTTCAAAAGAAAATTAAAGCTGTAAATAATGGTAAGTTGATTGACTTCGTATATGAAGGTGGCATTTTGAAATTCAGAAAGAGGATTTTTGTTCCTGCTAATCCTGATCTAAAGAGGGGACTATTGGATAATTCTCATAGATCTAATTTATCTATACACCTTGGTAGCACAAATATGTATAGATATATAAAGTAATATTTTTTGAGGGAAAACTTGAAGAGGGAGATTGTTGATTATGTGCTGATATGTTTGGTTTATCAACAAGTGAAGGCTAGAAGACAACAACCTGGAGGAATCATGAAACCACTTCCTATTCCTATGTGTAAATGGGATGATATTATGATGGAATTTTTCATGGATCTACCAAATACTACAATAAAGAATGATGTGATATGGTTAATTGTTGATCGTCTTACAAAATTAGCACATTTTCTTGCTATAAGAGAAGAATTACCACTTGAAAGTTTATCAAGACTGTATATTAATGAAGTTGTAATACTTCATGGTGTACCCTTATCAATTTTTTCTCATCGTGATCCCTGTTTTACATCACAATTCTAGAAAAGTCTTCAGAATACCCTAGATACTGATCTTCATTTGAGCACTGCCTACCACCCACAAACTGATAGACAATTAGAATGGACTATTAAAACATTGGAAGACATGTTGAGGTCTTGTTCACTTGACTTTAAAGGTATTTGGGATCATTATTTACCTCTCTTAGAATTTTTCTATAATAATATCTTCCATTCAAGTATTCAGATGGCACCATATGAAGCGTTATATGGAAAGAGATGTCATACACCAACATGTTGGGATGAAGTTGGTGAAAGGAAGCCTGTGGGCCCAGATCTTATAGAGAAAACAACAGCTAATGTAAATACTATTCAAGACCATATTAAAATATCACAAAGAAGGAAAAAGATCTATTCTGATAATAGAAGGAAGTATCTAGAATTTTAAGTGGGAGATCACATTTTTCTGAAATTATCTCCATGGAAGGGCATTATAAGATTTGAAAAGAAAGAGAAACTAAGCCCTGGGTACATTGGGACTTTTGAAATTCTAGAAAGAATTGGAACTGTTTCATGTTGTTTGGATATGCCACCTAGATTTTCCAAAATTCACAATGTGTTCCACGTATCAATGTTATGGAAATGCATGCCAGACCCAACACATGTACTCACTTATAAAAAAATAGAACTTGAGCCTGATCTGTCTTCTTGTAAAAATCCTATCAAGATTCTTGATACTAGATAACAAGTATTGAGAAATCAGATGACTCATCTGGTAAAGGTTCTTTGGAGTAACCATAATATGGAGAAAGCAACATGAGAGCCTGAGGAGCTTATGTTGAATATATACCCAAATCTTTTTAGGTAACATTTTGTGGATTTTGAGGATGAAATTTTTTGTGAGGGGAGAATGTAACACCCCAAGGTTTTGAAAATAAATATTGAATGAATGAAACAATGATTCCCTAAAAAACAACAAATTTTATAATCTATTCGTTAAACACAACTTTTCTACTTCTATGTTTTGAATTTTAAAAAATGGTCATCTATAGTAGTGATTAGTAAGTTATTTGGAGTTTGATAGAACAAACTTGATTTTTATTGAATAGTAACATACCCTTATGAATAGTAATATCACCCTTATGAATATTAAATAATGATATTATTTTATTTTCTTAAGGTAATACGATAATGGGATCTTAATTAATTTTTCAATGTGATATAAAACTAATTATACCCTTAAAATTTTTATTTTTTGAATTAACTATGATTTTATTTAAAAATTAAACTAATAATATTTTGAAAATTATTTTTGAAAAATGGATTTCATTTTTTAATTATGCACATCGAAAAATGGTAGGGGTGAATTTTTTGTATTTTTCTGAAATTCTTGAATTTTTGAGGCATAGTGAAATACGGTAAAATACCATATATACAAATTATTAGTTAAATACACTATTTATTACATCATAAGTGATGTAAGAACACTTGGTTAGAACTCACATTCCCTTATTTCTATTAGGGGTCACATGAACCAACACTATTGGTTGTCTTGAGATAATTAATAAAATAATGAATAAAATATTCAAAATTCACTCCTCTTCTCCACTATAACCCCCCCCCCCTCACCCCCTCTTCTATTCACTCATATAATCCTTGAATCTCCTCAAAGTTCTGCAAAAATACCCTTCTCTAGACACTCTCTTCATCCAAGAATCTCTTGATCTTTCCAAAAGAACAAAACCCCTTCCCTTAAGTAAGTTCTCAAGGAGGTTATATCAAGAGGTAAAGCACCTTTCTTTTTCATTTAGTTACATTTTAATTTATCTTATTTTGTTATCCTATCCTCACCTCTTCTATCCAAATTACCATTATAGATACATTATCATATATATACTCTAATTATATCATGTTATTTTAAGAACCATCATAAATATCTTTACTCTCTCTCTCTCTCTCTCTTATTTTATAAATGAGATCAACGTCCATGAGGTTCCAATTTATAACCTTCGTGCACGAAAAAGTTTCATTCTTCAATTTATCATTCATTACTGGTCATGAAACCATTTTTATGGTTTTACCAGACTATAATATGTACTATAAACTAATTAATATTCAGGAACCAGTATACGAACATATTATTAAATCGTATGACCAAACTAGTTCCTAATAATCAAAATACCGCTAAAATAATCTAAGTGAATGTCATTAATATTTCATCTAATGATTAATCCTCATTACATGTAACCAAATGATATAAATGACCATTAACACTTCTGTATGTTCATAAATAAAATTTTATTTCAATTCTGGAGATTTACATCCATTCTAAATGAACTTCATTACATAAAAACAAGTGAAATGATTATGAAAATGAAGAAAACGAACACTCTGGAACGACAAAATTCAATAAAATAACTTATAAATAAGGGAATAAATTAACTAAAAATAATTATGATAAACTAAATAAATACCTAATAGGTTCTGAAATATGTTATTAATGAGTCTAATT
Source organism: Viscum album (assembly GCA_963277665.1). Taxonomy (NCBI): domain Eukaryota; kingdom Viridiplantae; phylum Streptophyta; class Magnoliopsida; order Santalales; family Viscaceae; genus Viscum; species Viscum album. Next base: position 286,413,448 of record OY728119.1, on the reverse strand, counting down.
TTATATTCCAATACCTTAAGTTCAATAGCGGAACACATTCGGACTTAAGGTAAGGGTTTTCCACCTGAACCTCCATTTTCATTCGGGTTAATTTTATTATATAATTACCTCAATGAAATTATTATGTATTATTATTTACTCCTCATAAATTTTGTGTGAGTGTTCTAAATATATTTACCAACCATAATCCTTCCTTATTTTATGTTGAGTTACATGTTTTAAAAGGAACTTTCAAAATTATTTCTGAAATACAAGCCTGATTCAAGGGAATTTCTCAAATTCTTACCTATTTTCAAGGGCACTCTATAATATATTTTTGGAAACCATTATATTTATAAAATCACTCATTTTATTATTAAATTACTATCTTACTTCACTTCTAGTTTTATACAAATATTTTTCCAAAATAACTCTTCTTTTCAAAATAAAAGAGTATTTATCTCAAGAATTGCATTATGATTTTATAAGAGTATTTTCGTCTGTTTTAACACTCTTGATGATTATTATGTATTATTTGTATTAATAATTTATTATTTCATCTACCATATTTATTGGATGGTATATTAATAGTTTTATTGTGGATGTGATATCCTAAAACCATTCACCAATTTACTTCGAATGGTTAGTGTTTAAACTTAATTTTTGGGGAAAGTTATTTACATTTCATATGTGAGTTTCAATATGAATGTATATGTTGTTTATGTTTATCCCCACTCATATGAGGAATACATTGGACTTATTATGTGATGGTTGGGGACCTCTATATCCCCTCGATTCATTTGTAGGTCTCATGAGACAAATATATGTGTAATTGGCCAGGGCCTTTCCCAATTCGATATATGGTTTTGGATAAGGCCTTAATCATTTTTATAAATCTTGACCGAGGCCTTGAAAAAATGTTTCAGAATGTCTGGAATATGTACTTACCTTATTATAAAGCTAGTAATTGAAATTTCATGTGGTTATTCTACTAGTAGAATACCCATGATTATGTTTTATTATGGAATTATTTACTCAACTCATATTCCTGCCATAATGTGTTCAAGTTTATTTTTTTTAAAGGCATGTGTTTTTAATTATTCACCATGACTAATTTTTATTTTTATGATATCTTTCTCTATATTTCTTACCCTTACTAAGATTTTGAGCTCACCCCTTTCTTTTGTTTCATTTTCCAAGGATATGAAGAAGTAAGTTATGAGTGATTTTTAGGCATAATCTAGGAGGTGTGGATATTTCTGATGGAATAAATTAATGTTGTATTTTATTTCATGATGTAATGTTGAACTTATATATGTATATTTTTTTACAAAGGATACTAATATACTTGGTCCTTTGGGATGTATAGTCCTTGTTTATATGAATATAATCAAATAAGGCATCGGCTCTAGGAAACTGGGGCCAGGTCCTTACAAATAACACCCATATTCCACCTTCTATCCATCCTATGAAAAATGAAATCACCACGCGTGCGTACATATGACTTATTGTCTTCACACCATGGTGTAATTTTTTTTTCACCACAACCTTACTTGGATGGTTATAATGATGGAAATAATAACTATATATGATTATTATAACAAGATATGGATTATGGAACAAAATATATACCATAAAATTCCATACCATTTCACAATTATGGGAATGATATCATCGCTCATGCGTAAGTACGGCCTATCGTCTCCACGATGCAATGTGATTCATTATACATGATATCCATTAAAAGAATGATTATATAAATGTATAAAATGAATAAATATTATATATATTATATTAATATCATTTTGGATATGATATAACTATGTCCTAATAAAGAGAACCAGAACTTATTTGAAAAGACATGCATGAGAAAATTAAGTAGTTAATACCTGAATAGCGAGTAAAAATGAAATTTTATTAACAAGAAGATGATAATATGATCATTTATGATATCATAAAAATGACTATGATTCTAGAATAATTAAATTACATTATTTAAATCATTGTAAAGGTGATTCAGATACATATAAATGATATCATACGGAAGCTAAGGGTTCCCCCTCATCCTAATTAAAAAGGTGAATTATCCAAAAAAAGGCCTTTGGGCCATTTGGGTGGGATCTAAGGTAAGGGATAATTTTACTACTATAAAAAATAGTGTTTAATAGCACTAGAATAGGCCTTTATAAATGCTAAAAAAGCATTGTTAATTTGATCTTGGTTAAATGACTGATGCTTTTATCAGTGCTAAAAAATGTTGTTAATTTGAGTGTTGTTAAAGGCCCGAAGCTTTTATTAGTGCTAAAAAGGTGCTGATAAAGGCCCCACTAATAAAGGGTATATAATTTTCTTCTAGTCCCCACACAAACCCCTTCATTAGCACTTCCCACCCCCGCCCCTTTATCAGATCTTTCCCCCTCTCCTTTATCATTGCTTTAGATAATCCCACCATCTCGTGCATGCCCTTGCCTCCAGCGAGTTTCGAACCCTAGACCTCCATTATATACATCAAAGTCTTTTCCACTACCATATACTATTTTGTTTCACATTTTATGATATATCTATATATTTATATATATTTCGTTACATTTTTTATCCATATATTTATAGATATATTTATATATTAACAAATATTATATGTGTGTGTGTGTGTGTTTAATTATTTATTTATAAAATTAAATTTTTATGTGTGAATATATAAAAAAATATGTATATATTATTATATATTTGATTATAAATAATAGTACATTATGAAAAATGATAAAATTTCAAATCCAAAATATCAGTATGAATGTAATATCTAGGAATAAATTTAGTCCCCACCAAAAAAGTGCAAAACACCCCCATAGATGAGCCTGGAAATCCATCGAATGTTAAAAAATTGGGGTATGTTGGCTAAAAAATCGGTTTTAGAGGCCTTATGGGACATTTTTAGCCTCAAAAAATGTGACACAGGTTTACTTGTATCACTAAGGTCATATATCTCATCGCAATATTTGATTTGATATGTGGTAGAGCCCAAACGGATACCCGGGTCAAAAGTTATGCCTGTTTGAAGTTAGAGTTACATTTTCAACTTATTTTAGATCTTTTATTGATTTTTTGATTTTTTTATCTTTAATTGATATTAAATGACTATTACTTGGTAATAATAATCAAATTATTAATTAAAAATATTTTTTAAATTATTTTATAATTTATTTCCACTAAATATCTTATATATTAAGTGTAAATGCCAATTTACCTTATCCAAAACATATTTTAAAATATATATATTATATTTATATAAATATAAATATAAATATATTAATATATTAGTATATTATTTTTAATGAAATATTTTTTTAAGTATAATTTTATCATCTCTTATAATAAAGCACTGATAAAGGGGGGTCTTTTATTAGCACTTCTAAAAAACATTGATAAAACCCCCCTTTATCAGCACATTTTTACAAGTGCTGATAAAGGCCCTCCTTTAACAATGCTTTTTTTAGCACTGTTAAAGACCCCCTTTAATAGTTATTTTTTTAGCACTGACAAAGGGGGTCTTTAATAGTATTTTTATCTAGCGTTGTTAAATCTCTGATGCTGGATAAACCCAGTTTTGTAGTAGTGTTTCGTAATCTCATTGTTATCTGAGATTATTTATACATAAGTATTTACTGGGGTATATTTATCATCCATGTCCATGTTTCCTCAATATATATTCTAAAATATTCTTTCTATTCTTATAAAATTGTTTAAAGTTAATTTTACCTATTGGTGAATTTTTATTAAATAGTATGAGAGGAATCTTTTGTCATTTTCTATACGAGGTACTTTTTTAATTATCTAACAAAAGTACAAGAAGAATGTTTTCTTTTAACTTATATGACATGAACAGATTTGTACGTTTTCATAATTCCTGATTTCCATGAAGTTTACTTTACAATATTTCAAGGTTATTTTCAAATAAATTCTTTTTTTATAAATTTTCATGTCATTTTGAGAAAAGAAAATGTTTTTGAAGAAGAAAAGATATTTTTCTCAAGAATTAATTTCAATTGTTCTATCAAAATTATTTGCCATCTAATATGGAATTATTTAATAGTTTTATGTTTCAAGTATACTATCCCTATTATTCCTATAGTTTGATTGTTTTTATTATGGAGTTATATTTATGAACTCCATTTGTTTTACATGGATTATTTTGTGATGGAATGATGTTTAAGAAACCCATTTTTTCCTTGGGTTATGCAATGATGAATGATTTATGTTTTTGTGGAACATGTAAGAATGATTTCATTATGAGATGGGTGGGACCTACATCCCCCTTCATATATTGAGTAGATATTTATATCTCATGATATAGATAGGAATGGAAGGGTAAATGATCATGGTTCAGTAATACAGGGATGGAATGGGAAGTAAACTTGATTTAGTAATACAGGGCTGGAATGAGGAGTGAAATCAGTTTAGTAATGTATTTTGTTAGCTATGATGGTCTTAGAAATGAGACTTGAATAATATGAAATGATTTTCTATTCTTATATGTATGCTAAAAATTCCATGTCTTATGTTATACCTTTTGAGAATATGTTCATTAATTCTTGATGAACTTTTATGATTTATCCCATGACATGATATCATGATCTTTCATATGCAGGATAAGATTATAAAATGTTATGGTCTTTTGTATTATGATTATGATATGATTGATATCTCCCTTGTTTACCCTTACTGGTCATTTGACCTCACCCTTTATTATGTTTTTTCCCCAGGTTATGAAGAAGGTTATTAAGTAAGATATGTCAAAAAGGGGGTCTAGTTATGAAGGAATAAGTAGGAGATAATGTAGATGTATTTTAAACTAGTTGTTTATGTTTCCTAGTTTCTAAAAAAATAAACCTATATAGTCTTGGAATGATTTTATTATGTTTTGTAATGAATATTATTCAATTTTGAAGTAATATCTATGTATTTAAAGCATGGTCTATTATAGTTGGTATCAAATAAAATGTATAATTAACCTTTGGAAACTAGGATGAGAAAACATTAATAAGAACCTTAAAGATACATCTAAGTATAGGTTACGATCCTATTGTTTTAGAAATGAGCATGAATAACCTAGGATAAAACCAAAAGTGTCATAAATTGAAATCTTATTCTTAATTATGTGATTTTCCCATTATGATTAGTGTTGCTCGCACTATACTTCTTGGTTTTAGTCAATGGATGGAGCCTGAAGGAACCACATTAATGTTGAATGTGATGGGAAATGCAATTATTTTCCTTCGTATAAACCGAATGTTATGGGAGATATAATGAAAAATATTTTCATAATGATCACACAAATTTATAAAGCTATAAATCATATAAATTAATTCCAAACGAGCAAAGGAGGGAACAACATTCTATTGAGTAATTTATGAGATAGCGTCCACCTTCTTTCAGTGGGTATTATGATCCACTAATGGATGAACAATGGATTAATACCATTGAAAATATATTTTTAGTTCTCCAATGTTTATAACATGATAAATTCATATTGATAGTCTATCATTTGGATGGTGAAGCTGATTAATGGTGGAATCTTATCAAGAATATGAGTAAAAGAGATGAAATTAACTCTATAGAATGGGATGAGTTTAAGAAATTATTTTTCAATAAGTAATTTCCTCATATTATTTGAAAAAAAATGGAAAAGGAGTTCCTTAATATTAAGAAAAGTGATTAGGAATCTGTTGGTACTTATGAAGAAAATTTTACAAGACTTGTAAGGTACGCTTCTAGAATTATTATCCAACCTAAGAGTAAAATTGACCAATTCTTTAGTGGCTCAAAACCAAGTCTCTGAATGGAATTATCCATAAGGGACTTCAGTAGCTATGAGTAAATCGTTAAATGTTCTCTCAAGGTTGATATAGATATTGAAGTAACTCATTAGTCCTATGGGTTTGATAAGAATAGAAAAATGGAATTTAAGGGGAAATCTAAAGAACACACTTAAAAGAATATGAGTTTAACCTTATTCTCAATGTGTGGAAAGAAACATGGAGGAAATTATCTTAAAGGGAATAGAAAATGTTTTAAGTGTGGGATAGAAGTTCATCGAGCAGTTGAATGCTTAAGTGATGGGAAAAAGATATATAATGACATGAATAGAGAAAAGTATACAAAAAAATATCCTCTCACACTTCAATACTATAAGTGAAAGGAAATGGGGAATTATTCTAACCAATTCACTAATCCAAGAGTTATCGATGATGATCGATGTCAGCAAACGCTTAATGCCAAATACAAAGGCAAGTCACATGCGATCACTATCGGTGATGTGGAGTATGATAATAAAGTGGTGAAAGGTACAAATACCATCCACTCTAAAGTATAAAATGTTTTATTTGATTCTAGATCCACCCACTCTTTAATTTCTAAAGAATTTTATATTGGTATCGTCATATTACCTCAACAATTAGATGTTGATTTAGCTATGACAACTCCTAATGGCACAATGATTGCATAAAAATTTATAATTCTTCTCTAGTTGAAGTTTGTGGGAAAGTACTTCCTAAAAATCCTATGATCCTTCCTTTATTGTAATTTGATGTGATTCTTGACATGTCCTCCAAGAGGATACTACAAAACATGTAAGGGGGTATACATGATGTGTGACCCCACCTGAACACTTGGTCGTGTCCTCTAACCACATGACTTAGCTGGGAATGTAGGCTTACATAGTGTGTACCGGTGGTACACGGTGTGTCTCACCTCACCAGACCCCCGATATGTCTTCCCTTCACACGGCTCATCCATCCATGTCTCATGCATGTCATGTACCACCAAGAACGTGGAGTGTCCCAACTACATGGCCCCTTGGCCATGTCATCTGCCCGTTTCTGTGTACTCTAGTCATGTACCTTTACACGGCCATGTACGTTCACATGGATTCCTTGGCCATGTCCTTAGGCCACAGATTTTGGGTTTACTACATGGTGTGTAGCTCCGGTACACAGCGTGTAGTCCCCAAACTTCATCTTCCCCAAATAGGAAGAGAACATGATGTGTTCTGCTAGTTTACATGCCATGTAGATGGAAAAATCCATCATAAATTCCCTACGAGTAGCTCGGATCACCCCCCATTCACCCCGAAACACATAGATCGACCCTCAAGGGGTCCCTAGAAAGAATATAAGGGATATAAAACCTTAAAACAATGCATAAACAAGGGTATTGGGTCTTAAAACTCAAAATTCTTACCTCACGGTGAAATGTTGAAGCTTCGAGGTCGAATTGCTACTCGGAAGCTACTACTGCTCGATGTGGGGGAAATCGTCATCAAGATCGGAGATCAGTTGTGACTCGTTTCCTCGATTCATTCCTCGATTCATCCATAACTCTAAGAGGAAGAAGGGTAGGGGCTTTATCTCCTCATTTTGCGCACACCAAGGGTGGTGGAATGGGATATTATTTTAATTTTTATTAAAACAATATATTTTATTTAACACCCCACTCACGATTCGCCTCCAACTCGACACATGGCACCAAAAACGTTTATGCCACACCTAGGGTAAACATGATGTTCTAAACTCAAAACAGTCTTAGAAATATGATCTGAGACTCCTCTTAGAATTTATTCACATTTTAAGAGAAACTATGCACATGTGATAAAATATATTTAATATTTTTTAAAATCACCACATCAAGGATCTCTGGGCCCCATAATTCCATGCCAACTTAGCGCCTGGCTTCATAAATATTCTTATAAATATTCCAAAGTCTTACAGGTCAAAACCTGAGTCACTATTTCCTCCCCATATTAAGGATTTTTATCCTCGAAAAGCGAAATCTAGGGAATAATGGAATGAAACTTAGATCTCAACTGGGACTCCCATGCCAACGAGCTCACTAAGGCCACCGCAAAGGACACCAAGAGTTACCATGATGCCTACGAGCATGGGATTCCACACCCAAGTCCACCTCAACTAGGTTGACATCGTAAAACTAGTGGGTAAATGTCTCTTTATATGCAACAGGTTGAAAACACCAAGCACATGGTCCATCTGTATTCATAGGGTCTAGTGGAACACCCCCTCGCTAACCTGATGAAGAGACCAAAAAAACCCTACTATAAACACACAAGTCAAAGGAACTCATCCACTGTACCTTGATACTATCCGCTTTGAGAGGAACTGTCTCATTCGCATGGTTTTTCATCACATCTTAAGAATGTATCTTAGTGGTGCTAACATCTCTAATTCTTGTGAATATGAATTCACGTCAAACCGAACTAATTCCTCCTCAAGCGTCTCACATACAATATGACTCTAAACACATGAGGGTAATGATGAAAAAATAGGGTCGTCCAAGCATACACATTAGTCCTTACCAATCCCTCCATGCAAAAACTCCAACACACAACCCTGCCCTGAATGCACAAGTCAGAGGGACTCGTCCACCACACCTCGACACTATCCGATTTGGGTGGCACTGACTCACCCTCATGGTTTTACTCAAGTCACAAAAACATGTCTTGGTAGGGGAAGGATCCATATCTCTTGTTCATTCAAATCTATGTCAGAAAACACCAACACAGGGCCTTACCGATGCTCACCCTGAACAAAACCCCCCAGAAAAAAGCTACAAGAAAAGAGTACCTCACAAAAGTGTCTATAAATACTACTACAGATAGTATAAAGTACATAGAGCATACCTATATCCCTCATAGCCTCTGGGTCAAAGGCCTCTATGGCCTGCAGCTATCATCACCCCCATCCTCCATCACCCTGAGCCTAGAGTGGACCACTTGGGGGTGGTGGTGGAAACTCGTACCATCTTCCACCTCCTACTGCTCCACCTGCTCCTCTACAACATCTTCCACCCTATGGACCTCCATGCTCAAAATGATGCCTCTTACAAGGTGGTCCATTGACCAGATCCCTCTCAGTAGCATGGAAGGTTGGAAAAGCTCTAGAAATATTTCCCTGTTTGTCGCAAGCATAACACTGCCTCTCTTGAGGCTGACCAAAATCATCATGGAAGCCCCGAGCCTCAAACCCTATATCCTAGGATCACATCCTGAAGTGACTCAGATACTCAGATCCTTGAGAATTTCATTGGATACCAACTTATGAGGTCCCATATTCTATATTACCATCACTAACAGTCAGAGTCTTATCTTCTAAAAATCTCTCCACCACCAAGGCCCACTCCAACACACCTATATAGGTGGGAATACACAACAGAACCACTAATGCCCTGATCTCCTAGTGAAATCCATACTCAGAGGTATATACCCTAAAAATAGATCTCAAACCATATCTATGTAGTTTCATGACATGTATATGAACCTCACTAAGTACTCTCCCATGATTATTCTATCCTGATAAAGCTACAGAAGATCCTGCATATGCACCAATCTCAACATGGTTGGATAGAACTCCTCCCTGAAGAAGCAGTAAAACTCTGACCAAGAGATAATCACCTCATCGTGGGCCTGCATCAAAATACTCCACCAATTCCTGGATGATCCATGAAAAAGGCTCACCGCTAGGACCATTGTCTAATTGGCAGGTGTCCTCATAAGGTGGAAATCATGTGTGACTACCCCGAGCTAGTCATCAGCAACCTGGGGGGTCTATATCACCCTGATACCTCAGAGGTAAGTCCCTCTAGAATTCATACAATGTACTCAACTTGCACACATCCTCATCCTATACCGTCGGCACAACCTACTGCTCGATGGGTGGTGGCTAAACTGGTGGACCACCCAGAGGTCCGGACTCATAAACAGTGCCCTACACTAAAGCATCAACTCAAGATGGATTGTCACCACAATACCGCTGTAGAACCCTATATCACTTTTTTCATGGAGGCATCCTGAAATAAAATCAAGATACACCATAATCAAGACTATATGTGGGGAGATGACTCAATAAGGACAAGAAAAACCCAAACTCGGTCTTATATGATGCATGTACCATTTATTTCCCTGTGACTAGTGTCCTAATATACTGATTCAAAAAGTAGGTTATCAAAGTACTAGTGAATTGATACATCAATCGCTGCACCAACACTGGAGTCCGTAATCTAAAATCCAAACTCAAAATATCCTAACACTATCACTATGTAACCCAAACCAAAATCATGACACTACTGACCCAAATTGGATCCCACTCTGATACCACTCTATCATGAACTGACCCAATAGGGCTTGATCCACGACTCCCCAAGCCCACCTCCATAGGCCAGGGGATGGCGTCCAATGTTGAGAACGCTATTACACACATGGGAGGCCTTAGCCTAAGGTTCCTATATGTACGCACCCACATACACCTCCATATAACAATGCAGAGATATATAAAAACTGAAAATAAAATGCATGCATACATTTATCCCAAACCATAGTACAACAGAAGTGAAGAAAGGAAAAAATACACACCCACCAAAATAAAAATGTAAAATCATCCAAACTATTCAGAAAAAGGGGAGCTCTGTCAAATTCACCGTCCATAAATCTCCTCAATAAATTTTTGGTAAACACCATGGTGGGTCAAACTCACTAAGCTCTGCCTGCTCTGGGTCCTCCTGGGACTCCATCGAAAGGCTTATGGTCTTCATAATACACAACACATATAGGAAAATCCCATACGAAGGTGAGTATAAATTTTCTCAGTAGAAACCCCAAATACCCAAAAGAAAATGGAGAAACTAAAATGAAAAAGTCCGCTCAACCCAGCCATAGGGCACCCAAATGAGAGAGAAAATCCATCTCGGGACCATCCTCGGCTAAACACAACTAGTAATCTCATACCACATGGTAATTAAACCAAATAAAATGACCCTACCATAAGGAAACCCATAAAAAAACCCAGATATACTCGGCTCAAAATCCAAGTCTCATGAGGTTCTGACCTCATAGTAACTGATAGGTTCCTACAAAAGGATCTAAAGCAATAGTCTAATAGAAGAACACACTCCATGAGATCTGTCATCCCATATGAAACTCATTTGAGAGATACACTCCATTAGGCAAAACCATGTCATCACTAATAGAACATCTGAGAGGTACCACTCAAATGGGTATCACAAGCCAATGACATAACACCACCATACCAAGGGGAATACATCCTAGAGGACACGCTCATCAGATATCACTACCAATAACATCACGTTGAAACTTAGTGGATATCGATACTCAGATATGGGATCTCACCCATACCTGATGGGGGATGCTATGAACCCTACTAGAACCACACAATGTCTCAAACCTCAAAAAGGGATCCCACCCAGGATACATTGGGGGATACTGCAAACCCATCCTGGAAAATAATAAACCACATCTCCTCAGATAGGAGATCACTCTTATGATCCTCTAGGGGATACCACAACCCAATCTGGTAATCCAAGGATCTCTCTCAAATAGGGTATCACTCCCAGGATCCGATGGGGGTTACTATAACTCAATCAATACTCCTAGAGATCATAACACTCATATAGAGGATCATTTCTTGTGTAGTTATGGTCACAATGATTCCAAAAAACCCATTTGGTATAACACGTGGAGTAGGGAATCGTATAACCTATGATGCCACAAACCCTACTAAAACCAACTACTGAGTAGGGGGTCATATAACTGACAATGCCACAACCATACTATCACTTCCTAATACATAGGGGATCATATACCAAATTATTCCACAAAACCTATAGTCCCTTCCTTCTAGATAGGGTATCGTCGCTCATGTAGTGTTGGTCACGACAATACTAAGAACACGATCTAGGGAAATGGTATGATAGAGGATCCCACCTTGGACTCTTTAAAGGGATAAAAAAACTCTATCCATGCTCATTCTATCGAGGGGATCACAATCCTATATTGAGGATGTAATTCCACATATACCCTCAAAAGGATAGACCAAGTGATCTCACTCAACCACTGTTGGTATTCACGTCGCTAACACAAGAGACTCACAACATCGCTCCACCTGGAATCTCCTAGGCCCAAATTAATTCCACCATCACATTTTACATAGATAACTACTCAAGATAGGCTACTCATAGGCCTGAATCCAAGACCCAAAGAAGGAGATACATTGGTTGAAACTCCTCAAAGAGGAGACTACATGGCGTGTAAAGGGGTCTACATGACATGTGACCCCACCTGAATACCCAATCATTTCCTATGACCAAATTATTTAGATGGGCATGTAGGCTTACATAGTATGTACCGGTGGTACACGACATGTCTCTCCTCACCCAACCCCCATCTGTGTCTTCCCTTCACACGGCTTACCTAGCTGTGTCTCACGCATGGTGTGTACCACCAGGCACATGATGTATCTTGACTACACAGCCCCTTGGCTGTGTTATCTACCCATGTCAGTGTACTCTGGTCATGTACCTTTACATGATTGTTTATGTTCACACGGCTTCCTTGTCCATGTCCTCATGCCACATGGCTTGGGGTCACTACAAAACGTGTATCTCCAGTGCACGGTGTGTAGTCCCCAAACTTCATCTTCCCTAAATGGGAAGAACACACAACATGTTACTCTATTTTACATCTCATGTAGATAGGAATTTTTTTTGAAATTCCCTACGAGTAGCCTGGATCACCCTCATTCACCTCGAAACACGCTGATCAACCCTCAAGGGGTCCTTAGTAAGAATCTAAGGGATCTACAGCCTTAAAATAATAAATAAACAAGGGGATCAAGACTTAAAACTAAAATATCCTACCTCACGGAAAAACACTGAAGCTTCGAGGTTGAATCGGTATTGAAAGTTATTGTTGCTCGATCCAAGAGTGATCTCCATCAAGATCGGAGATCGACGGCACCTTGTTTCCTCAATTCTGTCCTTGAGTCGTCTATCACTAGAAGAGGAAGAGGGGGGATTAATCTCCACCTGTCATGCACACCAAGGGGTGGGGTAAGAGAATATTGTTTTAATTTTTATTAAAATAATATCCTCTATTTAATACCCCATTTATGATTCACCTATGGCTCGACACCCGATGTCAATAAAGTTTATGGCGCGCCTAGGGTAAACATGATCTTCTGAACTCAAACGTAGTCTCATAAATCTAATATGATACTCTACTGAGTAGTTATTCATGTTTTAATAGAAACTATTTTTGCTTGAAAAAATATATTTAATATTTTTAAAATCACCATTTCGAGGCTCTTCGGGCCCCAGAATTCCTCACTGACTCAGTGCCTGGATTTATAAATATTCTTAGAAATATTCTAAAGTCTTATAGGTCAAAACCTGAGTCACTACATGGATTAAGTGTCTATTCTTGATTGATACAGTAGTGTCACTTCATGTCATATCTCGATCGGTATTTCGATCACTTCCTCTTTTGGAGACTTTGGTCACGGGGTTCTCCTCCTCTGTTTCTTCCCTCCCATTTTTGTTTCCCTTGTATTTCAGTTACAAGAGACTCTAATTCAGGTGTATGTCCCTCATATTTTCTTTGGTATTCTTCATTCATCATTTTATATTTCACCATATAAATGGTGAGGGATCCATATAGATTTGAGTTTATGACTGACACAACAAGTGTGTCCCATGTATTTGGTAAATAACTTAACATAAATAGTGCCTGCAACTCATAATCAATCACCATTTTAATGGAATTAAACTGATCAACAATACCTTGGAACTTGCTAATGTGTTCTGATATGTTGGTCCCATATTTTTACTTCAAGTTGAAAAGAAGACGTATCATGTTTTCTTTATTTTTCATGGTTTTCCTAGAATATATCTTTTCCAATTTCCACTAAAGAACAAAAGCATCATATTCATTGGAAAAAAATTGGAAGATGCTCTTATCGATCCACTCTCTGATTTGGGAAGTGCACTTTCTGTTCAGTACGACCCACTCAGCATCAAATGATGGGGTACTGGATAATTTCTTCTCAAAGGATTGACTTATTCTTAAAGAATCCTCTTCTTGTGCTGCAATGGGATTAGTGGTCTCCACTATTGGTTTACACAAATATTTAATATATAAAAGATCTTCTATTTTGGGTTTCTATATGGAATAATTAAAAATGGTGAACTTGATTATATTATCAATATTTTCATCCAATTATGGAGTGAGAATTTTGAAAATTGAACCATAAAAATGTGTCCAGAATGGTCGAAATAGTTGGAAACATCTCTTGGATTGCTGAAAATGGTCTCTGATTGGCCAAGAAATAGCTAAAACAGTTTCAACGGTCTAGATCGACTAATTAGGTGGCGCTGACATGGATAGCCAGAATAGTGTCTATAAAAATCAGTAGAAAATCACCACCAATGTGAATAGTTCATCTTCTCCAGTAATGGGGTACTATAGCACTTGGAGGTTTGAGTGAAACATTGATCGGCTCTTCCAGGTTAGTTTCAGCTCTGTTTTTTACATCGCTTGCATCATTGGAATCATCTCGCCAAGCTCTTCGCGGATCTGGCCTCAAAAAAAATTGACCATGTTCAATTTTCTAGTCATTGTAAAATAAATCTACACCTTCTTTGTTTCATCCCAGATACTTTGATACCACTTTGTTGGGGCAGTGTAAGTTTGCAGTGATGAAAAACACAAAAATAGAGAAGATGAAATCAGAATAACATGCAGATTATAGATCATGGGATTTTTATCCCATTAAATAGAGAACAATTTTAACTCCTTTCTTTGGTTTTTCATCTACTCAAAGAATATTATCCCATTGTCAGCTACTAAAATGGTCCAAGGGGCTTCTGGGTTGGTTTCTGCCTGAAGAAAAAACCACCATAGCAGTTACCAACAAAAAAGAAAAATCATCACGCTGATAGAAGACTCCCAAAATTAAGAGTGGCCCCCACACAAATGTAAATTATCCACTTTTTAATAAAATAATTAATTATTTGGGTAGAAAAATTTAAAACCATTAAAATTCATTATCATAATTTTAAAAAAAACATTAAAATAAGGGCATCATCAATGATGACCCAACTCATGTATTTTGATGTGTAGGTTACATACACCTCCATGAAATAGTGAATAGATATATAAAAACTGAAAAGAAATGCATGCATACATCTATCCCAAACTAGAGTACAGCAGAAGTATAAAAATGTAAAATACAAGGCCCACCAAACCAAAAATGCAAAAGCATCCAACCTACTAAAAAGGAGGGGATCACTATCAAATGCACCTACCAGAAATCTCCTTAGCTAAGCTTTAGTAAACACCCTAGTTATTCTGACTCACTATGCTCCGCCTACTCTAGGTCCTCCTAGGATTTCTTCAAAAGGTCTGTGGTCTACACAAGACACAAAACATGCATGAGAAAATCCTGTGCAGTGGTAAGTATAAATATACTCAATAGGAACCCCAATAATCCCAAAATAAAAGGAGAAACTAAAAGACAATAGTCCACTAGACCTAGCTAGAGGGAACCCAAATGAGAGAGAAACTACATCTTGAGACCATCCTCGACTGAATATGACTGGTCAACTCATACCATAGGTTGTGTCATTAAAGAAGTGAAAACACCGCAAGGAAACCCAGAAATCACCCAAATATACTCGTGTCAAGCACCAAGACTCATGAGGTTCCTACCTCATCACCAGCGACAGGTTCTTAATCGAGTCTCTAAAGCAACACATAACCAGTAGAACACACTTCGCAAGCTCGGTCATCTCATATGACATAACCGATAGAACATGCTTGTCAGATATTGCTGCTAATAATGTCACAATGAAACTCAACAGAAATACAAAACTCCTTAGATAGAGGATCACTCCTAGGGACCTCTAGGTGATATTAGAACCCAATCTGGTAACTCAAAGATCTCTCAGATAGTGGATCACTCCCAGGATCCACTGGGGGATACTACAACCCGATATGACATTTGAAAGATCAAATCACTTAGATAGAGGATCGTCTCCCATGTATAGGTGGTCACGATGATTCTAAAAACCCCATCTCATGTAACTCATGAAGTAGGGGATCGTATCAATGATACCGAAAACCCTACTAAAACCACACACTGAGTAGAGGATTGTATAACCGAATATACTGAAAACCTACTATCATCTCCCACTTCATAGGGGGTCATATACCTAAAAATGCCACAAAAACCCTATAGGTTTGTCCTACTAGATAGGGTATTGTTTCCCATGTAGAGTTGGTTATAAAGATACCAAGAACCCAATCTAGGTAAATGATATGCTAGAGGATCTCTCCCCAGCCTCACTGGAGGGATGCTACAACTCTATCTGAGCTCATACTGTCGAGGGGATCTCAATCATATACTGAGGAAGATATACTGAAAACCCTCCTGACTTAGGGACCAGGGGGACTCACTCCACCCTATCAATCAATACATCACTAACCCAAGTGATCCCCACAACATCGCCTACACACCACACCTATTTGGCCCGAATCATGGCCACCATCACATTCTACGTGGAAAAACATGTAAGATCGGCTATTTACATGCCCCAAAACAGATAACCGGTGAAAAGGGGACTTTTCACCACAACAAGACCAAATGGGTCTTTGTGGGGCCCACACCTCGATCATAGAATTCATAAAATTGATCACACGGTTTCGATCCTCATGAAACAAAACACGGAATCGACTACTCATTCGTCCAAAATGGAAACCTTGTGGAAAAGTCACATTACACCGCCAACTGCCAAACCAGAACCCATGGGGCCCACATATCGATTTTGGTTTAAGCACCCAAAATTGGTCCTGAAATGTCTGTATTAAATTCTGGGTCGCAATACCGCTGATGGTGTGCCAATCAAACATTGAACTCAAGAGATATGTCCGATGCAAGAATCACCATATAATAATTATTATATTATTATTATTAAAATTGGACGTTTTGTGCCACTGATCATAGAGCCCAAAAAATTCCTCAACCAGTCTCAAAAGATATTCCTTGATGATAGGAATGTGTGGCCGTAGATGGCATGCAAATTAGACACTTGGTTTGAGAGATGTGTGGGTTTTAAACACCCCCGACCCGATCTGGATGGACCGGCCCACTCTGGCCGTTCTGTTCTACCTGGGATGACCTTCTCTGGCCAGCCCGGTTCACCTCGCCAGTCTGCAGCCCAGCCACATGGCCCATCCCACAGCAACATGTCCTAGCTGCGTGTGGCCCACAGCCCAAACGCGTCCGGCCTGCGGCCGGCCCCAGCTCCCAGCACGTCGTCAGCCGGAGCCACGCCCTGCCAGACCCGTGCCACCGCCATCTTCCATAGACCACCAGAACCACTCTGTTGGTTGTAAAATTAATCTGATACTAGTTCTAGAAACCCCAAAACATTATCTACACAGACACGATCTCCATTCAAAGATTTGTTGATGATTCGAACAAAATGGCGCATAAATAATGGGAAACAGGATTAAAACTCAAAACCGCCTACCTCAGGTTGAAACGTTGAAGATGTGGGTGTATAACAACGCCTGGGACATGCTGATTCTTGATATAAAGATTATCACCATCGAAAACAACCTCTGGAGGCACCTCCTTTCCTTAGTTCGTCGAAGGAAGAAGAAAGGGGAGGGGGAGTTGTTGTCCTCGCCTGTGCACAAAGGAGGAGGGGGTGAAGAGATATTGATTTAGTTTTAGTAAATCAATATCTTCCATTTAACACCCTGAAAATGACTCTCCTTCGACCAGAAACTCGATGCTAAAAAATATTATATCACACTTAAGGTAAACACGATGTTATGAACTCAACCGCGGTCTCTGAAATTCGATCTGAGACTCTGTTCTAATTTTATTCAATGCAACGTCCCAAAATAAATTTATTAATTTATTTACAAAAATGACCTCGATAAATTTTTCCACAGAAGGCATGTGACCGCAAAATTTATATCCCTAATAGGGTAAAAGTTATGCTCCGGACTCAACTGTGGCCTTAGTTTTATGATCTGAGCTACCATTTAAGAGATAACTCACTACCTCCATGTGCATAGTATAAAAATACTTAATATTTTTATAAAATTTATTTCGGGCTCACCGGGCCTTAGAATTGCATGCCGCCTCTGCGCCTAGCTATGGAAATATTCTTAGGAATATTTCAAATTATAAAATGGAAAAGCCTAAGTTATTACATCCTCCCCACCTTAATTATTTTCATCCCCGAAAAGAAAAACCCTTGGAAAATGGGAAAGAACCTGATCTCTCCACTGGGACTCCTATGCCAGTGAGCTCACTAAAGTTCCTTGTACTGTAATAAACACACACCAAGAGAAACCACAACACTGAAAGACCACCACAAAGGCCACCAAGGGTTCTCGTTCTTTCTATAGAAATAGACTCAGGGGAACCATAACGGCTACCACACCCAATTTCAGATCATCCTAGGTTGACATCGTGAAACTGGGCACCTGTCTCCTCAGTTATGACAGGTGGGAAACACCAAGCGCCTAGTCTCCTATAGTCATAGGGTCTAGCAGTACACCACCTCGCTAACCCAACATAGAGACCAACAAAACCTACTCCGAACACAAAAGTCAAAGGGTCTTGTCAATTGTGCCTTGATACTATCTGCTTTGGGCAGCACTAACTCACCCGTATGGTTTTTGTATCATATCTCAAGAACGCGTCTTAGTGGGGAAAGCATCCCTCATTTTTTGTGAGTCTTAATCCATGTCAAACTGCACTACGAACTCCTTAAGAGACTCATGTACCAATATGATGTCGAACACATGAGGGTAAAAATGAACAAAATAGAGCTTCCCAATGCACATTGGGTCTCACTGGATCTCAGCTCAAACTCTAACACACAACCCCCACCCCAAACACACAATCCAAAGGGACTCATCCACCACACCTTGACACTATTTTCTTTGGGCATCACTGACTCACTCTCACTAATTTAGTCGCATCACAAAAATGAATCTCGGTGGGGGAAGGATCCCTCTTCCTCGTGCATTCAAATATATGATGAACAACACTGGCATAGGGTCTTACCGATACCTCGTGTCACTCCGAACAAACCTCGAGCAAACAGAGGAAAGAAAAGAGTACCTCTTAACAGTGTATATCAAAACTAATGTAGAAAGTAGAAAGGATATAGAGCGTACCTCTATCCATCCGAGAATCCTTTGGGTCAAAGGCCTCTATGGCCTGTAGTTTTCCTCACCCCCATCCTCTAGATCCTTAAGCCTAACATGGACCACCTGGGGGAGGTGGTAGTGGAAACTCATATCGCCTGCAACCTCCCACCGCTACACCCACTCCTCTGCTATGTCTGTCACCCTATGGAACTATATGCTCAAAATTCTACCTCTTCCAAGGTGGTTCATTGATTTTATCCCTCTTAGCAGCATGACGGGACGAAAAATCACTAGAAAGATATCTGCAGCCATCACAAGTATAACATCGCCTCTCTTGCAGCTGACTAAAACTGGCCTGAGAGCTCTGAGCCTCAGATCCTCCATCCTGGAGTCACCTCCTGAAACATCATGCATGCTCGGACCCCTGAGCCTGTTGTTGGATACCAGCTTCTGAGGTCTCAACTCCTGCATGACCAGCACTAACAGTCAGATTCTGCTCTTCCAGGAAGTTATCCACCACTAAGGACCACTCCAGTACTCCAATATATGTGGTAATGCCCAGCGGCACCACTGACCCCCTGATCTCTTAGAACAAGCCCTACTTTAAGGTCCATGATTGGGATAATGGATCTCGAACCATATACAGGGAGTAATGCGATAGGTCTATAAACTGTTTCGAGTACTCCTCCACGATCCTGATCTACTTTCGAAACTATAAAATCTCCTGGATATGCACCGACCTTAGCGTGGCCAGATAAAAATCCTCCCTGAAGAGTCCCTCAAACTTTGCCCAAGAGAGTATCTCCTCATCGTGGGTATGCATCACAAGACTCCACCAGTGCCCAGCTGAACCCTGAAAAAGGATCACCGCTAGGACCACCATTTGATCAAGAGATGTCATCACAAGGCGAAAAACACATGTGACTATCGCAAGCCAGTCATCAGCTATATGGGGATCTGGGTCACCCCAAAACCTCAGAGCTAATAGCCTCTGGAACTCATACAGCGCACTCATCATGTGCACATTTTCATCCTGTACTACTGGCACAACCTACTACTCAACAGGTGGTGGCAAAACTGGCAGACCACCTGGAGGTCCCACCTCAGAACTAGTTCTCGTCTCTAAAGCCTGCACTCGGGGTGGATATTCATCATAATCCCACCATGGAACCCTATCTGGCTGTCGTCATGGAAGTATCCTAAAATAACATCAAGATGAACCATTATCAAAGAGTATATTTGGGGAGATGACACAAGAAGGATAAGGAAAATCCAAAACCCAGTCCTATATGATGCAAGTACCATTATTTACCTACATCCAGTTTCCTAATGTCTCGAGTCGATAGGTAGGTTATCAAAGTCATGGTGAATGGATATGTTGGTCGTCACACCAACACTAGAGTCTTTGACCTAAAATTCAAACTCCAAACACTCAAAAATTATCACTATGAAACCCAAACCAAGCTCACAAATGTGGTCCCAAAGTGGAACTGACTATCTTTGATACCAATCTGTCATGACCCAACCCAACGGGGCTCAAGCCGTGACTCCCCAATCCCACCTCCAAAAGGCCAGGGGCTAGTGACTAGTGTCGATTAGGCTATCAGAAACATAGAAGGCCTTAGCCTAAGGTACCTAAATGCAAGAACCCACATACACCTCCATGAAACAGTGCATAGATATATAAAAACTAAAAATAAATGCATGCATAGATCTATCCCAAACTAGAGTACAACATAATTACAAAAATGGAAAATACAAGGGCCACCAAACCAAAACTTCAAAAGCATCCAACCTAATCAGAAAGAGGGGATCGTTGTCAAATGAACCCATTGTAAAGCTCCTAATCTACGCTTCAATAAACACCCTAGTCAGTTCAGATCACTAAGATCTTCCTGCTCTAGGTCCTCCTAGGACTCTGTCAAAATTCTTGTGGTTTGCACAAGGCACAAAACATATGCGGGAAAATCCCATGTAGGGATGAGTATAAAGATACTCAGTAAGTTCCCCAAAAACCCCAAAAGAAAAGGAGCAACTAAAAGGAAACAGTCTGCTCAAACTAGCTAGAGGGAACCCAAATGAGAGAGAAACTCCATCTCGAGACCATCCTCAACTGAATATGACTGATCATCTCGTACTAAAGGGTGTGTCATCTAAGAAGTGACAACACTGCAAGGAAACCTAAAAATCACACAAATATACTCATCTCTGGCACCAAGCCTCATGAGGTTCTGACCTCATCACCAGTGAAAAGTTCCTACTCAAGTCTATAAAGCAACACATAACCATGAGAACACACATTGTGAGCTCAGTCATCCCAGATGACAACCGATAGAACACGCTCGTCAGATATCCTCGCTAAGAACATCACGCTTAAACTTAGTGGAAACACAAAACTCCTTAGATATGGGATCACTCTTAGGGACCACTATGAGATACTAGAACCCAATCCGATAACTCAAAGATCTCTCAGATAGGGGATCACTCACAAGATCCGTTGGGGGATACTATAACCCGGTCTGAAATTTGATTGATCACATCACTCAGATAGAGGATCATTTCCCATATAGAGGTGGTCATGAAGATAGAAAAAAACTCCATTCGGTGTAACTTGTGAAGTAGGGGATTATACCTATGATACTGCAAACCTTACTGAAATAACATGCTGAGTAGGGGATCATATAACCGGTGATATTTCAACCCTACTATCATCTCCCGCTGCATAGGGGATCATATACCCAGAGATTCAACAAAACCCTATAGGGTTTTCCTACTAGATAGGGGATCATCACCTGTGTATAGTTGGTCATAGTGATACCAAGAACCTGATCTAGGGAAATGATAATCTAGAGGATCCCGTACCGGCCTCACCGGAGGGATGCTACAACCCTATTTGAGTTCATCCTATTGAGGAGACCTCAATCTTGTACCAAGGATGATGTACTGAAAAACCTCATAGCATAAGGACCAGGGAGACTCACTACACCCTACCGGTCAAGGCGTCTCTAACCCAAGTGACCCCCACAACACCACCTACACACCACACCTCCTAGTCCCAAACCATGTCCTCCATAACTTTCTATGTGGAAAAACATGAAGGATGGGCTATTTATGTGCCCATAACGGATAATCGGTGAAAAGGGAACTTTTCACCACAACAATCTTGAACATGTATTTGTGGGGCCCACACCTTGATCCTATAACACATTAAAAATATTTCATCATTGCGATCCTCATGGAAAAAAACATGAGATCGACTACTCATTCGTCCAAAACAGACACCCGGTGGAAAAGTCACATTACACCACCAACGCCCAAACCAGACCCCATGGGGACCGCACCTCAATTTCAGTATAAGCACCCAAAATTGGTCCTAAAACTTCTGCATTAAATTTAGGGTCACAAAACCACTGACATTATGCCAATTGGACATCAAACGCAGGAGATATGTCCGACGTAAGAATCGCCAAATAATAATAATTATATTATTATTATAAAAATTGGATGTTTTGTTCCACTGATCATTGAGGCCAAAAAAAGTCCTAAAACCTATCTCAAAATATCTACCTTGATGATAGGAACATGTGGCTACAAACAGTACACAAATCAGACACCCGGTTTGAGAGATATGGGGGTTTAAAACACCCCCCGACCTGATCTGGCTGGACTGGCCGGCCCACTCTAGCCGGTACGCTCCACCTGAACCAGCCTGCTCCGACCAGCCCAGTTGGCCTTTCCATCCCACAACCCATCCCACCGTACCGTGGCCCATCCACATGTGTCTCACAGCCCAACCATGTCTGGCCCTCCGGTCAATGGCCCACGCACCCAGCGCGCCGCCGACCGGACCCGCACCATCGCCACCTTCCGCGGATCACCGAAATCACTCCGATGGTCGAAAAATTAATATGAGATCAGTTATGGAAATCTTAAAACACAATCTACACAGAAACGGTCTCATATCAAAGATCCATTGACAATTTGAACAAAAATACGCATAAACAAGGGGAAATGGGATTAAAACTCAAAACTTCCTACCTCAAGACGAAATGTCGAAGCTTCGGGTGTAGAATGATGCATGTGACACGCTGATTCTCGATCTGGTGAGAATCAGCGTTGAAAAAGGCCTCCAACATCATCTCCTTGCCTTGGTTCATCAAAGGAAGTGGAAGGGGGAAGGGGATCTACTGTTTTCATCTACGCACCAAGGAGGAGGGAGGGGGAGAGATATTGATTTAATTTTATTAAATCAATATCGTCCATTTAACACCCCACCAATGACTCACCTCCGACCAAAAACTTGACCCTAGAAAACATTATGTCGCGCCTAGGGTAAACACGATGTTATGAACTCAACCACGATCTCATAAATTCCATCCAAGACTCTATTAAAAAGTTATTCAATCTGACATCTCAAAATAAATTTATTAATTTATTTATGAAAACGCCATCGGTAACTTTTTCCATAGAAGCTCTTCGCCTGCAAAATTTATACCCCTCCTAGGGTAAACGACACGCTCTGGACTCAATCGTGGCCTTGTTTTCTGATCTGAGCTACTATTTAAGAGATAACTCACTTCTTCCATGTGTATAGTATAAAAATACTTAATATTTTTATAAAATTTATTCTGGGCGCACTAGGCCTCGAAATTGCACACTACCACTGCACCTAGATCTGGAAATATTCTTAGGAATATTCCAAATTCTGATTGGGTAAAACCTGAGTCACTACAGTTATGTAGTCAAAACTCATGAATGTCCATTTATACATTGACACCCTTACTATTCATGTTTTCATATATGCGATGACTCATTTTTTATGATCTATACTTTATTGGGTATGATTCATTCATGGTATACCCATGAACTTATTATGTTCTCATAAATAATTATAAAATTACAATAAATATATTTAAATAATAAATATATTTATTCTATTTATAATTATAAATTTTTAATTATATATAAATAATTTTTAAATATATTTATTTATAATTATAATTATAAATATATATATATATATATATTTAAATAATTATAAAATTATAATAAATATATTTAAATAATAAATATAGTTATTATATTTATAATTATATATATTTATATATTGACATAAATATATATAATTATATAAATATGCCAAAAGCATTGTATACCATGAGGTATAATTATATAAATATATTTTTAATTATATTGAAATATTTTTAAATATATATTTATTTATTTATATTTATAATTATATATTTATTTATTTATTTATTTATTTAAATAATTATAGAATTTCAAAAAATAAAATTATTATAATTTTATAAATATATATTTATATATTTATATATATATATATAATTATATACAAATATTTATAATTATATTTATTTATATTTATAATTATAAATAAATATATGTATTTAAATAATTATAAAATTACAATAAATACATTTATTATAATTTTATAAATATATATATGTTAATATATATATATATATAATTATGTAAAATATTTATAAATATATTTATTTATAATTATAATTATAAATAAATATATTTATACATATTTACTTATATTATAATTGTAAATAGAGATATATATTTAAATAATTATAAAATTACAGTAAATGAATTTATTATAATTTTATAAATATATATTTATATTTTAATAAACATATATATATAATTATATACAAATATTTATAAATATATTTATTTATTATTATAATTATAAATACATAAATATATATATATTTAAATAATTATAAAATTATAATAAATATATTTATTATATTTATAATTTTATAAATATATATAATTATATAAACATATTTATAAATATATAGAAATATTTATAAATATATAAAACTCTTAATATATATATATATATATATTATATATAATTTTATAAAGATATATAATAATATAAACAAATTATTAAGATTATACCTTCATCAGCGCTTTTTTAGTACTGATAAAGATACACCTTTATCCGCGCTAAACAATCATTGATAAAATGTGTCTTTAGCAATGCTATAATTTTATCATTGACAAAAACACTTTTCATCAGAGCTTATAAAGATTAGTTTTTTCAGCACTTTCTATTTTAGCGCTGATAAAACTACACTTTATTGGCATTTTTTGGAAAGCACTAATAAAAGGCTTAAGGGTTCTTATAAAAAGAACCTTAACAAAGGGTTTTCACCACTCACACCTTCAAGATTTCACAGAATCAGAGGCTGATAATTGATTAAATATACTTTATGAGTGGTATAACTCCAAGTATGTCTTTTTATTTAAAATTAACATTATTTTTAGTAAAAAGAACAAGTGACATACTGAAAACTGAGAAAATAAATTTATATTGTTTTGATACTTTATGAAAATGATCCATAAGTCATTTTTCGCATGTAAGAATCAACCAAACCTCAATCTAATGCACGGTGTGACTAGTATGACTCAAAATAATCATTATCAGTTTAAAATTAACATTTTAGTTCAAAGCGTGTCACATAGTGAAAACCAAGAAAACATACTCTGGTTATCTTGATAATTTTTTAAAATGATTCATAATTTAGTTATGATGTTTAGGAAGTAGTCTCACATCAAACTGACACATGATGTGACTGGTATGACTCAAAGTGTGTGTTTTTAGTTTCAAATGATATTTTAATAAAAACATAGGTGACATACTCAAAACCAAGAAAACACATTTGGATTATTTTTATACTTTATAGAAATGATCCATAAGTCATTTGTGACATGTAGGAATTCTTCTCACCATAATCTGATGGGTAGTGTGACCGGTATAATTTCAAGTGTGTCTATTTATTTAAAATTGGCATTAATTTTAGTAAAAAGAACAAGCGACATGCTCAAAACTAAGAAAATAAATTCAGATTATTTTGATACTTTAAGAAAATGATCTATAAGTCGTTTTTGACATGTATAAATCAATCACACCACAATATGATGCACGGTGTGACTGTTGTAACTCTAATTGGGGCTTTTTATTTAAAGTTAACATTAATTTTAGAAAAAAGAACAAGTGACACACTAAAAATAGATAAAACGTGTACATATTGTTTTTATACTTTATTAAAATGATCCATGATTAATTTGTGACATGTAGGAATCAACCAAACCTAAATCCAACATATGGTGTGACTGATATGACTCTAAGTGTGTATTTTTATTTTAAATTGACATTAAGACATACTGAAAACCAAGAAAATTCATTAGTATTGTTTTTATACTTTAGTAAAATGATCCATAAGTCATTTTTGACATGTATGAATCAACCTTACCTCAATCATATGCACGGTGTGACTAGTATGACTCAAAGTGCATGTTATCAGTTTAAAATTGACATTTTAGTTCAAAATGTGTGTCTCTCACTGAAAACCAAGAAAATGTGGTTTGATTGTCTTGATAATTTAGGAAAAATATTTATAATTAATTTGTGATGTTTAGGAATAAGTATTACATCAAACTGACACATGATGTGACCGTTATGACTCAAAGTGCGTGTTTCCAGTTTGAAATGACATTTTAGTAATAAACACAAGTGACATAATTAAAATTAAGAAAATTCATTCAGATTGTTTTTATACTTTAGGAAAATGATCCATAAGTAATTTTTGATGTGTAAGAACCAACCACACCTCAATATGATGCATTATGTGACTGGTATAACTCCAAGTGTGTCTTTTTATTTAAAATTGACATTACTTTTAGTAAAAAGAACAAGTGACATACTAAAAACCAAGAAAATTAATTCATATTGTTTTGATACTTTAGGAAAATAACCTATAAATCATTTATGGCATTTATGAATGAACCACACCTCAATACGATGCATGGTGTGACTAGTATAACTCCAAGTGTGTCCTTTTATTTAAAATTTACATTTTATTAATGTATTCTTTAATATTAATGTTTAATTAATTTCTTTATAGTATTACTAACATTCTATTTTTTTCTTATATAGGTGTATTATTTTATGCAGGTTGGGGTGATTTTTTCGACAACTAATGTCATGGTCAAACTTTTTTGAGAGGGGATCGCAAGTGCCAAAGATGATGAAACATTAATGTTTTTAAATGTTTTTGGATAGTAATTATAAATGTAACTATAAAAAACATTGTTTGAAATGTATATAGTAGTGTTTTTTTGGATTCATGATGTAAAATTTATTTCAATTAAATTATATATTTTCATATAGGTTATAGGTATTTTCTATAGCTTGTTGTTATTGAAATAGCACATTGGAGCAGTTTGGGCCTTTATCAGTGCTTTTTTAGCACTAATTAAGGGGACCCAGTCCCCTTAACGGTGCTAAGAATAAAAAAAAATTAGCATTGTTATTCCTTTTTGCGCGCTAATAAAGGTCTTATATGTATTAGTGTTTGGTTATTTTGGACCGTTATATGGTATGTAAAATTTAAGACCATTAAGCATCATAACTACTGATAATATAGTTGTTGTATAATGACCATTAAGATTAGTATATTAAGTGTTATGGTAAAGTTCATTTAACCTAGATGAAGGAAGTGATGGCCTCGACAAGTAGGATCATACCCTATGAAATGAAATTATCGGAGCTTTTGAGGGAGATAACATCATTGGTATATGCCCTTGATTAATACCAAGCTGAGATTCAATAACTAAAGCATGAGTGGAACCATTTACAAGTGAATTTCAAGCTCATTGAGATCATGACCCAAACCATGTTCGCTAAACCACCCTAAGAAAACCTCACCATTGCACATCTTACCCTTAGGTTATTCACTGGTGTAAAAAAGGGCTATGTATCTAGACCCTAATAGTATGAATTTGTATTTTTTTTAATAAAATAAAGATATATTTATGTTTTATTATTACCTTATAATGGTTAAATAATAAATTTTGATAAAAAATAGATTTTGATATAATGAAGCTCAAATTATATTTTTGGGAAATATGTAGTTTCTATCAAGACACTCTTTTTGGAGAATTTAAGAATTTTTGAAATAATTTTTTTAATAAAATATTCTTATTAAATAATATTTATTAAAAAAATGATAATATAATTTTATGAAATCAAATGAAATTTTTATAAGGGTCGGAAAACTCTTATTGAAAAAAAACAATATTTTACAATAAAAGGTAATTTTTTATTTAAAAGTGAAAATTTTCATATTTAGAGAATTATTTTTGATAAAATAAATATTATTTTTGAAATTATCATGCTAAAATTATACAATGGTTAATTTTTCATAATTTTCAGAGATAGATGGATTTTTGAGTAAAAATTAAATACGGTATAATTATATGGTACACCTTTTGACATCATAAAATCCCAAAAGTGATGTAATAAATACTAAAAACAGTATATATGACAAAAATTGTGTTTCCAATTTAAAATAATGAATTTTTTAAGTTATTTTATTAATTTTATAAATCCTTAATAAATCCTCTAAAACCTATATTATATTTTTAAGGTTTTAAAGTCAATTAGTTATAAACACAAATCACTTCCACATTAATAAGGGTATTATTTTAATGTGTTTGATTCTTATCCCAATCCTATTTGGAAGAAACCATGGACAAAAACCATGAAAAGTTTGTGATTTTGATTACTTTGTCATATAGAGACCAAAAACTAAGTTTGGAAATTAATAAAAAAATCTCCTCTCTTTTTTTATATAAACCCACCCAGCCTTTCATTATTATTTG
Organism: Viscum album; assembly: GCA_963277665.1. NCBI lineage: Eukaryota > Viridiplantae > Streptophyta > Magnoliopsida > Santalales > Viscaceae > Viscum > Viscum album. The sequence continues at coordinate 286,384,734 of OY728119.1, read as the reverse complement.
ATCAAAACTCTTAGATAATGAAGTTAATCTTCCATTCCCTCCCTATATCCCTCCAAAAGTGCTCCAAATCTCTTAAGAATCTCCTCTAAATATTTTAGAAGTGCCCTCGCAAGGTAAGGGATCCTCTCCTCTTTATTCAAGCACCTTTTTTATGTCATGCCTTTTAATTTCCAATTGTTCAAGTTGGGATATGTTTTTACACATCCCTATTATTATCCTTATGATTCCCAAGTAATGAGATATCCCTTTCTCTCTCTTTCATGTAGTGAACCTATTTTTTCCTTGTAATACTTTGAAATATTTTAAGGAATATTTTTTGATCTAGGCATTGAGACGGCGTGAGATTCCAATGTATGGTGAACCCAGAATTGATATTATAAAAATATTAAATATATTAATATCACGTTCATGTAGTTTTCCTATAAAAATTGTAATAAATCAATAATGGAGTCTCAAATCATAAATATGATACCACGGTTAAATTTGAAATGTGGGGTATTCCCTAGGTGCAACCTAAAGTTTGTTGGCACTAGACGTTCGGATGAGGTAGTTGTTGGTGGTTTCATTAAGTGGATTAATTAATTTATTAATTAAATTCATTCATTTAATACCCAAAAACCTAATTTCCTATTTAAATATTCTGTTGTGGAAATTCTCCAGGGTTTTCTGCATAACCTTGTGATATTTGAGAGGATCCTCTGACGTTCCTCATTGGTGATTTAAATATGACAACGAACAATGATCGGATTGAGGTGGATCGAGAGGAAGTGAATGCATCAGGTCTTCCTCATCACTATAAAACTCTTTCTTCACTAACATTTGATCCATAATCAAGGTAGGGCTCTTCAATTTTGTTTTTTCCCCTTTGATTAAAATATTGAGCATGGATAATTAGTCTACTTTTGATCTGTGATTTATTTCTCCTTTGCATGATCCCACTTTTGATAAATTAAATGGTTGATTTAATTTTATCTATTATTCCATGTTTCACCCCTGTATATCTTGATGTATAATCATTGGATTATAATTTATAGCCAATGGTGTATTTTACTTCATTATTTTGCATTTCTACCCATTGTTCTTCATGTTCTTCATCGTTGGCCCACATGGTCACGATTTAACATTGACGAGGTGGGTTCAAGCACAATCAAATCCTTGAGTTCATAGTGGATTGGAGAACAATGAATGTGGTGATGATTTAAGGATTAATCAGGTTTTTTTTAAGATTCAGGTGATACCTCCATGTATTTGATATTCAAAGTGACAACGACCATGGTGTGGAGAAACGGGCAAGACAATGTGGGGTTCAGGTGGCTGGAATCTAGCCACTGGTGATAGATCAGGCACATACAGCCCTGGATTCAACACCCCTAATGTGATTCACAGTGGAAATGACGGTGATGGAAGTGTGACCATGACAAGTGAAGGAACTTGGGTTTCTACAGAAACCCTAAATACATTGTGTGTAGTCCAAGAACACATGTTGTGTGTCCCCCCTGGCTGCAGCACTAGGGTTTTGGAGAAGATAAGGATTACACACCGTGTGCCTAGTCCCATGCATCATGTGACCCTATTCAAGTGGCTAAGTCATGTTGCAGCTACACATGGTCAGGACCCCATGTGAGAGGACATGTCATGTAACCCAAGAGTACACGGGCACTCCCAAAGGTACACAGGAATGGCTAGGTATACAGCTAATATATGGGCATGGATTAAAGTATACAAGTGTGGCTTAGAGCACACGGGCAGGACCCAGGCGGCTGAGACATGCCATGTACTACTATATAGATAGTTAAGCCATGTGTTTGTGGGTAAAAGTCCAAGAGTCCAGGTTAGGTCAAAGTTGTGTGACCCTTGGTTCACACCTTGTACTATTCTTAGTATTTTTTTCCTCTCATATCTCTTTCTTCTGGATTCAGATTTTGGCCTTCAAGTAGTCTATCATGAGTAGTTTTTTACATTAAAAGTGATTATAGCCTTCGTATTGTCTTTTGAGATATGATGTGGAATGTCCCAATCATGATTCATCTTTAGGATGCACTTGATTATGATAGTGATCTAGAAATATCATCATAGAGTGGGGTCAAGGTTGGAAATTCCCTATCATACTAGGGTGTGGTTCCCCCATACTCCTTGCACTAGTTTGAGTGGAATCCCCTATGGAACTAGGGTGTGGGTCCTCTACCCACTTAGTGAAACCCCATTATCATACTAGGGAATGGTTCCTCCATGTATAGAGAATCATATCCTCCCATCATACTAGGTTGTGAGTCCTCTACTTATACTTATTGATTTTCACCCCCTTATAGTTCTAGGGCACGGATCCTCTACCCACTGAGTGGCACCCCATGATGCACTAAGTCTTGGGTCCTCCATTTATACCTACCAAGTGGAATCCCCCAATCGTACTAGGGAATGGTTCCTCCACACTCTGAGTATAACTCCCCTAACAGACCAGGATGTGGATCCGCTACCTACCTATCTACCAAGTGGAACCCCCCTTTCATGATAGGGCATGGGTCCTCCATGTACTGAGTGTCACCCTCGTATCGTGTCAGGGTGTGGGTCCTATACTTGGTGATTGTTCCCCCTCAGGATTTAGAGTAGTGGAAATGTGTGAGTCCTTCATATATATTTATTGGATAGACATGCAAGATATTGGGCATCGATGATAGACCTTTAGAGCTACAGGCAGACTCATCATCCTGGGATGGACTATGAGATGGATATCCCCTTTCTCTCTCATCTGGGTTTCTTTTGAGCATATATATATAATGATGGTTTTTCCCTCTTACTTAGGTTTGATATGACTAATTCTATCATGTCTCTTTATTTTTTCCCTTTCAGTTTTTGGGGAATCGTATTGGGTATGTATATACTCTCCCTTGAATGGGCTTTTCCCACATGCATCATTACTTATGAATATGACATAGAGATCAGTGGTGACTTTTCTAGAGCTTAGGGATACTTGGGTGCATTGACTACGTATAGTGGTCGAGGCTTGGAGATCATGATCTAGGCTCTATCGGCTATTTTTTATTCTAGTTGTTTTCAGGTTAGGACTTCATTTCCGGTTGGGTGTTTATTTTTCACTTTTACACTTTGGTTGTATTTTTTCATACTCTAATGTATTTCCTAGAGGTATTACATGTAAGGTTTACTCTAAATGTTACTATATTTTATCATTATACCTCTTCACTATTGTATGGATATGGTTGGGTTCATGCATATAGGTGCACTAGGAAAAATCCCCCCATTTACATTTTGTTATCTCAGCACTTGTCACTGGTCCCTATCATATTGGAAGTGGGATTGGGGTTGTGGAGGAATGGCCTTCCGCCGGTCAGGCAGGCCCCAGTGATTTGGGTCATTACAGAGTGGTATCATATCATTTCATTCCTTAGAATGATATTTTGATTTTTTTTCCCTTATAAAGAATTATTTGGGACTTTGGTAAATAGTGTCAGAGTGTCTTGAGTGCAGATTTCATGTTAGGGAACCTAGTATTGGTGCAGTGGCTGAGGTATCCATACACTGGGACTCTAACTACCTACTTAATGAATTTTAATACTGATATATTTTTTGTAGTGGATAATGTTACATTATGATTTAGTCCTTTGACTGTCCTTCTTGAGTCAAATCCCCATATATATATGCTTATTTTACAATGGTATTTCTTTATCACTTTTAAGATGACTCTGAAAATACAATCATCTGAGTTACTAATTTAGGATCATGGTGATGATCCAATGAGTGATGAGGCCCTAGTTCAGGGTCTATCTCATAAGGAACTTCCTCCAAGAAATAAGGGAGCAGTACACCTTCTTTTCAATCAATAAATAGTACCATTTGGGCAAGATGAGGATGTGCATAGGATTAGTGCATTACACAAGTTCTAGCACCAGAGGTTGCTGAGGTTTTTATGGTGATCCAGATCCCCAAGTAGTGGGGTATTGGCTTGAGTTAATGATCTGATTCTTCAGTCTCATGTGGACCCTGACTGCTCATATGGTTTTGCTGGCATTCAGTCTTCTCCATGGAGCTACTAGGTGTTGGTGGAGTTGATTCATATAGACTGGTGATGAGACAACTCTCTCATGGACCAACTTCCAGTAGCTGTTTCATGAGAATTATTACCCTTTGTGCTTGCACTCAATTCAGATTTATGAGATTATTGAGCTATAGTAGGGTAGTATGTTGGTTTCTAAGTATTATTTAAGGTTTACTGGCCTTATGTGGTACTCTATCGACATGGTACATGGTAGCTACTTCCGGACATAGAAGTTTGATCAGGGTCTTCGTAGAGACATCCATGCCATTGTGGTTTCCATGTGAATTTCACCTATAATAAAGTGATGGAGAAGAAAATTGTTATAGAGATATTCCTATCAAAGGGATTCCAGGAAGCTAGATCTAGTAGTGGGCATCTTGGGGCTGTGTCATAAGAAACAGCTAGCAGGTATCAGTCGACTAGATCTCAACATAGGATACCTTCTCATGGCTGGTCTCAATCACATGGACATGTGGTGAAGGGTTTTCATGGAGGAATAAGTCATCCCATAAAGGGTATATGTTATATGTGTGATGGTCGGGGTCACATGGAACATTATTTCTTTATGTGGCATGCCTAGGAGGGAAGGCAGGAAGTGGATTCACCCCTACGGTAGAGCCATCATTATGATCAAGGTTATATTAAGAATAGCTAAGGAAGCACCTAGGGAGGAGGTGCTTGTATAGTATCAGGTATGGATCCATGTATAGGAGCTACTATTAGAGATAAATGATATGTTCTACTTCTACCACCACCACTGGGCAGCCCATGCTAGGCTGAGGGAGCTGGCGGTCAAGACTGTGGGCTGGTGCAGGTTATGGAGGCTTATGACCTGGAATCCCTTGAGATGATATGGGGTAAATTTTTGTGTATTTTATAAAATTTACATAGTACTTTTATATATTGTTTTGAGATACTACTTCATTTATGTATCCCTTTTGTGAGAGATAGAGATCCTTATTGAGACCTTATCCCAATAGATTTTTCTAGAGGTTCTGAATGGGTGTGACTCATTGATATCGCTAATCTACTGATAGTATGAGTTGTCACTTAGTGGAGAGAGTTTATCATGGGACCTACTGGTCATCACGATGAATCCTTATGACGTTATCTTGATCATGGAATAGTTTTCCATGATTCAAGTCTACATTGACTATCATAGAATATGGCTTAGTTGACTTTGAATAGATGGGATGTGATTCTCTTTTTGGGGAAAGATAGATATCATGGCTTAGAAAGTGGGCCTTATGAGTAGGTGGTGGTATCCCATTACCCATTAGTTGGTGAGTTTATCCCTTGTAATAGCAATATCATTAGGAATCTGGATTCCTTTAGTAGTATAGGACATTATGGATGTTTTCCCTGAATATGTTCTGGTACTACCTCCATGGAGACATATGGACTTCTATATTGACTTTCACCCTATTACTACACCAATATCTTATAAAACATATCATATGGATCCTACCAAACTTCAGGATATGAGGTTATAGTTGTAAGACCTTTGATAGAAGGGTTTTATCAACCTAGTGTGTCCCCCTAGAAAACTCCAGTTTTGTTTATGAAGAAGGTATATGGGAGCTTGTGGATTTGTATTGATTATCATCACCTAAACCAGGTCATGATAAAGAACAAGAACCCCTTACCGAGGATTGACGACCTATTTGAATATTTGGGAAGTGTGAGTTAGTTCCCAAAGATTGATCTTAGGTCCAGCTACCACCAGTTGAGGTTTCGTGAGGCTGATATTATGAGGATGACATTATAATATTTCTATAAACACTGTGAGTTTCTGGTGATGCATTTCAGTGTGATGAATGACCCGCTATGTTTATGGATTTTATGAACCAAATATTCAGACCATACTTGGACCAATTTTTAGTTGTATTCATAGATTATATACTCATTTACTCTATGTTATATGAGGAGTATGAAGTGCATCTAAGGATGGTCCTAGACTTACTCTAGGAGAACTAGATTTATAGTAATATCATTAAGTGCAAGTTTTGGATCCACAAGGTTAAATTTAGGTGAAATTTCACATTTGAGCATGGATTAGCTATGGAAATAGTCAATATTGATGCAGTTATTGCTTGGGAGACACCCAAGAGTGTATTGTAGGTGATATGATTCCTTAGTTTGGTAGGGTACCATAGTAGGTTCATGCCTAAATTTTTTAGAGTAACAGACCCTTTGACCTCTCTGACGTGGAAAGGGAAGTCGTTTATCTGAACTGAGAAATTCCAGGGGTCCTTTAATTAGTTAAGGTTGAGGTTGACCAGTGCTCCTATGTTGAGACTTCCAGAGGTGGGCATGGAGTACCTAGTGTTTTGTGATGAATTTGTAGTTTTTCTTGAGTGTGTATTGATCCAGAGGTAGATAGTGATCGCATATGGTTTGAAGATACTAATACCCTATGAGTAGAACTATGTGACTCATGACCTGGAGTTGATAGTGGTAATCTTCGCTCTGAATATGCAGAGGCACTACCTTCTTTGTGAGTGCTTTTTTTACTCAAACCCCCAGAGTCTCAATTACATATTCGCTTGAATATATCTTAACCTGAGACAGAGTCATTGGTTTGAGTTCTTATAGGACTATGAATTCAAGATAGTCTATACTCCTAGGAAGGGAAATGTGGTGGAAGATTCCCTTAGCAAGAAGTCTCATTCATACTTGGTAGATGAGGAATCTGAGTAGTTGTCTTCTTTAAAGCTGACCCTGGTAGAGTATATGGGTGCATATTTTGTTTAGTTAGCGGTGTTAACTTCTCCACTTCTCTAGTGCGTGAAGGTGGCTCAGTTGGGATACATAAACCGTGAGGTTCTTTGTGACCAGATCTCCTCTAAAGATTCACCAGATGGGTTCTATGAAGTAGGGGAGTACATCATACTTTTCTAAGGAATAATTATGGTTATGGTCCCATTTAGTGAGTAGGTGATGAGGGATTTTCACATTTCTCCTTTTGATGTACACCCCAAAGTGGTAAATATGTATAAGGACTTTTAGTGATGGTTGTGGTGGGATGGAATGAGGTGAAACATAATCGAGTTTGTCTCTCAGTGTCTCATATTTCAGCCAGTGAAGGGAAAGAACTAGGTTTCAACAGGTTTGACATATACTCTTGAGATAATTAAGTGAAAATAGGATATAATATCCATAGACATTGTGATCGGTCTTCCATGAATAGTGAGAATCCACAATTCCATCTGGGTGATTGTTGACTGACTTACCATGTCAGTGCACTTCCTCACTATTAAGGTGAAGAGTTTAGTTGAGAGGTTGGGTTAGTTGTATCTGTGGGGGATGATCTAACTCCATGGGTTAACCTCAGTTATTTTCTCTTAGCATGATGTGTGATTCATGTCATGGTTGTGGATAGGGCCACAGGAGTCATTCGGGACCCAGTTGAGGATGTGTATCGTGTTCTACCCCCAAATTAATGGGAAAACCAAGCGCAATTTCCATGTTTTGGAGGATACGATGAGGTATTGTGTGTTGGACTTTATCTTGAGCTAGGAGTATCACTTTCCATTGGTAGAGTTTGATTATAATAATAGTTATCACTCTAAGATCAACCTGATACCATTTGAGGCCTTGTACGAGATACCCTATAGGTCACCCTTATGTTTGACTAAGATTGGAAAGGCCTCTCTAGTTGGGACAGAGATGGTGCAGGCGATAAAAGAGAAGGTTTGGGTGATCCACAAGCATATGATGAAATCCTATATCTAATGGAAATCTTACACATATCGACATTGTAAGCCCTTGGAGTTTTAATAGGGAGACCACATTTTCCTGAGAGTCTCCCCGCAATGAGGATTGCAGATGTTTATATGGGGAGGTAATTTATCCTTGTGGTTCATCAGGAAGTTCTAGATCTTACGGAGGGTTGGTGGGGTTTCTTACCACCTAGACTTATCCCCATAGTTGGAGTGGGTACATAACTTCTTCCATGTGTCGTAGCTAAGGAGATATGTGAATGATCATACATGCATTATTGATTGGGGTGAGTTGGAAACTGAGGATGGATCCACCTTCAAAAATTACCTAGTGAATATTGAATATTGGAAAGAGATAATATTTAAAGGATAGACCATTCCCTTGTTTCGTGTGTTGTGGAAACATGGGATCATGCAGGACATCTCCTCAGATTGGGAGAGCCAGATGTAGGTTCAATATCCCAACTTTTTTGTTTATCTTGTGCTTTTTAAGGTGAAAACCATAAAGGATGGGAAAATGTAGTGACCCCATTTTTTCCTTGTGAGACTTTTAAATATATTAAGGAATATTTTCATATCTAGGAGATAATATGAAACAAGATTCTGAGGCCTGGTGATCCAAGAATTGGTATGATAAAAAAAAAATATTAATATCAAACGTGTTTAGTTTTTCTAAAAAAGTGGAATAACTCCAGAATAGAGTCTCAAACCAGAAATATGAGACCATGATTGAATCTAGAACATGGGTTTTACCCTATATGTGACCTAAAGTTGGTCGACACCATATTTTCGGATGAGGCATTCGTTGGTGGTTACGTTAACTGAATTAATCAATTTATTTATTTATATAAATCATTTAATACCAAAAAAACTAATTTCATATTTAAATAACATGTTATGAAAATTATAAAGAGCTATCCACATAACCCTATGAGATTTTATATGATTCTATGGCATTCTTTTTTGGTGGATCGATATCGTACGACGAACAAAAATCAGATCGAGGTAGATTAAGAGGTAGCGAACACAGCGGGTCTTCCCCATGACTAATAAATAAACTCTTCACCAATGATTAATCCATAATTGAGTTAGGGATCATCAATTTTGGTTTTATCCCTTTTGAATAAATATTGATCATGGATAATTAATCTACTTTTGATATGCGATTTATTCTACCTTCGCATGAGTCCACTTTTGATAAATTAAATTATTGATTTAATTATATCTATCATTCCATGTTTCACCCTTGGATATCCCATTGTATAATAATTGGTTGATAAATCTTGGAAAATTGTGTATTTTGACTTTTTTATTATGAATTTTTCACCATTTTTCTTCACATTCTTCGCCATTGGCCCACGGGGCCACAGTTCAGCATTGCCCGGGCGAGTTTGAGCGCGATAAAACCCCAAGATTCATGGTGGATTGGAGAATGGTGATCGGGATGATGATTTACAGATGAATCGGGATGTTTTTCTGGATGTGGGTGATACCTTTATGGATTTTACATCTGAAGTGTTAGCGACTGTGGCGTGGAGCAATAGGAAAGGCCATGGGGGGTTCGAGTGGATGGAATCCAGCCACCGGTGACGGATCGGGCACAAATAACCCTGGATCTAAGACCCTCGGTGTGATTCATGGAGGAAAAGAAAGTGATGTTGGCATGAAGATGATTATTGAATTAACTTGGGTTCATGTGGAAAACCTGACAACATTACATGTAGTCCAGGAACACACGTTATGTATCCCCCTAGTTACGGTTTTAGGGTTTCAAGGAAGATAAGGATCGCACGTCATGTGGTCAATCACACATGCTATGTGACCCCCCCCCCTCAGGTGACTAAGTTGTGTGACAAGTACACATGACCAGGACCTCATTTTGGGGGGACACATTGTGTAATCCAAGAGTACATGGGAACTCCCATAGGTACAAAAACACAGCCTGGTACCCAGGCATGGCCCGAAGTACACGGGCATGGATTGAAGCAGAAGAGAAGGCCCCATGTGGATGATAAATGCCTTGTAGTATCCTTAAATGTTGTTTATTAATATATTTCCATCAAATCCAAGTGTTTTTTAGGACAATTCCAGGTTTCTAGGTGCGGTCACACACCGTATGACCCCTGGTGCATGCCATGTAGTTTTGTCAGTATCTTCTGCCTCTCATATGTTCTTCATATGGACTCGGATTTTGTCTTACGAGTACCCTATCTTGTTCATTTTTTCATGTATAATGTGATGTTATCCTTCATAGTGGATTTAAATATATGATGTGGAATGTTCCAATCATGAAACTTCTTTAGGCGATGCTTGATGATGGTAGTGGTCAGGCAGGATCATTAGAGAGAGAGGGGGGGTTGAAAATCCCCTATAATACTAGGGTGTAGGTCCTCCAAACTCATTTCACTAGTTTGAGTGGAACCACATTATCCTACTATGGAATGATTCCTCCATGTATAGAGTGTAATACCCCTATCATACTAGGGTGTGTGTCCTCTATTTATACTTACTAAGTGGCACCCCCCTATGGTACTAGGGCGTGATTCCTATACCCATTGAGTGGAACCCAATTGACGCACTAGGGTGTGGGTCCTCTATCTATACCTACTAAGTGTGATCCCCTATCATAATATGGTGTGGTTCATCCATTCTTTGAGTTCCACTCCCCTGACAGACTAGGGTGTGGGTCCTCTAGCTACCTATCAACTGGGTGGCACCCCCTTTAATGTTAGGGTTTGGGTACTATATGCACTGAGTTTCACCCCATTAGGGTGTGGTTAATCAACCTAGATAGGTTTACCCATTTGGATTTTTAGTATTTTCGAGGTTTGGTTCATTCACATAGATTTTTGGGACATACACGTGAGATGAAGGGCATCGATGATGGACCTTTGGAGCTGTAGGAAAACTCATCATCTTGGGTTGGGTTGTGAGATGGAGATCCTCATCTGGGTTTCTTTTGATAATATATATATATATATATATATGAATTTAATTTCCCTCTTTATTTAGTTTGAGATGACTACTTTTATCATATCTCTCTATTATTCCCATTCAGTTTTCGAGGCATCCTATTGGGTATGTATATACTCGCCCCCGCATGGTATTTTCCCACATGTGTCATCTCTTATGAAGATGAAAGAAATATTGGTAGTGAATTTTATAGATCATAGGTATTCTTGGGTGCATTTACCATGCATGGTGGTCAAGTATCATAGATCATGAGTTGGGCTCTCTCAGTTTTTTTCTATTCTAGTTGTTTTCATGTTGAGAATTCATTTCTGGTTGGATGTGTATTTTTTTCCTTTACACTTTGGTTTTATTTTTTCATACTCTTATATATTTACTAGAGGTATTTAATGTATGGTTTACTCTATATGTTACTATCTTTTAACATTATACCTCTACATTTTTTTATGGATATGGTTGGGTGCATGGGTACATGTACACTAGGAAAAGGCCTCCCATTTTCATTATGCCTTATCAGCACTTTTTTCGACCCCTATCCTATTGGATGTGGGTTTGGGGATGTGGAACCCTAACCTTCCTCTGAACATATGGGCTCTAGTGGTTCAGGTCATTACAATTCACCCCTTCTATAAACCTTTATATACACCCGTTTTCTACTGAAATTATTTTATGATTTTCCATTCCAAATTTCTTTGTAGTGAATACCTAAACATACTGTCATGAAAAATAAAATTGATTATGATTTTAAAGTTGATTTATAGTATATGTAAGGCCATAGGTCATCTCTCAAGGAGAGTTGGTGGTTTTTAGTATCAACTTTTAATAAAAATTACTAAAAGATGAGGGTGTTTTGGAAAACAGTTTTAAAATAAAATGAATTAATTTAATGAGTTTAAAATTTTACAAACAAGTGGATTTTGAAGAATAATTTATTATTATGTGATCATTTCTAAGTTACTACACCACTTGAAAAGTTCCTTTTTCTTAATTGATTATTAGGTTTTGGTGTAATCCTTTGATTGAGGGTTAACCAAGATCTTGGGTACCCATAACCACTTTAACGAGTAAAATAAGACTAAACCTTGACATAGAAATCATATAGTCAAGTTATATCCCCTTATAATGACTTAAGTTTTGTCAAGAAAAAATAAAATCTTAAATTTTTATGAAATAAGAGGAGTCTTATATTGTCTAATTGGAACAACACAAGTCGCACACTTAAAATTGCACACTGATCGGTTGTGAAATAAAAAGTGTTTTAATTAAATGTATCAAAACAAGTTAAGATAAATATAAAAGAAAAATTTTAAACCATAATATAAACCAAAACCTTATATAATTATGTGTTGGAACTCCCTGAAATGCACGGCTGATTGTCGCCTATCGACCGGTCAAAGTTCTGGTGCTCTGCTAATGTGTATAGCAGCACTCGGGTCAAATCCTCGGCGATGATACTTTGTAATAGTCGTTTGTTTTTAGTTAATTGTATTCTGATTGGGGGGTTTGTTTGAAGATATTATGAAATAATTTATGGATGATGTTTGATTTAACAAATTGATGAAGATTGGGGTGAGTTCATCATTAGGTTAGTTAAGCTTGTGATATCCTTGAGCTTTGCTTTATATTGCATTTAAATTAACACCCATGTCACAAGATGATGTAGATTAGAATTCCTAAGTGTTAAGGCTTTAAACCAAGCCTTAACTTAACTTAAGGTTATAATATTAATCAGATCTTATTTATGGTGGTGTATTTATGGTTCCAATAATCCATGGAAACCACATGTTAAACAAAACAAGTCATTAATTCATGACATGTTAAGTCCAACATACACAATGTTAATTCAAAGAATATTCATCGAGCAGAAGCTCTCAATCACTTAACATAACTAAATTATAACTCACCCCAATGAGAGATTTACTCAGACATTTGGGTGTTTAATAATCTGGTTATAATTATTATGATTATAAATTAATAATAGAAGAAAAATAAATGGATAAGAAAAGAGTGGTACGTCGACACACACACACGAACAATGATGATAATTAAAAACGAACTTTCGATTGAATGAGGAAGCTAAAGAAGGGAAGGGGATTGAACTGAATTTAAACTATTTTAAGAACATTAATATTAAAATACAGAATGTGGAGGAGAATAAGAGATATTGAATAAGAAACTTTCATTAAAACAGAATTACAAAATAAAGGACTTACAAAATTACAAAAATGAAGGACACAAAAGTAAGTGAAAACAAAGAGAGGAAGAAAGGTCTCTCAAGTAAAAACTTGAGTATGGAAGGTCATCCCAAGCCTTTGGAAAGGCTTTTTTCGTGCCAATATAATCTCCTCTCTTCTGAAATGCCAACCCCTCTCAAGGAGAGAAGGGGAGAGTATTTATAGCCCAAGGAGTGGACTGTTTGCATTCCCAATATGTCCCTCCACTTTCATCTCCAATTTGGCTATTCAGACAGCAGGATATTAAAATATCTCCTTCTTCAAAGTTGTAGAAAATAATGTTGGCCGACTACTTTAAAATGTTGGAGTCATTTGGACTTAAGGATCAAAAGTTATGGCCGGTTGATTAAACAAATTTAAACTATCCATTTCAATCCAGTCTTTTTGAAGTCCATAATGTGAAATGGTTTTTGAATATGAATATGCCTTCAAATCCGAATGGTTTATTCAACAAAGTCCGCCGCCTATATCTCCTCTTTCACACTGAAAAATCTCATCTCTATTTGATGCTTACATCATGAGATATGTCATGCATACTATACTGATTTTAATTCTCGTCCAGAATGGTGGGCTGGACTTCAAAGCTTTATTTGGGCCCCTTCTACTTGGATTTGGGCCTTGAAATTTTTATCAAAGATGACATGTAGTGTCCCCAGAATTATGGTGGAGATTTAATGTTTTTTTACTTCTTTATTGATCCCAGTAAATCAATATTCAAGGCTGGTCCAGTTTGTTCAGAGATTCTTTGGTCTTGTTTGTGAGGACCATATGACCCTTTAAATGACAGAATTGGCTCATGGTACCTTCTAATGAAATGTTGTATATTGAAAGTAGAATCCTAAAAAACAAGAACCACACAATTTGGATCAGTATAGTGACAGTTATTATTAAAACATTAAACTGACTCAATTGGACTACTTCTAAAAATGCTCAAAAATTATACTTAATATTAAAACATTAATATTTCACACAAATTATGCACATTTCATATAAAATAAGTAAAGGGGGAATATAATAAGTCATGAAAATATTAATAACATCAACTCCCCCACACTTAGCTTTGTGCGTTTCCTCATGTGCAACAAATATAAAAACATGACAAAATCATTTTCACTCACCAACAAATATTAAAATTTTGTTTTCTCCAATCAGGGGAGGTTTAGACTATTTCACTCATCCATTTTGAAATCCACCACAAGTTGTTACAGAAACAATGTTCCAAAACTAATTCATTTTTTCATGCTCAAATTTAGAAATGGAGAATGTGGACACTCAAAACTCACACCTCTCAAGATGATAAAATTTATTTGTGGAGGTTCACTCTTTCACCAACCAAAAGTGAAAATATTAGAGTTTGAAAAGAGCTCTCAGCTTCCAATCCCTATCCAAAGTGCACAAGAATCAAGAGGTCTTTTTAAGGGGGTTTTATGTGGCTATGGTATGGTAGTAATATAATTTCCAAGAGAGAGAATAAGAGGGTTAAAATACCAACATAGAAAAACAATGCACATTTTTTTGAAATAAAACATGGAAGGAAATGAAAACACATATTTACAAGGGAATGATTGTGTGAATAAAGACAAAATAGAGGAAAAAAATATGAAGGGTATGAGAAGATGAAATATTTACAAACCACCAAATTTCTCCCAATGATATAAGAATATAATTCAAGTGTTCTTTTTTTTCCTTTTTTTTCTTTGTTTTTTCGAAAGTTGACCTTGAGACAGATCTCACACTAATATCCCAACCCATGTTTGATATCCTCACAACACTAATTGTAATAGTTATAACAAGATCAAAGGTTGAGGAAGAGTGATTTTTGACCTACCCAAGACACAACCCATTTGTTTCGTTTTTTTTTATTTGATTTTTTTTTTGAATGTTGATTTTTTTTGTGATTTTTTTTTTGAAAACTTTTCAATATCATTTGTACAATACATTCCCAAATCCCACTTAATGATAACCTCCCCCCCACACTAAAATGGATGCTTTCCCTCAAGCATATGATAACACACCATAAAGTAAGGAAATGATACCCAAAAATAAAATCCATTCCCCCCCACACTTAAATTTCAAAAACTTATGCAATGAAAATCCATGTTGATATTGGGTGGGATAAGGTATTGGGCTTGTAATGTGGCTATCAAAGAAAAGGTTTTCATAGGCTCGAAGGGGATTTCAAAAGGAGGATTAATGTAAGGGAAATGGGAGGCTATTTGGCTATTGTAATTTTCATGTGGTTCAGAAAATGCCTCTATCATATTAATACATACTAAGGTAGGAAATTCAGCTCGAAGGTCCAGAAACTCAAGACTCGCAAATGGGGGTGAAAACACACATTTTGAAAAGATGTCCATAGGTGGCCTTGGCATGAAAGTAAATGTTTGTTCTCACGGTTGGTGAAAATAATTTTCCAAATCAAAAATTGAGCATTCAAAATGTGTTGGTTTTGACACAAAATTATTTATCCAAAGTCATAATGAAAATACAAAATTTTTGAGATGAAAGCATGTCCGTTAACTCCCCAAATGGTTGTACAAAATTTCAAAACTCGATGGTGAGTAAGCATGACTTATAATTTTTTTTGTAATTTTTTAATTAATTGTGTTTTTTTTGGTTTTTTTTAGTTTTTAAGGTTTTTTTTTAAATACACACCCACACAAGAAAGATAAAAAGAAAGGGTTTGATGAATAAAGTGGTAAAAAAATGAAAGAGAGAGGAAAAAGAAGAAAGAGGTAGAGAGAGGAAGAGATAGAGAGAGAGTTAAAGGGAAAGAGGTGCCCCCTGGTTTGGATTTGGCGGGTCGCCTTCTCCATCTAGTGGTAGGTTGACTGGAGAAGTTAGGGATCCAGTAGAATTTGACAATGATCTAGGATTGTGCATTGTTACCTGAAAAAGAAAAATCATTATTCATATAATGAAAAAAAAAGAAATTGAAATTTCACAAAAGTAAAAAAAACATGGGTTGCCTCCCAAGAAGTGATGCATTTATTTGTCTACAGCTGGACAGTTTCAGTGGACTACCCATAGTCTAACGGTGGCCATTGTATTTTCTCAACTCCAGTGTGCTTCCAGAAAAACTTTTTCATTGGATGGCCCGATGATTCATTGGATAATTTCTTCCCATCCTTGTTGTTGTGCTTGAAATTCAATGGGGTTGGAAAGAGAATATTTTTATCCTCACTTTGGTATTCAACCTGAGGAATGATGTTATCCACAAAGTGATGGTTTTATATTCTTGGAAATTCAGGAAGATAGCTCAATTATGATGGTTCATTTTTGTAAGGATCAGATAACACATAACCACAGTATGAGATCCCAATTGTTTTTGACTCATTTATTTCATCACTTACCGATGTAGAGTAATGAGGATCAGTGGAGTCATAATATTTAATAAAATTTTCAATATCCTTTATTTCAATATTGTTCGCCAAATAATTTTCAATTTCAACCTCTCTAGTGATCACTTTATTAATTAGGGAACAAATGTCACAACCTTCTCTCCCATTAGGACAATATAAACAAATTGGTTTGGGGTTCACCTCACATATAACAGGATTTTCAGAATCATGGATAGGAAATGATGAATGTTGGATAAACTGATCTGAATCGACAAATGAGAATTCTAGTTCATTTTCTTCATTACCATCCATGTTGGAGCATTGGAGGTCAGAGGTGAGATGAGATTTCAAAGAGTTTTCAAGATCCTTTAGATCAATGGAGTTTGCATTTGTAATGTCAACATCAATTTCACCATTTATGACTTGGTTAATGAGGATGAAATATTCACAAACTCCTCTATTAGTAGAACAGGAAGAACATGATGGATTAGGATTCAACACACTCTCAGAGGGAATTTCAGAAACATGGATAGAGAATACAGATTGATTCTCTAATGGGTATCACATGGATTGAAAAATATTGAACCTGACCATTTGGTCGCCAAATTCCATGGATAAGATGCCAGTGTGGACATCAATTTTGGTTTTAGATGTCATAAGGAATGGTCTTCCTATAATCAGAGGAGATTTTCAAGAAGTTGTCTCACCTTCCATGTCAAGGACATAGAAGTCAGCTGGGAAGATAAGATCATTTACTCGAACAAGTACATCCTCAATTATTCCCTTAGGACTGGCTGTGCTTCGATTGGCTAACTGAATGACAACACCCGTTGGGTGCAAGGGACCTAGACCAAGGTTGGAGAATATAGATTTGGGCATGACATTAATTGAGGCTTCTAGGTCTATGAGTGCGTCATCAAAGTTGGAACTTCCAATTTGGCATGGAACCGTAAAGGTACCTGGATCTTTGCACTTAATGGGTATGGACTGCTGGGTGGAAACATTTTCAAAGGTCCTAAGTTGCCTCTTGTGGGTACACAACTCCTTGAGAAACTTGGCATACTTAGGAATTTGTTTTATGGAATCTAAGAGGGGAATGTTGACTTCAACACGTCTAAACATGTCAAGCATTTCAGGATCAGGTTCAAAGGACTTCCTTGTCTTAGAAACATCTTGAGGAAAAGGAATTGGATTCCTAAGTGGAATGGAAGGAGGTGATGGAATGGATTCAGATTCCTTTTCAATTTTCTTTTTCTTTTCATTTTCTAGGTCAACATTCAAAGGAGGGTTTGAGGATTTATCTTGAGTCATATCAAGTTGCTTTCCTGATCTAAGTGCAATTGCACTTACATTACCCTTGGGGTTGGTTAATGGTTGAGATGGGAGTTGGGAAGAATTTGATTGTTGTTGCTGGATTAGGTGGGATGCAAGTTGACCTATTTGAGTTTCAATGTTTTTAAGGCCAGAACGGGTGAAGGAGGCAAGATCTTCCACTGCACTTTCCCATGTTTGCTTGGAAGAAGAGGTTTGTCCCTGGTTGGGATTGCCTTGATTTTGGTTCTTGGGAAATCGATTGTATTGGTTTTGGAATTGGGAAGGCTCACTAGGATAGTGGAATCTAGGAGGAGGATTGTTCCTTTGATGTTGAGGAACAAAAGGATAAGGTTGATGGAAGTTACAACCACCTTGACCATATTGGAATTGGTTTGGATTTTGAGGAGGGAATTGACGGGGATGAGAGATGGTATTACCATACCTCAAGCCTGGGTTAAAGGTAGAAGAGAAAGGCTCGGAGTGAGGTTGGTTAAAGTTTCTAACAAACTGACCTGATAGTTGAGGATTGGTGTTCCGCTGAGCATATGCTGCATTGAGCTCCATTGGTCCAGATGAATCGGATTGATCCTCTTGAAGCTGTGTACAAGTGTCAGTTGGATGAGATGGAGAGTTGCAGATTCCATAGTTTTTGATTGGTCCAGGAAACATTGATTGCGGAGAAGACGAGGTTGGGGATTTGGTAGCCACAGCTAGTTGACGCACAAGACCTGTAAGTTCACTCATCCACTCAGTCATCTTGTTAGGCTCTATGGATTGATTATCTTGGGCTTGTTTGACTTGAGCATGTGCTCGAGTATGGAATTGTTTTGTGTTTGCAGCCATGTTACTTATGAGATCTCTTACAGCTACTGGAGTTTTGTAAACAAGAGCACCGCCACTTGCGGCATCAATGAGGGTTCTCTCCATAGCCAATAACCCCTCATAGAAGTATTGGATCAAGATTTGGTCAGGGATTTGATGGTGTGGGCAGGTTGCAACAAGATTTTTGAACCTCTCCCAGTACTCATGGAGTGATTCATTTGGGAATTGATGGATACCACTTATTTGCTTTCTGATGGAAGCGGTACGAGAAGCAGGAAAGAATTTTTTTAGAAAGAGACGCTTCATGTCATTCCATGTAGTTATGGAACCAGGAGGGAGGTAGTAGAGCCATGACTTGGCAGAGTCAGCTAGGGAGAAAGGGAATTCTCGGAGTTTGATTTGTTCTTCAGAAACCCCTTGAGGCTTCATGGTAGAGAACACCACCTAAAACTCTTTGAGATGTAGATGCGGATCCTCACCGGCTAGCCCATGGAAATGAGGTAGAAGATGAATGAAACCCGATTTGAGTTCAAAGTTAGCCTCTATGTTTGGATATTGAATACCAAGGGGTTGGTAATTCATATCAAGGGCAGCAAGTTCTTTCAATTTTTGTTCCCTAGGATTGGCCATATCGAATTCAATTGGTAGGGAAATGATTGGTTCTTGGGTGATTTGGTTATCCCTAATGGTCCTCCTAAGTCGAAGAAGAGTTCTATCAATTTCAGGGTCAAACAAATCCGAGGGATTGTTTGGGAGGCTATGGGGAATTCAGAGATATTTATAAAGGATGAGTAAGGCGAGTTTTTCTTTGTATTTTTTCAGTTTATGATTTTTAAGAGGAAGACGAGTTTTTCTTTGTGTTTTTTTTTCAATTTTTTTTTAAAAATTTGTTTTTTTTTTGGTTTTTTTGACAATAACCAGAAACTAATGACTACTTAAAGCACCATCCCCGGCAACGGTGCCATTTGAAATGTGCGGACGATTGTCGCATATCGACCGGTCAAAGTTCTGGTGCTCTGCTAATGTGTATAGCAGCACTCGGGTCGAATCCTCGGCGATGATACTTTGTAATAGTCGTTTGTTTTTAGTTAATTGTATTATGATTGGGGGGTTTGTTTGCAGAGCTTATAAAATAATTTATGGATGATGTTTGATTTAAAAAATTTATGAAGATTTGGTTGAGTTCATCATTAGGTTAGTTAAGCTTGTGATATCCTTGAGCTTTGCTTTATATTGCATTTAAATTAACACCCATGTCACAAGATGATGTTGATTAGAATTCCTAAGTGTTAAGGCTTTAAACCAAGCCTTAACTTAACTTAAGGTTATAATGTCAATTAGATATTATTTATGGTGGTGTATTTATGGTTCCAATAATCCATGGAAACCACATGTTAAATAAAACAAGTCATTAATCCATGACATGTTAAGTCCAACATACACAATGTTAATTCAAAGAATATTCATCGAGCAGAAGCTCTCAATCACTTAACATACCTAAATTATAACTCACCCCAATGAGAGATTTACTCAGAAATTTGGGTGTTTCATAATCTGGTTATAATTATTATGATTATAAATTAATAAGAGAAGAAAAATAAAGGGATAAGAAAAGAGTGGTACGTCGACACACACACATGAACAATGATGATAATTAAAAACGAACTTTTGATTGAATGAGGAAGCTAAAGAAGGGAAGGGGATTGAACTGAATTTAAACTATTTTAAGAACATTAATATTAAAATATAGAAGTTGGAGGAGAATAAGAGATATTGAAGAAGAAACTTTCATTAAAACAGAATTACAAAATAAAGGACTTACAAAATTACAAAAATGAAGGACACAAAAGTAAGTGAAAACAAAGAGAGGAAGAAAGGTCTCTAAAGTAAAAACTTGAGTATGGAAGGTTTTCCCAAGCCTTTTTCAAGGCTTTGGTCTTTCCAATATAATCTCCCCTCTTCTGAAATGCCAACCCCTCTCAAGGAGAGAAGGGGAGAGTATTTATAGCCCAAGGAGTGAACTGTTTGCATTCCCAATCTGTCCCTCCACTTGCATCACCAATTTGTCTATTCATACAGCAGAATATTCAAATATCTCCTTCTTAAAAGTTGTAGAAAATAATTTTGGCCGACCAATCTCAAAAGTTGGAGTCATTTGGACTTAATGATCAAAAGTTATGGCTGGTTTATTAAACAAAGTTAAACTGTCCATTTCAATCCAGTCTTTTTGAAGTCCATAATGTGAAATGGTTTTTGAATATGAAGATGCCTTCAAATACGAATGGTTTCTTCAACAAAGTCGGCCAACTATATCTCCTCTTTTACACTGAAAAATCTAATCTTTATTTGATATTTACATCATGAGATATGTCATGCATACTATACTGATTTTAATTCTCGTCCAGAATGGAGGGCTGGACTTCAAAGCTTTATTTGGGCCTCTTTTACTTGGATTTGGGCCTTGAAATTTTTATCCAAGATGAAATTTAGTGTTCCCAGAATTATGGTGGAGATTTAATATTTTTGGACTTCTGTATTGAGCCCAGTAAATCAATCTTCAAGGCTGGTCCAGTTTGTTCACAGATTCTTTGGTCTTGTTTGTGAGGACCAAATGACCCTTCAAATGGAATAATTGGATCATGGTACCTTCTAATGAAATGTTTTATATTGAAATTAGAATCCTAAAAAACAAGAACCACACAATTTGGATCAGTATAGTGACATTTATTATTAAAACATTAAACTGACTCAATTGGACTACTTCTAAAAATGCTCAAAAATTATACTTAATATTAAAACATTAATATTTCACACAAATTATGCACATTTCATATAAAATAAGTAAAGGGGGAATATAATAAGTCATGAAAATATTAATAACATCACTCCCTCTTCAAATTTGTATCTCCCTCACAATGATCACCCACCATTTAGCCCGCCATCGAGAGGAGGAGGAAGCTCGGGTGGAACTCCTTCATTATTGATCCCCCTATGAGGATAAAGGCCTCAAAAACTTATAGTATGATGAGGATACTCCTCTAGGAATCCAAAATGAAAAATATTTTCTTCTATTTATAACTTACAAATGAGGTTCCCATGGTGTCCACTTATAGCCAAAATGGGAAGTGGTTTTGGGCACCCAGTTTTTAAGATACTACCTATGTCTATGTTTTGGACTAGTAAAATGCCATATAATGACTTATAAAAAATATTATAGTTGTTTTAAGGCCTCTTGAATGTCTCCCTATTAAATTTTGTGTCCATTGTACATCTTTATTGGGAGATATTGTGAAAATTTTGAACCTAACTTTTGAATTCGGGCAGATTTTGTCCCCTGGATAGATTAGTTCGGATAGGCCCCTTAATAGATGAATTGGGATTGGTTTTCTTGATATGAGTTGTATACCATGGATTTTTGGATCTTCCCACAAAATTTAATCCCATTTTAAGGTACTGGTTTCATGCAATGTTCAAAATAGCGGACAGGTGTCATTGGGCTTCCATGCAGTTTGGCCCATTTTCCTTCTAGATCATCTCAGGGGCTTCCAACGCAATTCATCCTAAAATAAAATAATAAAAAAGGTATAATTTTCCCTTTTAAAAGTGATAAATATTAAAAATTTAATAAAAAATTAAGTTAAATTTTTTATTATATTTGGAATTTACAATACAAGGTGTAAGAGTGAAATAAAGTAGTATATCGCAATGTGATCACACCCCCACACCTAAACATTTGTACTCCTAGAAAAAGTCACATTTAAAAAAATTATTCATGGATATATTTTAAACTTCATGAATATTTAACATTGAAATAAAATTTCATTCCTGGTAGAAATTTTATTGAATCAAAAATCACATTGAGGAGTTATTTTTAGTGATTATAGAAAAAAGACATCTCAAAAAAAGCATTAGAATGAAATTCCAAGAGATTCATGATACAGATCAAAGAAAATAATTCAAAAGTTAATCATGTCACTAATTCTCCATGTGTGTGTGTGACAACCATTCCATATTATTCTTTCCACATTCTATCAAGTAAATATAGGTTATTTTAAAATTTGTCTGCCTATATGATCTTTTCCACCAAACCTGCCCTACATCATTTGGAATCAAATTTCAAAACCCACTCACTTAATCATTACTAGAAGTCAAACCATAAGATCCTGACCTAGATATCCCCATATTTTTTACATTTCATCACTCCCCTCAATGTTTATTTGTTTTTGTTTTTTTTTTTTGTTTTTTTTTTATGAGGGAGTACAATAGTCAGATAACAGGTACACATGCATAGGCCAATCTGGTAAAATAATTAAATAGATTGGATAAGGAATGAATATATGGAAAAATAATTTTCAAAATTAGAGAAAAATTAACCTAAATTATATTTACCTTCTATTAAGTAATAAATTTTCACACTTCATGGTTGGGTGAAAAGATGTGTGTAGAAATCAAGTGACATAATTTTCCCTTAAATTATTCACAAAAAGGGTACCATTATTCTAAAAGGTTTCAAAATGATACAACCATTTATATCATTGAAAAACAACCAAATTTCAAGAGAAATTCACACCAAAATTTTGAATTCATGCTGAAATGCACATTTCATCAAAAAAAATTGAATGTTAAAACAACATGAAATAGGTAAATTCCTCATTAATTTTCAATAAATTCCATGATTAAGAAGGAATCATTTTCCATGATAAAGTGGGTATCAAAAATTAACTTTCTATCACAAAAGTGATGGGGGAATAGGGGAAAGTAAAAATATAATTCAGTAATCCAAAAAGAGAAAAGGGAGAAAGATTATGAAAATTCATAACTAACCCAGGAATGTACCCATACCCCCACACTTAGAGCATGCAATGTCCTCACTGTAAAAATAGAATTTGGGAAGGAAGGATAAAACCTAGTGACTATTATTGGTATGATGCTTCATGAACTTGTAGTTCCTCTATCGGGGACTTCGGAAGGTCTTCGTTGAAGTTCTTAAGACACTGCCCATTGGTAGTAAAGGTTTGTTTAGTATCTTCATTTTGAACCTGAATAACACCAAATGGATAAAAATTAGTAATAGTTTATAGACCAAAATAATGGGAATGAAGCTTACCTGGATGCAACTTTAGCCTTTAATTGTAAAGGAGGACCTTTTTTCCAATGTGGAATTGACGATGAAGGATGAGAAAATCATGGGAATCCTTGGTTTTCTCCTTATAAATCTGGGAGTTCTCATATGAATCTCTTATCATTTCCTCTGACTCCTGAATTTGAAACTTTCTTTGAGAACATTCACTAAAAAGATTAGAATTTCATTATTTGATGACCTAATAGGCTCGGTTCTCTATCTCAATAGGGAGGTGAAAACCCTTTCCAAACACTATCTGATATGGTGAAATGACAATGGGAGTTTTAAAATTAGTATAGTAATCCCATAATGAATCATCGAGTCTAAGACTCCAATATTTTCTATTGGGTTGAACCATTTTTTCAAGAATCTATTTTACATCTCTATTCGACACATTGGCTTGACCATTGGTTTTTGGGTGATAAGCAGTATACACTCGATGCCTGACCCCATACCAATGAAAAAGTGATTGTATTGTGCATTTTTATAAATTAAAACCCTGGTCACTAATAATAAGACTAGGTAATCCAAATCTACAAAAAAAATGGGTTCTAAAAAATTCTATAACAGTCTTGGACTCATCATCCCTTGTAGTGTGTGCTTCTACCCATTTTGACACATAATACACTTATTAAATAATGTAAAAGTTTTTAAAGGAATTGGAAAATAAACCTATAAATTCAATGTCCCAAACATCAAAAATGACATGAAAGAGTAAGGGTTTTTGTGTCATTTCATTTTTTTAGAAACATTCCCCATTCTTTGATAGTGAGTAAAAGATTTACAAAAATCATGAGCATCTTGAAAAGGTGTTGTCCAAAAGATACCAGAATCAAGGACCTTGTAAGAAATCCATTGGGGACCAAAGTGGCCCCCACAAGAAAGAGTGTGAAAAAAGCTTAGGACAGATTGAAACTCACTATTGGGAACACAATTCCTGAGGAATTGATCACTACATGTTCACCAAAGGTAGGGGTCATCCCAAATGTACCAACGGAACTCATGTTTTAGATGGTTAACTTGGTTTTTGTTGAGATCGTCAATAATTCAAGATATTACCAAATAATTTACAATCTTAGCATACTAAGGAATAACATCTTGCACTTGGTACAATTGCTCATCGGAAAACATGTTATTTATGGGAATACAGGAGGATTATTCAATGTATGATGATGGTAGGATCCTACTAACATGGTCATCTACCACATTCTATGCTCCTTTTTTATCTCTAATTTCTAGATTGAATTCCTGAAGGAGGAGCATCTGATGAATGAGACGTGGTTTGGATTCTGATTTCTTAGGGAGATATCAGAGGGTTTCATGGTTTGAGAACACAATGACTTTGGACCTTAAAAGGTATGACTTTAATTTATCTAAGGAAAACAAAATGGAAATGAATTATTTTTCAGTTTTGGTGTAGTTTTCTTGGGAAATGTTAAAAGTATGTAAGGCATAGGCAATGACATGTGGAGCTCGATCAACCTGTTGTGATAAACCATCCCCAACTGCATAGTTAGAGGCATCACACATGATATCAAATGGTAAATCCCACCAAGGTGGTTGGATAACCAGGGGTGATGTGAGACTCCATTTCAATTTATTAAAAGATTCCTCATATTATTTATCAAAAACAATTTATTTTTATTTTTTGATTAATCAGGAGAGGGGGTGAAATATTACTAAAGTCATGAATGAAACAATGGTAAAATCCAGCATGACCTGGAAAAGACTGCACATCTCATACATTTTTTTGGAATGTTAGGGAAGAAATGACATCCGCTTTTGATTTATCAACTTGGATACCATCCCAAAAAATAAAATTTCCCAGTACTATACCTTGTCTCACCATGAAATGGAATTTCTCATAATTTAATATGAGATTATTTTCAATACAGATACATAGAACTGAACCAATACTACTCAAACATTCATCAAAAGAGGAGCCATATATATTGAAATAATCCATGAATACTTCCATTAAATTCTCCATATAATCTGAAAAAATACTAACCATGAATAATTGGAAAGTACTTTAAGGATTGCATAGACCAAATGGAATCCTTATATATGAAAATGTTCCAAATGGGAAAGTGAAGGTTGTATTTTCCTAATCCTTAGGGGCAATATGGATCTGAAAGTATCTATAATATCCATCAAGAAAACAGTAATGGGGATTCCCCAATAGACTCTCTATAATTTAGTCAATGAACGATAATGGGAAATGTTTTTTCCTATTGTGTTGGTTTAGTAAGTGATAATATATACAAACACACCAACTACTCTGCACATGAGTTAGAACCAATTCATTATTTTCATTTTTAATTATTGTTAGACCAATTTTTTTAGGAACCACTTGTACTGGACTAACCTATTGGCTATCATATATGGGGTAAATTATTCCAATAGCCAATAATTTTGTTAAATACTTTTTAACCATGTCTAAGAGGTCTGGGTTCAATCATTTTTGTGCCTACCTCACTGGTTTAGCTTCATCATTTAACAATATATGATGTGTACAAATTGATGGGCTAATTCTAGGAATGTCAAAAAAATGTCCATCCCAAAGATTTTTTATACTACCTCAAAAGTTCAAGTAGTCACAATTCATTATCTAGAGGGAGTGAACTAGAAATGATGATAGACAACTTATTTCCATTCTCAAGATAGGAATATTTTAAATCTTAAGGCAGTTTTTTTAGTTCCAATTCAGGAGAATTTATGGTTTATGGGAGTGTGTGTGAAATTAAGAGGTCAATAATCTCATCTAACTGCTTAATGGTATCATCCTCAGATGAGGAATGATCTTTTACCAGCATAGAAGTATCATTGATGGTCATGGAATTATCATTGTTCAAGAAATCATCAAATAACAAACATGCATGACATTTTTATATGCTGGTACAACATTAAATTCATGATTCATTACCTAAAATTTCAATCAATGATTAAAACTTATAAAGGGGATCAAGGGAATGAAAATAAAAAATTTCAAGGGAAGTGAGTACATCTATAGAGTTAACATAAAGTGAGGAATGTTTATCTGAGGGGTGATTCATGGCATCAAGGATATTGAAGTGGAAAATATCACCACCAAAATCCATAGATAATGTACCATTATGGACATTAATTATGGTTTTGTCCATTTTTAGGAAAGTTCTCCCCAATATAATCGGGGCATGTCTATTCATCTAATCATTTTCCATTTTAAGCACATAAAAATCAGTAGGAAAAATTAAATTTTTCACCCTCACAAGAACATCCTCTAACACACCAGAAGGGTGTGTTGTACTCTGATTTTCTAATTGAACAAAAAATCCAGTAGGCTTTAATTCTCTGACCTTCAATGAATAGTAAATAGAGTGAGGCATAACATTTATAGAATCACCCAAATCAAGCATATCATTGGAAAAGGATTACTCCCCTATTGAGCACATAATTTATAATGTCCCCAGATCAATGAATTTGGTAGGAAGTGATGGATCTATCAATGCTGAGACCTTCCTCCCCAATATCACCTTCTCATCACCTCAAATTCTCCTTCAGTGTGTGCACATCTCCTTCAGATTCTTGGCGTATCTTGGAATTTACTTCACAGCATTGATCAAGGGGATGTTAACCTACGCTTTTTTTAAAGTTTCCAAGATTTATTTATCAAGTTCAGTTTATTTTTGTTTTCTTGGTTGGGTTAACCTTTGGGTAAGTGGAATAGGAATGGTTGGGCTAAGTGACTCATCAACAGACACACTCTTTCCTTTGGAAGGGGTTCTCTCAAGAAAAGGTTTTTCAACATTTGGACTAATTTCAATGATTGGAATGGTGTTTTACTCAGGAGGGGTTATTTGGATTTTAAGTTTATTTCCATTCCTAAGGGTGATTTAACTGACATTTACCTTATCCCTAGGGTTGACTAGTGTTTTAGAGGGTAGTTTACCCAACCCATGGCATTAGATTTCCCCCCACCGAGTTGACTAGTTGGCCTAATTGGGTTTTTAGGTCTTGTGTGGCAAATTTTGTGGTTTTTTGGAATTGGATATTATTGGAATCCATTTGTTTCATCATTTCTTCTAGGCTAGGATTGGGTTTTTGAGGGGGTGGTTGAAAAGGCCTTTTTTGTGGTTGATGATTTCTGGGTAGTGGTGGATGACTACTCTATCCCAGTTGGTTCCATGGATTTTGAGGTTGTTTTGAATACCCCCTTCCCTATAATATTGGTTTTCTTTCCATGCATGGTTGGATGAATAATATGGTTCTTAGATAATGGGTTAGTTATAGGGGAATCCTGGAAACATGGACTCAAAACTCTCAAAAGTTTCTCTCAATTAGGGGCATTGGTCATAATAGTGGGCTTCAGAAGAACATATACCACAATGGATGGGAGTATGATATTGAGATTTCCCTTGGGAAAGATAAAGTTTTCATAAAAGGATACTTACCTCTTCAAACTTTGTGTCAACCTTCTTCTCAAAATCAGGTCTCTGAACCTCATGGATGCCTTGAATGGGTACATTGGACCTTGAACCGAATTATTGAGTGTTATGTGCCATGTTCTCAATTAGGGTTCTTGCAGCAATTGGGGTCTTATCAACTAGCACACCACATATAGCATCATCAATCATGTTTTGATCAATATGAATCAAACCTTCATAAAAATATTTTATTAAAGGTTGATCACTTATTTGGAGGTGTGGGGAACTTGGACAATGCCTCTTAATTCTTTCCCAATATTCATGAAGTGTTTACCCTTTTGATTTTATTATAACACATATTTATTTTCTTATTGTTTCAATTTGAGAGGCTGAGAAATATTTTTCAAGAAAAAGGCATTTCATGTCTACCCAACCTCTAATTGGGGAATTAACATAATATAGAAAATCCTTTTTAGTGCCTTCTAATGAAAAATGGAATTCCCTAAGCTTTACTTGTTCTTCATCCACATTAGAAGGTTTTAATATTGAACACATAGTATGAAATTATTTTAAATTCTTATGTGGGTCTTCTCCAGCCAGTCCATGGAATCTTGGTAATAAGTGAATTAAACCAGATTTTAGTTTAAAATCGGGTGCCTCGCCTTATATTTGAATATAAGTGGGTTTGATATCAACATCAGTCGAGGTTAGTTATTTTAATGTTCAGCTATTTTAAGCCATGTTGTGAAATTTTATTTCAGTTTTGATGTTGGTTCCAGAAGAATAAGAGGAAGGATCAAGAAGTGTTTCGATGTTTTGTATGTCCTCCTTCAATGGATTGTTTGGTGCTTCTTGGTGTCGATGAAGTAAGATCCTCTCTAGTTCTTATTCGAATGGAAGTAGTTACTCTGATGAAGATCACGTCATGAACAATGACTACAAAGGGATTATTTTAGAAATCAACTAAAAAATGAAGTAATAAAATAAGTGAAAAAATAATTACAAAATACACAATATTTTTACAAAAAACACACACTAAAAACAAAAGTGATCCCTGGAAACGGCGCTAAATTTTGAACACACTGTCATGGTACATCAAATTTATTATTATTTTAAGGATGATTTATATTATATAGAATATTGTAGGTCATCTCTCAAGGAGGGTTGGTGGTTTTTAATGTCAATTTTTTTATAAAATTTACTAAAAGATGGGGATGTTTTTGAAAATAGTTTTAAAATAAAATGACTAAATTTAATGAGTTTAAAAGTTTAAAAATAAGTGGATTTTGAAGAATAAATGATGATTATGTGATCATTACTAAGTTACTAAACCACTTTAAAAGTTTCTTGTTCAAAATTGATTATTAGGTTTTGGTGTAATCCTTTGATTAAGGGTTAACCAAGATCTTGGGTACCCACAACCCCTAAAATGAGGCAAATAGGACTAAACCATGACATAAAAATCATATAGTCAAGTTCCATATCATTATAATGAATTAAGTTTTTTCAAGTAACACTAAAATCTAAAATTTTTAGGAATGAAGAGGAGTATTATGTTTTCCAAATAGAATAACACAAGTCGCACACTTAAAACTGCACACCGATCGGTTATGAAATAAAAAGTGTTTCAAATAATTGCATCAAAAAAGTCAAGATACATATAAAATAAAAATTCCAAACCAAAATATACACCAAAACAGTAGATAATTATGTGTCTTAACTCCCTATTCAATTTTGTAGCTCCCTCTCAATGATCACTCACTGTTTAGCCCGCCATCAAGATGAGGAGGAAGCTCGGGTGGAAGTCCTTCTTCATTCTTGATTCCCCTATGAGGATAGGAGCCTCTAGAACTTATAGGATGATGATGAGACTCTTCTAGGACTCTATAATGGTAGATATTTCTTTCTAGTTCGAACTTAAAAATGAGGTTCCCATGGTGTCCTTTTATAGCCAAAATGGGAAGTGGTTTTGGGCACCCAATTTTCGAGATATCACTTGTGTCTCAATTTTAGACTAGTAAAAAGTCATATAACGACTTATAAAAAATATTATAGTTATTTCCATGACTCTTTAATGTCTCCCTATAAAATTTGGAGGCCATTGGACACCTTTATTGGGAGATATTATCAAAATACCAAACCTGACTTTTGAATTTGGGCAGATTCTATCCCATGGACAGATTGGTTTGGATGGGCCCCTTAATGGACGAATTGGGATTTGGTAAATTGAGATTAGTTATATACCATGGATTTTTGGATCATCCCCCAAAAAAATAATCTCATTTTAAGGTACTTATTCCATGAAAGTTTCAAAAAAATGGACATGTGTCCTTGGGTTTCCATGCAGTTTAGCCCATTTTCCTTCTAGATCATCTCTGGGGATTCCAAATCAACTCATACTACAATGAAATCATCAAAACAAGTATAATTTACCCTTTTAATAGTGATAAATATTAATGGAATAAAAAATTATGTGAATTTTTTTATTATATTTAGAATTTACAATACAGAATTAGTTTAAAACAGTGGTGTAAGAGTGAAATAAAGCAGTGAATCGCAGTGAGATCAATACCCATCTCTATTTACACTCAAGGGTATCTAATCAATTGTAATTATCCTTAGTTTATTGAGGATTTACATGTTTGTAACCTGCACTCTTTAATCATGGGGTTAAAGTTTATTAAATACATCCTTATATTATATGATCTATGTGACACACTTATGCATGTGCATGATATGAAAATGATGGATGAGGCAAAAATTATATAGCCCTCTAATGCATTGGGTAATTTTTTTATCTCATGATATGTCATTTATAGTGAACATGAGGTTATCTTATGCACACGATGTTATTTTTTCTTGGTGGTTATCTTTGAATTATGTTTATGATGTCATGTTTTATATTATTATCACATTCCAATGTTGTCATTATGTTATCATGTTATATCATGCCTCATTTGTAACGTCCCGACCCGACTCACCACTAAACTGGTGGCCGGACCGGTCACCACATGACCTCAAGCACGTCTCCCCATACGCTAGAGGTTGCTGACTAGCAGTGAGGGTTTAAGGATGGTCAATGGGGAGATTATACCCTCTTATCAGAGTTTCACAGTGGTATATCAGTGTAGATAACAAACAATAGCGGAAGCATTAACTCATAAATGGAAAACAGCAGAAGACAAATAATACTCATTTTATAAAAGTGGCCAATTCCAAATTATACAGCATATGCATGCATGACATGCTAATGATACAAAACTAGAAAACAATGAACAAAATAGCGTGCTTTAAATTCCAATACAGAAATAAATAAATAATGACTCAAGGCCCCAAGGGAGATCTCCTCAAGCATCTCGATCATCCGCTCGGTCCTCTACTCCTATCTCCCAAGTAAATGAAAACAACATAGTCCTACAACCAAATATAATCTACACGGGTACCCAGTGCAATGGAGGCCCGAGTAGGGTGTGAGATATAAATATCAGTAGGTCGGGACCACCGGTGTCTCCCCAAAATCTATACATTTAATAAATAATTTAAAACATGTGAAGGAATGCATAAAATAAAGTAAGTAGTATAAAGTAACTATATACTCAAGTACCTGCTTCAACCCCCAGCTGGCGTCTGAACCTACACTATTCATTTGTCATGCATACTCAACAATCATTACATAATCATTTTTCATTTATAAATTACCCAAATATTATTATGAAAGTCTTGATATTCATCCTACTCCCGACATCCCCCATATAAGTCACTCACCACAGATGTCTCTAAAGACCATCTAAATAATCAAAGTAAAGACTGAATCCAAGCTTGTCCTTTGGATTGGATAAATCATCCACTAAAATAGTGATTCACTCCTAGGTATTTCCACTAATAGTGGTTCACCCAATTCATTAATAAGTATAAACCCTTTCTCATAATCAATTCACAAATCATCATGTCACAACATCCTTCGTTAACCATTAACTCATTTCATGCATGAACAATTGGACCCACAGTCCAATGTTAATTAATGGGTGTAGAACATCATTTCTACACCCTCATGAGTATTCGGAGCATCAGTCCATCCCGTGGGTATTTGGAGCATCATTCCCTGTCCCATAAAAGAATATTTTCTTGCAAGTTGGGTGTTGAACACCATGTCTAGCACCCCGTGAGTATTTAGAGCATTAGTCCCTATCTCACAACTCATTTATCAATCATACATACATATTTATCATTGGTGTAGAATAGCATGTATAACACCACAAAACCAATCCATTAATTAATTCAAAAACTAATTAACAACACAATATGTTCTTTAGATAAGTCAACACTTAATTAACCAAATTCCTTAACAAGCCTGAACCCGTCCACTCAAACGGTGATTCGTACAGAACTTTAACAATATACAAGAACCCCATAATCATTACAAAACATGCTGAACAAAGCCAATATATTTAGAAACTATCTCACACAACATATCATATTTTCGAACAACTCCATCCAAGACAACTTAAGGCATGGAAAACTAATACGCATCAAAAGGTACTCCGGGCCAACAATCGTAACAAACAATCAATTCACAATCTTAATTTAATGCATGAAAATTAATTAATTCAACAATTAATTAATCCAACCTTATCTATTTAAACAATCATAAATTAGTTAACCATTTACCATTTAACATGTAATAATTAATCCCTCCACTAATTATTACCAATTTCCAATTATCTTCTGAACATGTCAAATATTCGATATTCCCAATAATATGTAAAAGCCACAATATTATTCCAACTCGTGACTTGATAATTAATCCTAACATTAATTACCCTATTAATCATTCTTCCCATTCAAATCATTTAACTGTTTAATCATATCACTTTAACCAAATTATCCAAACATGCTTAAACTCAACACAAGTTCGAGTCTTCACTTATCTCATGTGGGCGGAATTATTTAATAACATCAAAAGTGTCATTCGTTGACATATCATAATGAAGGAAACTCACATTACTAATTTATTTAAATAAACTATAATTCTTAAATAAAGTGTTAAAGATTTGGGACCCTACCTCGGGGTTTTGACGAAAACCACAACGAACGAAGAACCCTCAAGAGAAACGGTTTGATTCTTCAAGAACCCATCTTAGATCACTTATCTTGGCAAGAACAAGACCAAAACTCATCATACTTTTCATACAAACACTTATATTTACCCATAACAGATGTAGATCTAAGAAACCGTGAGAAGAGGAGATGTAGATAAAGTAGATCTAAGAAACCGAACAAGAACGAAGAAGAACATCTACCTACCTCAAGAATTCGGCTTTGATTCACCAAGATAATCCTTCGAATCGCCTCAAAAACACTTGGGAGAGGTTTTCCAACCTTCAAGGGAGAGTAATCCTGAGTTATGGTCACTTATTAGGAAAAATGATCCATCTAGAGGCTTAAACGTGTGAGATCCACTTTTTTAGGATCTCACATAAGTGCCTGCATGGTTTGCTCGCACGGTTAGACAAACGTGTGATAACTGTGAATTAGCTACTGCCTCGGCCACCCCTCTCGCACAGCCTTATCGCACGGTCTCTCCTAACCATGCACCAACCGTGTAGGAGCTACTGCCTCAAAACTTCAACTACGCATGGTTTGGCCGTACGGTTAGAAAAACCGTGTGTCGCCCGTGCGACTTCCCCTTTACCTCAAAACTTCTATAAAAGTTCAAAAAAAATGACATCTTTAGGTGTTACAACACTTGGAATAAAATTTTGGGGATCGGTTTAAAAAGAACAACCCATTGATAAACCGAAAAAGAATTTCAGAAACATTCGTAATTTTAACCCGGTTCAAAACACAGGATTTTACATCATTGTTCAAGATTATAATTCCCATATCTATTATGGTAACTTGATATAACTCTTGGCTCACATGTACTGATTTTCCATATGTTATATTTTTTTTGTTCTATTACTAGTATTTATATCTCACCCCTTTATTATGTATGTCCCCAGGTTATCTCATGATGTTTTAGAAGATCCAAGGAATATAAGGGAATGTTTCAAAGTTTTTAAATAATGATTTTATATTCATGTTTCAATTTAATATTCTATGTACCTAATTTCCCAAAGACACTAGGCCTCACAATCTTTTGGGGTTATATTAAGTGTAACTTTATGTAATAAATCATGAATCAAGGTGTAGTAAAATATGGGGTTTCATAGTTAGTATCAAAGAAAAGTCTAGTTATTTTAGGGGATTATGATTAGAAAACTCTAGTGAAAGCCTTACAGATAATACTAAACATAGGAAAACATCCCTAAATTTTGTTAAAGTATATAGTAAGTGGTTTCAAGTAAATACATTCCTTTTTAGATACTACAAGTGGATGTGGCTCTAGAACAGTTATACCTAGGGGTTATAACCCCGAAAAGGGCGCATTGAGATGGACTCAGATATCACCTGGTGCTCAACAATGGGAATTACTACACAGCTGGTTTGACACTCCTAGGGGATATGATTTGGTAAATTCACAAGATCCTTTTAAACCATTATTAATGGAATAAAAAATCACATGGATTTTATGTTAATAAATAGATATTAGATAACTTAGATTGAAACCTAGAAATTCATAGGTTAAATAATATATGTCATTTATTAGTTATACCTCTAATGTTCATGGTTTCACATTTTTTATATTTAATAATAATAAAAATTATCACCCCTAATTTTTCCTTTATTTAAAGTCAATGGATGGAAATAGGTGGAATTGGGTTAAAAAACAATGAAATGGGGTAATGTGATGACTTCCCAAATGAGATTCCCAAACCGATGTGGGAAATAGTTGGCTACTTCATGATAATACTTTCTCAATTAACTCAGTTTTTGAACTAAAACCTGAATTGGGAGGAATGATTGAATCCCCATAAGAAAGGGAAAGTTACAATTGAGACCTTTATGAGACAAAAGTCTCCAACTTTAAATGGATCTTCATATCCCTTAATCATGGATAAATGGATAAACTCCATTGAAAAGTTCTTCTCCATCCTTTAATTCTCTAAGAAAGAAAATTCCATGTTGGATATTTGTTATATAGAGGTAGAATTTGATCAATGGTAGATGTTGGTCAAAAATATGAAGCCCAATAAGAATATCGAATCGATGGTGTGGAAGGAATTCCAGAAAATATTTTTTGATAAATATTTTCCCCACACTCTTCAAATTAAAATAGAGGGGTTTTCCTTATCCTCCATAAAAAGGATGAAGAATATATCAGGGAGTATGAGGAAAACTTCATAAGAATTTCCCAATATTCCTCTATCTTTTTCATTACCCCTAAAAGTAAAGCTGACCGCTTCTTTGGTAGTATAAAGCCAAATATATGAAAAAGAATTGGTTATTTGATACTTTTATAGCTATGAGGAAATTCTCTGATGTGCCCTCAAATTTAAAATAGAGATAAGCATATCTCAAGGGTATCTTGGCACTGAAGACAAGAAGTGGGTAATGGATTTTAATTTTGGTAGTGTGATGGAAAAATATCAAGGGGGTAAGATAGTTTGTCATCCCACTTGTCAAAATTTTATAAAGAATCATTTCAGAAATTTCCTGAAGGGGATAAGGAAATTATTTAGGCATGAGAATGAAGGACACCTATCTAGAAATTTCCAACAGTATAAACCCACCAATGTGATGATATAAAATAATACTCTAGTCAAAATTCATCCTATCATCCAATGTTTCAACTAAAAGTAATAGAGACACTATGTGAATCAATGCCCCGATCTAAGGGTTTTCGATGATAACCAATAAAAACAACCTCCAAGGATTAGAGATAAAGTTTGATTGTATGCCATCATAACTAAAGAGGTGGATCCTAACAATGAAGTGGTTAAAAGTATGCTTGTTATTTATTCAATGATAATATGCATACTATTTTATTCTAGTTATATGTATTCTTTCATATCATGCAAGTTTAGTAGAACTATAAAAATGCTCTCTCAAAACATGAAGGTTGTTTATCAGTGAAGAAAGAAAAAGGGTCAAGTATTGAATCCCAATAATATAGCTCATCCCCTATCAAAATTTGTGATTTTAAATTCATATAAAACCATGTGATTCTCCCCTTAGTATAATTTGATACTATTTTGGGCATGGATTGGTTTTACTTTTATAAAGTCAACATAAATTGTCAAGATAATGAAATCACCCTCTCTATCGCAAATCGCCTTCTGATTCTATACAAGTGCAAGGAGGAGGATGAATATAATTTGGTACTGAAATATAAAGCATGGATATTATTGTATTTTTAGAAAACATGTTTATCTCAAATGATTGAGAATAAAGAAAATAGAATCCTTGATGACATTCTCATTATAAGGGAATCCACTGATGTGTTTCCTAGATAATTTTCTAGTCTTCATCCTATCTGTGATGTTGAGTTATCAATCGATATCATACCCAGATATTTTTCAATATCCAAGAATATATATAGAATATCCATTGTTGGACTTGAGGATTTGGAGAAACAATTATAGGAGAATCTAGATAAAGATTTTATACATCCAAGAGTTTCACCATAGGGTGCAACGATCCTCTTCATTAAGAATAAGGATGATCCAATGTTCCACTACACTGATTGTCATGAACTTAATAAGATCACGATAAAGAAAAAGTATCCTCTTATATGGATTTATGACTTGTTTGATCCACTATGTGGAGCTTAGTACTTATATAAGGTGGATCTTTGGTTGGGATGTTATCAAGTAAAGTTAAAGAAGAAGGATATCACCAAGACTACTTTTCGTACAAGTTATGAGCACTATGTGTTCATGGTGATTCCATTTGGAATCACTAATTCTCTATAAATATTCATGTACTTAATGAATGGAGTCTTTAGGAATTACCTTGAAAAAATTGTGATGGTCTTTATAGATGGTATTCCTATCTACTCTAAAAAGCAAGGAAGGATATGAGGAGCATTTGAATGTCATACTGAAGACTTTTCGAAAGGATAATTTATTTGAAAATTATAATAAATATGATTTTTTTATGGATAAAGTAACATTATTGAGGAATGTTATGACCAATAAAGGGATATATATGGATTCTTAAAAAATTGAGGTAATTGAAGGATGACCAAGACCAATATTTGTGATGAAAATATGTAGTTTCCTTGAATTAGTTGGGTACTATCATTGATTTGTGAGAAAATTATCATGATTTTCAAGCACAATAATCAAGGTTACTTGGAAGGGAGTCAAGTTTTATAGGATTGATGAATGTAAAGAAAGCTTTAAAGAGATTAATAAGAGATTAATCATAGCACCTATACTCACATTACCCACTATTGGGGAAGGATTTTTTATCAACAGTTATGTGTCCAAAAAGGTATTGGGTTTTGTAATAATGAAAAATAAAAAATTGATAGCCTATTCCTCCCACCAATTAAAGATCCATGAGAATAACTACCCAACACATGTCTAGAATTGGTAGTAGTGGTATTCACATTGAACATTTGTTGACATTATCTCTATGGAGAAAATTGTGGTGCATATATGGATCATAAAAACCTAAAGTATATATTCAAAAAAAAGAGATTAATATGAACCAAAAAAGGTGGTTAAATATGATAAATAATTATTATTATTCAATCCATTTCCATCCTAGGAATGAAAAGAGGCAGATGATTTGAGTAGAAATAATCCTTCAACCCTATCCATGATGAGGATTGAAAGGGATCCAATCTTCTTGAACATTAAAAGGATGTATATGGGAATAATAAAAGGATATTTATCCTAAATTGCTCAAATAACTTCCCAACCATCTTTCTTGAGAGGATAAAGGAGGCTGAAAAAGATGATGAGTTACTCCAAAATAAGGTAGTGAATATTATGAAGTTAAAAATTGTTAAAGATGGAGTTATATGGTTTAGAACATGGATATGTGCCCTATCAAAACAAAAACTGAAGTGGTAACTTCTGGATGATGTGTATAGTTCATCCTTCTCTATTTATTCAAGAATCACTAAGAAATATAAATATTTGAAGCAAAAACTCTGGTGGTATAAAATGAAGGGGGAGATTGATAATTTTGTATCTCGATGCTTGGTATGATAATAATTCAAGGCAGAATAATAGAAGTATAAGGTTATAATTCAACCATTTCCCATACTAGTATGTAAATATAAAAACATAACCATGGATTTTATTTTAGGAATCCCTAGGACACCTAAAGGTAATAATGTCATCTAGTTGGTAGTCAATTTCCTTACAAATTTAACACATTTCATTGCTATCAAGGAAGATTTATCTCTTAACCAACTCACCAAGATATACATAAGGGAAGTGGTAAGACTACATGGAGTTATACTCTCTATTATATTTGATCAAAATTCAAGTTTTACTTTGAGGTTTTAGATAATCCTTCAGCAAGCTTTGGATATATAACTAAGCTTTAGCACTGCATATCACCCTAAGATGGATGGTCAATCTGAAAGAACCATTCAAACTAAATAGGATATGTTGATATCATTTTCAATGTATTACCAATGATATTGTAACTAGAACCATTCCTAATGGAGTTATCATATAAAAACAGTTTCTATTTTAGCATTCAAATGACACCTTATGAGGCTTTGTATGGGAAGAGGTTTCAAACTCTAATATATTGGGATAAAGTTCTAGAGTGGAAGCTGATGGAACCTGATCTTATCTAATAAATAATATATAAGGATCAAACCATTCAACGTCATATGAAATCTGAAAAAAATTGACATAAAAGATATGCAGACAATCATCAATGAGACCTGGAGTTTGAGGTTGGAGACAAAGTGTTCCTTTGTATATCTGTGTGGAAGAAAGTTATGAGGTTTTGGAAGAAGGAAAAGCTTAATATTTGATACATAAACCCCTTTTAGATCCTTAATTGTATTAGAGAAGTGTCTTATCGACTACAACTTCCACCTAACCTATATCAAATACATGATGTATTTCATGTATCCCTCTTGAGAAAGTACATAAGAAACCCCTCACATGTACTGAATCCATAGTTGGTGCCATTAGAGAATGATCTTTCATATAAGAAGTAGTCAATGAAAATATTATATCATAGAGACAAAGTTCTATGAAACATGACAACCCACCTAGTTAAAGTATTTTGGTGGGACCACAAGTTTGAGGAAGTGACATGGGAACCATAAGAGGTTATGAAACAGAAGTTCCCTTGTCTATTTTAGTGTATAAAATGAAAATTTCAAGGGTGAAATTTTTGTAGGGGGAATAATGTAATGACCTGAACATTTATAAATGAAATTACTTTTTTAAAATTATGAAATTACTTATTAATAAATGAATTTATAGAAAACACATTCACTATTTTGGTTATTTTGGACTATTATATAGTCTTTCAAATTTAAATGACCATTAAGCATCATAACCATTGATAATATAGTTGTTGTGTTGTGACCATTAATATTATTATATTAAGGGTTATGATAAAGTCCATTTTACATAGACAAAAGAATCAATGGTCTCAATTAGTAGGATCATACCCTATGAATCCCATTTATCAAATCTTATGAGGGAGATAGCATCACTAGTCTTTTACCTTGACCAAGCCCAAGAAAACCTCACCATCACACACCTTACCCTTATGAAATTTGATGGTGTAATAAAGGGATATGTATATAGAACCTAACAGTATGAATTTTTATATTTTTTATTTTTAATAAAATAATGATTATATTTATATTTTATTATTACTTTATAATGGTTAAATAATAAAGTTTGATAAAAATTAGTTTTTGATATAATGAAACTTAAATTACATTTTTGGGAAATATATAATTTTAATTAAGACACTCTTTTTAAAGAATTAAATAATTCTTTAAACAAATTTTGTTTTAATAAAATGTTATTATTAAATAATATTTATTAAATATAAATTATAATTTAATTTTATGAAGTAAAATGTAATTTTTATAAGGGTTAGAACGCTATTATTGTCAAAAACCCAGTATTTTTCAATAAACGAGAATTTTTTATTTAAAGGTGTAAATTATCATGTTTATAGAATTATTTGATAAAATAAATATTATTTTTTAAATTATAATGTTGAAATTATCCAATAGTGAATTTTTCTTAATTTTCTGAGATGGATGGATTTTTTGGTAAAAATTAAATCTAGTATAATTATACAAATATAACATCATAAAATCACAAAAGTGATGTAATAAATACTATAAATAGTATATATGAACAAAATTGTGTTTCCCATTTAAAATAATGTGTTTTTGAAGTTATTTTATTAATTTTATAAACTTTTAATGAATCCTCCAAAACCTATATTATATTTTAAGGTTTTAAAATCAATTCTTTATAAACATTACTCGCTTCCACATCACTAAGGGAATTATTTTAATGTGTGTGGTTCTTATCATTATAAAATAATTAAAACCACTCCTCTTTGGTATAAAACATGGGAAAATCATAAGAAGATTTATGTTTTTGATTAATTTATGATATAGAGTCCAAAGCCTAAGTTTGGGAATTAATAAAGAATTATCCTCTCTTTTGTTATATAAACTCACCCAACCTCTTATTAATATTCACTAAAAACTATTAGAGCATAAATTTACTCTACCCTTCCCTATATATATCCCTCCCAAGGTTCCCCCAAGATCTTAATAATCCTCTACCAAGCTTGTAGAAGCGCCCTCTCAAGGTAAGGGATCCTCTCCTTATCTTGTTTATTCAAGCACCTTCTTTATGTCATGCCTTATAATTTCCAATTATTAAAGTTTGGATATATTTTTACACATACATCTTACTATCCATATTACTCTTAAGTAATTAGATATCCATTTTTCTCTCATTCACTCCTATAAACCATTATATACACCCATTATGCTGCTGAAATTATCCATCGATTTTCCATGCCAAACATTTGTGTAGTGAATACCCATATCCATTTCCACTCAAGTATATTCACCTATTTATAAATATCCTTAATTTATTATTAATTTAAATTTATGTGACCCAAACTCCTTAATTTTTGGGGTTAAAATTGATGAAATATATTCTTATGTTGTATGATCAATGTGGCACACTTATGCATGTACATGATATGAAAGTGACGGGTGGGCCTAGAATTATATAGCCCTACAATGAATTGGTTAATGATTTTATCTCATGAGATTAGATGTATGGTTCATTGAAGGTTATCCTAATCACACTATGTTATGCTGTCTTGGTGGTTATACTTGACTTATGTTTATGATGTCATGTTTTATGTTGTT
The DNA here is from genome assembly GCA_963277665.1 of Viscum album. Lineage (NCBI taxonomy): Eukaryota > Viridiplantae > Streptophyta > Magnoliopsida > Santalales > Viscaceae > Viscum > Viscum album. The sequence goes on along the minus strand of OY728119.1, from coordinate 286,343,467 downwards.
TCCACATTCCTATGTTGAATTTATATTATCATGTTATATCATTCCTCTTTGATCATGATTATGATTCTCACCCTTCTTATGTTACCTTGATATGACTCTTGGATCATATGTATTGTTTTACCTTTTTTTTTATTCCATTACTGGGCTTTATAGCTCACCACTTCTTATATACATCCTTAGGTTATCACATTCAGTTTTAAAAGATCTAAGGAATATAAAAGAATTTTTCAGAATTTTTAAATAATGATGTTGTACCCATGTTTCAATTTAATGTTCTATATACCTAATTTTACAAATATATTAGGCCTCGTGATCTTATAGGTTTGTATTAACTTTTATTTTATGTAATAAATCATGAATGAGGTGTAATAAAATATGGGTTGTCATAGGCTTATTTGATACCACCTACTGAAAATTGTGTATAGTTATTAACAATTCTAGTAACTATTTTTGTACAAGAATTTCTAGATTTATTATTACAAAAATTGATTTTATAATTGAAGTGTTATAGAAATAGGACACATGTCGCTTATTTTTTCATGCTTCTTTTCATAAGTGACAAGTGTTGTAAGAAATTTTCAATAAGTGTTAAAAGTGACAAGTGCTATAAATAGTTTAATTAAGTGTTGTCAAAAAGAAACAACGAGGTGTCTCAAATATCTTAAAAATCATTATTTACTAGTTGAAGGTAAATAAGGAGTTTGTTTCTGAGTTTATGTTTTCATTTTATATAAAAAAGTACTTTTTTATTTTTTTTTATTTTTTTTTCTTTCAAAAACTTATTTTTTAATCCTTTTTTCCCTCTCATGTGCATACTAAAAATATTCATGTTCATGTAATTTTTTGTATCATTTTATAGAATATTATAACAACTATAGATGATATTGACAACATATAAGTTTGATCACATCCACCACCATAGAACACAATGCAATGAAAGAAAATTACACTAAACGCGTAGGCTTTGATACTTGACCCCACAAATCCCCCCCCCCCCCGAAACCCAATCAACCTCACCACCAGTGGTGAGACTGATACTGACAACATATTTAGATTATAATATTAGATTTACTTATTTATTATTATTATAGGTGTACAATATGCATTTTCTTTATATTTTTATCTCTTATTTTCATGTTTTAACCCATGTGTTACTTTTAACTATATTATTAATATGTATGTTCAAGCCTCGTCATTGTTGGTTAGGCAGTAAAGATTTGAAAAGGTGGAGAGCATGTTGTGGTTATATCATCTTCAAATTTTTAAGGATAATAAAACCCTTTTTCTAAATAATTTAGGAGTATTTTTATGTGAAAAATATAAATTTTCAATAAAAATAAATGATTTAAAGGATTTATATAAAAATAAAATCACTATTAACTCTTTGGAATATTTTATGGAATGTTTTTGGAGTCAGGTTCTAAGTTAGCATGGAATTATAAGGCTTTTAGGGAATTGATATTGTTTTAATAAAAATATTAAATATATTATATTATGTGTGCTCACTATTTTTCTAAAATAATAAAATATCTCATGAACGGTGTCTTATATGGGAAATATGAGACCACTATTAGGTTTGGGATGCGGGATTTACCCTAGGTGTGAAGAAATTAAAATGGAAATTATATGTGTAATTAAATTTACTTAATTAATGCAACACCCTGAAATTATAAAATAAAAACATTGTATTCGATAGTGTATGCAACACGCAACACCATGCTTAGAAGAAAAGATAACACCCTGAGAATTTATGATATATTTATTTATAAATAAATTAAATATCCTCAATAGATTTCATTACACACAATACTGATTTTATCTTACGTTATATGCAACATTTATTTTATCTTTCCTTACACACAACACTGGGTTTATCTTGTGTTGTACGCAACACTGAGTTTAAACGAAACGTGACATATTATTAAAATATTATTATTTAATGTGATAGTTATCACCTAGTTGTTGGAATGTAAAATATGAATATGATTAAATAAATTAATAAAATATATATATTACACACATTCATTTGTTATTTATTTATTATAAATAAAATAATAATCATTTAAAATAAAAAAAGAAATGTTTTCTGAAAAACTGTATTTTTCTAAAAGGTGGTTTAATCGCACCTTGTGCGCATAATTTAAATTAATTTTTACCATTTTTAGAAAATTTATTTGAAAAAATAACCTTCATTTCTGAAATCATCATATATAAATTATTCTAGGGTGAATTGTTGAGATTTTTCTGAAAAGTTTCATTTTTTTGATGAATAGTGAAAATATTGAATTTTAATTGAAAACTATCTTTTCATTTAAATAATTTATAATGTTAAATTAAATTTTAAATTGGTTTAAAAGTAAAATTAGTATATATAAATTAATCCAATTTTAGTTCATTGTAATAGTTTTCATATTTAATTTTGATATAAAAACGTTGTAAACTTTTAGATATTTTCTCTTTAAAAACTCACTTTCTCATCATGTCTATGAGATTAATTCAAATTAAAGTTTGTCACTTATATGAATTAAATTTGTAAAAATGGATTAAATATTTTGAATCATTGTAATTTATAATTTATAATAATATAAACTTAATTTTTTACCTAAATGAATAGTGAAAATGGTAAAAATTAATTACCGTGATTAAGGTAAAAATGGATTTATTATAGGGGTTAAAATAAGATGATAAGGGTTAAAAATGACCTAAAAACTTTTACAACACTCATTTTTTGGAAATATTTTCATACTTATCTCTTCTAGGTTTGATAATATCCCATTCTAGAAACTTATGGCATGATAAAAACATGTGTATGATTGAATCTTTTCAAAAAATTACAAGTGTGTCGCTCACCTCACTTATAAAAGGTCACCTCCCCTCCTCTAATAGTCACACCTTAAAACCTATTTTTTCATCAAATATCTACCCAAATAACTTCCCAACTTTCTTTATATCATCATATAATCCTTATTTTGGGAATAAATACAACCTTGGAAGGATTTTGTGCGAACCTAAGAAGAATACCTGAAGAAGAGGTAATGTTATTCAATGAGTGTCTTTATTTTATTTCTTTCTCCACCTCCTTAAATTATTATTAAACCATGATGATATAATAAACTTGATATATTAAATTTTTTTGGATATTTTTATAATAATATAATGACCTACAACCATATCCACTTCCATCAAATGGGTTACGAAATCATCGTCCGTGTGTATGGTGGACTACCGCCTCGTGAACAGATGTCATTCATCCTTCCATTACCACCTTTAGTGGTTGGGTATGATGATGTATATAAAGTATATATGTGATATTTATAACATATTTATATCCCTTAATTAATTATATCATATATTTTTTTACCTTCCATTTCGTATGAGATACGATAACATCGCTCGTGTGTACAACAGACTACCGCCTCACAAAGCGATGTGATTCGTCTTTCATTAATACTTCACATAGAAGGTAAAGGGTAAATTTAATGATTATATGTGATATAAATTACATAATTATGATATTAATGACATATTTATAATTTTTTAATGATATTATATCATTTTATTTTTCACCTTTCCACTCACTTAAAGATGATAATATCGTTCGTGTACATGTGGACTACCGCCTTCACGAAGCGATGTGACTCACTTTTCATCAACACACCACGTGGATGATATATATAAGTATATAATATATTATATATCATATTATGATCATTATTTAAATATTTTATATTACTTGACTTCTTTCCATAATGATCATTGGAAAATGGAAACGTTACTCATGCGTACATACAACCTACTATCTCCAGGATCATAACATACATCATTTTTCATAACCATATTTAATTATTGGTTTTAAAAGTAAAATTGATGTAAAAAAATTATAATTATTTCATGATTTTTATTCTTAAGATTATGAAACTATGTAATATTTTCAAGAACCGGATCTTTAATGACAAAATGTGCATAAGAAAACAAGGAAATTAACACCTGAAATAATGAAAATAATGAAATATTATTAATGAACGGGCCATAAGATGTTATAAATGGATAACATGTGATATTATAAATAGTAATATGGATCTATTTTAAGTTAATAACATGTTTAAAACCACTATATGGGAGGTTTAAGAACATTCAATCAAATGGAAGCATGAGGTAAGGGATTTTTGTCTCGCTTTTTACTTCTATGTGACACATGCCATATTCATCACCTATTTATTTCATGGGGTATATATACCTCATATGAATGTATTTTATGGTTATTATGATTAAAATTATGTGGATTTATATATCCATTTTATGATCCCTCGTTCATGGGTCTTACGATTCAATATTGTGAAAGTGGTAAGGGTTTTAGGTTGCAATCTCATCATTTATCAGGATTGCTCATGATTATGCTTCCAATAATGAAATATTATGATTCATACCACAATAAAGTAATTAATATTATTCTTCTATGGTTATTTATGATATTTTAAATTAATAGTACAATTTTCTCACTCTTTGGTGCTTAAAATAATTAATAAGATGTTTTTAAAAAAATCCAACTTTATTTCCCTCTTCGGTCAGAAATTTGTTTTCTTCCAAAACCTTGTTTTCTAAAAATGTTGTCAAAAATATTTTAAAATTATCCAAATGATTTATTAATGACATTTATACCCATGTTTTACTTTTTTACAAAATTTATTTAAAGGAATATTCTTTTCATTTCCTAAATGATGCACTTTTATAACCTTTTTATAGTGCAAAAGGAATGTCATTTTTAACTTGTACAGAATTACTCGTCGTTATGAACATCATTTCTTTGAAGATTCCTTTGAAATTTTTCAAGGTTCTTTTTTTAAAAAAATCCAAATATTATATAAATTATAAGTTTTTTTAAAAGGTGATTTTCAAAATGAAAAGGATATTTTCCTCAAAAAAAATTAAAATATATTTTTAGGATATTTATATTCATCAACCCTTTAATGTACTTATGATACACTAGGGATGTGTTGTATTGATATTGTCCTTATTATTTTCTTGGATGATTTATGATTAGTTTAATTGAGGATATATAATTTTATTATCATTCACCATTTTACTTAAAATGGTTTGTGATTATGTTTATTGATTATGGTAAGTATCAACATTTCGTATGTTAGTTTTTTCAATACGAATGTTTATGTGTATTATGTTTCACCCATTTTATATGATGAATTCATTGGAGTTTATAAGTGAAGTGTGGATACCACTATAATCATTCGATGCATCGGTAGGTCTCGTGAGATAAACTAAATATGGTTTTGGTTGAGACCTTACCCGGTTTTATAGATTTCTTGGAACAATGTCTCAATGGTATTAGATATCTTAGAATGAAGCCTCAACAGTATTAGATGTCTTGGAATGAGGCATCGATAGTATGTTTTAGATGTCCATCATTATGAATTCAGTTATTGATATTTAATGTGATTATTATATTAGTTATAATATTAATGGTTAAGTTTCATGCTCATGTGATTATTTATACGAAACTATTTAATCAACATTTATTCCTTCCATATTATGATCAAGTTATTGATTAAATGGATTGTGTTTCATTTATTTACCTTTCCATATTGATTATGACTTATTTATTCATAGCTTCTATTGTATGCTTGCCCTTAATAAGCATCTTAGCTCACCCCTTTCTTATGTTTTATTTTTCCCAAGATACCAGGAAGTATTTTAGGATCGATATATAGGGATATGCTATGGGTAATAATGGTGTTCTCAATAAAATACTTTATTGTATTTTATGTTTTCAAATGTAAATGTTATTCAAGTATATATCTATTTTACCAAGACTAATAAAATATTCAGTCCTTCAAGATGTGATTCTTTGTATCTTATGCCAATGTAGTAAAGAAAACATTAAATCTAGTCTTTTAGAGTCAGGGTTATTACAATTAATGAGAGACATTTCTCCATGAGTGGATATTTATTGTGGGGTTAGATAATAATAGTAACATTATTACTTTTCCTATATAAATGTTATTGTGTGGTTAATTTATTAACTACAAAGTTTTAATGAAAGTCATTATTGAACTATTCATGGTGATAATGATGACATAGATTTAATAATGATGGAGATGAAATATTGTTGTTGTTATTATTAAATTGGGAAAATAATTTTTGTGTTATTAAACTAAAATATGTATACATATATATGTATGTTAAATATATATTTATATATGTGTGTGTGTGTGAGTGAGTGAGTGTTCGTGTATATATATATATATATATAATGTGTGTGTTTATATATGGGTTGAATAATTAAATGAATAACTATATATGTATATATACATGCAGTTATATATATGTATATATGGGTGTGTGTGTACGCATGAGTAATGCGTATATATATATATATGAGTTAAATATATATTTATTGGATGAATTTTAAGTTGTATTTAAGTAATTATTTAAATATTTTTAAAAGAAAAATTAAGGAAAAACTTTTAATGGTTTTTTTTGTGGTTCATGAATTAATAATTTAAGGGAAAAAATAAGTGTAATAAATGAAATGATTGTTTAATAAAAGTAATAGAAAAATAAAATTATAAAATGATATTTGGGGAGTCTCTCGAGGATGGCACATGCTGTAGGAATTCATCCTATTCTACACTCCTTTCTCTATCCCCCATACCTCTCTCTTTTTTTATTTTTATTTTTATTTTATTTTATTCTTACAAATGTTTATCTTAAATATATTTTGGTATGCTGATCGGATTGACACAATGTCAGTGTCGTTGGAATAGGTGTACCAATGTGACATGTGTATCCCTTATAGGTGGAGATATGATGATATCATGGAGTCATGTTGAGAATTCACTCAGGGCACTGGAAGCCAAGTATCGGGTTGCTCGACATATAATTTATTTACGAGTAGTACACTCAATACCTAGTTGATTTTTGAGTAGTGTGCTTGATTCCTAGTTGATTTGTGAGTGTAATACTCAATTCCTAGTTGATTTGTGAGGAAAATTTCATACTTGATATCGGAGATATGATTATACCATGGAACGTCGTGTTGTAGATGTACTTGATGCCTAGAAGCTAGGTATTTGTTTCTCAATGCATGTTTGATTTGAGAGGAGTGCACTTGATTTCTAATTGATTTGTGAGTAGTGTTCTTGATGCCTAGTTGATTTGTGATTGGCATACTTGATGCCTAGTTGATTTACGAGAAACATGTTATACTTGAGTCCCAGGAGAGAACTGAGTTGCATATATGCATGATGACATGATATTTTAAAGCAATAGGTGCACTAGCCTTGTGTCTAGTTTATGGTTACTTTTGATAACCTCTAGTTATCATTTTGGCATAGTGCCGAAGAGAGTATGGTTGGGGGTTTATGTTAGCTTGGTTAGCACACCACCACTCAATTTTTATTTTTATTTTTATTTGATTGTTATGCGTTGATTATTATTATGTCATACGCATGTATACTTGAGCACATAAGGATAAGGATGAATTAATGGTGCCCTAATAAGTCTTTTACTTACACCCTACTCGAGCATTTCAGTGTGCTTTTAGATTTCATGAGGGATCCAATGAATGGAAAGGTCCCTATGGTGAATTATTGAGATAAGGAGCGTGGAGTTGTTAGTGGGATAGGACGAACATCGGCAAGACCTTTAGTTGGTTTTTTATTTATTTATCTTCTTTATTTACTTTGTACAGTCTTACCACTTTTGGTAGTTGATTTATTTATTTTAAATACATATTATTTATTCAGTTATTTCACATGTTTACCATGGTGATTTATTATGTTAATTATTGTTTATTATTGTTCATATGACATGATACCGAGAGTATAGTTTCTCCATTGTCGGACTCATACTCTCACTGCTAGTCAACAAACTCTTGCGTATGGGGAGGCATGCATGAGGTCATGTGACACTCTAGCTCGAAGTCGGTGGTTTGGATCAAGATGTTACAAAATGGTATCAGATGACCAAAACTCACTAACTTGTTTTTTATCTTTGCCTTGATTTGGGACTTGTAGACAGGAGTTAGGATGGTTGAAACTTGAGCAAGGTAATTATGTGAGCATCTATCCAACACTGTATAATGGACCTTTGAGTTTCCATAAATATGAGAATATATGTTTTGTTTTTACAATTTATTAAAATCACCTTGGGTGATGCATATGATGCTGATATTTTGAGTGCATTCATACATCATGACTAGGCACATAGGTTCACATGTCATATATATAATTTTTGTTGTGATGCATAGTAATTTTTTAATTAAATGCTTTGATTTGTGATATCTATTTGGAATCATTTCTTTTTTATGATATATTTGTGTTATCATGTTGTTGTGATATATCTTTATTGGCATTGATTAATTAAACTAAGCATGTTGTTGTGTTATTATATACATGACAATTGTGACTAATTTGCGAGGATGTATTCCAAGGTTGGTGTTGGTAGAGGTATATCTTGGATTATAGGTAGACTCCTGAGATAACCTTGTGTGATCCCTTGGATTGGTTAAGATCTATTTATGTTCCTAATGTTCCTCCTACTATGGAGATGTGAGGAGAGTCTGATGCTCGAACTCAGGGACTTGAGTTGTTCGAACATGACCACTAGAGATAATTCTTGGGGATGAGAAGTATATAGGTGGGATTGTAACATTCTCAAATTTGTAAGGACAATAAAACCCTCTTTGTAAATAATTTATAATTATTTTTATGTAAAAATTTTAAATTTTCAACAAAAATAAATGATTTAAAGGCTTTATGAAAGGGTAAAAGCTATGTTAATACTTCAGAATATTCTATGAAATATATTTGGATTTAGAAACTGAGTTATCGTGGAATTATGAGGCCCGTAGAGGCTCTATGTTGTTTTAATAAAAATATTAAACATATTATATTATGTGTATGTGCTATTTTTCTAAAATAATGAAATATCACTTAAACGATGTCTCATATGGAAAATATAAAACCACCATTAGGTATGAGATGTGAGGTTTACCCTAGGTACAACATAATATTTTTTTGTGTTGGTAGTTTGGTCAAATCATTTGTGAGGATAATTTATTTAATATTTTTGTTATATGTTTTTTTGAAAATAATGGGATATCTTCTGAACGGTGTATCATTTGATAAATATAAAAGCACCGTTGGGTCAAGAATATGAGTTTTACCCAAGGCGTGATATAAATATTATGTGTTTCATGTGTTTAAATACATCTCACACAAGAGTAATAATAATTATATTATTATTATTATTTGTGTTAAATAAATTAAAATGGAAATTATATGTTTAATAAAATTCACTTAATTAATGAGCATCGTTTCTCCATGGGTGAATATTTATTATGAGGTTACATAATAATAGTAATATTATTACTTGTCCCTTATAAATTTTATTATTTGGTTAATTTATTAACTATATAATTTTAATGAAATTCATTGGTGAACTATTCATAGTGATAATGAAGACATAGATTTAATGATAATAAAAAAATATCATTGTTGTTGTTGTTAAATTAGGAAAACTATTTGTGTGTGATTAACTAAAATATATATACATATATATGTCATATAAATATGTGTGTGTGTGTGTGTCTATATATATGTTTTTGTACGCGCGCGCGAGTGTGTATATATATTGGTTAAATAATTAAACAGATAAATATATATGCATGTATATATGCAGGTGTATATATGTATATATGGGTGTGTGTGTGTGTGTGTGTGTGTGTAATGCATAAATATATGAGTTAAATATACTTAAAGGGTGGATTACAGCTGTCAACGACAACACGCATGCTTACAGAGAAACCTGACAAATAAACTCGCCTGGGGACTCGACCCCACGACCGACGCCCCAACCCCACCCCCACCCCCCCCCCCCCCATAACCCCAGCCTCCTACGGGGAGAATATGAGTTAATATATATTTATTGGATGACTTCTAAGTTATATTTAATTAATAATTTCAATATTTTTAAAATAAAAAATTAATGAAAAACATGTAATGTTTTTTTTAGGTTGAGCATGAATTAAAAATGTAAGGGGAAAATGAATAAAATTGTAACAAATGAATTGATTATTTAATGTAAGGAATACAAAAATAAAATTATAAAATTGCATTTGGAGAGTGGCGAAGGTGTTTTACACAGGAGGAATTCCACATATTCCACATGCCTCCCCCTCTCTCCTCGATCCCTCTCTCTTATAAGTTTTTTATTATTATTATATTTTATTTTATTTTATTCTTCTAAACTTTTATCTTCAATATCTTTTGGGATATTAATTGGATTGACACACCGTCATTGTCATTGGATTAATCTTGAAAAGTATAATTTTAATATTAAATTTGTTTCTAAAGGAAGGGATGTTATTTTTTCATATTTAATTTAATCCTTCTTTTTCTACATTTTAAAAAACAAAAATAGTGATAATTCTAAATCATGTCGAAATGAAAAATGATTCCAGGATTCGGTGGTACAATTGGACTCAGTTAGAGACCCTTATCATTGGAACACTATTTCATATAAGGTAGGAAATTTCTTACCTCTTGAGATCTTGTTTACACGTGTTGTCATGTTATATTTTATGTGTTTACATAATTGATATTCATGCATGATAAAGATCACATGTGTGTGTATAGTCAATGAGACCCATTGTGATTTCACAAGTGATATTAGTATAGAATTTGTCATGTTTGATTATTATCGCATGATGTTATGTTGTTTCTTTATTTCTCATGACACTACTGCAAATCGGACCTTTAATAGAGCTAGTAAAAAGGCTTTATTAGCACTATAGAAGCGCTGATAATGTAAACAATGTTAAAGGGTTGAATTTAACAACACTTTTTAGCACTATTAAAGGTCACCTTTAATGGAACTGATAAAGGGTATAAATATTTTTTCCACCCCCCCACCCGGCCCTTTATCAGTGCTTCCCCCACCCCTTTATTGGTGTTTTTTATACACCAATGCTTTTTTCCATTACACTATACTGTTTTGTTTTACATATTTTGATATATCTATATATTTCATTATATATTTTTATCCATATATATATATATATATATGTTTATATATATAGTTATATATATTTTTTAAAATATTTATTTATTTATATATTTTTTTAAAAATGGATATTAACTCTAAAAACCCTTAAAACACATAAAAACTTCAAGAAACTCTAAAAACCCTAAACCCCTAAAAACCATGCAATGGCCATAACATCTGATCCAGGAATATGTTTCAACTCCACAACCATTTAAATAAAATATAATGAAATTATATTTGATATGATATGTAGTACAGGCCGAACATACACTTGGATCAAAAGTTATAGCCATTTGAATTTTAAGAAACTGGGATTGACGATAAAAAACTCAGTTTTGGTGGCCATATGAAACTTTATGGGGTTTAAAAGTAGTAAAAATATCTTTATTCTCATCCTGAGACTATCTATGTTGTATAGATCATCATAGGCTTCGATTTGATATGTGGTAGATCCCAAACGGACACCCGAATCGAAAGTTATGGTTGTTTAAAGTTCGAGTTACATTTTCAAATTATTTTAGATATTTTATTAATTTTTTTTATTTTTGTTATCTTCAAATAGATATTAAATGACTACTAATTGTTAATAATAAGCAGATTATTAATTAAAAATATTTTTTAAAATTATTTTATCAGTTATTTCCACTGAATATCTTATATATTAAGTGTAAATGTAAATTTACCTTATCTAAAACATATTTTAAAATATATATATTATATTTATGTCAATATAAATATATGTATATATTATTTTTTTAAAAATATTTTTTTTGAAGTATACTTTTATCAGTGCTTGTAAAAGAGCGTTGATAAAGGGGAGTCTTTTATCAGCGCTTCTAAAAAACGTTGATAACCCCCCCCCCTTTATCAGTGCTTTTGTAGTGCTATTAAAGACGCCAATTGTCACGACCCCCTACCCACAAGGTGTACCCCTCCTGGGTTTGCAATGTGAGAATGGAGGTAGTGACCCCCAAGTCCCACCTCCAATAGGCCCCTGGTTAGCGACTAACACCAAGGGTATAATAAACACACAAATGGGAGGCATTACCCTCTAAGAGAACACATGCGAAAGAGAGAGATAAGACAAACACCAACCAACTCCAACTCAGAATGAAACATAAAAGAAATCTCATGTACACATATGTAATGTCATGAAAAACTACTACAACTGAGAGGAAAAACTACAAGTACCAAAGTAAAGTGAAAACAGCAGCAACCACGAAGCCCAAACAACTCCTGCAACCCCAAGCTAGTAGTAACCAGCCTGATCTCCAACTTGCTCCAGGTGACCTGAAAAATAGTTTATATATACATAAGGTGAGTATAATAGTATACTCATTAGGATCCTACTTAGAGCCTCTTGTGAAAAAGTAAATAAAACATACTAAATCGTAGTGAACAACAAGTGAAACTAACTCATCACCTAAACAGTTATACTAAGTTCACAGCCTCACCATGTCTACTCTCACCAAGAATCGCATACAAGATTATATAATATAATAAAGAATATCAAGGGTGCCCCGCTACCACTTCCCCACCAGTTTTCCTATTTTCCCCAATGTCATACATCCTAAGCATCTCTCTCCAAAAATACTTGCCCGTAGACACCTGGGAATAGCACCACAATATGAACCTCATGCAACAAAACCACCACATCCACGTAAGAAAAGTAACCAGGTAGTTTCCAGGATCCACCAAATCTGGAATAACATGTATCATATGTCGGGTATTAAACCTCAATACATTATAGCCCATACACCGAGTAAGGATTCTCGTTCCATTACAGCCTATACATGTTACACCTATAGTATTCCATAGAAAAATATATCCAGAATATATGAGTGTGAATAACCACAAGCCATTACAGCCCTCTATAAACATATATGGGGAAAACTAACCACTGTTCCTACCAGCACAAGTAACTACCAAGAGAAGAGAGTGGGGCCAAAGGGGGTAGTCATCCATCCATCCCCCCACCAGAATATTGGGGAAAACACCTCCCCAGGGCTCAGAATCCCCAGGGTGTCAGTTTCCATAACTGACGGGGTGGAGTAGCATATAGAAACACAAAAATTATAGAATATACTATAGCTCACAACCACACTATTGGCATAACTTAGTCTTAGAATCAACTGCAGCTAACATCTCTTGGACTCCCGGCTGCCACTTCTACGACTAGGTATCCTATAAGCACACAACCATTTAAAGAGATTTATTACATTACTTCATTACCTTTTTATTAGTTTCACTTTACATTAATTAATTATTTAAACATTAATTAACCATTAACAATTCCACATTATATTTCATTAGCATCACACCCAAAGTCCATTGTACCTTTAAATTGAAACCTCAACATTGCATCCCAGGAAGCTCCAACCCCATGGGTTAACATCATTTATTCAATCATTTATTAACAGAATTATTACATTCCCATATTATCAGGCATTATAGAAAAAAATTCTAAGCTACTAAACACAAGGGGACTCAACATGGTGGGTGGTTGAACTACCCATTGAGTCATTTCCATCTATAGTAAGAGTGTAGACACATACTCCCTTGAGAAGCTAAACAGGAAAAGCACGTGGCATACCCCACACGTCTTCGCCCCATTTGAATGGAGGGTAAGTAAGACCAGCTACCTTGAGCAGTGGGGAAAGTAAAGTAGATATAAAACCAACAAGATTCATCGATCATCCAAACATTCACATCCAACTCGTTTCATCATCTCTAGTGTCCTCCCAACACCCACATGCATAAACCGATGCATTTCGCCACTCTAGGCATCAACTGATTCTACAACCAATGGGCCCCCCTACCCCCACATATCACAACAGCCATCCAGGCTCACATCAAAACACAAGCAGCAGGAAAAGAACATCATATCAATTGGGTTCTTGTACCTTAAACTAGGCATCCAACCTTCAAATACAATGAGCTCTTACAGCTCCAAGCATAAGGCTCTTTTTCTTTACAAGCAAGAGCGTAACTCAGAACCCTATGAGGAATTATATTTTATCAAAAAATCAGTTCTTTAATCCATCTTGAATTAACCGATTCATTAATTGTAGGTTCCAACTATGGTAAACATAAATGAAAATCTATCATAGTTATCATAAATTGATTAAACATGCAAACTATATCAATTTGATTAACATCAAAATACAACAACAACAACTGGATTCATTTACATGGCTCTTTATCTTTGAAAAATAATTACAATTAATCCTAGTTTACGTTATTTACCAATTTTTTTCAAGAACAACATGCTAAAAAAAACCATAGATATCACACTATCTAGCAAAACAAGATGCAATAACATATGATCGATACCAATTTATTTATCTGGTTTAAATATTTATTATGTTAATTCTGTTGTGGTCTAGTGAATAAATCGTGCCAACTCTACGAATGCAGGTAAAATAATAGAGATGAAATGAATCCCATAACTCAAAAGTTTATTGATGTTCTTTATACGAGAACGATCCATACAATGGATTACGATTGTCTCCCCTGTGACAACATATATCGAAGATTGATTAATACTACTTGGTTGCACCAAAACAGGGGGTGCACATGCAGCAAGAAGAAAATTCAAGGGAAAATGATCTAAGGATTAAGGTTTTATCACACCACTCCAATGGGAAGAAAGGGAATGTTCGAGCATCTCGTACCAGGAAAAAAATAATTAAGAACAGTGGAGGAAGATATCTCTTCCCTTTAAAAGATTTAATGGAGCAGTGGTTTAAGATACAATGGATTTTCCTTTAGAAGAGTGTCAAATTCAACCATGGGGTTTGACCAAGAAAAGGCATCCCGAACCTTATGAAAATTAATATAGGAGTTATGGGCTTCGATCAGGCCTTAAATCCCTTAAAACAAGGCTTATAATGCATTTTTCGTCAAATAAAATGTTAAATCAGTGAAACTAGAAAAATATGGAAATTTGGAAAAGGAAAAGAAAATATAAAACAGTTCTGGAAACACTGTTCATGAGACAGTTTCTGTGACACCGTTTCTGTGACACTGTTTTTTTTTAACTATTTTTGTGACATCGTCTCTATGAGACAGTTTATGTGAGACACTCTTTGTGAGATAGTCTATGTGAGACACTCTCTGTGACACGGTCTTAGTGAGAGAGTCTCTGTGAGATAGTCTCTGTGAGACAGTCTTTGTGAGACAGTATATGTGAAAAAACCTCTGTGAGATGGTATCTGTGAGACGAGATCTGTGAGATAGTATCAGTGAGACAGTATCTCTGAGATAGTATTTGTGAGATAGTATCTGTGAGACAGTATGGAAATTTGGAAAGGTATTGGGTATAAGTCACCTTGACCTCCCAGAACACCTCAAACACCAAATTTCAGAAAAGGAATGGACCAGAGAGGTTCGGGCCATTACATAATATACCTCTCAAAACATTATCATCCTTGAGAGTCTAAAACCAAACCATATAGGAAGGGGTTCAAACAACCACCCATTGAGATACCTCTCAAAGAGAGCAAGCCGCAAAAATAAAAAAAAATCCATCTCATAAACATGAAAGTTCTCTCATCACAAACAAACATTTTTACATGAAAAGAGCTAAACATCAAACAACTCAGGGTACTGATCACGTATCTGCGGTTCACATTCCCAAGTACTCTCCTCCACGCCACCGTGTCACTACAATACATGAACCAAGGGGGTAGAATGCCCAAGCAACACCTTCTCTTTGCATTATTGGATCTCCATCGGCCACTCCTCGAATGTCGCATCATCATTAACATTGATCTCTCCCCAATCAATAATGTGAGAGTCACTATAAAGATAATTATAGGGCTGTGACACATGAAAAACATCTTGTATCCAACTCATCTATGGGGGAAGTGCCACTCGATACGCCACGACTCCAACACAATCCAACACCTCGAAAGGCCTAACAAACCAAGGAGACAACTTACTACCATGACCAAACCTTCACTGCCCGCGACGGGGAGTCACCTTCAGAAACACATGATCCCCAACATCAAAATCCAAAGGTATCCACCTTTGATCGGCATATGATTTATGATAATCATGCACTGTCTTCATCCTCTCAAGAATCACTCGAACCATCTCTGTCGTATTCTGCACTAGTTCTAGTCTGAGAATTGGTGACTCTCCGACCCCATTCCAGCACAATGGGGAGTGGAAAGGTCAGTCATACAAGTATTCAAACAGCACCATACCGATGGTGGAGTGAAAACTAGTGTTGTAAGAAAACTCCACCAAGTGTAAGTGCCTCATCCACGAATCTCCAAAATTCAGGACATAAGAGCACAACATTTCTTCAAGAGTCTGTATAGTCTACTCTGTCTAACCATCTGTCTGCGAATGAAAAGCAGTGTTAAGGCATATTTGAGAATCAAAAGCATGCTAGAGACCTCTCCACACCCTAGAGGTAAAATGAGGAACTCGATCAGAAATGATCATCCTCGGGACTCCGTGGAGTATCACCACCTCCTCCAGATACTGCCTCGACAAAACTTCAACTGATCTCGACTCCTTGATTTCTATAAAGTGGGATGATTTTTTTAAACAATCCACTACCACCCAAATAGTGTCATGTCCTTCCTGAGCTCGAGGTAAACTAGTAACAAATTCCATTGAGATTTCCTCCCACTTACATTGAAGAATATCTAATGATTGGAGAAAACCACTAGGGACATGGTTCTCTACCTTCACCTTCTGAAATACCAAACATCGAGACACAAACTCCACAACTGCACGCATCATCCTAGGCCACAAAAACTGACTCCTCAAGTCTCGGTACATCTTTTTCACACCAGGATGCACCGCTAAAGGCAAACTATGGAACTCTTTAAGAACCTTCTCACACATTTCCAAAGGAAAAAAATAGCCTTCTGTGATATAACACTCGGTGTTGTTCATCCTCAGACCAATCATCAGGGGCCTCACCACAAAAAAATCGGTCTCTCCAGACATTCACCTTTAGATCCCCCAACTGGGACTCTTCCACCTACTATGCTAGAGATGACTGCACCGTCATCTGAAAAATAAAAACTTTGCCCCAAACTTCTCCCATATCGATATGTAATGCTGGAAGTTCTTCCATCACTCTCCAAGAATTAATATATTCACGCATTTCATCACTACGTGACTTCCTACTCAGCGCATCAGCTACAACATTCCCCTTTCTGGGGGTATATGATATTTCAAAGTCATATTCTTATAAAAACTCTATCCACCGACGTTGCCTCAATTTCAAGTCACACTAGGAGAAAACATACCCCGGGATCTTATGATCGGTGAAAACTATAAAGTGCTTGTCAATGAGGTAATGTATCCATGACTTTAGAGCAAACACCACTGCCACAAACTCAAGATTATGGGTGGAATAGTTACGTTCGTGGGGACGCAACTGCCGAGACCCATAAGAAACAACTAATATATACTGAATTATAACATAGAATAACCTTAGATGTGAATCATCATATAAAATATAAAATTTAACTCCCTCTGCTGGAAAAAAAATAACTGGATCACTTACCAACTTCTCCTTAAGATACTCGAAAGCTTCCTAAAACTGATCAGTCCACACAAACGCTTGATCCTTCCTAGTCAATGTTTTCTTAGGAGTTTCAACCTGAGATAAATCAGCTACGAACCTCTTGTAGTAGATTGTGAGACCAAGGAAACTTTACACCTATTCCACTATATTGGGGGATTCCCAATACACAACTGCTTATATATTTTATGGATCCATAGCTACTCCCTGATAAGACATAACATGACCCAAGAAATGGAATTTTCAAGCCCAAAACTCACACTTCAACAAATTACCAAATAGTTGATGCTAACGAAGAACTCCCAAAATGGTGTGTTGATGCTCTTCATGCTCCTCCTCATATTTGAATTTCACAAGGATGTCGTTGATGAAAACCACCACAAACTTATCCAAGAACTCACAGAACGCAACATTCATCAATCCCATGAACACATCTGGAGCATTTGTCACACCGAACGGCATTACAATGAACTCTTAATGCCCATGATGACAATGGAAAGAAATATTTGGGATATCCTCATCCTTCACATGAATCTGATGATATCCTGACCAAAAGTAGATCTTTGAGAACCAAATTTCACCCTTCAGTTGATCAAATAAATCATAAATCCATGGAAGAGGATCGTGATTCTTCACTGTCACTTTGGTTAAGCGATGATAATTGATACACAACCGCAAAATATCATCATCCTTCTTCACGAACAAAACCGGTGCACCCCACGGTGACACATTCGGCCGAACAAAACCACACTGTAACATACCATCAATATGTATACATATCTCTCATAACTTAGAAGGGTCCATCCTATATAGGGACATAGATATAAGAGACGCTCCTGGTTGTAGATCAATCCCAAACTCGATCTCTCATCGAGGGGGTAGTGCTACAACCTCTTCTGGAAAGACATCAGGGTACTCTTCTATGACCCTGGGAAATGCCAACTACTGAACCTCCAAAGAACTCAGCATCAGCTCATCCATCAAGGATGATAAGGATGGAACATGCCTCTGACCCATCTGAGGGTCTCGCTCGCCAACAAATATCGTTGGATCTCCATCAGCATTGAATAAAACCACCTACCTCCTGAAGTAATTCATGATAGCCTACACCAAATACAACCAATCCATGCTGAGGATGACATTATATGGTTGTATCTGTAAACATAGGAAATATCCCCAAGAGAAATGATGCCCCAGCACTAGCTCATAGTCTCTACATACTTTAAACAAGTCAGCTCGACCTCCAACTGGCATAGTCAACGCCAAGGGCACTAGAAGCCTCTCTACCTCAAGTCCCAAAGCATGGACAAGGGCATGTGATATTAAGGATTTTTTCACTACTGAATCAAACAAGGCATACACCCAAGTAGAAAATAAGAAAAGGGTACCTCGAATGACATCTGGATTGCCTATCGTTGGAAATGCTAAAGCATGAATCTGACCACGACCTCCTCCATGAACTATCTAACCCTGATGATGACCACCACCACAGTCGCGCTCTACTCTCTGAGGATGGGGAGCATCATGGGGTTGTCCTCTGTCTGCCCCATCTATCCTCTGTTGATCCAAATTCGGTGCAACCTGCTGTTGCTTCAGTTGGAACTGCCTCAATGGATGAACCTGGAGCGGAACACCTGGCACATGATGACTTCTTTGAAAGGTCGGGCACTCTCACTGCTGATGACCTCGACCACCACAAGAAAAATAAGCATTTGATCCCTTGGCATAGTCCTGAGAGTCGTTGTCCCCCAAGGAACGAGATGTTAAGGGTTGGGACCTACCCCAGCCGAACGGAAACTCTTCTGCCCTGAAAACCGAGAACCCCTAGCCACATCTCTACTTCATGAGGAATCATGATGACTCCCCTATTATGATGATCCGGTTCTGGATAATGTCCTCTCGATGACCTCTTCCCTCACTAGCACCTCAAGATATGTCTTTAGAATAAACAGGGTGACCTGGCACTGGATCTCTAGATGCAAAGCCTCCTTGAAATGCCTTGCTCTGGCCTCCTTATCTGGAAATAGGTCTGAAGCATATCGTAAAAGGTTCTTGAAATATATTCCAAAATCTTGTACACTAAAGCTCCCCAATCAAAGGCTAATAATCTTATGGAAACTAGACGCCTTCACGGTCAAAGAAAAAAACTCAACTCTGAACTTGTCTCAGAATTCCTCCCTTGAGATCGCCAACTCTGCGCGATCCCTGAGGAACAAGAACCACCACAACCTCACTGCTCCACACAACATCGTCATAACCAAATACACTCAGTGTTCCTTCTGAGAATGGATCAAACTAAATCCTATCTTAACCTCCTCTAACTAGTATTTTGTGACTGTATCTGAAACAGAGCCCTCGTACTTCTTTAGACTCTGGTGCTGAAACTCTCGAAGTGTCCTCCTCTAAGTGTCGTCGTTGTCAACCTCTACCCTGCGGTAATCTATTGGCACAGCCTTCTGTACATCTTCTATGCAAACCTGACAAGGACGTCAACCTAGATTCATACCTAAAAAATAAAAAACAGTTAAAGCTCCTAAACTTGGAATATAGAAGACTCAACATTAATTAATTAATTTTTTTATTTTAATCATTTTTGGTTAACCTATCTCAAGGTCTATCCATTTAAATACAAGTACAAAGAATAATTATTAAAGGTCCTTTCCTAGATCTCTACCC
Source organism: Viscum album (assembly GCA_963277665.1). Classification (NCBI taxonomy): domain Eukaryota; kingdom Viridiplantae; phylum Streptophyta; class Magnoliopsida; order Santalales; family Viscaceae; genus Viscum; species Viscum album. The sequence continues at coordinate 286,323,180 of OY728119.1, read as the reverse complement.
TACAACTAGTATCACCTCAATTAGTAGCCACTGAAAACTTAAAGGTCCATGCAACAGATCACAGGGGGGCCTAAACGCCTATGTCCCAGCCGGTCTCTAGTGTTTACATCACTTGATAAACTTAACTAACATTGTTTCCCTACCAACCCATGCAACCTCACCTGTTCCTAACACCAAACTCCATCATATCCTTCAACCAGACCTCTAATACCACTCTGTCATGACCCCCTCCCCACAAGGTGTGCCCCTCCTGGGTCGTCAATGTGAGAAGGGAGGTAGTGACCCCCGAGTCCTGCCTCCAGTAGGACCCAGGTTGGCGACTAGCACTGAGGGTATAGTAAACACACATATGGGAGGCATTACCCTCTAAGAGAACACATGCGAAAGAGAGAGATAATACATACACCAACTAACTCCAACTTAGAAAAAATATAAAAGAAATACTAATTACACATATGTAATGCCATGAAAAACTATTACAACTGAGAGGAAAAACTGCAAGTACCAAAGGAAAGTAAAAACAACAGCAACCACGAAGCTTGAATAGATCGTTCAACCCAAAGATAGTAGTAACCAGCCTGATCTTCAACCTGCTCCAAGTGGCTTGAAAAACAATTTATATATACATAGGGTGAGTATAAAATTATACTCATTAGGATCCTCCCCAGAGCCTCCTGTGCAAAAGTAAAGAAAGCATGCTAAAGCACAGTGAACAACAAGTGAAACTAAATCATCACCTAAATCGGTATACTAAGTTCCTAACCTCACCATGGCTACTCTAACCAAGTATCGCATACAATATTATATAATATAATAAAGAATATCAAGGTTACCCCGCTACCACTTCCCCACTGGTTTTCCACTTTTCCCCAACGTCGAACGTCCTAAGCATATCTCTCCAAAAATGATTGCCCGCAGATACCTCGACATAGAACCACAACATGAACCTCATGAAACAAAACCACCATTTCCACGTAAGTAAAGTAACCAGGTAGTTTTCGGGATCCACCACAACTCGCACAACGTGTATCATACATCGGGTATTAAACATCAAGCCATTATAGCCCATACACTGAGTAAGGATCCTCAAGCCATTACAGCCTATACACGTTACACCTATAGTAGTCCATAGAAAACTATATCCAGAATATATGAGTGTGAATAAAAATAATCTATTACATCCCTCTACACACATATATGGGGAAAACTAAACATTGTGCCTACCATCACAAGTAACTACCAAGAGAAGAGAGTGGGGCCAAAGGGGGTAGTCAACCATCCATCCTCCCACCGAAATATTAGGGAAAACACCCCCCCCCCCTAGGGTTCAAAATCCCTAGGGTGTCAATTTTCATAACTGGTGGGGTGGAGTAGTGTATAGAAACACAAAAATTAGAGAATATATTATAGTTCACAGTCACACTATAGTCATAACCTAGTCTTTGAATCAACTACAGCTAACATTTCTCGGACTCCCAACTACCACTTCTAAGACTAGGTATCCTATAAGCACACAGCCATTTAAATAGATTTATTACATTACTTCATTCCCTTTTTATCAGTTTTACTTTATGTTAATTAATTATTTAAACATTAATTAACCATTAACAATTCCACATTATATTTCATTAGTATCACACCCAAAGTCCATTGTTCCTTTAAATTGAAACCTCAGCATTGCGTCCCAGCAAGATCCAACCCCATGGGTTAACATCATTTATTCAATCATTTATTAACAGTATTATTACATTCACATATTACCATGCATTCTAGAAAAATATTCTAAGCTATCAAACACAAGGGGGCTCAACATGGTGGGTAGTTGAACTACCTGTCAAGTCATTGCCACCTATAGCAAGAGAGTAGACCCATCCTACCTTGAGAATATAAACACGGAAAGCATTTTTCATACCCCGCACGTCTTCACCCCTTTTTGGAAGGAGGGTAAGAAAGACCAACTGCCTTGAGCAATGGGGAAAGTAAAGAAGATATACAACCAATAAGATTCATCTATCATTCAAACATTTACATCCAACATGTTTCATCATCTCTGGTGTCTTACCGACACCCACATGCATAAACTGATGCATTTCGCCACTCTAGGCGTCAACTGCTGCCACAACCAATGGGCCTCCCTGCCCCCACATATCACAACAGCCATCCAAGATCATATCACAACACAAGTATCAAGAAAACAAACATCATATCAATTGGTCTCTTGGCCCATAAACAAGGCATCCAACCTTCAAACACAATGAGCTCTCACATCTCCAAGCATAATGATCTTGGCCTTTACAAGCAAGAGGGTAAATCAGAACCCTACAAGGAATTATCTTTTATCAAACAATCAATTATTTAATACATATTAAATTAACCGTTTCATTAATATTAGGTTCCAACTATGGAAAACATAAATGGAAAGCTATCATAGTTATCACAAATTGATTAAACATGCTTATTGTATCAATTTTATTGACATCAAAATACAACAACAACGACCAGATTCATTTACATGCCTCTTTATCTTTGAAAAATAATTACAATTAATACCAATTTACGTTATTTACCAATTTCTGTCAAGAATAACATGATAAACAAAGAAATCATAGATATCACGCTATCTAGAAAAACAAGAGGCAATAATATACGATCAATACCAATTGATTTATCTGGTTCAAATATTTATTATATCAATTTTGTTTTGGTCTAGTGGATAAATCATGCTAACTCTATGAATGTACGTAAAATAATAGAGAAGAAATGAATACCCTACCTCAAAAGGTTATTGATATTCTTTATACGAGAATCATTCACACAATGGCTTACGATCGCCTCCCCCGTGACAACTTATATCGGGGATTGATCGGTACTTCTTGGTTGCACCAAAACAGGGGGTGCGCATGCAGTAGGAAGAAACATCAAAGGGAAATGATCCAAGGATTAAGGTTTGATCATACCACTCCTATGGGAAGGAAGGAAAGGTTTGAGCATCACATACCAGGAAACAATAATGAAGAACAGGGGAGGAAGATATCTCATCCCTTTAGAAGATTTAACAGAGCAGCGCTTTAAGATATGATGGATTTTCCATTAAAAGAGGGTCACATTAAACCACACAGTTTGACCAAGTAAAGGCATCCCAAACCTTAGGAAATTAATATAGGAGTATGGGATTTGAATCGGTCTTAAATCCCTTAAAACAAGGTTTTAATGCATTTTTCGTCAAAGAAAATGTTAAATCGGTGAAAATGGAAAAATCTGGAAATTTGGAAAAGGAAATATGAAATAGTTCTGGAAACACTATTTATGAGATAGTTTCTGTGACACCATTTATTTGGCACCATTTATATGACACCATTTCTGTGACACTATTTCTGCGACACCGTTTTGGAGACTCTGTTTCTGCGACACCGTTTCTGCGACACCATTTTTGCGACATTGTTTTTGTGACACTGTTTCTACGACACCATTTCTATGACACCGTTTCTACGACACCGTTTCTGTGAGACAGTCTTCATGAGACAGTCTCTATGAGATAGTCTCTGTGAGACAGTATGGAAATTTGGAAAAGTGTTGGGTATAAGTCACTTTGACCTCCCAGAACACCTCAAACACTAGATTTCAGTAAAGTAATGGACCAGATATGTTTGGGCTATTACACCAATTAATAACACTAAAAAAGCATTTTCAACAACCACCTTTAACAGCGCTTATTTTAGCATTGGAAAATGGGGTCTTTAACAGAATTTTTAGCTAGCGCTGTTGAAACCCTAACATTGGATAAATAAATTTTTGTAGTGGTGTGGTGATATATTAGGATATGTTTTTAAATGTATGTTCTACATTATATGTATGTTACCTTACTTTGGAGGTGTCATTCTTGGTGCTCAGAACAGATGGACCATTATGACATGTTTATCCCTCAAAGGGAGAGTGTGCTTGACTTGCATAAATGATGAAAATAGACCTATGCACGGGGTAGGTATACAATTATATCATGGAGTCATGTTGAGGATGCACTTAGGGCACTAGAAGCCAAGTATCGGGTTGCTCAGTATATAGTGGATTTGCAAGTAGTGCACTCGACACCTAGTTGATTTGTGAGTAGCATACTCGATGCCTAGTTGATTTGCGAGTGGCATACTAGATATCTAATTGATTTGCGAGTGAAACGTCGTACTTGAGATAGAGATACGATAGTACCATGAAACTGTAAGAGTTGGTTTCCTAGAACCAACTGTTTGTACATTGATTACATTGAAATTTAATGTATTTAAATATTAAACATATTATTACATATTTTTCATTGTTATGCATGACTATGATGTAATAATGTCCTAGAGTATATGTTTCATTGATAAGGTCATGGTAGTTCTTCGCTATGATGAGAACCTTGAAATGCTACAACAATATTCTTAAATATAGTTCTATAGTTGGATGACATATTATGGTGTGACACATAACATGTAGACTATCAGGTGTGAGTACTCGTAAGCAGATGAGACTTCCTTACATGAAGTTCTCACTTGGTAATCTCCAAGACAAGAGATTATGAGAACAGACTCGCCGGTAGGAATTCCGCATGTTTTGGTGTCATTGTATATTTCTATCTATGAGCATGTGTAATGATCCTTATACTTTAAGATTATCATTAATATGTATCACGACTTGCGCATTTTGATTTACTGACAAAAACCGTCATGTAGATAGTTGGCGGGAAGTAGGGTGTGTTAGGTGTGTCACGAGTGGCATGTTATTAATGGATAAGTCGAGGAAGGATTTGTCCCTTCCATTTATGGAAGTTTATATCTTGGACCTTTGATTGAAATAGAACCGTCACACAAAATTACATGGTCATGGTGTAACGATGAGTTTATTTCAGGTAGTCAAAGAACAACGTATCAAGCATAAAAGTTGATGACACTATCATGAAACCTACTTGATGAGATATTGCAAGAAAGGGATTATATTACAAATTGATCATTTGTATGTTGATGTTGTTTTTGTGACTTTAAGTTCTTTCTCTTGGGTGCCTTGACCCATTGCTAGATGGTACTCTTGGACTTTAGGAAAGCTTGTTTAATGGCAATGAGAAAAAATCCTAGAGGGTCACACACTAAGTGTTTCTGGTGGTCTCAGTTAAATTCTATTTGAATTTAATTAATAAATAGTATTCTCAAGTTAATGGAATAATTTTATTCAAGTTAAAATTATTTCATAAATTAAATAAATTTTTATTCACCGGATTGTGGGTAAAATTTATTTATTTATTTTATTTAACATTTAATATATATTTATTTACTAATTTGTAAATAAAATATTTATTTAAGAGAATAAATTATTTATTTATTTATTTGGGTGTTCAATAAATGGAAGTGGAGTTCGAGAGGACCAAGACTGGTTTGTTAGTAAAATAATTATTTGCAATATGATAAATAATTATTTAACTAGTTGGCACAAATTAAATTAAAGCTACTATTATTTTGTGACGCGGAATTTTATTTATAATTCTATTTTGCGCAAGTTTTCACACCATAAATAATGGTGTGATATTATTATTAATAGCATGGTTTTTCCCTAAGGTTATGAATGTATTTAATTATTTTTACGCAATTAAATATTGTAAATGAAGCCCCATGTCAATTAATAGACACATACGTCTATTGTGCCAGGTACTAAACTACACACCCGGTGAATTGAGAATTGTTGAGCTAAATAATTTCTCTCTCGAATCTTATTCCCACCCCTCTCAAGAATGAGTGACATTCTTTAAGGTTGAAGAACAAGCAATCAATAACGACCAATACAAGACACTCACTTCACCACGCTAGCACCCGGAGAACGAGCGGTGTCGATCAGAGGCCATCAGAGCACGTGTGGATCACCTCTAGAGGGATTCTAGTTTGGATCCTTACAAGTGCAATGATATAATCTGGAAGGGTCATTCCGAACGATCAACATCATCAACGGAGAAAATACCGAAGATCCAGGTATTATTTTCTTTATGAAATTCATTAAATTAATTATAAACATGATGTGCAAGTTCCTCTCTAAAGGTTTCGGGCCTCTTCCTTGTTTATCTAAATCTTTGATTATATTTCATGGAGACTAGCATTCATCATCGTATTGATCCCAGAATAATCATTGATCATAGTAAAAAACAAAGTTGGGTGCCAACCCAACCACGCTTCTGATGCGCCTAGAACCTTTAAGTGGTATCAGAGTAGTTACATTATAGTTTATAATTATATAAATATTTTGTTGATTACTTAATCATTTAATAATTTAGTTATTTCAATTCAAGTTAATCATTATGAAAATATGAATCTCGATATTTATTCCTCCTCTTTCATTTCTTGTTCACCTTATAGAAATGATCTTTTCTTTTAATTTTGATTAAAATAAAATAGAGGATCTCATCTGTAGGTGCTAAAGTTTCCTGGTCGTACAACACCAGAACACACGACGTGTATTCAGCAGTACATTCCATGTAGTCAAGATTCAATGCATCGGACCGGTCCTCTAAACCAAGCTGTTTGTTGGAGTCTTTCTATGTCTTAAATGACTCCATTTGTTGACTAGAAACAGGTGGCACATAGTTTCCAGATTACACGCTTTATAGTCCACTGGACACGACGTGTAGTCCCTTCGGGTTAGGATTAGACCATGTACCCTGTACATGGCTTTCCCAACTAGAAACCGTGTAATGTGGATACTACACAGTGTGTGGCCCACTAAATACACTATGTACTCCAAAGATTTCTGAAGTACACTCACATGTTGTTTCCCCGAGCGTGTACTTCATATGGACGGTGAAAAATAGTACACGTTGTGTAGTTGGAACTACACGATGTGTACTCATCCAAATTAAATATAATTATTAAAATTTATTATTATATTATACAAACCCTTAAGACATGTACCATCGTGCGGGAGTAAAGCCAAGGCACAACACATGATAGGTGTTTTATATATGTGTATTTAATTTAACATCTGCATAATATTCATTTCTACTCATTGGGTAGTTATGAATAAGAATTCATCGGGTTGCCTCCAAGGTACAAGTTACATACAAAGATAATTTTTAATGAATTTATTTTTTTAAAATTATGATGGATGAGAATATCAAGGAAATTCAGAAAAAGGGTTTAAGATATAAGTATTGATTAATTAAAGATGATAATTAATTGATTCGAGTGTGATTTATCTTAAACAAGAATGATTAAAGAATTGAATGATAGTTTTATTTATTCTTAAACATAGTTGCATGTATATGGATGATCATAAGCTAGACCAAGACCTTTGTATGTGGATGGTTTCTTTTAATTTATTTATTTAAATTAATTTTTTTGGCATGCGAGCCATCTCTCCTCATTAATATATAGGGCATGAATGCCCATAGTTTCTTTTATGTAAACTCCCTTTTATCCCTAACCTACGTGTGAGTTTAAAAGTATATGTAATGGATGGAACTCCCAAGTTAGAGGAGGCGGTTTAAGCTGGAGACAAGGTGAAATCAATCCCAGGAGATATAGAGGTGGACAGGTGGAAAGCTGTAAACACAAACCTAAAAGGTTCAAGGTATTTATCCCCTAGGTCAGGGTTAGTTTATCAACCGCTGGATAAACTAACCATTAGAAAATCTCATGATCATTCTATTTTCATTATTTTATTTCTTTCAGATGCATGTTTTATCATTATGGATGTGTTATCACGATCCCATAATTAATGAATTAAACAAGCATGCAAGATGGAATTAAAATAAACCAAGATTATGCGTAAATATTATCAAGACATGGTTAATCACTTAAGTAAGTTCCAATTAATATTAATAATCATGTGATAATGATAATAAGCAATTCACACATAAGAGATAAAAATTCCTCAAATAAAATATTAAGTCACACCAAGCCTTCTATTACTTGATTAAGGGAAAACTCAATAAAATTATGTGTTTGACCAACCCTTTTTGGGATACTTACTTTTATACAGGAAGTCCTTATGAAAGATTTCGAGTTGACTTAACTATATTATATCAAGAGGAGTATACCTTGCTGGACATGGTGTAATATTAGATGCAAGAGTTGAGGAAATCCAAAGTCATGATTTCAGGATTGGGGAGTCCACTCAACAGATCAAGGAGCTGCATGCCCACAGTTGGAAAAAACCTACCTACCTAAATACCTTCCAATAGCTTGACCAATCCTTGTTGGGGTTATGCGAAGGGGAATATGGACCCTTTCCACTAGAATGTCATAGAAACTGGACATTCTGAGTTCAATGGTGAGGGCCATTGGGACTTGATAAAATAGTGGGAGACTTAATAGATTTTATTATTTCTCATAAAATGTAATCAAGAAAGTACTAATGATCTACTCTTTTAATAATAGAATAAAAATGACATGCTCTTCAACCACACTATCCCTACGATCAATTCTGGATAAAGACAACATCCTCACCAGCAGTAACTTCCAGAAATGGTTTAGATGCCTTCGGGTTATCCTACGCCATGAACAGAAGTATTACGTGTTGGAGTCATCATTACTTGATCTGCCTACCAAAGAAGCGAGTGATGAGTATTTTCTGGTCTATGAGAAACATATGAACAACACAGTCGATGTTCAATGTTTGATGTTATCATCAATGTCTAGTGAGCTCATGAAGTCTCGTGAAAACATGGATGCTTATAGCATGCTCAAGAACCTATGTGGTCTTTACTAGGAGAGAGAAAGACATGAAAGGTTTGAGATCTCTAAGGCACTCTTTCAGAGTAAGCTTGGAGAAGGTTCCCTAGTTGGGCCTCATGTAGTCAAGCCCATTGGCTACATTGAGCGCCTGGAGGTTCTAGAGTTTAAACTCCCCAAAGAACTGGGAATCGATCTCATTCTTGCATCACTCCCTCAGTGCTTCTCTAAATTTGTTTTCAATTTCAATATGAACAACATTGAGAAGTATCTATCTGATCTTATTATCCTAATTCTCCAAGTGGACAATGATATGAAGCGTGAAAAGCCTTATATCCTTATGGTGAATAAGAGGAAAGGGAAGGTGAAGAGATTTAAGCCCAAAAATTCTTCACGACCTTCCAAGAAAAGGAAGATCAAAGGGGAGGCAAGGGAACAGGAGGTTGTTTATTTTTCATGTGGCAAGAAGGGCCACTGAAAGAAGAATTGCACACAGCCTAAGAAGCAAGGGGAAGCTTCAGGTATATTTGTTATCAAATGCAATCTATCTATTTCTACAAATTGGGTATTATATATATCTTGTGGTGCTCACATATGTATCCAAATATAGGAACCAAGTAGATTCAGAAAGATTGACCGAGTAGAGGTAGATCTACAATCATCCAACGGAGCCAGACTTGCTGTTGTAGCTGTCAGGGACTACCACCTCACGTTGCCAACTGGGATGATCTTGGTGTTAAAGGGTTGTTATTATGTGTCATATTTTACTAAAAACATTATTTATGTATCCAGATTAGATATGGATGGATTTGTTTTCAATTTTGGAAATGAATGTTTCTTATTTTATAAACATAGCATTTATTTTGGTAAGGCACATTTATACAACGATATTTACATGTTGGATTACACAAACCAAGTAATGGAAATCGATAACAAAGATACTTCACATGACTCATACCACACCCAACTTTGGCATCACCGGCTAGGTTATGTAAATGAGAAACGCTTGACAAAGTTACATTAAGATAGATATTTAGATTCTTTCGAACTAAAACCACTTGGCGCATATCATGCATGTTTACAAGGAAAAATGACCAAATCCCTATTTAGTGGGAAAGGTGAAAGGGATAAAGAACTTCTTGAATTGGTTCATATTGATGTGTGTGGACCATTTCCAATTGAAGCAAGGGGAGGGTACACATACTTCATCACTTTTACTGGTGATTTTAGTAGATATAGATACATATACTTAATGAGGTATAAGTCTGATTCTTTTGATAAGTTCAAAGAATACAAGAATGAAGTTGAGAACCAACTTGGTAAGAAGATTAAGAAACTCTTCTCAGACCAAGGTGAAGAATATATTAATCAAGACTTCATTGATCACTTACGGGAGTTTGGGATACTATCCGAACTTACTCCTCCATACACGCCCCAGTGTAATGGTGTGAGAAAAAGGAGGAACCGTACCCTATTGGACATGGTGAGATCAATGATGAGTCATGCGAGTCTTCTATTATCCTTTTGGGGATATTCGTTACAAACAGCAGCGCACATACTAAACCAAGTACCAACTAAATCGATAAATGGTATTTTATACGAGTTCTGGAGTGGAAATAAAGCCATATTATCATATTTATATTTGTGGGGAAGCGATGCATTTGTTAAGGCATCTTTATGTCACGGGATGAGCGTCTCAGCATAGCAGTTCGCCTGTGCGGCACCCCAGCCCCCTCCAAGGCGGGCAGGGTTCAGCCGTCCAGCTCTTCATATGTGAGGTTCACTGGTTTCGTCCTGCCATGGACTCATCAGGAGAGTAGCCCCAACTCCCAACCAGTGGTGTCAAGGTTGACACACACCATCCTCCTCTATGTAGGGGCGACTCCCATCTCTTAGATAGGGACTAACTAGATGAAACACGGCTTTAATGTTCTTTCTGGTGTGGGACAAGACCCCCATGATTGGGTCGTGACATTCTCCCACCACCATTCCATGCACGCCCTCATGCATGTAGGATCGTGGCCTTTTGTGTGTCTGCGACTGCTTCCAACTAACCGGCTACCAAGCATGGCCTCAGGGGATGCTCCTTCCTTGTCGTTGGCATCAATGGCCCACCCACTCTCTGGGTCGCAAACCATCGTGGTCCACCCTCTCTCTCAGGGTCGAAAACCACCTCCACGAGACCCACCCTTCTTAGTGGAGTCTCTGCCTCGGACTTCTCTCGAGCGCGACCTTCTACGTCGTGTCACCTCCGCATGACATCCCGGGACTCCACTCCCACCACCAAGGTCCATCCAGAAACATTCCGCAACACCACGAGGCACATTCCCTCTGACACCACTTGTCACGGGCTGAGCGTCTCAGCACAGCAGTTCGCCTGTGCGGCACCCCAGCCCCCTCCAAGGCGGGCGGGGTTCAGCCGTCCAGCTCTTAATATGTGAGGTTCACTGGTTTCTTCCTACCATGGACTCATCAGGAGAGTGGCCCCAACTCGCAACCAGTGGTGTCAAGGTTGACACACACCATCCTCCTCTTTGTCAGGGAGACTCCCATCTCTTAGATGGGGACTAACCAGATGAACTGCAGCTTTGATGTTCTTGCTGGTGTGGGACAGGACCCCCATGATTGGGTCGTGACATTCTCTCACCACCATTCCATGCACGCCCTCATGCATAAAGGATCGTGGCCTTCTGTCTGTCCGCGACTGCTTCCAACTAACCGGCTACCAAGCATGGCCTTAGGGGATGCTCCTTTCTTGTCGTTGGTATCAATGGCCCACCCACTCTCTGGGCCGCAAACCACCGTGGTCCACCCTCTCTCTCAGGGTCGAAAACCACCTCCACGAGACCCACCCTTCTTAGTGGTGTCTCTGCCTCAGACTTCTCTCGAGCGCAACATTATCTGTTGTGTCACCTCTGCATGACACCTCGGGACTCCACTCCCACCACCAAGGTCCGTCCGGCAGCATTCCACAACACCATGAGGCACATTCTCTCTGATACCACTTGTCACGGGTTGAGCGTCTCATCACAGCAGTTCACCCGTGTGGCACCCTAGCCCCCTCCAAGGCAGGAAGGTTTCAGCCGTCCATATCTTCATATGTGAGGTTCACTAGTTTCGTCCTGCCATGGACTCATCAGGAGAGTGGCCCCAACTCCCAACCAGTGGTGTCAAGGTTGACACACACCATCCTCCTCTTTGTCGAGGTGACTCCCATATCTTTGATAGGGACTAACCAGATGAACCGCAGCTTTGATGTTCTTGCTGGCGTGGGATAGGACCCCCATGATTAGGTCGTGACATTCTCCCACCACCATTCCATGCACTCCCTCGTGCATACAGGATCGTGGCCTTCTGTGTGTCCGCGACTGCTTCCGACTAACCGGCTACCAAGCATGGCCTCAGGGGACGCTCCTTCCTTGTCGTTGGCATCAATGACCCACCCACTCTCTAGGTCGCAAACCACTATGGTCCACCCTCTCTCTCAGGGTCAAAAACCACCTCCACGAGACCCACCCTTCATAGTGGTGTCTCTGCCTCGGACTTCACTCGAGCGCGACCTTCTCTATCATGTCACCTCATCATGACACCCCGGGACTCCGCTCCCACCACCAAGGTCCATCCGGAATCATTCTGCAACACCATGAGGCACATTCCCTCTGATACCACTTATCACGGGCTGATCATCTCAGCACAGCAGTTTGCCCGTGTGGCACCCCAGCCCCCTCCAATGCGGGCGGGGTTCAGCCGTCCAGCTCTTCATATGTGAGGTTCACTGGTTTCGTCCTGCCATGGACTCATCAGGAGAGTGGACCCAACTCCCAACCAGTGGTGTCAAGTTTGACACACACCGTGGTCCACCCTCTCTCTCTGGGTCGAAAAGCACCACCACGAGACCCACCCTTCTTAGTGGCGTCTCTGCCTCGGACTTCTCTCGAGCACGACCTTCTCTGCCGCACGAGTGAACTGCTGTGCTGAGATGCTCAGCCCGTGACAAGTGGTATTAGAGGGAATGTGCCTCGTGGTGTTGCGGAATGATGTCAGACGGACCTTGGCGGTAGGAGTGGAGTCCCGGGGTGTCATGCGGAGGTGACACAACAGAGAAGGTCGTGCTCGAGAGAAGTCTGAGGCAGAGACGCCACTAAGAAGGGTGGGTCTCATGGAGGTGGTTTTTGACCCTGAGATAGAGGGTGGACCATGGTGGTTTGTGACCCAGAGAGTGGGTGGGCCATTGATGCCAACGACAAGGAAGGAGCGTCCCCTGAGGCCATGCTTGGTAGCCGGTTAGTTGGAAGCAGTCGCGGACACACAAAATGCCACGATCCTGCATGCATGAGGGCGTGCATGGAATGGTGGTGGGAGAATGTCAGGACCCAATCATGGGGGTCCTGTCCCACACCAGAAAGAACATCAAAGTTGTGGTTCATCTGGTTAGTCCCTATCTAAGAGATGGGAGCTGCCCCAACAAAGAGGAGGATGGTGTGTGTCAACCTTGACACCACTGGTTGGGAGTTGGGTCCACTCTCCTGATGAGTCCATGGCAAGACGAAACCAGTGAACCTCACATATGAAGAGTTAGACGGCTGAACCCCACCCGCCTTGGAGGGGGCTGGGGTGCCGCACAGGCGAACTGTTGTGCTGAGACGCTCAGCCCGTGACATTTAGATAATAAACTTGCACCCCGAGGCACAAAGTGTATCTTTATAGGATACCCCAAGGAAACAAGGGGATATTACATATACAACTCCTCAGACAAAAAGATTATAGTGGCAAGACACGTCATATTCCTTGAGAGGGAGCACATCTCCAAAAGAGATAGTGGGAGCGAGATAGACTTCGATAAAGTTGAGGCTCAAGGTAGATAAGAGTTGGTACATGAACAGATTCCACAAAGCTCTGTGGAAGAAAGAACTATTCCAGAGACACAAGAGTTATGTGGAAGTACAAAAGAGGTTAGAGAACCGAAATGGTATGGTTTTCTAGTTACTGAGGATAGTGACTCATTATTAGTTGATAACAATGATCCTATAACCTACAAGGAACCAGTAAGTGGCACAGATGTTGCCAAGTGGAAAGAAGCTATAAATTATGAAATAGATTTCATGTACCAAAACCATGTCTGGATTTTGGTAGATCCTCTGGTTGATGTAAAGCCTATTGGTTACAAATGGGTATTCAAGAAGAAACTGGACATGGAAGGATAAGTCAGTACCTATAAGGCATGAATGGTTGCAAAAGGGTTTAAACAGCGTCAAGGCATTGACTATGAAGAAACCTTTTCACCGGTTGCAATGCTGAAATCTATCAGAATTCTATTGGTCATTGCCACTTACCATAACTATGAGATTTGGAAAATGTATTTCAAAACAACCTTTCTTAATGGGAACCTTCAGGAAGATGTCTACATGACATAACCTGGAGGGTTTATGACTCCAAAGGATGCCAATAAGGTATGCAAGTTGCATAAATCCATTTATGGATTAAAGCAAGCATCCAGGTCATGGAAAATTCGTTTTGATGAAGTCATAACGAAATTTGGTTTTATCAAGAATGAATGTGAGCCTTGTGTCTACAAATAGTTTAGTGGGAGTGCAGTCGTTTTCCTAATAGTATATGTTGATGACATATTACTTATTGGAAATGAGATACCAGTCTTACAGTCTGTTAAGGCATGGTTGAATCAATGATTCTCTATGAAGGAATTGCCTGAGACAACATATATTCTTGGGATCAAGATCTATTGTGATAGATCCAAAAGATTGTTGGGTATAAGTCAAAGTACATATATTGATAAGATACTGAAGAGATTCAGTATGGAACAATCTGGGAGGGGATTGTTACCAACATCACATGACATTCATCTTTCCAAGAAAATGTGTCCTCAGACACATGAGAAAAGAAAGATAATGGCAAGGACTCCATACCTATTAGTGATTGGTTCAGTCATATATGGCATGCTTTGTAGTAGGTTGGATGTCGCCTATGCATTGAGTGCAGTAGGCAGATATCAAGTTGACCCAGGTGACCACCATTGGACGGCAGTCAAGACTATCCTAAAGTATCTGAGGCGTACTAAGGATATGTTCCTGGTTTATGGAGGAGATGAGGAACTAGTCATCAAAGGATATGAAGATTCTAGTTTCCAGACTAATCAAGATGACATGAAGTCGCAAACAGGATACATCTTCACTTTGAATGGAGGTGCAGTGAGTAGGAAGAGCTCAAAGCAGATTGTGGTCGCAGATTCTACAATAAAGTCTGAGTATATCGTAGCTTCTGAGGTAGCTAAAGAAGCGGTTTGGATACAAATCTTCTTTCAGGAGTTGGATGTGATACCTAGCAGTAAAGATCTCATCACATTGTACTATGATAATATTGCAGTGGTGGCTCTCGTAAAAGAGCCAAGGTCACATTAGCGGACGAAGCACACACTTTGAAAGTATCATATCTTGAGGGATTTTTCTCGGAGAGGTGAAGTTGCAATAAGCAATATTTTTATGGAAGAGAACGTGGTGGACCCCTTGACTAAAGCTTTGACTCGGCAGAAACATGATCACCATGTGAGGTCTAGTGGACTGAAAGTCGTAGGCAGTTGGCTCTAGTCCAAGTGGGAGTTTGTAAGAGTTGGTGTCCTAGAACCAACTGGTTGTACTTTGATTACATGGACATTTAATTTATTTAAATATTAAACATCTTATTACATATTATTCATTGTTCTGCATGACTATGATGTAATAATGTCCTAGAGTATTTGTTGCATTGATAAGGTCATGACAGTTCTCCATTGTGATGAGAACCTTGAAATGTTATAACAATATTCTTAAATATATTTCTATGATTGTATGACATACTATGATGGGACACATAGCATGCAGACTGTTAGGTGTGAGTACTCGTAAGCAGATGAGACTTCCTCTCATGAAGTTCGCACTTGGTAATCTTCAAGACAGAAGATTATGATAACAGACCCGCCAGTAGGAATTCGGCATGTTTTGGTGTCATCGGATATTTCTATATGTGAGTGTGTGTAATGATCCTTAGACTTTAAGATTATCATTAATACGTGTCACGACTCGCACACTTTGATTTACTGATGAAAACTGTCATGCAGACAGTTGGTGGGAATTAGGGTACGTTGAGTGCGTCACGAGTGGTATGTTATTAATGGATAAGTCGGGGAAGGATTTGTCTCTTCCATTTATAAAAGTTGATATCTCAGCTTTTTGATTGAAATAGAACCGTCGCACGAAATTTCATGGTCATGGTGTAATGATGAGTTTATTTCAGATAGTCAAAGAATGACGTATCAAACATAAAAGTTGATGACACTGTCATGAAACCTGCTTGATGAGATATTGCGACAAAAGGATTATATTACAAAGTGAGCATTTGTATGTGGATGTCATTGTTGCGACTTTGAGTTCTTTCTCTTGGGTGTCTTGACCCGTTCCTAGACAGTACTCTTGGACTTTAGGCAAGTCTGACTAATGCCAACGAGAAAGAATCCTAGAGGGTCACACACTAAGTGTTTCTGGTGATCTTGGTTAAATTCTATTTGAATTTAATTAATAAATATTATTCTCAAGTCAATGGAATAATTTTATTCAAGTTAAAATGATTGCATAAATTAAATAAATATTTATTTACCAGATTATGGGTAAAATATATTTATTTATTTTATTGAACATTTAATAAATATTTATTTACTAGTTTGTAAATAAAATATTTATTTAAGAGAATAAATTATTTATTTATTTATTTGGGTGTTCAATAGATGGAAGTGGAGTTCGAGAGGACCAAAATCGTTCCGGTAGTAAAATAATTATTTGCATGACGATAAATAATTATTTAACTAGTTGGTATAAATTAAAATAACACTGCTATTATTTTGTGATACAGAATTTTATTTATAATTCTGTTTTGTGCAAGTTGGCGCACCATAAATAATGACGCAATATTATTATTAATAGCGTGAGTTTTCTCTAAGGTTATGAATGCATTTAATTGCTGTTACGCAATTAAATATTATAACTGAAGCCCCATGTCAATAAATACACATACGTCTATTGTGTCAGGTACCGAACCGCACACCCGGTGAATTAAGAATTGTTGAGCTAAACAATTTCTCTCTCGAATCCTCTTCTCACCCCTCTCAAGAATGAGAGACGTTTTTCAAGGCTGAAGAACAAGCGATCAAGAACGACCGACACAAGACACTTGTTTCGCCGCGTTGGCACCCAGAGAGCGAGCGATGTCGATTAGAGGCCATCAGAGCACGTGTGGATCACCGCTAGAGGGATTCTAGTTTGGATCCTTACAAACGCAACGAGATAATCCAGAAGGGTCATTCCGAACGATCAACATCATCAACGAAGAAAATACCGAAGATCCATGTATTATTTTCTTTATGAAATTAATTAAATTAATTATAAACATGATGTGTAAGATAATCTCTAAAGGTTTCAGGTCTCTTCATTCTTTATCTAAATCTTTGATTATATTTCGTGGAGATTGATGTTCATCGTCATATTGATCCCGGAATAATCATTGATCATGGTAAAAATCAAAGTTGGGTGTCGACCCAACCACGCTTCCGCTGCGCCCGAAACCTTTAGAAACATCATGTTGTAGATGCACTCGATGTCTGGAAGCCAAGTATCGATTGCTCGATGCCTAGTTGATTTGCAAGCAGTGCACTTGATGCCTAGTTGATTTGCGAGCAGCGTGCTCGATGCCTAGTTGACTTGCGAGCAACATATCGTACTTAAGGCCCAAGAGAGAACCGAGTTGTATATACGCACGATGCTATGATATTTTCAAGCAACAATTGCACCAACCCTATGGCTAGTTTTTTGTTATTTTCGATATCCTCTTGTTATCGTTCTGACATTGAGTCGAAACAAGTATGATCGAGGGTTTGTGATAGCTTGGTTAGCGCACCATTGCTCAGTTTTGATTTGTATGTTTATTTGGTTGTTACACATTGATTGTTATTATGACATACACTTGTACACTTGAGCACATTAGGTTAAGAACGCATTAGTGACGTACTATCGAGTTTTGTGCTCACATCCTACGCATTTCAGTGGACTTGTAGATTTCATGAGGGATATGGCAAACTGCAAGAGCCTTGTGGTGGACCGTTGAGCTGAGGAGCATGGAGGTGGTGGTGGGCTAGGCCGAACACCGGTACGACCTGCGGTTGATTTTTTTATTTATTTATCTACTTTATTTACTCCATACAGGCTTGCCGATTTCGAGAGCTGCTTTATTTATTTGACATGTCATTTATTCGGTTATTCCACATGTTTACTATAATGATTTATTATGTTAATTATTGTTTATTATTGATCCTATGTCATGATTCTGAGGGTATATTCTCTTCATTGTTGGAGACAGACCCTCGGTGTTAGTCAACATCATTTTACGTACGGGAATATGCGCATGAGGTCATCAGAGCACGTGTGGATCACGCTAGAGGGATTCTAGTTTGGATCCTTACAAGCGCAACGAGATAATCTGGAAGGGTCATTCCGAACGATCAACATCATCAACGAAGAAAATACTGAAGATCCATGTATTATTTTCTTTATGAAATTAATTAAATTAATTATAAACATGTTGTGTAAGATCCTCTCTAAAGGTTTCAGGTCTCTTCATTCTTTATCTAAATCTTTGATTATATTCCGTGGAGATTGGTGTTCATCGTCATATTGATCCCGGAATAATCATTGATCATGGTAAAAATCAAAGTTGGGTGTCGACCCAACCACGCTTCCGTTGCGCCCGAAACCTTCAGAAACGTCATGTTGTAGATGCACTCGATGTCTGGAAGCCAAGTATCGATTGCTCGATGCCTAGTTGATTTGCAAGCAGTGCACTTGCTGCCTAGTTGATTTGCGAGCAGCGTGCTCGATGCCTAGTTGACGTGCGAGCAACATATCGTACTTCAGGCCCAAGAGAGAACCGAGTTGTATATACGCACGATGCTATGATATTTTCAAGCAACAAGTGCACCAACCCTGTGGCTAGTTTTTGGTTATTTTCGATATCCTCTTGTTATCATTCTAACATTGAGTCGAAACAAGTATGATCTGGGGTTTGTGATAGCTTGGTTATCGCACCATTGCTCAATTTTGATTTGTATGTTTATTTGGTTGTTACACACTGATTGTTATTATGACATACACTTGTACACTTGAGCACATTAGGTTAAGAACGCATTAGTGACATACTATCGAGTTTTGTACTCACATCCTATGCATTTCAGTGGACTTGTAGATTTCATGAGGGATATGGCAAACTGCAAGAGCCTTGTGGTGGACCGTTGAGCTGAGGAGCATGGAGGTGGTGGTGGGCTAGGCCGAACACCGGTACGACCTGCGGTTGATTTTTTTATTTATTTATCTACTTTATTTACTCCATACAGGCTTGCCGATTTCGAGAGCTGCTTTATTTATTTGACATGTCATTTATTCGGTTATTCCACATGTTTACTATAATGATGTATTATGTTAATTATTGTTTATTACTGATCCTATGACATGATACTGAGGGTATATTCTCTTCATTGTTGGAGACAGACCCTCGCTGTTAGTCAACATCCTTTTACGTACGAGAAGATGCGCATGAGGTCATGTGACACTCCACCTCAAACTCGGTGGTTCAAGTTGGGATGGTACAACGGGGTTAAGTCATTGGGCTTATATGTTTAGTGTGTTTTTTTATTGCGCGGACGAATGTAATCTACCTTTTATTAATATGTATGTGTAATTTTTTATATTTTTATCCCAACTATATATATTTGATAGGTTGATTTATTTATATATGAAATTTTGAAAATATGTATCACCACCGTCGCCCCCTTCAAATCGAAGCATCGTGGGCTTGCTTTCCACCTCCACACGTAACATGCTCATCATGACCAATAAAATCCCCAATCAACCTAATGAAATGACTGTCATTTCACATCGCGACTACTGCCTTCTCCAGCTCCCAACAGCCTGTGCTTCTGTCGGTGCTCCCCGACCGAAATCTGGCCACGGATTCAGCTTTCGACCCTCCATCTCTCTCTCTCCCCCTCCCTCCCCCCCCCCCCCCCCCCCAATCCATCCACCTGCATTTCAAGGTTTTCGAAACCCCATAGTCGCGATTTGGATCCGTATTTTTGAATGCGGGATCCGGAGCAGTGCTTCGGAATCCTGCGCTTTAGCTGTTTCATACCGCGCTGGTAACCATGGGGGAGCCGTCGAAGTCCAAGGGCTGGTGTGGTTGGTTCCTGGTGGCCGTGGTTTTGGCGCTAGTCGTAACGGCCATTGTGATCGCCTTGAGGAAGAAGTCTTCTCATCACTCTTCGTCGCTTCCAGTTCCAGGCCCTCCCGGCGCTATTACCCAGAAATACGCTGATGCTCTCAAAATTGCTCTACAGTTTTTTGACGTGCAAAAATGTACCTCTTCCATTCCTCGCTTTGATTTTATCCCTTTTCCCTTCACAAAACGCGGTGAACTGAGTTCACGGACCACTGTGTACTGCTCGGCCTTTTCGGATCGAATTGCCGTTTTTTTACTGAATTTTTAGATCTGAATGGATATTTACTTTCAGTCAACGCAAGTCGCTCAATGCAGCTCTTTTGATTGATCTATCTGATCCCTGCAGCTGGCAAGTTGGTAGACAACAAGATATCCTGGCGGGGGGATTCAGGGCTTAAAGATGGAAGTGAAGCAAATTTGGATCTCTCCAGAGGGATGTATGATGCCGGGGATCACATGAAGTTTGGGTTCCCGATGGCATTCACTGCCACAGTGTTGTCATGGGCGATCCTTGAGTATGGAGATCAAATGAAGGCGGTGAATCAGTTGGCGACAGCTCAAGGTTCGCTCAAATGGATAACGGACTACCTCATCAATGCTCATCCTTCTCCAAACGTTCTCTATATTCAGGTTATTGTCGACATCTTTTGGTCTGTTAGGCTATGACCACAAACCTGCCTGAATTCTTTTGGCTGAAACTTTGGAATTTTTATATCCCTCCTAATTTCATATGATGGTGTAACACAGTCTTCTTGTCATGCCCTTCTCTTCTGTATTTGCGAGGCAGGTGGGAGACCCTGATTGGGACCATAAATGCTGGGATAGGCCTGAAACAATGACTGAGAAGAGGCCAGTGGTGCAGGTGAATGCATCGACTCCTGGATCCGAGGTTGCAGCTGAAACCTCTGCAGCCATGGCATCCGCATCCCTGGTGTTCAAGACAAGCAACACCACATATTCAAGTTTGCTGCTTGAGCATGCTAAACAGTTGTTCACTTTTGCTGACAAAAATAGAGGTTCTTACAGTGTCAACATCCCCAAAGTTAAGACCTATTATAATTCAACTGGATACGGTGATGAGCTCTTGTGGGCAGCCACCTGGCTTTATCATGCAACAGGGGATCGATACTACATGGTATATGTGACGGGTAAAACTGGACAAGACTACGGTAACTGGGGAAATCCAACCTGGTTTAGCTGGGATAACAAGCTTGCAGCAACTCAGGTTTTATTTCCTTACTGTGGAGTTAATTCCTATGCCATTCTAAAATCTCCATTTTTTCCTTTTATTTATATTTGTTAAGAGTAGACATTATAACTAAACGACTTCTATACCATCAAATCATTCAATCATTTTATATGCTTGGCTGGAAGTTGGAACTGCATTCTGTAGCTAATGTTCCCCGCCCCCCTTAAGGTGTAGTGCCTAACTGTGAAAAACATGCCCATGTCTCCAAACCTGGAGAATAATGAGTTAATCTTTGTGCAGGTTTTATTATCCAGGGTGACCTTCTTTGGTTCAAATAAGCTGGGTAACATAAATCTAAGGATGTACAGGAAAACAGCAGAGGCAGTTATGTGTGGCCTCATTCCTGATTCTCCAACAGCCACTAAAAGCAAAACAGATGGTAATCTCCTCTGCCAATACTGTTTCACTAGTATTATTATACATGTGAACAAGTTGTTCACTCACACTTGAGCACGGGCTTGGCCCTTGTCTAAGAGTCAGGCTCACCTAGGGTGGTGGGTATTTTTCGAATGTAGTGCTTGATGAATCCCTTTAACAATCACATGAGTGGTGTTTGACGGAGTAATAACATGCTCTATTGATTGGTCAACTGTTATATTTTATTTAAAATTTCTCTGAATATGACTCTTGGATGTGGCCCTGGTTATATTTATTCAAAATCCTTCTAATTTAATTTTAATTAAGGACCTCAAATATTGAAATGATAGTAAAAAACTGTGGCCTTGCACTGATTCTTAAATGTTTTTGTTATTGGACAAAAATGTTCTTTCTGTATAACTCATTTAATTATAAATAGTTGAGTAGTTGTAAATGAGTTGAAAGCAGTTGTAAATGCTTTAAGAATTACTTGTAATTGTATAAATGCATTTATAGAGTGGTGTGACTGTTCTAAGTCAATATTGCTATGGTTGTTTGGAGTTGATAGAATTGTCCTTCTATGAACCTCATTGTTAAATGAAATAGAAGAGTGCAGCTATTTACAGATAAATGAGTTTAATGGGAAATGCATATTTATCCATTAACAAAAACATTAGACAGCATTTGAGAACCATGGCATTTGACTGCCATTTTCAAATTTATATAGTCTCTTTGGTTGCATACCAAATGGTACTACTTACGTGAAACAGTCGGTAGATTGACAGAGAAAAGAGTATGCTATTCCGGTGCTTGGTTGTATAGAAATGGAATCCATGGAAGATGCTAATCCTAAAAACAATAAAATGGGTTATGGCACCTTAAAGGGTGTTTGTCCAATTTCCTATGTGTAGGAATGAAACTAAAAAGTTAAATGTTTCTTTTTTTTACTCGGGTATAATTGACATTAACCAAACCGACAATTATTCCTTACCCATTCCATTCTATCTCATTCCAATTTCACTCCAATCCATTTCATTTCCCCTTGTGCTCTTCTACTTCTTTCCCTGATTCCTTCCTTACGGTTCACCTTCCCCATCTTTTACATATTGGCATAACCAAGTGGAACTTTTATACTATACTCAAGGCTGCATTTGGTATGAGGGAAATCTTTTTGATGGAAATAAAAAAGCCATGAGAGGTAATGAGAAAGGGATCAGAGAGTATAGTATACAAGTTCCACTTGGTTATGCCAGTGCGTATGATATCCATGCTTTCATTTCTTGTTTCGGTGTGAGCCATGGAGAAATTAAGCCAAGTTGAAAGATCATCTTGAATGGATGGTATCTGGATTTGGATTACCTTGATTTTGCCACTTCTTTTCATGTTCATTCAGGTGGGTTAATATGGGTTAGTGAGTGGAACCCTCTGCAGCATTCGGTGGCTTCTGCATTTTTGGCTGCTTTGTACAGTGATTACATGCTCACCTCCCGTGCTGCGGACCTAAAATGCAACGGCCGTGCCTACTCCCCTCTGGATCTTCGTAAATTTGCCACCTCACAGGTATTGGTATCCATCTCATAACAAATCATCTAGAAAGTTCTAGATTCCTGAACCAACCTGCTAATGCTTCTTCCAGGCTGATTATGTTTTGGGCAACAATCCCTTGAAGATGAGCTTCCTGGTGGGGTACGGGAGTCGCTACCCGAAATTTGTGCATCACCGCGGAGCTTCCATCCCGGTCACTGCTAAAACCGGCTGCTCCGACGGCTTCAAGTGGCTCACCTCACCCGATCCCAATCCCAATGTGGCCATGGGAGCCCTTCTGGGTGGTCCGTTTAAAAACGGGACGTTCATTGAATCACGAAACAACACGAAGCAATGTGAACCTACCACATACAACAGTGCCCTCGTCGTTGGCCTCCTTTCGGGTTTGGTCACCACTTCCTCTGTTGTGCAGTCGTTCACATAAACGGGGATCAGTCATGCAATCTGGTTTCGTTTTATTTGTATTGCTATATAAGGTCTGTATGTTTTTTTTTTGGTTATTGCATCCCCATTTCATTTTGGCATCATTGATTTCTTCTGTTATAGTAAATGTTTATATGTTTTGGACTTTGATTCTTCATCTTGATAAGAGTGTTCAATGATTCTTCATCTTGCTATTCATTCTCCAAAGTAAATTATAATCATTTCTTTTCTTTTACTCAATTATTGATCCAAATATAACGATAAAAGTCAAAATCATTTCATTTATTTTATGTTCTTTAATAAATTATCAAATCATTTTTTTCTTATTTCATAATTACAGTTATTATATTTTAGAATACCATTATAGAATTCAACATGAATGCTCGAGTGCACCAATGTTTTCTATTATCATCAAATTCAAGATCCCATAATTGTGGAATGTCCTTCGGGTGAATGCAGTTCAATTTTAATTCAACTAGTTCTTACCCGTACGTTCGCACGACAATACGTTCAATGCTTATTTTCAAGAAGACAAAGCTATATTTCAAAGTTAATAAAGACCATGAATATTGAATATATTGAAAAAATAAAATTATTTGAAAACATATAGAACATATAGTAGAATATATAAGGAAAAACATACATTCAAATACATGAATAAAAGGATCAAATGGACATTAATGAGAAGAGTACATTCAAAAAACGAACATGAATGAAATAACATAAGTATTAATGTCACTGAGAAATTATGAAAAGAACATGAAAGAATTATTATACAACATTAGTATATACAACATAATATTCCAATGGACATGAATGAAAAGAACATTCAAATGGACATTTAAATTTCAAAACATACAACATAAGTATTAATGTCACTAAGAAATTATGCCACACTGTACAAATATCCAACTTCAAATGCTTGGAAGACTTTTCTGCATGGAAAAAAATATTTAAAATAAGAAACCTGAATTTGCAGAATAAAAAAAAATGAATGTTAACATACAAGAATTAATTAGAAACCAAAATAAAACGAGACGTTCATTGAATCACGAAACAACACGAAGCAATGTGAACCCACCACGTACAACAGTGCCCTCGTCGTTGGCCTCCTTTTGGGTTTGGTCACTACTTCCTCTGTTGTGCAGTCGTTCACATAAACGGGGATCGGTCATGCAATCTGGTTTCGTGTTATTTGTATTGTTATATAAGGTCTGTATGTTTTTTTTTGGTTATTACATCCCCATTTCATTTTGGCATCATTGATTTCTTCTGTTATAGTAAATGTTTATATGTGTTTGGACTTTGATTCTTCATCTTGATAAGAGTGTTCAATGATTCTTCATCTTGTTATTCATTCTCCAAAGTAAATTATAATCATTTCTTTTCTTTTACTCAATTATTGATCCAAATATAACGATAAAAGTCAAAATCATTTCATTTATTTTCTGTTCTTTAATAAATTATCAAATCATTTTTTTCTTATTTCATAATTACAGTTATTATATTTTAGAATACCATTATAGAATTCAACGTAAATGCTCGAGTGCACCAATGTTTTCTATTATCATCAAATTCAAGATCCCATAATTGTGGAATGCCCTTCGGGTGAATGCAGTTCAATTTTAATTCAACTAGTACTTACCCGTGCGTTTGCACGACAATACGTTCAATGCTTATTTTCAAGAAGACAAAACTATATTTCAAAGTTAATAAAGACCATGAATATTTAATATATTGAAAAAATAAAATTATTTGAAAACATATAGAACATATAGTAGAATATATAAGGAAAAACATACATTCAAATACATGAATAAAAGGATCAAATGGACATTAATGAGAAAAGTACATTCAAAAAACGAACATGAATGAAATAACATAAGTATTAATGTCACTGAGAAATTATGAAAATAACATGAAAGAATTATTATACAACATTAGTATATACAACATAATATTCCAATGGACATGAATGAAAAGAACATTCAAATGGACATTTAAATTTCAAAACATACAACATAAGTATTAATGTCACTAAGAAATTATGTCACACTGTACAAATATCCAACTTCAAATGCTTAGAAGACTTTTCTGCATGGAAAAAAATATTTAAAATAAGAAACCTGAATTTGCAGAATAAAAAAAAATGAATGTTAACATACAAGAATTAATTAGAAACCAAAATAAAACGAGACATTCATTGAATCACGAAACAACACGAAGCAATGTGAACCCACCACATACAACATTGCCCTCGTCGTTGGCCTCCTTTCGGGTTTGGTCACTACTTCCTCTGTTGTGCAGTCGTTCACATAAACAGGGATCGGTCATGCAATCTGGTTTCGTGTTATTTGTATTGCTATATAAGGTATGTATGTTTTTTTTGGTTATTGCATCCCCATTTCATTTTGGCATCATTGATTTCTTCTGTTATAGTAAATGTTTATATGTTTTGGACTTTGATTCTTCATCTTGATAAGAGTGTTCAATGATTCTTCATCTTGTTATTCATTCTCTAAAGTAAATTATAATCATTTCTTTTCTTTTACTCAATTATTGATCCAAATATAACGATAAAAGTCAAAATCATTTCATTTATTTTCTGTTCT
This sequence comes from Viscum album, assembly GCA_963277665.1. Taxonomy (NCBI): domain Eukaryota; kingdom Viridiplantae; phylum Streptophyta; class Magnoliopsida; order Santalales; family Viscaceae; genus Viscum; species Viscum album. Next base: position 286,297,000 of record OY728119.1, on the reverse strand, counting down.
TTAATAAATTATCAAATCATTTTTTTCTTATTTCATAATTACAGTTATTATATTTTAGAATACCATTATAGAATTCAACATAAATGCTCAAGTGCACCAATGTTTTCTATTATCATCAAATTCAAGATCCCATAATTGTGGAATGTCCTTCGGGTGAATGCAGTTCAATTTTAATTCAACTAGTACTTACCCGTGCGTTCGCACGACAATACGTTCAATGCTTATTTTCAAGAAGACAAAGCTATATTTCAAAGTTAATAAAGACCATGAATATTGAATATATTGAAAAAATAAAATTATTTGAAAACATATAGAACATATAGTAGAATATATAAGGAAAAACATACATTCAAATACATGAATAAAAGGATCAAATGGACATTAATGAGAAAAGTACATTCAAAAAACGAACATGAATGAAATAACATAAGTATTAATGTCACTGAGAAATTATGAAAAGAACATGAAAGAATTATTATACAACATTAGTATATACAACATAATATTCCAATGGACATGAATGAAAAGAACATTCAAATGGACATTTAAATTTCAAAACATACAACATAAGTATTAATGTCACTAAGAAATTATGTCACACTGTACAAATATCCAACTTCAAATGCTTGGAAGACTTTTCTGCATGGAAAAAAATATTTAAAATAAGAAACCTGAATTTGCAGAATAAAAAAAATGAATGTTAACATATAAGAATTAATTAGAAACCAAAATAAAACGAGACGTTCATTGAATCAAGAAACAACACGAAGCAATGTGAACCCACCACATACAACAGTGCCCTCGTCGTTGGCCTCCTTTCGGGTTTGGTCACTACTTCCTCTGTTGTGCAGTCGTTCACATAAACGGGGATCGGTCATGCAATCTGGTTTCGTGTTATTTGTATTGCTATATAAGGTCTGTATGTTTTTTTTGGTTATTGCATCCCCATTTCATTTTGGCATCATTGATTTCTTCTGTTATAGTAAATGTTTATATGTTTTGGACTTTGATTCTTCATCTTGATAAGAGTGTTCAATGATTCTTCATCTTGTTATTCATTCTCCAAAGTAAATTATAATCATTTCTTTTCTTTTACTCAATTATTGATACAAATATAACGATAAAAGTCAAAATCATTTCATTTATTTTCTATTCTTTAATAAATTATCAAATCATTTTTTTCTTATTTCATAATTACAGTTATTATATTTTAGAATACCATTATAGAATTCAACAAAAATGCTCGAGTGCACCAATGTTTTCTATTATCATCAAATTCAAGATCCCATAATTGTGGAATGTCCTTCGGGTGAATTCAGTTCAATTTTAATTCAACTAGTACTTACCCGTGCGTTCGCACGACAATACGTTCAATGTTTATTTTCAAGAAGACAAAGCTATATTTCAAAGTTAATAAAGACCATGAATATTGAATATATTGAAAAAATAAAATTATTTGAAAACATATAGAACATATAGTAGAATATATAAAGAAAAACATACATTCAAATACATGAATAAAAGGATCAAATGGACATTAATGAGAAAAGTACATTCAAAAAACGAACTTGAATGAAATAACATAAGTATTAATGTCACTGAGAAATTATGAAAAGAACATGAAAGAATTATTATACAACATTAGTATATACAACATAATATTCCAATGGACATGAATGAAAAGAACATTCAAATGGACATTTAAATTTCAAAACATACAACATAAGTATTAATGTCACTAAGAAATTATGTCACACTGTACAAATATCCAACTTCAAATGCTTGGAAGACTTTTCTGCATGGAAAAAAATATTTAAAATAAGAAACCTGAATTTGCAGAATAAAAAAAATGAATGTTAACATACAAGAATTAATTAGAAACCAAAATAAAACGAGACGTTCATTGAATCACGAAACAACACGAAGCAATGTGAACCCACCACATACAACAGTGCCCTCGTCGTTGGCCTCCTTTCGGGTTTGGTCACTACTTCCTCTGTTGTGCAGTCGTTCACATAAACGGGGATCGGTCATGCATTCTGGTTTCGTGTTATTTGTATTGCTATATAAGGTCTGTATGTTTTTTTTGGTTATTGCATCCCCATTTCATTTTGGCATCATTGATTTCTTCTGTTATAGTAAATGTTTATATGTTTTGGACTTTGATTCTTCATCTTGATAAGAGTGTTCAATGATTCTTCATCTTGTTATTCATTCTCCAAAGTAAATTATAATCATTTATTTTCTTTTACTCAATTATTGATCCAAATATAACGATAAAAGTCAAAATCATTTCATTTATTTTCTGTTCTTTAATAAATTATCAAATCATTTTTTTCTTATTTCATAATTACAGTTATTATATTTTAGAATACCATTATAGAATTCAACGTAAATGCTCGAGTGCACCAATGTTTTCTATTATCATCAAATTCAAGATCCCATAATTGTGGAATGCCCTTCGGGTGAATGCAGTTCAATTTTAATTCAACTAGTACTTACCCGTGCGTTTGCACGACAATACGTTCAATGCTTATTTTCAAGAAGACAAAGCTATATTTCAAAGTTAATAAAGACCATGAATATTTAATATATTGAAAAAATAAAATTATTTGAAAACATATAGAACATATAGTAGAATATATAAGGAAAAACATACATTCAAATACATGAATAAAAGGATCAAATGGACATTAATGAGAAAAGTACATTCAAAAAACGAACATGAATGAAATAACATAAGTATTAATGTCACTGAGAAATTATGAAAATAACATGAAAGAATTATTATACAACATTAGTATATACAACATAATATTCCAATGGACATGAATGAAAAGAACATTCAAATGGACATTTAAATTTCAAAACATACAACATAAGTATTAATGTCACTAAGAAATTATGTCACACTGTACAAATATCCAACTTCAAATGCTTAGAAGACTTTTCTGCATGGAAAAAAATATTTAAAATAAGAAACCTGAATTTGCAGAATAAAAAAAAATGAATGTTAACATACAAGAATTAATTAGAAACCAAAATAAAAGAAGTCTAAATTTACCTTTTGAAGCCTTCTTTGAAAACCAACGACCACAGGGTGCACAACACCCATTGGAAGCTCACTATTTCTAATAGGAAAATATTTAATAAAAATTGAATGGTCTATAATAGTGAAAAAATGAATGAGCTGGTTTTCCAACCAGTACCCTAGAAAACAAAATTGAATATTCAAGATATAGTGAGAACATGACGTGCAATTAGCTTGCACCATTAAGTAATGGAAAGAGGATAGAAATGTGGCTTATAATAAAACTTCAAATAATGAGGAAAATTAGTCACCGTATGACTTAGAATGCACAAAAAAAACTCCATATAGAAAATCTCATTGCAACGTCAACTTATTCCAGTCTTCTGTAAATTACAATTCTTTACTTCATCAACAAAAACACTTCATATTCCTCTCGGGCCAACCTAACAATCAAGTAAATAAGTCATTTCCACGAATGGATGGTTCCCCTTTCCTATGGGTTGTGCACCACCCGTGCCTGCAGATGAACCATTCATAAGCTGCACGGACCTACAGTATAAATTGTTAATTGCATTCCATTTTTTTTACCAATCAGTACATTCACATAGATGAAGACTAAAATTTTTCCAATCCAATCTATTGAGTAATCATGCAGCTAAAATATTCATATAAACCTTTAACATACCATTTAATAATAAACAACAGTCAACACAAAACCCAAATCTGGTCAATATTACTCAAGAAAAATAATCCATATCACATTAGAAACAACAAAAAAAAAGGATTATCTCCCGCATATTCATATTATCCATTACCATGAATGGATTGTGCCCCTTGACTGTGGGTTGTGCACAGCCGCTCCTACTGATGAACCAATCATAAGTCGCACCGACCTGCCGTAGAAACTGTTAATTGCCTTCCATTGATATTACCAATCAGAACATTCACTCAGTTGAAGTCTAAATGATTGATATAAACACCAAACATACAATTTAATAAAGAAAAACAACCAATACAAAAAACAAATCAGATCAATTTCACTCCATAAAAATATAACATATCACAGTAGAGACACAATAAAAATAAATTAGAGATTTATATCAATTTTTACAAATACAGACAATTTTTTTTATCTAATTACAAAAAAACATAGCTATGAAATTAAAAAATTAAAGAAAAAAGAATGGAAAACATATGCTCGTGATATCAAATAATGAACAACATAACTTGATTCTATACCGAGAAAACAATCATGCATGTACAAAACTATACCATGTTTTAACAAACATGCATCCAAAATTAGGAATGAAAACATACTTTGAATGAAAGACATGCAATGCTGGTGAGCAGAAGATATGATAGAATCAATTTTACCTGGAATATTGTGAATTTGCTGCATACTCACCCAAAAACCTCATCATAACTGGAGTACATGGATTCATCACTTATCATGTTGCAAACAGGATGGTCCAGAGCAAGCATAACTACAAGATTGTTGTGCTTGAGAATGTCCTTTACTTTTCCAAGTTTAAGGGTGACATTTGAAGTGAAGACCCAATTATTTTTCTACTCATTGCTGAGTCCATTGACATGATAATGCACTTCAATGTTCTTAAAGAATAACCCACATTTTGTAAGTAGATCTTTTGCAACAGATTGAACATGAAGGGTTTATACTGATGGAAATCAAGTGCTTTATAAGAGAGCTGCAACTTCAAGAAGGGGTTCTGCAATGTTTTCGTAATCTGAGGAGGGATCATACGTGTATGATTAAAGGAACAACAGAAATATAAAATAAGTTTACCTGAACGATCACTTGATTTCATGTAAGGTTCTTGGATGTTTATGCATTCACTTCAGGTTGAGAATCAATTCGGGAGTGATTTTTTTGACTGTATCCTCGAGCAGATGAAAATGAAAACTTCATGTTCACTTCAAACTGCATTTTGGTTGTGCCAACATGAACTTGGTGGAGTTCATATCAATTTAGATAAGGGGTAAGACAAGACCTGCATGAATTATAATAATAAGCAGAGGATCTGGCCACTAAAAATTTAATTCAAATTAAAATACTATTTTAGTATTTGCAAACAACTTAGTGTAAGAGTTCCAAGATAGAATAGAATCATACAAAATATCTATATTTGATGAAATCTGGAGGACGAATTCATACATGATTCAATGAAATTAACTTATAAGAATAACGTTGTCCACCAGATCAATTATGATTATGGAAAATAAGGCATCCATGTCATAAAAAATATGAAGTTTATTATATAACATCAGAACTTGAACTATACCTTTGTGTTATAAAAAAACTGAAATAGAGAACCCCTTTAAAAGACATGTCTTAGAAGTGAGACCACCTCATCAATATCAACGAACTACATACTGGTTCCATGAAACATATGGTTCACTAACCTACATATATAAATATAATTTCCTGTTTAAATTTTGATCATCACAAATACAAAATGATAAAATGATGTTATATTTCATTTTAAGAAATACTTTAGTAAAAAAATAGGGGTATGTGGCATGTGTTCAAAAATATAATATACCATCAAGATCATCATTTCATACCATGTGATGATGTTCATAGTTTGGTAAATATGATTTTTTTTGTAACAAACAGTATTTTACACCTTCAAACATTGATATATAACATAAACATTGTTCTAATCTATGTTCGATTTCACAAGGCAGGTCACAAACCCGAACCTTTGTTATACCAGAAAAATTGACCAGGGTAATATCAAGAACCTATGGTGAAGAAAAATTCAAGTTGATATGCTTCCCTAGGGCACCATTAGGTTAGTATTTATGTATTGAATATCATAAATACTTACAAGAATTATAATGATAGATAGAGGTTCTAGCCATAAAAAAATTTAAATCAAATTAAAATAGCATTTTATAATCTGAAAAGTGATTAGTGTATCAGATACTATATTGGATAGAAGCATAAAAAATCCATATATGAGATGAACTATGGAGGTTGACACCAGACATGATTCAATGACATCATCTTCTAATATTAAGATTGAAAACAACATCAAATAATATTTATGGTAAATAAGGCCGCCAAGTCAAAACAAAATGAAATTTACGAGACAATAACATGAACTAAACTTTTCTCATGTCGGATTGATGATATTTTTTGTAATGGAGATACTGTGATGACTAATTAAAAATAGAGAGAGAACTACTAACCAACTCAACTTATATTAGTTCTTCCTCCTTCAGATATCACTTGTATTGCCTGTAATTTCAAATCATTAAATTAAACCAAATAAATATATATGAATACATGGACAATGGATGTTTTATATTGTGAGATATGGATGGATAGAGAGATAATCTTATCTAGTGTAATGTTTCTATCTCTCACCAGCTCTTCCTGGTACGCACCGCTTTCTCATGCACTGAATTATAGATATTTAGAAAAGAAAATAATTCAAAACCAAAAAATATCATACAAAAAACTGCCCATGATAATCTCAAAATCATAGAAAATAAATAAAGCTAGGTACCCATCCTATAATTCTGTTTAATCATTATATAGTTAACCAAAAAGTGACAACAATCCATTAATATATTATTCATGTTGCAACATTAAATAAATTCAAAGTGATATAATATTCATTTGTGTTAAAGCTACATAATTATATGTAGATTTCTTTATTATTATGCTTAATCAGATCATCAATCATAAAATTAAAAGATAAAATATTCAGTAATAATTCTAATATTTATCATATTGAATAATCATAAGCATATAAAAATGAATGAAAAATTAAAGTCATAAGTTGGTTTAAAGAAATACCAAAAGAAATAGAGAAAGAAGCATTACAATCCGTGGAGAAGGTTCCACTGAAAGTAGTGTAGGACTGTGAGGATGCAACTTTTACTGAACCGTCACTTTAACATATCTAAAAATGTTATTTGATGCAAAACCATCTCCCCAAATCAACTAAATCCAAATAATGGAATCCTAACGAAGAATTAAGTCCCATAAAGTCGACAACTGAGAATGAACGTATCACAATATCCATTTCACATTTAGACAATAAAATAGGAACAAATAAAAGATAGGTTTATACCAGAATACAGTGGCGGTCCCAGCAGAATCTCCATGTAGCAGCTTCATATGATCAAACAGATGGTCTAAAATCACATTAATTGTCAATCACAGTATTGTTTCGCTGTGATGGTTAATAATCCAAACTCAAAACATAGACCTGAAAAGATTATACCAGAACTAAAATAAAATGAAGTTGAATAAAGGGAGAAGGGGAAACCATGAATGCCTCGTCTTGTTCCCAATAGGCCAAAAGGAGACACACATAGTACTGATTCAAATTATATGGCAATAAATCATTGTTCAAAAATAAAATATACCATCAAGATCGACATTTCATACCATCTGATGATGATCATAGTTTGGTAAATCTGAAATTTTTTAGGTAACAGTTAGTATTTAACTCCCTCAAACATTGATATATAACATAAATATTGTTCTAATATATGGATCAATGTCGCAAGGTAGGTCACAAACCTGAACCTTTGTTATACCATGAAAATTGAGCAGGCTAATATCAAGAAGCTATGGTGAAAAAAAATCCAAGTGGATATGCTTTTAAGGGACACCGTTAGGATAGTATTTATGTATTGAATATCATAAATACTTATAGGAACTATAATAATAGAGAAAGGATCTAGCCATAAAAAATTTAAATCAAATTAAAATAGTATTTTATACTTTGAAAACCGCTTAGTGTATTAGATCCTAGATTGAATAGAAGCATACAAAATCCATATATGAGATGAACTATGGAGGCTGACATTATACATTATTCAATGAAATCAATTTCTAATATTATGATTTAAAACTACATAAAATAATATTTATGGGAACTAAGGCCACCATTTCAAAACAATATGAAATTTATGAGACAATATTAGAACACGAACTAACCTTTTCTCGTGTCTAATTGATGATATGTTTTTTAAAGGAGATAGTGTGATGAATGATTAAAAATATAGAGAGAAATACTAACCAACTCAACTTATATTTGTCCTTCCTCCTTCAGAGATCACTTGTATTGCCTGTAATTTCAATTCATTAAATTAAACCAACTAAATATATATGAATATATGGAAAATAGTTGTTTTAGATTGTGAGATATGGAGGGGGAGAGAGATAATCTTATACAATGTAATGTTTTGATATCTCACCAACTCTTACTGGTACACACCCCCTTAAGATGCACTGAATAATAGAGAATCAGAAAAAAAAATTCAAAACAAAAACATAACTTACAACAAAACTGCCCATGATACTCTTAAAATCATAGACAACAAATAAAGAAAGGTACCCATCATACAATTGTGTTCAATCATTATATAGTTATACAAAAAGTGACATCAATCCATTAATATATTATTCATGTTGCAACATTAAATAAATTCAAAGTGATATAATCTTCATTTGTGTTGAAGCAACATAATTGTATGTAGATTTATTTATTATTGTGCTTAATCAGATCATCGATCATAAAATTAAATGATATAATCTTTAGTAATAATTCTAATATTTATCCTATTGAGTAATCATAAGCATAGAAAGATGAATGAAAAATGAAAGGAATAAGATGGTTTAATGAAAGACCAAAAGAAACAAATAAAGAATCATTACAATGCTTGGAGAAGGTTCCACTAAATGCAATGTAAGATTGTGAGGGTGCAACTTTTACTAAACCATCACTTTACCATGCCTAAAAATGTAATTTGATGCAAACCCATCTCCTCAAATAAACTAAATCCAAACAATGGAATCCTGACGAAGGATCAAATCCCATTAAGTCAACAACTGAGAACAAACGAATCAAAAAAACCATTATGCATTTAGACAATAAAATATAACAAAATAATAGATAGGTTTCTACCAGATAAATAGTCAATGAAATAATAAATCGTGAAGATTTAATGATAATTCATAGAATGTAGTGATAGTCCCAATATAATCTTTAAGTACCGGCTTCATATGATCAGATAGATGGTCTAAAATCACATTAATTGTCAATCACAGTACAGTTTCACTGTGATGGTTAATAATCCAAATTCAAAACATAGACCTGAAAAGTTAATACCAGAACTAAAATAAAATGCAGTTGAAGAAAGGGAGAAGGTGAAACCATAAATGCCTCATCTTGTTCCCAACTGGCCATAAGAACGACACACACACAGTACTAAGTAAGTTGACATCAGAGAACAAAAAAAATCAAAAAAATAAGTACGCATTTATAGACAATATTCAGAACCGATAGAAGATTGAATGAACAAGAGTTTATAGAGATAGATAGGTATTACAGGTTGCAATGTATCGTTGATAGAAATTGTAATGATATAGATACTGAAGGATGAGCGGCAACGAATGTCGAGTTGAACAGAGGCATGGTAGCCAACCAATAAGGACTTGAAACCCTATATTTTTGACACCGAATGGAGTAGATTACGAAACCCTAGTTCACGGATATACGAAGAGGTGAAGACGTTGTGTCGACAATCAGCGCCAACCGTAGATTTCAAAGAATGATCTTGGTGAAGTCATCAGATGACGATGAAGGGATGACGGTGGAGATTTTTGAACTGGTGATTTAGAAAAGTGAAGTCGCGATGGGGAGAAGATCGGTAGATGTGAAGATGATGTATTACATTCGTGACGGGGTGGAGATTGGAAGAGGGGAAGATAGAGTAGCGAGATGCAACATAATCTCATGATTTGATTTGCCGATTTTTAGTGAAATTGTAGGATAACGATGAAGGAAAATCGATAGAGGTTTCGAAACAGTGGTGGTCGAAGATGATTTTCATGATGGGAGAGAGGGAAATGCGACGGTAGGAGGTAAGATGGATATGTGTTATTGGAGTGAATTGCTATGGGAGCGACACATGGTGGAAAAAATCTTGCTTTAGTATATATATAGATTTTGTTAATTTCTTTGTTTAAATGGACCTTTTTTTGACAAAAGAAGATGATATATTAATCATGAAGGTCAGCAGTTACAAAGTCATGCAACCAGGAAAGGAAGTGATTAAGCCAGATATGATTCACACCAGACGTGCTGAAAGAAGCCAGATGATGGGATACTTCATTTCCGTTCCTTTTAATGAAGGAGAAGGAGAAGGTTGTGAAGCTTTGACTAAAAGACTGGATGTTCCTGATAACGGGGCCAAAAGAATGAAGGCCGCCATTATTAAGCCCAATAGCATTGATGATGGTGAGGCAGTCAGATTCAATGTGAATAGCTTCCCATCCACGATCTTTTGCAAATGTCAGCCCGGCAAGGACAATGAAGGCTTCAACAACAATGGGCTCCCAGAGAGCGTGGTTTGATTCATGTTTGGCAGCAATGATTTGACCATGAAAATCCCGTGCCACAAGTCCAATTTCGACAATTCCATCCATGGAGAGAGATGCATCAACGTTAATCTTGAGGATCCCTTCTGGGGGAGGGTACCATCTTGAAGCAGCTGTGTGAGTGCCAGAGAGCCCTTGATGGTCAGAGTCCCGATTCCACCCCTCAATCCAGGATGTAGCCCATTCAATCCAGAACCTGGGGGGCTTTGTAGTGTGATTAAAACGAAGTATTACAGATCTGGTGAGGAATCAAAATGACGAAGCACAGATGAATAATAATCTCCCAAGGGATGTCACCGTATTCATAGATCTGCAACCAGGGAGGAACCGAGAGCACCGTCGGCAGCCACTGCAAGAACACCAAGAAGGCACCAAAACCCTAGGATGACCTAGGAGGAGAAACCTCTCCAGCGAGAGAGACTCGAAAATCTGGAAAAATTTAAATGGACTTTGTTCCCATAATTATTAGGAACCATGTTCCTAGATTAAACAAAAAAAGAAAAGCAAACATGATCATGGGGCACACTATTTACTTGTTTCATATCCAATGTTAGACGCTTGTCCAATGATTAGGTTGAGTTCAGTACTCCCATACCCAGATCATTATAAATCATATTTAGTTACAAAACTCACATCTTAGTATAATAAGTCTCATTGTCTTTGGATCATTACCATGAATAATCAACCATAAATAATGATTGATTAACAACAGTACATTCCCTCTTGAATCGAAGTGTCACGATTCTTCCTTTTCAACAAGATTATTCCTGAAGGAAGAAAAATGATACGAATATATAAGCTGGATTAAGTGAAGTATGTGTGTGTTAGAAATGTTTATGTTTTGTTAATTGTTATTTACTATTGTTGTGTTGGCAGTGGGTAGTTTTTTTTGTTGGAACTGTTGTTTGTAACTGCTCTCTGTAATTGTTATGTCTGTTGTAACTGTTGTGACTTTTGTAATTGATGTGTATGTATATATATATATATATATTTGTGTGTGGAAATAAATAGAAAAGTATAGGATGTTTTTTCCCATATTTTACTCTAGTTATTTATTAACTAAGAGATCATTGGGTTCTCTCTTAATTGAGCTTAAATAAAATTGCAAACAAGGGTATAAGTGGAAGAAATACCCAATCCTATACCAAGTTGGTACCAGAGCTAATTTTCATGGAAGAAATCAATAAACTTCAACATCAATTTAAATCCTTCATGGGTATGTGCAAGGATGATCAAGCACAGATGAAAACTATGCCCCAAAATTTTGAAGATCCGTCTAAGGAGGTGATGCACCAAAAGGGAAAGAGTGTGGAGCGGGAGGGGACAAACAACATGGGTGGATGTGACAGAAGCTCCAACACATCTGTAAGCTAAGAGAAAGGGGTGATGTTCCCTTAAATCACACAATTGTATTTCCCTAGATGCGATGGAATAAAAGACCCAATTGGATGAGTAAATAGATGCATACATTTTCTTAAACATCATAAAACAATCGGGAGTGAGAAATTGGATATCGTTGCATATCATCTTGAGGGTGACACTTAAATTTGGTTTGTGAAACTGGAATGAGATAGGTCATGACTAGATTGGAAGGGATTTAAAGATCTTCTTTATGTTCAATTTAGCCCACCACTACAAGACAACCCCTTGTGGAGTTGGCCAAATTAAGGAAAAAAGGAGAAGTAGAGGAGTATCAAAAAAATTGTGCAAATTGATGCACAAACCATACCCCTTACACCAGATCAATAAGTCATCTTGTTTTTGAGTGGATTGATGGATTATATTGTTTTAGTTTCCTAACTCTTGAAACATAAAGATCTAACATCAACAATTGACTAAACACGAGTTTTTTAGAGGAAGGAGCTTGCTATGAAGGAAGAATTTGATTTGGGAAAAAATAAGTTTAACGTTGTGATTCCCATGGTGAAACCTCCTTCTATCAAATGTTTGAGTAAAGTGGAGATGCATGATAGGTGGAAAATGGGAATTTATTTCAATTTTGACGTGTTGTTTACTTTTGGCATCGTTGTAAGAGGCTATTTTGGTTGGAGTGTGTGGATGAAGTTGGGGGTAGTACTGGGGAGGAAGTGGATATAGATGAAACCCAATAATAAGATTTTGGAATATATCTTCAAGAATTGATATGAATAATAAGATCCTAAATGATGAAGGATAAATCAATGGGAAATTTTTAACAATCCTTATAGATTTATGAAGTACACACAATTTTATTGATGTTTCCATGGTTTCCCATCCATCATTGACTATGGAACCTAAGAATTATCTTAAGTTATTGGTGGAAAATTGATACAACATAAGGAGTGGAGGGGTGTGTAAACATTTGGAGATATTATTGGGATTAAAAAATTTAAAGTGGATTTGTATACGCTGTAATTATGTGGAATTAATGTGGTTCTAAGAGTAAATTGGTTAAAGTAACTTGGGGTTATTGGATGTGATTCTTGTTCCATGAGTATGTGTTTTGATATGGAGGGAGAGATTGTCGAGTTATGGGGAATCAATGTGCCAGTTTTCAAATCAGCAATCATATCAACAATGTCTGAAATTGAATGTGAGAAGGAATTGAAATTACTATTGATTGAGTTTGATGATCTTTTCTAGCCCTTAATGAATATTCACCCATTTCGTAGTTGTGACAAAAAAAACCAGTTTTCTATCAGGAACCACCCCAATGGTTGAAAGTGTTAGAGATATTCCCTAAAGCCTATATCGTATGCGATGATATAGATGTTAGTGTTAAGTTTGATTAATGGGAAGATTACTATTTATTGAGAAAAAATCCTTCAAGGTAACTTTGCATCATTATTGGGTTGGTTGTATTTGTTGATATGGTGGGTTTTCATGGTGATTTGTCGAGTTCTAGAGATATTTTTGACAATCCATGTTGACAAAGAACCATGAAAAAAATGTAAGATCTGAAGGCGTTATAAAAAGAACAGATAAAAGGTGACGCAGTTTTCTAGTGTGCCAATTTTTTGGGGTCCAAAATTTGGATTTTGGATTGCATTGAAAAATATGGATTTCTTTTAAGATCTCATCAAAATATGGAAAAGGCACAAGTTTCACAAAGATGGGCTTCTTGAAGAGTGTTTCGTGAAGGATCAAAAAAATATGACGATGATATCTGTGATTAAGACGAGCTTCACGAATGGAATCAGTGAAGAGCATCACGATAGTGCAAAGGTTTTGATGGAATGCTCTACGATTATGACGAGCATTGCGAACTAAAAATTGCTATGGAACTTCGTGAAAAATGGAGCATTGCGGAGGAAAAATGGGATCTCTACGAAATGGTGCTGATGTGACCGGAAGATTATGGAGTCGGTGGGAAACACCTATAAATAGGCCTCTACCCCCTTGAGAAGAGTAGAGAGACTCAACTAAAATCTTAAGGCTCTCGAATTGCGAAGGAGGTTCGTGAAGACAGTGAGCTTTGCGAAAGTAAGGGAATCCACAAAGGCTAATTGAGCTTTGTGAAAGAAAGGAGCGTCGTGAAGGCTAGTTGATCTTTGTGAAAGAGGTGTGCTTTGCGAAGGCTAAGTAAGATTCACGAAAAGGCAAAAGCTTCGTGAATACTAGTTTGATATTTTCAAAACAGTGAGCTTTGTGAAAGGAGGTGTACTTCACGAAGGCTGGTTTGAGCTTCACGAAAGAAGGAGCTTCACGAAGTAGTGAGCTTTGCGAATTTTGTTCAAAAGGGATTGCCCCGTGTTCTATGGTAAAGTGATATTAATCAGTATATGAAAGTGGGATATCAATAGAGCATCTACATACAACGAAGGATGCATTCATTAGTGATAATGAAGAGACCTACAAGTTTATAAACCGTGAGTGGATCTTCTGAAGAAGTAGTGAGAACACTTCAGTTGAGAGAACAATGAGCTTTCAAATTGTGATTGGTTATAAACTAGGAGAGATAACGAGTCTGCTCTGAACATTGTAGACAATAGTGTGCTTATAGTGGATTTGGTACATTGGCACATTGTCAGCGTATGCTCCTTGGATGTAGCCCAGTGAGGGTGAATCAAATAAAATTATTGTGTCCCATGCATGTTTTGATTCCTGTTCATACTATGCTACGAGAAAGTGAGAGAAGAGAGTTTTTTTAACATAAAAAAAAGATCAAAAGGGGAAGTTGTTTTAATCTTTCATAACCCGATTCACCCCCCTCTCAGGGTATTTGACCTAGTGGACCTAACAATTGGTATCATATCCAAAGGTTAATATCTATATTTCTCTATCAATGGAGGTCATCACTCATAAAGGGATTTTGATCTTCGATGGGAATAATCTTCAGTTATGGAAGAATCAGATGCAACACTACTTCCGATCTTTGGGAATGAATGTGTTTACAACAGTGATGCATGATATTTTAGCAGATATCAATAGTGGTGCTTTATCAGAAGATGAAAGAAGGGAATTGGATGCTGACACCAAGGGAATCAATGCTTTAGGGGGAGACCTATCCAATGCAATCTATACGAAGGTGATGTCATGAAAAACATCACATGCTATTTGGGAAAAAATATTGAATATATATGAAGGAGATTCAAAGGTTAGAGAGGAAAAACTGTAAGTTCTGTGGAACAAGTATGAAGATATGAGAATGAACCCGAATGAGTATGTTGATGAATTTTTTGACAGGGTAAATGCTGTAGTGGAATACATGAGAGGTCTTGTATATGTCATTGAATACATAAAGATTGTGAAGTGCATCTTGAGGAAACTTCCACCTTGGTTCAATCTGAAGGTTTTAGTATTGGAAGACAAAGATCCGAAAGAGCTGATACTAGATAACTTTCATAATACCCTTGTATCATATGAAATGAGGAATGATGATAATGATGTTGTGGAAAAGGGGAAATCTAAATAGGTGGAATTCAAGGCCATAAAGAAGCTCACCATTGAAGATTTTCAGGAATAAGAAGAGACAAATGAGGTGATTTCATTCCTTTCCTCAAATATATAAAGAGGAAAAGGAAAGTTCAAAGGGAAACTTCCACTTGCTTGCTTTAGGTGCGGGAAGGTTGGTCATCTTGCAGCGAGATTCCCCAAGAAGTTTTAAGAAGATGATGAGGATGAAGTTGAAATTCCCATGAAGAAGTCTTTAGCCTATGTGAAGGGAAAGAAACAGTTCAAGAGAAATTTATTTAAGAAAAAGAATCTTATTTCACAAGAATGTGACAGTTAAGATGCTTTTGAGGTTGAAGAGGTTGAAGAGATAGAGAACTACAAAGATCATGGAAAAAATGCTATGGTGGCAGTTATCGGCAGTGCTCAGAAAAAGGAATAAACCAACA
Source organism: Viscum album (assembly GCA_963277665.1). Lineage (NCBI taxonomy): Eukaryota > Viridiplantae > Streptophyta > Magnoliopsida > Santalales > Viscaceae > Viscum > Viscum album. The sequence goes on along the minus strand of OY728119.1, from coordinate 286,281,225 downwards.
TTGGAAAATAAGAAGAAGAAGTTGACAGAAGAGTTGATTTGCAAGCTGAATTAGAAGCTTCCCTTGAAGAGATATATGTTTGGAGAGCTAAGATGAAGAAATCCAACAAATTGGTTCGGGATTCCAAACTCTATATGAAGTAGCAGGAAGAAGAGAAGTCTGAGATGAAAGAAGAAATTGAAAACCTTAAGTCTTCAACACCTGAGATCTCAGAAGAGGTAGCTGAGTATAAGCTCAAAATCGAGGAACAAAAGAGTGAAATCGATAGTTTGACTAACACTGTAAGGGATCAAATCAAATGTATCAAAGAACTTGAAGAATAATTTGTTGGTCTATGATGAAAAGTAAATGATCAAGAAAAAATATTGACTCCCAATATGATACCAGGAAAGCATATCATTCAGAAGACTGAGAAGTTGAAAGTGGAGCATAGTGGCCCAACAGAAAAGAATCAACAATCATGTTTAGATGCTAAGGCTGAAGTGGGGATTTATTGAAAACAAAAAGCTATGAAATTTGAAGTCACACCGTAAGCATCTGTTCTGATATTAAAGGTTGATTTGGGTATGAAGGAGAATCCGAAGATTCTGAGAACCCAAGGGACACCCAGTGCTGTAAAAGTAACATGCAGGAATGCACCTACATCAGGTATTATTATTGTGGAAATATGAGACACTCAAAAAATGCATGTTCTATAACTAAGAGACATCGAAGGGCATAAGAATAGCATTGACAAACAAACATAGAATGATACTCTAGAATATCTTTCGAGGGAAATTGTTTTTGGTGTGGAGGATTTGGGCACATGGCTAGATATTGTATATAGACCATGCAGAGGAATGCTCCAAAGAAGAACCAAATCATTCACAAGTAGTAAATCAATGAATCAACAGGTGAACTGAAAACAAAAAATAGATTTGTAGCTCTGAAGGATGAATTTTATCCATCATACTCCAAGGAAGATCAATATTTCCAATCTATATTGAGTATAAAGACAAAAACATGGATCAAGAAGAAGAGAACTGAGAAGGCAGTTGTTGCAGAAATTACCCTAAAAGCATCAGACTGTTCTGGTTTATGGATCCTTAACAGTGGCTGCATATCCCATATGATAGACAATAATAATCTTATTACAAGCATAAATATATGACAAAGAAGGAGTTTTCAAGTTTGGAAATGATGAAGGCCTAAAGATAATTGGCTCGGGAAAGTCCAGGTTTGGGGGCAAAGAAATGAGATGTGCTGATGTCTTGGTGGTAGAAGGTCTCAGACACAACTTGTTTAGTGTCTGTCAACTATGTGACTCAGGGCATTCTATAACATTTACCAAGAATATGTGCATCGTCAAAGGAATAGATGGTGCGGTTGTTCTATAGGGAAAAATGATAAAGGGAAATCTATATCTTGTATGTGGTGAAGAAGATATATGCTTTTTTATCTAGAGTGGAAGAAAACAAGTTGTGGCATAAACGACTTGGTCATATATGCTAGCCATCCCTGGAGGATCTGGTAAAGTGTGATGTAGCTAGATACCTCCCTAAGATATCACCTGATCATACTCATACGTGTGATGCATGTCAAAAAGGGAAGATCATCAGAATGATGTACAAGGCAAAGGAAAAGAAGTTAACAAGAGTGCTTGAATTGGTGCATGCTGATGTTTGTGGATCTATCTCACCAAGATCCATTGATGAAAAGAGATATTAAGTTATGTTTATTGATGATTATAGTAGAATGGAATGGGTATTCATCACTGCCCATAATTCTGTTGTGTTCAGTTGCATAAAACAGTATCAGATGGAATCTGAAAGGATGCTTGATAGAAAATTATGAAGTTTCATACTAACAATGGTACAAAATTCACAAACAGTCAAGTAGAATACTATCTCAAGAAACATGAGATAAGGAATAAAATTTCTTTAGTGAGAACTCACCAACATAATGGAGTGGTTGAGAAGAGAAATCAGATCACCAATAACATGTCCAGAACAATGTTTTTTGAAAAATATCTACTAGAGAAATTTTGGAAGGAAGTAGTCTTGACATCAGTTTACATTTCTAATAGGGCTATGTTGTGTCTGAAGGAAGGAAAGGATCCATATGAGATGTGGTACGGAAAGAATCCAACGTTAAAATAATTTCAAATATTTGGAAGTAAGTTCTTTATTCTCAATAAATAAAAACATAGTAAATTTGAGTCGCATGGAGATGAGGGGATATTCCTTGACTAATCAGGTAAAAGAAAAGAATACAAATGATTTAATAAGAGGCTGAGAAAAGTAGTTGAGAGCAATGATGTCACTATAGTGGAAAATGAATAGAATATTCAACAACACAATGAACAATTTCTTGATGAAAGTGATGATGAAGTAAGAAACACAGGGGGAGAAGAAGTGGCAGATGTTGATTCAGAAGAAGATAATGATGATGAGCAAGAGGAAGTCAAGTTTGTATTTGTGAAGAAGCCAAAGAGTTGAGCTGAAATTGATAGGAAAAATATCATTGGTGATCATACAACACCAGTTCAAACAAGAAGAACGAAGTCATTACAGTAGGCATCTTTCCTATCTCAGGTAGACCCTAAATGTTTTGCTGATGAAACTGAAGATGAAAACTGAATAAAGAGCTAGATCAAATTAAGAAGAACCATACATGGGATATTGTTTCGAGTCCAATAGATAATAATGTCATCGGGACTAAATGGGTCTTCCGCAATAAGATGAATGAAGATGGAACCGTGATTCGAAACAAAGAATGACTAGTGTGCAAAGGTTACTCCTAGATAGAGGGTATCGATGCTGATGAGACATTTTCACTTGTTGTAAGGCTGAATACAATCAGATTTTTCTTGGCCATTACAATGAAATGAAAGTTTAAAGTTTTCTAGATGGATGTCAAGTCCACATTTTTGAATGGGGTTATGGAAGAAGTATATATTGAGCAGTCGGATGGTTTTCTCATTCATGAAGACGAGAACAACGTTTATCAGTTGAAGAAAGCACAATACGGGTTGAAGCAAGCACCAAGAGAATGGTACTCGAGACTTGATTAGTATTTGAAGAAGCTTGGATTTCAGTGTGGTGGAGTTGATTACAATATCTACGTCAATAATGACAGTAATCAAAGGATTATGGTGCTGGTTTATGTCGATGACATAATATTTTGTGGATCAAATGAAGTACAATGCATATAGTTTTTTGAATTTATAAAAAGTGAGTTCGAAATGTCAATGATTGGTGAGCTAACATTTTTCCTTGGTTTAAAGGTGACACAAGGAATGAAACTTTAATTTCTAAATCCAAGTATGCCAAGGACATTCTGAGAAGATTTGGAATGGAAAATTCTAAGGAGATGAAGACTTCTATTTCTACCCGGAAAAAATTATCAAAAGATGCTGACAGTAAGGAAGTGAATATTACATAATACAGGAAAATTATTGGGAGTTTATTGTACCTGATAACAATAAGACCTGATATTGTTTTTGCCACATGCCAAGCAGTGAGATACCAAAACAATCCTAAGGAAAACCACATGCTTGCAGTAAAAATAATACTTCGGTATATCAAGGGCACTATGGATTTCAGTTTGATGTATAATGACAAATCTTAGCTAGAGCTATTGGGATATATAGATGTAGATTGGGCTGATTTAGTAGATGACATGAAATCAACGTCAGGAGGTGCTTTCTATATTATTGGATTGTGTATTTCTTGTCTAAACAATAAATAAGATTTCATTTCATTGAGCACTGTATAAGTTGAATATATTGCGGTCAATCAAGCGTACATGCGGTTATTATGGATAAAACAACAAATTGATCATATGGGAGTTGAAGTGAAGTCTCCGATCAGAATCCAGTGTGATAATTTGAGTGTTATCAATCTTACCAAAAATATAGTCCATCACTCAAGTACAAAGCACATTGAGATCAAATATCATTTTATCAAGGAGAAAGTGGAGTAAGAGTTTGTGGAGTTGGAGTATGTGCCCACAAAACTACAGGTTGCAGACATTCTGACAAAGGCCTGACCCAAAGAAATGTTTGATAGGCATTGACTGGATCTGGGAGTTTAGTTGACTCCCCAAACTTGAAAAAGTGTGGATGTGGAAACCCCCTCTCCTTGAGGTATGATGTGTTTTTCCAAAATTTACCGATTTGTGTTCCTTACTATGTTGCAGACCACAAAGGAGTGACCTTTGGGTTCGTTGAAAAAGGGGGAGAAAGTGTGGCTCTTTATGGGGGAGAAATGAAGGGAGAAAATGTCTTTGTCAAAGACATGAGGAGAAGTTGATAGGTGGAGCAACGAGATAGGGGGGTATCTAATAGGGGGAGTATTAAATCTGACGATGCTAGAAGTGATCAATCAAAGAGTACATATCACACCAGTTAAGGGTTGTGATGAAATCAGTTGTTTGGTTTCAAGATTTGATGTCTGGAATGAAGTTACTCATTGATGAACTTTTCATACTACTCTTGTTTCTCACTATGATCATTTCTCATGTGGGATTAGAGTATGTGTTGAATAAATCTTTGATCGCTATCTGAATCACAAGAGGTTAATGGTGGTAGAGGATGGAAGGAGCTTTAATGAGGTATCAAATTATGAAAGAGTTGTCAACAAACCTAAAGGGGGAGATTGTTAGGAAAAAACCCATCAAGGTAACTTTGCAACAATTTTGGGTTGGTTTTTTTTGTTGATAAGGTGAGTTTTCATGGTGAATTGTCAAGTTCCAGAGATATTGTTGACAATCCATGTTGACAAAGAACCATGATAAAGGATTGAAAGATTTGTAGGTGGTACAAAAAAATAGATACAAGGTGGCATCATTTTCCAGTGTTTGCCAAATTTTTGGGGCCCACAATTTGGAGTTTGGATTGCATTATGAAATATGGATTTCCTTGAAGATCTTATCAAAATATGAAAAAGACATGAGTTTCTAGAATATGGGATTCTTGATGAGTGTTTCACAAAGGATCAAAGAAAGCTAACAGTGATCTCTATGATTAAGACGAGCTTCTCAAATGGAAGAGGTGAAGAACATCGTGATGGTGCAAAGGTTTTGATGGAATGCTCCGCGATTATGACGATCATTGCAAACTAAAAATTATTGTGGAGCTTCGCAAAAAATAGAGCATTGCGGAGGAAAAATGGGAGCTCTGCAAAATGGTGCTGACATGGAACTGATGTGGCCAGAAGGTTATAGAGTTAGTGGAAAAATCCTATAAATAGGCCTCTACCCCATTGAGAAGAGTAGAGAGACTCAACAGAAATCTTAAGGCTCTCAAATCGTGAAGGATGTCCGTGAAGGCAGTGAGATTCGTGAAATTAAGGGAATTCACAAAGGCTAATTGAGGTTTACGAAAGGAAGAAACATTGTGAAGGCTAGTTGAGCTTTGTGAAAGATGTGTGCTTCTCAAAGGCTAAGTGAGCTTCATGAAAAGGCAAGATCTTTGCAAAGGCTAGTTTAAACAATGAAAAATAGTAAGCTTTGTGAAAGGAGGTGTACTTCACAAAGGTTGGTTCAAGCTTTGTGAAAGAAGAAGCTTTGTAAAGAAGTGATCTATGCGAATGTTATTCAAAAGGGATTACCAAATGTTCTATGGTAAAGTGATATTCATCATTAGATGAAAGTGGGACATCAATAGATCATCTACATACAGTGGATGATTCATTCATTAGTGATAATGAAGAGACCTACAGGTCTATAAACTATGAGTGGATATTCTGAAGAAGAAGTGAACACACTTTAGTTGAGAGAGTAGTGAGATTTCAAATTGTGATTGGTTGTAAAATAGGAGAGATAGTGAGTCTACTCCAAACATTTTAAATAACAATGTGCTTATAGTGGATTTGGTACATTGGAACATTGTCGGTGTATGCTCCTTGGACGTAGCCCAATGATGGTGAACCAAATAAAATTACCATGTCCCATGCATGTTTTAATTCCTGTTCATACTATGCTGTAGGAAAGAGAGAGAAGAGAGTTTTGTTTAACAACAAAATAAGATCAAAAGGGTAAGTTGTTTTAATCATTCATACCATGATTCACCTCCCCTCTCGGGGTATTTGACTTAGTGGACCCAACACTATTGATGTTTTTTTGTTATTTTTGAATATTAAAATTACCTCACATTATTTACAAATATCTCACATGTTTAAATAGATAATTATAATTTCTCATGATTTTGATAAATCACATTGTGTTTATTCATTAAGTGTTTAATGTTTTATAACGTTTCATAATAGATTCTGTAGTTAATGTATTTTAGTTTTGGGGTTTCAATGTATTTTTTAAAGTCATACTAAATCTATTTTAAAGTCATATGAAATTGGTTTTGAAGTCATACAAAATCTATTTTGAAGTGATATGAAAAATTTTCAAAGCCATATGAAATCTGTTTTGAATTCATATGAAAATTTTCAAAGTCATATGAAAATATCAAAGTCATATGATTTTTTGAAAAGATATGTTTTTTTGAGGTCATATGATTTTCAAAGACTTACGATTTTAACAGACTTATTCATTTTTGTTGGACTCCTCATGTTTTAATCATGTTTTAATGATCACAAATCCTGTTACTCCTGTTTAATCTATCTCAAATCATGTGTAGAGATGGTTGGTTTCTTTATGCTTTAAATAAAATTACCCAAGATCTTAATTCCTATAAATCATGTTTGATTATTGTAAACTATATTTAATTTGTTTTATAATGAATTTATTTTATGAATGATCAAATCTAATTCATTCTATGAATATTGTTTCTTAAGTCTTTATACAAATATTTGGCTACGTCTAAGAAACTGTGAGTCTGCCACTGGTTCTGATTTTCTGGAAAAGGACCCAGACACCGTGACCCAGACACTGTGACCCAGACACCGTGTCCTAAACACCATGACCCAGACACCATGACCCAGACACTATAACCAGTTTCAGATATCATGAAGTCTGTGACACCGGTTCCTTGTTACCATCACTAAGACACCGTTTGAAGTTTGGTAAATGACCATACACCGTGATCCTAACACCACATCTGTGCTATCGGTTCCTGATCTTAATACAACTATGACATCATGACTATCTCACTACTCAAAGGCAAAGAAGAAGACACCATTTTCTGGTGACACTATTTTCAAGTGATACTGTTTCTAGACAGACTGTGACACCATTCTTTAATCTGTTTTGTCGTTTTCAATTTAATTTCTAACGGTCATATTTGAGTCATTTAAATGCACTGACATAATTAATATTTCTTTGTAGACATGTCACCTGACAGTACGAGGTACGAGGTACAGAATACATGCATCATGTCGGCTCCAACACGTGCGCTCCAAAATAAAAAGAAAAACGTGGCATTGGAACAAAGATACGAGAAGTGTGCAGCAGTGTGCAGTAGAAGCACGTGCATTTTTGAAAAGTGAACTGATACATGCAATAAGAAACAAATGAAGAACATAGGAAGAAATCTTGATTCCAAAGGCTAGAAAAAAAAAATAGATTAGATCCAAAAACATCTTCACAATACCAACTCCATGAAGAACACAAGTTAATTCTAACTGGAAACCAGAGCACCAGACTTGCGATACTCATTTTTCACAAAAGGACTCGATACTTGCATATTCTTCATCCTACAAGTCCAGAGTTGCATAGAATAACACTCAGAACACCTTTAACCTTTTATCATCATCTTTTCTCTGTTGTGTATTGTTTTATCTTTCGAGCAGTGTGTGCGTGTGTGTGTATTAAAACACACATGGTCTCCTGCACTAAACTAAAGGATACAAGATATCCTTCCTCTCATACCTTTTTACATTTGTTTACTCCCACAGATAAGTGTGGAAGAGGTCCTTGTGTTACCTAGTAGTTTATACCCATGAAGAATAGTGGAAGAGGTCGTGTGACCTGGACAGTCCTGTGTACTGTTGTTAACCCCGATCCAAGGTGTGGATCAAGTTTCTTAATATAAACTTCTTGGTGGAAGGTGATCACCAAGTGAAGTGGATTAAGTCTCAGCTTGATAATGAACCACTTATTTTATCTATTATGTTGTTTAATTTATTTTTTCTCTGTTTTACTATAGATTTCATAAATAACTTGATTTTACTTTGATAGTTAATCTTGTATATAATTCATAATTATATCACCTTATTAAAATAGCTTCAAAAGTAGTATCAATGACTCATATTGATATCACTGAGAATTAATAAATCTTCTTAGAAGTTATTTGAATAGTCAAAATTTTATAACAGTATTACCTTGATTGATTGGGCTGTATTTATTTTTATTGGGGAACCTTTTTAAGAAAAAATTTCGACGGAAATTTTTATAGTTGCTCAATTCGCCCCCTCTCTTGAGTACTCTACTCCGACTAACATTTGGTATCAGAGGATTTTTTATTCCTATTAAGTATATGTTTTTAAAACTATTCAAATGTGATTTTAGTTGTACTTTAAAGATCTGTAAATTTTTGTTAATTCTAAATTTCTAGATCTTTCAAAGTATTTCTTTATTATAAATAATTGACTGGAAGGGGATGCAACAAACATACCACCATTATTTAATGGAAATAATTATGTCCAATGAAAAATTAAAATGAAAATGCATTTAGAAAGTATGGGCTTTGAAATTTGTTCTTAAATTATAGATGAGTATAAGTTTCCCACTACTGATAGAGTTATTGGGATGAACCAACCAAGACTGCTTATAATAAAAATTGAAAATCCATAAATGATTTATATCTCTCTTTAGGAGATGCGAAATTTAACAGAATATCTGCATGTAAAACTTCCCATGAAATTTGGGATACTTTGTCTATTTCACATGAAGGAACTTCTAGTTTAAAAGAAATGAGACTCAATACTTATACTATTAAATATGATAACTTTAAAATGAAGCTTGATGAGCCTATTTCTGATATGTATCTTAGGTTCAAAAAAATTGTCAACACAATGATTTCTCTTGGAAGAGAAGTCACTACCAAAGAACAAGTTATGAGGATTCTCAGATGCCTACATGATAGATGGAGAGGAACCTATGTCACTATTAGAGAGTCACGTGACATCAACAAATTTCCTGTCAAAGAACTCATTGGGAAACTAATGATGTATGAAGATGAGATGAAATTCAACAAGGAAGAGGAGGATTAACCCAAAAGAAAATCTGTTGCATTCAAGACTACCACCTCTAAATAGAAAGAAAAAGAGAAACTGCAAGTATCTGTATAAAGTTCTAGTAGTGAACAATCATCACCTGATAGTGATGAGGAGATGGCTCAATTAGCCAGAAGGTTTAAGAAATTTTACAAAAGGAATAATTTTTTTAGAAAGCCTAACTTCAAAGGAAGATATGATCAAAAGGGAAGATTGAAGAAAGATTGGAAAAGAAATGAAAATTCTGATGAGATAGTATGTTATGAATGTAAGCAAAAGGGACATATAAAGGTTGACTATCCCAAACTCAAGTATAAAAATAAATATGAGGATAAATATAGAAAGTATAACAAGGAAATGAAAGCAACTTGGGGTGATTCTAAGGACAGTTCAAGTAACTCATAGTCTTCACATGATGAACAAGCTAACAAATCCAATATATGTTTTATGGAAAACACATCTGTGGTAACACTGGAATCTCTTGTAAAAAATTCCTATTATTTTAGAGATGAAAGTGATTAAGAAAATATGTCTAAATAATAAATGTTTGAGTACTACAATATGATTTAAGAGACATGTAATGATCTAAAATATAAATACAAGTCTTTAAAGAAACAACATGCTCTTACCTCAACTGTTAAATCTGAACTTACTGCAGAAAGAGAGAAAAATGTTTAATTACTCAAAGAAAACAATGAACTAAATCTATCTAACGAGCAATTTAAAAAGGACCTTGAAAGGTTTACTAATGGTAAAGGTACTTTGGTACAAATTCTAGGTAAATAGATTTCCCCTAAATACACTACTAGTATTTCCTATCAACCTGGTAAAAGAAATTTTGGTAAAACCAATTTTTTTAAATCTAGAACATACAACTTTATTCCTAGTTCAGGAAAACATTCCTCTAGTTCAAATTATGATACACTCTCTACTTTTTCAAGCTTTTCTGGACCAAATAGAGTTTATTTTTCAAATACTTTACATAATTCTTATAGAAAACCTGTGAAGTAGATGTGGGTTCCCAAATCACTAGTTACTAATATTACTGGACCCAAACAAATATGGGTACCAAAGTCTATTTTTATTTGACTATTTTGCAAGAAAGTTGTTTAAAGAGCTCCTATAAAAGATTATGGTACTTGGATAGTGGGTGTTCAAGACACATGAAAGAGGACTATTCATGCTTCAAGAACTTAGTAAAAATTGATGGTGGACATGTCACCTTTGGTGAAAATGCCAAAGGAAAAATCATTGGCCTTGGCCAAATCGGTAACTCTAACTCAGTCTTAATTTACAAAGTACTTTTTGTTGATGGATTGAAATATAATTTGCTTATTATTTCACAACTATGTGATGATGGATTTCATGTTAAATTTGAAAATTATGCTTGAAATGTTTTTAATTCTAAAAATGAATTAGTATTTTCTGCATTGATAAATGAAAATTTATACTCTATTAACTTAGATTCTTTAGTTTCTAAAAATGATTCATTTTTAAGTGTATTTCACAAAGAGTCTTGGATTTGGCATAGGAGAATAGGACACTACAATATTCACTCCATTAGAAAGCTAAATAGAAACAACTTAGTCAAAGACCTACCCAATCTTGAGTTTCTAAATGATAAAGTGTGTAATCCTTGTTAAAAGGGAAAGCAACACAAAATTTCCTTCAAACCAAAGAAAGAAGTTTCAACTTATCAACCTCTTGAATTGGTTCACATGGATTTTTTTAAACCATCTAGAGTTTCTAGTTTAAATGGGAAGCACTATGTTTATATTCTTGTAGATGACTTCTCTAGATATACTTGGAATTTATTTTTGACTCACAAAGTAAATCCTGCTCTCATTTCACCAAATATGTTAAAACAGTAGAAAATCTTAGTGGACTTAGAATTAAATACTTAAGAAGTGATGATGGATATGAGTTTGAAAATCAAGATTTTGAATCCTTTTGCTCACAAAATGTCTATAGTCATAATTTCTCTTCCCCTAGAACACATCAATAAAATGGAGTTATAGAAAGAAGAAATAGGACCTTGCAAGAGATTTCTAGAACCATGATTAGTGAATATGACTTACCTATTTATTTTTGGGATGAAGCTGTAAATACAACATGCTATATCATTAATAGAGTGTTGATTAGAACCATTTTTAAAATAACTTCATTTGATTTATAGAACAATATAAAACCCAAAGTAATCTACTTCAAAGTTTTTGGTTGAAAAGTCTATATCCTTAATACTAAGGATAATCTTGAAAAGTTTTCATCCAAGAGTGATGAATGAATTTTTCTAGGATATCAAATCTTTAATAAATCCTATAGAGTGTTTAAAAAAAGAAATAAATGTGTGGAGGAATCTTTCCATGTCAAGTTTGATGAGACAGATCCACATGAGCCTAAGACCTCTCTAGAGAACCTGAAGGATGATATGTCAAATCTGGACATCAATGCTAAATCCTCTAACCATCTAGTAAAAGGATCTGTGAAAACTTCTAGTTCTGAAAATTCTCCAGATTCAAGTCAAAATGAACCCGAACCTATTGAAGAACCTGAAATCACTAGCCCCTCTTTTTCTAGAGCTATTAGAACCCTTAAGAACCATCCTTTAGATGATATTTTATGATATTTAGATAAAGGAACTCAAACTAGAGATTCTCTTAGAAATCAGGTTGAACATCAAGTTTTCTTGTCACAACTTGAACCTAAAAACATTAATGATGTTATTAATGATGAATTTGGATGATGGATATGCAAGAAGAACTTAATCAGTTTGAAAGGAAAAAAGTTTGTAAACTTGTTGACAGACCCAAAGACACATTTACCATAGGCACTAAGTGGGTGTTTAGAAATAAGGTAGATGAAGCTGGTAATATAGTTAGAAATAAGGCTATATTGGTTTCACAAGTCTATAGTAAAGAAGAAGGAATTGACTATTAGGAGACCTTTGCACCAGTAGATAGACTTGAAGCCATCAGAATCCTGCTTGTTTATGCTGCACATCTAAATTTCAAACTATATCAAATGGATGTTAAGAGTGAATTCCTAAATGGGTATATAGCTGCAAATGTTTCTGTTAAACAACCTCTTAGTTTAAAAAATCCTCACTTTCCAAATCATGTTTTCAAATTATCAAAAGATTTGTATGGTTTAAAGCAAGATCCAAGAGCTTGGTATGATAGACTAAGTACTTTTCTTATTTCCAAAAGTTTTACAAAAGGAATAGATGATCCTACCCTTTTTATAAAATGAATTTCAAATGATGTTTTAGTAGTTCAAATTTATGTAGATGATATTATTTTTGGATCTTCAAAAAATTCTTTATGTATTGAATTTTCTAAAATGATGCAAAATGAATTTGAAATGTGTTTAATGGGTGAACTAAAATTCTTTCTTGGATTTAAAATCTTTCAAAATAAAGATGGTATTATTTTAAATCAAATCAAATATACTAAATATCTTCTAAAACATTTTGGATTGGATAAAACTAAAAGTAGTGATACTCCAATGAGTACTAATTCTAAGTTGGATCTTGATGAAGATGGAAAATCTGTTGATCAAACCACTTATAGAGGAATGATTGAAAGCTTACACTACTTAACTTCTATCCTACCTAAAATTATGTTTAGTGTATGTATGTGTGCTCATTTTCAGGTAAACCATAAGGAATCTCATTTAAATTCTATTAAAAGTATTTTCAAATACCTCAAACATACACCCAATCTAGGACTGTTCTATCCTAGAGGAAAATCATTTGAGTTATTTAGTTATTATGATGCTGATTTTGGTGGTTGTAAGTTAGATAAAAAAAGAACCTCTGGAACATGTCACTTTTTAGGCAAGTCTCTAGTATCATGATGTAGTAAGAAACAAAACTCTATTGCATTATCTACCACCGAAGCTGAATATATAGTTGCTGGTAGTTGTTGTGATCAATTTTTGTGGATGAAACACACATTACTATATTATGGATATTAATTCAGAAATTTACCTATAAATTGTAACAATACAAGTGCTATTAACATCTCCAAAAAAATCCTATTTCACACTCTAAGACAAAACATATTGATGTAATACATCACTTTTTGAGAGATCATTATCAGAAAGGTGATATCACTTTGGAATTCATTGGAACTGAATATCATCTTGCTGATATATTCACTAAACCATTAAATTATGAAAGTATAGATTACATCATACATGAATTGGGAATGATAAATCTCAAGTAGAAAGTATACTGTTTCAAAATTTACTGTAATAGTTTACGGTTTCACAAGTCACTGTCTTAGAAATACTGTCTCACTCTCACAGTCCTGCAAGTCACTATCATGAAGTTTCTGTTTCATGTTTACGGTCTCATAGTTATTGTCTCTCAATTATTGTTTTCACTTACTGTTTTAAATGATACGGTCACACCGTTTTGGATTCACATAGTATAAATTTCACCGTGAAAGTTTGTTCCAGTCTCACCATGAAATTCTATTCAGGTCTCACCGTGAAAGTCTATTCCAGTCTCATCGTGAAAGTCTATTCTGGTCTCACCATAATAACAATTTTCGGTTTATTTATATTTTATTACCCATATCACTGTGTTAATTATTTTATTATATTCATCCTATGATTTTGAATTTGTGACGCTTGAAATCCCTAAATGATAAAAACCGAATGTATTTCACTATTTTCTTCACTCGAGATTTCTTCTCTCAAAACCGAAACCTTTCTCTCTCAAACCGTAATACCTCTTTCAATCCTTCATCTCTCTCTCTCTCGAACCTCTCGTTGAATGACCAGGATGTAGTTCCCATCTTCATCAACTCCTAATAATTTCATATCTCGAAAGAAAATGAAAAGAGCACCAAAAGTAGTGCCCAAATGACCTTTGAACCCGAAAATTGTTGATAGAATAGTGGTACCAAAAAAGGAAATCTATCCTAAGTGGTTGCTGACAAGTAAGTATTTAGTTTTCAAAGTACTGAAAGAGCAGGTATGGATGGACTGGTTCACAAAAGAGAAAAGGTCGATTTATCCAAAACTTGTTGCACAATTTTATCAGTTTGTTTAGTTCTCTTTCAACTCTAAATATGGTTTTGTTGTGAGGAGCTAGATTAATGGCCAAAGATGCACCTTTTCCTCGAGGTTATGGGATACTTGACTAGGGATACCTCATGAGGGAATTTTTGAGGACTACTAGAGAGGTCCTCCTCCTCCTCGTATGTTTTTGTTTTAGAAGAGGCCTTGGGAAGCTTGACTAGCAATAAAAAGAAGAGAAGAGCTATTACTGTTGAGTTAGATGGTGAATCAATATTACTATTTAAGTTTATTTAGAATATGATTAGTATGAGGAAAGAAGATTTTGCTACCCTCAAGTATAAAGATATATTTTTGATACAACTTATGAAGAATAGACACAAGATTAACCTGTACAAGTATGTTATACTTGTAGGAATTGATAAAGACAACCTCAAAGTCTACCTCCTTGTTATACTCAAGGTTAATCTATTCTATGATGTATGCTAAAGGTTTGGTTGGACCAAATGAAGAAGTCATCAAGGACTATGAAATTTTTATCTCAAAGGTTACAGTCAAAAGAATGAAAATTAGTTGGAATCTGTGGAAAAAGGATTGGGTGGAAGATAATGAAAGGTTATATGAAAAGTTTAATCCGGTTGAGCATCCTTAAAGACCTAAGAACACTTCTGATCCTAGTTTGGAACCAGATGAAATTGTTGACTATCCTGTTGAAGAGGAAGAAGAGGCAGTTGCTTCACCTCTAGAAGAAAATGTCTTGGATAAGGAAGATAGTGGAACTGTTCCATAAGAAAAAGTTGAGAAGGAAGCACCTATTCCTAAAATAAGTATTGATTTGGAAGAAGAACCTTCTTTTGGAAAAGAATCTGTTGTTAATGTAAGATAAGAGTCTATTCCTAAGGAGCCTTTAGAAGAATATTTTTCTCTTGAGAAAGATGTTTTAGTTAAAGAATTTTTAGAAGAACAAGATAATCCTGATGTTATCCTATCTGCTGAGGAGAGAATTGAACAAGCCTTCTAGCTGGCTAGAAAATAAATGGGTGAGAGTATTGGAGATGATATTTTAGAATCGGATCAAGGAACTGGATATCTTAGTCCTGTGAGAGATACACTTGTTGAGGGGGAACGACACCCTAGTCTAGAAAGTGTTGAATTTCATAATCCCGTTGATCAAAAAATTGTGGATACATGGTATAAGTTCCCTAGATACTTTGATGTGAATGATACCTAGGAATCCTCGGTTAAAGGTATAGATCTGTCTACTGTGTTTCAATTGAAACTGGTCTCTGCTCTTGAAGTAATCTCTGCCAAAAAACCTAATCCTATCTCAACTCCTGTTCCAGAACCTTCATAAGAACCTCCTACCTTTATGATTTAGAGTGATTTAAAAGCCTTTGGATCTACTTTATTGGATGGAGTTTAAAAGGTCATGAACACACAACCTACTCCTATAACAAACCTAAGTGAAAGAGATTCTGCCTTGCTGTTAGAGAAGATCATATGGAAGATTCAACCAAAAATGATTCATGAAATTCAAGAGGTTATAATTGAGAAAAAATAGTTGAATGATGAAGTGAAGTCTCTCAGAGCTATGGTTTAAGATTTGCAAAAAGTTTTGCAATTAGGACAAGATCCTATTTCTCATCCTATTGAGGATGTTAGTGGTCAGATTCCACAGGAATTTTCCTATATGATTCAACTGATCTTGACTTCATTAGCTAACAAGGTAGTTGAGAGAAACAAGTAGATAGTTCAAGAGATGCGTGAGCTTGTTATTAGTCTCAACAAACTAACTGATGAGTATAAGGGATGTCTATAGAAAGATCTGAATTATCTCAAGTCCCTCACTTTAGTTGTTACAACCTCTAGTGCCTCTAGACAGTCATCTCAACCCTTTGACAGTGATCTGCTCAGAACTATTGTTAAAGAGGAACTTCAATCAGTGTTAAGTGGATTTGACAAAGAGACTCTATCTACGATTTTCAATAACAGTGATAGGGTACTTGATTTAGTAAGGATTCACTCAAAAATTGAAAATGATGCTCAAGAAGAAATTACTAAGAAATTGGATTTCTACTTTAATAGTATTTTCTCTAAGTATGATATGACCAATCATTTCAAGTATCTCGTAGAGAATCTGAAAATACCTCCTATCACTCAAGCCTTCCAGACTCAAGTTCAAAATCTAAAAGATTTCACTCCTCTATTGGAAAAGTTCATGGAGAACAAAGATTATTTTGAGAAAGCAATGCAGTATGGTGGTGAGATTGTTACTGAATTCATTTAATTGTTAAAGCCTTATCTTCATGTGAATAGCACTACTATTGTGGCTCCTAAAGCTGCACCCTTACGGCCTGGTTTACCTCCTTCCTCATCCACTGCCTTTTCATCTACCTCAATGTCAGTATATCAGGCTCTGAGTTAGATCAGACCTGTTATAATTGACCAAAACTTGCCTCAGTCTTCCACCAAACCTAATTTGGAACCTTCTGTTTTTGAAGGAATCCCTCTCCCTTCTTTGACAGTTGGCTCACTCCCTTATTCAACTTCTACTTCTGCTCATGTGGCTCCTTCTGATGCTGCTACCAAGGGAAAAGAGAAGACAACTAGTGCAGAATAATAGTGAAACTTGTATCTTGATAGGGATGTTTTTTACTTTTTCTAAATTTTTGTAATGACACATATTTTTCCCTCTAATGCAATTTGTCCTGTTGTTGTCTATTCTATTCTTTACTTTCATTCTTTCTTTTTCTTGTAATCCTTTTGATAATTCCAAAAGGGGGAGAAAAGTTCCCTAAGATAGAGACAACACACTAAGAACATATATCTAATTCATATGATTTGTGATCATAAAAAAGGGGGAGATTTTTGGACTCCTCGTGTTTTAATCATGTTTTAATGATCACAAATCCTGTTACTCCTATTTAATCTATCTCAAATCATGTGTAGAGATAGTTGGTTTCTTTATTCTTTAAATAAAATTACCTAGGATATTAATTCCTATAAATCATGTTTTATTATTGTAAACTATATTTAATTTGTTTTATAATGAATTTATTTTATGAATGATCAAGTCTAATTCATTTTGTCAATATTACTCCTTAAGTCTGTATATAGATATTTGGATAAGTCTGAGAAACTGTGAGTCTGCCACCGGTTCTGGTTTTCTAGAAAAGGACCCAGACACTGTGACCTAGACACTGTGACCCAGACACCGTGACCCAAACACTGTGACCCAGACACCATGACCCAGACAACGTAACCAGTTTCAGATCTCATGAAGTCTTTGACATCGGTTCCTTGCTATCATCACTAATACATCATTCGAAGTTTGGAAAAGGACCAGACACCATGATCCTAACACCACATCTGTGCTACCGGTTCCTGATCTCAATACAACTATGCCATCATGACTATCGCACAACTCAAAGGTAAAGAAGAAGACACTGTTTCTAATTGATACCATTTCTAGACAGACTATGACACTGTTCTTTAATCTGTTTTCTCATTTTCAATTTAATTTACAATGGTCATATTTGAGTCATTTAAATTCACTAAATTAATTAATATTTCTTTGTAGACATGTCACCTGATAGTACGAGGTACGAGGTGTAGAATACATGCATCCTATCAGCTCCAACATGTGCACTCCAAAATAAAAAGAAAAACATGGAACTGGAACAAAGAGATGAGAAGTGTGCAACAATATGCAGTAGAAGCACGATAATTTTTGAAAAGTGAACTGATACATGAAAGAAGAAACAACTGAAGAACACATGAAGCACTCTCAATTCCCAAGGTTGGAAAACCGTAGATCAGAGACAAAAACATCTTCACAATACCAACTCTATGAAAAACACGAGCTAGTTCTAACTAGAAACCAGAGCACCAGAATTACGATACTCTATTTTTCACAAAAGGACTCGATACTTGTATCTTATTCATCCTACAAGTGTAGAGATGCATAGAATAACACTCAGAACACTTTTAACCTTTTCTCATCATCTTTTATCTATTGCGTATTGTTTTAGATTTTGAGTAGTGTGTGTGTGTGTATTAAAACACACATTGTCTCCTGCACTAATCTGAAGGATTCAAGATATCCTTACTCTCATACCTTTTTAAATTTGTTTACTCCCAAAGATAAGTTGGAATAGGTCCTTGTGTAACCTGGTAGTTTATACCCATGAAGAATAGTGGGAGAGGTCGTGTGACCTAGACAGTCCTGTGCACTATTATTTACCCCGATCCAGGATGTGGATCAAGTTTCTTAATATAAATTTCTTGGTGGAAAGTGATCATCCATCCAAAGTTATTTTTTTTTATTTTTCAAGCACTTTTAAGGGGAAATGAGAACCCTAATACAATACCAGTTTCAGAACCAAATGACACAATAGATTTTTTGAAGACCAGTTTGAGTTGTTTGGAACCAATCTCCCTAAATAGTATCCAGGGGATAGAGTGTACCTGGGTGTCAGGGTAGTCCTTTAAAATGTCTTCATAAAGTTTCACCATGTTTTCCCAAGAAAGTTTGTGTTCCTCCTTGTTGATCTTCCTCATATTGATTCCTCTAATAAAAATGAAGGCCTGCTTCTCAATCCACTTACCTTGCTCTTTGGTAGTAGTCACCTGAAGCAGTCTCCTCTTCTTTAACGCCTTAATATCCAAAATATCCTCTACTGATTCATCTGAATTCATAAGAGGATCCATGTATTCTAGTACCGCTGAAACCTATCGTTGAGGGTCTTCATTGGAGCCCGCCTCTTGATACTGCCCAGATTCAAGCAGCCCCTTATCATTAGGGGGAATAACAGGAACTGCAGCCTTCAAGAATCACTAGATTTTACATTGATAGTTAATCTTGGATAGAAGTCATAATTGTATTTCCTTATTAGAACAACTTCAAAAGTAGTATCAATGACTCATATTGATATTACTGAGAATTAATCAATCTTCTAAGAGGTTATTTGAATAGTTAAACTTTTATAACAGTATTACCTTGATTGACTGGGCTGTATTTATTTTTATTAGGAAACCTTTTTAAGAAAAATTTTCAACAGAATTTTTATAGATACTCAATTCACCCCCCTCTTGAGTACTCTACTCTGACCAATAATTTTTCTCAAAGTTTAAACTCATGTTTATATAGTTTCAAAATAGCTTGGTATTCCTTTCCATGTCATAGTGGAATTCATTTTGAGGTAGAGTGTTACTTATGTAAAACAAGAAATCCAAAATGATTATCTTCAATTCATCACCCCGTGGTGGTGATGACTATGGATCACATGAGAAATTTGAACATGCCATGAGGACCATCTCAGAATTTTGTAAGTTACAGTGTCAGGTTTTTAAAATCACCAAGAAAAATGGGCAACTGGAGTTCACCACATTATGGTGAAGACTGTAGTCGACACCAAAAATTTATGGTTAAACAAGTTAAATTGAAGGTTATACAGAAGTTAAATGATGTTTATACAAAAATAATGTTTACATAGATATATAATGATGCTTATGTATAGTTTCCTTTACCATTTTAAGAGCATTTTGATACTCTATTTTTCTATATTTTTGATATTTTGAATCAATCTATGCTTATAATATTTATTTTAACTATTTTATTTATTTTTAAAACACATATATATTCTAATGATGTTATTCAAAGTGTTTATGAATTATTTTAATGAAGGAACACTGCAGGATTTCAACATGCACTAGTAAACGATAATATTATCATTTATATTATTATCTAACCATGGAAACCTGCAATTTGTTCACAAGAATCTCCCATATGATCAATAATATTGTGGAGTTAATAAAGAGATATTTTTTCATTGGAATGTGATCATAGAAACATGATTAAAAGGCTCAATTGAGATCATTCAAGGAACCCAAATGAGATTTAATTTGATTCTCGAAGTGTGACAAATCTCTGCTATGACTACTGTTCCATTATTGTGTGATCACGAAGGAACTTAAACATCTATTATTTTGATCAACTGATCACAGAGTTGTATAAACATTTTGATCTCCATCAATATTCTATTATTCATAGTTTCATATTGGTTTTCTCTATTGAAACTTTTTTATTTTTTATTTGTGCTGAAAGTAGTTGGTTTATGTTTTTTGACCGTGTTGTCATGACACATCAAATTGAATATGATCTAACGATTATTTTGTAGCATAGGGTAGACCCTAGGTTGTCTCTCAAGGAGAATTGGTGATTAATAGTGTGTATTTTTAATAAAAAGGACTAAAAGAGGGGGTGGTTTTGAAAATAATTTTAAAAACAAAATGACTTATTTTAAAGAGTTTAATAGTTGAAAAACAAGTAGATTTTGAAAAATATATGATAAGAATGCGATCATTGATAAATTTTAGCTTCATTCCTGGGAATCACTTTGGTTTTTAGTGCATGTTTTTGATAAGATATTTGTAAATTTTTTGAATATTTATTTGTTTTATCTTCTACCTCTGCATATCTTTTTGTGTTATGATTTATTTCTTGTGTAGCTTATGTGCATGACACGTTCTACTGCCAGAAATTTACCTCCTTTTGAACCCGAATCGGAGAGGATCCTATATCAGCGACACCAAGACGCACAAGACAACCCTTTGAAGGAGGACACACCACAACTTGAGACTTTTCTAAACCCCTTATTTTGGAACCAAATTAGAAACTAAAATTAACTTGTATAACATGGCTGAAAATAACAAAACACTAAAAGAAATAACCTCACCTGATCTTGATATCCAACCCACTTATATTCAAATACAAGATGATGCACCTAATTTTGAACTAAAATTGGGTTTAATTCATTGATTAACAAGATTTTATGGACTCGTGGGAGAAGATCCACAAAAGCATTTAAAAGAATTTAACACTATGTATTCAACATTAAAAACTAAAAATGTGGATGAAGAACAATTAAAGCTTAGGGAATTCCATTTCTCATTATAATACACATTAAAGATTGGATTTACTATGTTAATTCACCAATTATAGGCTAGACGGACATGAAATTCCCTTTTCTAGAAAAATATTTCCAAGCCTCTCAAACTGTAACAATAAGGAAAGATTTTTTTAGGATAATAAAATCTCAAGGGGAAACACTTCATGAATATTGGGAAAGATTTAAAATACTTTGTTCAAATTATCAACACCACCAAATAAGTGACCAACTTTTAATACAATATTTTTATGAAGGTTTAATTCCTATTGATCGAAATATGATTGATGGTGCAATAAATGGTGCACTAGTTGATAAAACCCCAATCGCTGTAAGGAACCTCATTGAGAACATGACATAGAACACTCAAAAATTTGGTTCAAGGTATAGTGTAACCATTCAAGGTGTCCATGAGGTGATAAGTATTGAATTCAAGGAGAAGGTAGACACAAAGTTTGAAGAGGTAAGTACCCTTCTTCAACAACTTTCTCTTTTCCAAGGGAAATCCCAATCTCCTCCTCCCATCCATTGTGGTATATGTTCTTCTGAAACCCACTAATATGACCAATTTCCTAAATTGAGAGAAACATTTGAGAGTTGTGAGACAATATTTCTAGGACACCACTATAACCAACCCTTTAGGCAAGAACCTTACTATCCATCCAACCCTGGGTGGAAAGAAAACCAAGCCTATAGGCAAGGGGGTATTCAAACCAACTCAACAACCATGGAACCAACTAGGGAAGAGTAGCCATCCACCACCACCCCGAAATCCTCAACCACCCCAAAGTCCTTTCTAAAACCCCCTCCAAAATCTGATCCTAGCCTAGAATAATTGATGAAACAAATGGATACAAATAATCTTCAATTCCAACAAACCACACAAGCAACCATACAAGACCTTAAAACCCAATTAGACCAAATCGCCAACTCAGTGGGGTAAATCCAAAGTTATGGGTTGGGTAAACTACCCTCTCAACAACTAGTCAACCCTAGGGATAAGGGAAACATCAGTTAAACCACCCTTAAGAGTAGGACACAACTTAAAATCCAAATAAACCCTCTATTAGAGTCATCCCCTCCTGAGGAAACCACCATCTCAACCACTAAAAATGGTCCAAGAGAAGAAAATACTTGTCCTAAGAAAAATACCACCAAAAGAAAGAGTGTGTTTATCGATGATCCATCTAGAATAACTATTCCTATTCCATTTCCCCAAAGGTCCTCCCAAACAAGAAAACCAAAATAAATTGAACTTGATAAAGAAATATTGGATTTTTTTAAAAAGTATAGGTTAATATTCCATTGATTGATGCCGTGAAGAAATTCAAAGATACACCAAGTTTTTGAAGGAGATGTGTACACACCAAAGGAAACTTCAAGGTGATGAGAAGGTGGGATTGGGGAGGAACGTTTCATCATTAATAAAACCATCACTTCCCATCAAATACAATGATTCTAGAACATTTTAAATTTCGTGAACCATAGGGGAGTATTACTCTTCCAATGTTATGCTTGATTTGGGTGCTTCTATAAATGTGATTCCTCAATCCATTTACACTTAATTGTAGGTCGGGGAACTGAAATCCACTAAAATTATTGTGAAAATAGAAAACTAGAGTACAACACACCCCACTGGTGTGTTAGAGGATGTTCTTGTGGGGGAGAAAAATTTAAATCTTCATGCTGATTTTTACGTGCTTAAAATGGAAGATGATAGGATGAATAGACATGACCCAATTATATTGGGGAGAACTTTCCTAAAAACTTCCAAAACCATAATTAATGTCCATAATGTTACATTATCTATGGAGTTTGGTGGTGACATTTCCCACTTTAACATCTTTGATTCCATAAATCACCCCTTAGAAGAACATTCCTCTCTCTTTGTTAATTTAATTGATGTAATCCCTTCCTCCACAAAAACTTTTTTCCCCTCCCTTGACCCCATTTTTGAGTTTTCATCATTGATTAAAATGCTAGGAAATTAATCATGCATAGAATGTTGTACTATTCTAGAAAAATGTCATGCATGTTTGTTAATTGATATTTTTTTGAACACTGAGGATCCCATGGACATCAATGATACTATTAAGCTTGTAAAAGATCATTCCTTATCTGAGGATGTGACTATTGAGAATTTAGACGAGATCATTGACCTCCCACTGCCACATTCACTCCCATAAATCCAAAATCCACCTGAGTTGTAACTGGAACAACTTCCTCAAGATTTAACATATTCATATATTGAGAATGGAAACAAGTTTCCTGTCATTATTTCTAGTTCACTCCCTATAGAGCATGAATTGCGATTGCTTGATCTTTCAAGGGAGTATAAACAAGCTTTGGGATGTACACTTTCTGACATTCCTGTTATTAGCCCATCAATTTTCACACATCATATACTATTAAATGATGGGGCTAAACCAGTGAGGCAGGCATAACATCGACTGAACCCTAACCTCTTAGATGTTGTTAAAAAGGAGGTAACAAAATTATTGGCTTATGGAATCATTTAACCCATCTCTGACATCTAATGGGTTAGTACAGTTTAATTAGTTCCTAAAAAAACTGGTCTTATGGTAATTAAAAATGAAAACAGTAAATTGGTTCCAACTCATGTGCAGAATAATTTTCGTGTCTGTATAAACTATCACCGACTAAACCAACATACTAGGAAGGACCATTTCCGATTACCGTTTATTGACCAGATGCTAGAGAGGCTAGCGGGTAAGTCCCACCACTATTTCCTTGGTGGGTATTCTAGATATTTTTAGATCTATATTTCCCATAAGGATCAAGAAAAATAAAACCTTTACTTGCCCCTTTGGCACATTTTTATATAGGAGGATGCCATTTGGTCTGTGCAATGCTCCAAGTACTTTCCAGTGATGCATGGTTAGTATTTTTTTGGATTACCTGGAGAATTGAATGGAAGTATTCATGGAAGATTTAACTATTTATGGATCCTATTTTTATGAATGCTTAAGTATTCTTGGTTCTATCCTACGTTGTTGTATTGAAAAGAATCTTGTATTAAATTATGAGAAATGAAATTTCATGGTTCGAAAATGTATAGTACTTGAGCATGCTATTTCTGGGGATGGTATCCAAGTTGATAAATCAAAACTGGATGTCATTGCTTCCCTACCATTCCCCAAAAATGTTCAGGATGTGTGGTGTTTCTTAGGTCATGCTAGATTTTACTATCTTTTCATTCACGACTTTAGTAAGATTTCAATTCCCCTATCCTGCTTACACCAAAAAGAAAAATAATTTGTTTTTGATAAAGAATGTGCGGAAGATTTTAATAAATTGAAACGAAGTTGCACATCACCCCCGATAATCCAACGACCTCAATAAGATTTACTATTTGAGATCATGTGTGATACCTCTAACTATATAGTTGGGGCAGTCTTATCCCAAAGGATTGATCGAGATCCACATGTCATTACCTATTCCTCACAAACACTAGACCCTGCCCAAGAAAACTATACCACAACTAAAAATAATTACTTTCCATTGTGTTTTCTTTGGATAAATTCATGTCATACCTTTCAGGGTCCAAATTCATTTTGTTCTTAGACCATACAACCCTTTGATATCTCCTTAAGAAACCAGAATCCAAACCACATCTCATTCGTTGGATGCTCCTACTTCATGAATTTAATCTAGAAATTAGAGATAAAAAAGGAGCAGAGAATGTGGTGGCTGACCATATCAGTAGGATCCTACCATCCTCATACATTGAATCATCCCCTATATTCCCATAAATTACACGTTTCCTGATGAGTATTTGTATTGAGTGCAAGATGCTATTCCTTGGTATGTTGAAATTGTAAATTATTTGGTACCATCTTGCATTCCTGCTGATTTCAATAAAAAACAAGCTGACCATCTAAAAAATGAGTCCTATTGGTACATTTGGGATGAACCCTACCTTTGGCACACATGTAGTGATCAAGTCCTCAGACGTTGTGTTCTTGATAGCGAGTTTCAGTCATTCCTTAGGTTCTTCCACACTCTTGCTTATGGGGGCCACTTTGGTCCTCAACGGACTACTCACAAGTTCCTCGATTCTGGACTCATTTGGACAACACTATTTTGGAATGCCCATGATTTCTGTAAATATTTTCCTCACTATCAAATAATGATGAATTTATTTAAAAGAAAATAAATTCCACAATAACCCTTTCTCTTTCATGACATTTTCGATGTTTGGGGAATTGAATTTATGTGACCATTCCCTAATTCATTTGGTAACCTATATATTATTATGGCAGTGGATTATATTTCAAAATGGGTAGAGGCACGATCCACAAGGATAGATGATTCCAAGACAGTTGTGGAATTTTTGAGAACCCAAATTTTATATAGGTTTGGATTACCTAGGTTCATTATCAGTGACCAGGGTTCTCATTTCTACAACCGAACAATGAAATCACTTCTGTATCAATATGGGGTTGGGCATCGAGTGTCTACTACTTATCACCCACAAACCAATGGTCAATATGAGGTGTATAATAGAGAGGTAAAACAAATTCTTGAAAAAATGGTTTAACCCAATAGAAAAGATTGGAGTCTTAGACTTGATGGTTCATTATTGTCTTACCTTACTACCTTTAAAAACCACATTAGAATGTCACCTTATCAGCTTGTGTTTGGAAAGAGTTGTCATATCCCTATTGAGATATAAAAACAGGCCTATTGGGCTATTAAACAATGAAATTCTAATCTTTCTAGTGTAGGTGATCAAAGAAAGATGCAAATTCAGGTGTTGGAATAAATGCGTAGAGATTCATATGAGAACTCCCGAATTTATAAGGAGCAAACCAAGTCTTCCCATGACCATCTCACACTTCATCGTCAATTCCACATTGGGAAGAAGGTCCTCCTTTACAATTCAAGGCTGAAGTTGCATCCAAGTAAGCTTCATTCCTACTAGTGTGGCCCACATACTGCTACTAATGTTTATCCATTTGGTTTCATTCAGGTATAAAATGAAGAAACAAAGAAAACCTTCATTGTCAATGGGAATCGTCTTAAGTACTTTCAAGAATCCCTTCCAGATTCCTTGATGGAGGAACTCCAAGTTCAAGAAGAATCCTACCAATAACACTCACTAGGTTTTATCCTTCCTTCCCACATTCTCTTTTATTACAGTGAGAACACTGCATTCTCTAGGTGTGTGGGGATGGGTATATTCTTGTGTTATTTAGAAATTTTCATCATCTTTTTGTTCTCTTTTTGGATTTATGGATAGTATTTTTACCTTTCCCCCATTTCCCCCTCACTTTTGTATCATAATGTTAATTTTTTATGCCCACTTTATCATGGAAAATGATTTTCTATTAATCATGAAAGTTATTAAAAATGAATGAGGAATTTCCTTATTTCATGTGGATTTAACATTTAAAAAAATTATTTCAATAAAAAAATGTGTGTTTTAGCATGAATTTAACATTGGGGTGTGAAATTTTCTTGAAAATTGGTTGTTTGTCGATGATATAAATGGTTGTATCACTTTGAAACCTTTAAAAATAATGGTACCTTTTGTGTGAGTGGTTTATGAGAAAACTGTGTCACTAAATATCTCCACACACACCCAACCATGAAGTGTGAATTTTTCCTATTAAATAAAAGGTAAATATAAGTTAGGTTAATATTTATTATATTTATAAAATTATTTTTTCATACGTTATTTCCTTATACAATCTTTTTCATTACTGTACCAGATTGAACTATATGTTTGTACCTGTTATCTGATTGTTGTACACCCTCAAAAAAACACAAAAAACTAGGTTGTATCTTGTCCAGTTCAAAAACCACCCTTCCTAAAACTTTAATTCTATTATAACTATTATAATTAGTGTCGTGAGGAGATCAAACACATGTTGAGATAAGAGTGTGAGATTTGTTCCAAGTGTAACTTTTCAAAATAAACAATAATAGTAATAAATGATGGGAGTGATGAAATGTGAAACATTTGGAGGCATCTAGGTTGAGATCTTGTGGTTTGAATTTTGGTAATTCTTAAGTGAGTGTGTCTTAAAATTTGATTTCAAAGAATGTAGGACAAGTTCAGTGGACAAAATAAGTTAAGCAGATTTTTTTTAAAACAAACTATATTTAATGGATAGAAAGTGGGAAGAATAGCATGAAATAGTTGTCACACACACCCATGGAGAATTATTCACATGGTTAACTTTTGAATTATTTTCTCAAATTGGTATCATTCATCTCCTTGAATTTCATTCGGATACAATTTATGAGACATCTTTTTCCATGATCACTAAGAATAACTCCTTAGTGTGATTTTTTCTTTGAAAAAATTTCCATCATGGGTTAAATTTTCATTTAATGTAAAATATTCATGAATTTTGGAATATCTACATGCATAATTTTTGGAAATGTGACTTTTTTGAGGAGTAAAAATTTTTAGGTGTGGGGGTGTGATCACACCGTGATTCACTATTTTATTTCACCCTTACACCACCAGTGTATTAAATTGATTTTGTATTATAAATTCTAGATATATTAACAAATTTTACTTCATGTTTTATTCAATTATTTAATATTTATCACTATTAAAATGGGAAATTATACTTGTTTTGATGATTTCATTGTAGGAGGAGGTGACTTGGATGGCCGAAGATGATGCAGAAAGAAAATGGTCTAAAATGTGTGAAAGCCCATGAACGCATGTCCACTGTTTTTCATGTTTCGAGATCCATGCATAAAAATGGGTTGAAATTTTGTGATACAATCCATAGATCCATGGGATAAAACTCATATCAAGAAAACAAAGACCAATTTGTCCATCCAGTTTCCCATATGAACTGATCTGTCCAGGGGACCGAATCTACACAAATTCAAAAGTTAGGTTTGGTATTTTAAAAATATCTCCTAATAAATATATCCAATGGCCACAAAATTTTACATGGAGTTAGTAAAGAGGTCTTTAAAAAAATATCCTCTTTTTTCCAAGTCGTTATATGACCGTTTACTTATCCAAAACCAAGATACGGATAGAATAACCAAAAATGGGTGCCCAAAACCACTT
The DNA here is from genome assembly GCA_963277665.1 of Viscum album. Taxonomy (NCBI): domain Eukaryota; kingdom Viridiplantae; phylum Streptophyta; class Magnoliopsida; order Santalales; family Viscaceae; genus Viscum; species Viscum album. The sequence goes on along the minus strand of OY728119.1, from coordinate 286,253,041 downwards.
CCCATTTTGGCTATAAAAGGGAACCATGGGAACCTCATTTGAAGTTAGACCAATGAGTGAAGTACTACCATTTTAGATTTTCATAGGAGTCCTATCATCATCATAGAAGTTTTGGAGGCCCCTATCCTCATAAGGGGATCAAGGATGAAGAAGGAGATCCACCTGAGCTTCCTCCTCCTCCTGATGTCGGGCTAAACAATGGGTGATCATTTTGAGGGACCTACACACTTGAAGAGGGTGTTTCAGCACATAATTATCTACTAATTTGGTTTATATTGTGGGTTTTAATTGTTTGTTTAGATGTATATTAACATGTTTTTATGCATTTAATTGAAACACTTTTTATTTCACAACTGATCGGTGTATAATTTTAAGTGTGCGACTTGTGTTGTTCCAATTAGACAACACAAGAATCCTCTTATTTCCCAAAAATTTGAGATTTTAGTGTTCCTTGAAAAACTTTATAGCATGATAAGGGTCTGTAACTTTACTACACAATTTTTATGTCAATGTTTAGTCATATTAGCATCATTTTAGAGGCTTACAGGTACCCAAGATCTTGGTTAACCCTCAACCAAAAGATTAAACCAAAATATTGGGTACCCAAAAGAATATAAAACAATTATAATAGGACTAAACATGACATAAAAATCATGAAGTCAAGTTCCATCCCCTTAAAATGATTTAATGTTTTTCAAGGAATGCTAGAATCTCAAATGTTAGGGAAAGAAGTGGATTCTTGTGTTGTCCAATCGAAACAACACAAGTAGCACACTTAAAATTACACACCGAACGGTTATGAAATAAAAAATATTTCAATTAAATGAATCAAAACAAGTTAAGATACATATAAAAGAAAAATTCCAAATATAAACCAAACTAGTAGATAATTATGTTCCAGAACTCCCTATTCAAGTGTGTAGCTCTCTCACAATGATCACCCACTATTTATCCTAACATCAAGAGGAGGATGAAGATCTGGTGGATATAAGTCTTCATCCTTGATCCCCCTATGAAGATATGGGCCTATAGAACTTCCAGGTTGTGTAGAGGAATCCTATTTAACTCCAAAATTTCATCACTTTACTCCTTGGTCAAATTTCAAATGAGGTTCCCATGGTTCCCTTTTATAGCCAAAATGGGAAGTGGTTTTGGGAACCTAGTTTTGGTTATACCATTTGTATCTCAGTTTTGGACAAGTAAATGACCATATCACAACTTGGAAAAAATAGGAGAGTTTTTGGAAGGCCTTTTGAATAACTCCATGTCAAATTTGGTGGCCATTAGACATCTGTATTGGGAGATATTGTCAAAATAATGAACCTAAATTTTGAATTCGTACAGATTCGGTCCCCTGGAAAGATCAGTTTGGATGGGACAATGGATGGCCAAATTGGGATTTATTTTCTTGATATTACTTGTATCCCAAAGAGGTATGGATCAAATCACAAAGTTTCAGCACATTTGGATGCATGGATCTCAAAACATCCAAAATAGTGGACATGTGTTCATGGGATTCCACACAGTTTGGCCCATTTTCTTTCCGCATCATCTATGACCCTGTAAATCACCTCCTCATATAATAAAATCATCAAAACAAGTATAATTTACCATTTTAATAGTGATAAATATTAAATAATAGAATAAAATATGAAGTAAAATTTGTTATTATATTTGGAATTTACAATACAAAATCAGTTTAATACAATGGTGTAAGGGAGAAATAAAATAGTGAATCATGGTGAAATCACTTTTCCCAACCAAAAGAAAGTCTGATATTAGTTATATATCCTAACAAAAAGGAATTTACTTGGGTTTTTAATCCCATGATAAAAATTTGGGTCTGTTAGTTTTGGTCTATTCCAGTAAAAGGTTGGATTACTATCTAAACTCATAAAAGATAAGGGAATTAGGTTGTGCCTCTAGGTGAGAAAAAGAATAGTTTGTAAAGGATTTTTTACCTATTAAAAGTTAAGGTTTAATAAGTTACATTTCTATCGAGTAGAATATGGGAGTCAATAGTATATGTAGGTTCACATTGGACCAAAATACTATAAAAAAATCATGCTCATATTTTTTTTGTTATATTTTATTTTTTAACATTGTATTTCATTACACTATTATTGCATGAAATAATATATCTGATTGATAATTTGTTTTAATAATAAGTTTTAATGTTTTAAAAGTTCTATTCAACCCCTTTTAGACCAACGTTTCTATCTCAACTGGGCCCAGAATTGGCATCAGATCTAATTCCTTTGGACATAGGTTCTATTGCGCATTATTTTTATTTTGCTAACCTATGTATCCTAGACCTAATAGTCTAAGGATTTTTTTTGTAAGATGGCAGAAATGAATGAAAATGATGATTGGATTCCAAAAAATCCTCCATTATTCTAAGAAAATAATTATAGTTATTGGTAGGTGAGAATGGAAGTATACTTGAAATAATTAAGTTTTGATCATTAAATGATCATGGTGAAACCATATCAACTACCCAAAACTGATCCATATGATCTTGTAGGTAATGATATGGTAAAGTATGTTTTGAATTATAAAGTAATAAATATATTGTACTGTGCTATAAGTCAAAGTGTGTTTAGCCATGTTTTATCTTTTAAAATGGATCAATACATATGGAGAATACTTCGAGTAATAATATTAAAAGAACAAATCTAAGAATGTTTTGAGAAGGATAACCGAATTTTAAGATGGGAGAATATGAATCAGTGAACTAGATGTTCCATCGATTCATAAGTATTATAAATTATATGAATACCTTTGGAGAGGACATGGATATCACTAATATAGTTGAAAGGATGTTGAGATCACTACTAAAAAAAATGGAAAGAAAAGAAAGTGATTCTCCTGCTTGAGATTTGGGTTGTTCTTCTTGCTGTGATGGTTTGCATTGGTTTGTTGAGCTATTCATGAATGGTGAAAGGTTTTTAAGGAATTAAATTAGTGAATGGTGGAAGTTTTTGTTTGGTTGGTTTGTTTCTAAATGCGAGAAGCTTTTGCAACTGGTTTTGACCACATGAAACAGGCTCTAGAGGAGGATTCAGAGCTGGTGGTTCATCCTTGAAGTGCTTTTTGGATTTAGTTATTTGAGAGGGAATGGCATCAGCCATCAGATCAGGCATATTCTTTGACACATGACATTTTCTGGCCAAATATCCCTGTAATGGTGGAGCACTTAATCTTGATAAAATGCTTGGGAGGGGAAGCTCTGTGTTGTTAGTTTGGTTTTACTCTTTGTCCTTTGAGTTTGATTTGTCCTATGTCTTTGATGTCTGTTTGGGTTTCCCACTTCTTCCCTTAAAAGGGGACTTTATCATATAATAAATTTTTTTTGAAGGCCTTCGGGACATTGGATGACTAGTTTTTCTACTAATAATTTTGAATATAAGTTACAAAAAATAGAAAAAGATAAAATAGACAATATCTTTAAATGGGTCAATAAATTTAAAAAAAGAAAGAGATACTTCAAGAAGAAATCCATAAGTGATCATATGAAGGATGAAAAAAAGGGAAATATGAAAGGTAATGGTAGTAAATATAATAATGTTTTAGAATTAAAAATATATGAGTGTAGGAAAAATAGATACATCAAATTTGATTGTCCACAAATGAAGCAACATGGGAAAGATAAAAAATACAAGAAGAAAGGGAAGAGATCTTTTTCAATTGGATAAAGTTGCACCAAAGAGTGTGAATCAAGTAGTGATGATTCTAATAGTGAGAGAGAATTATCCAACCTTTGTTTAATGGAAACAACTATGAATGAGGTAAGAACTTATTATGATTCTAATTCAGGTTATGAATTTGATTGTGAAACTGAAGTTAAAGAATTAAATAAACAAAATGAAAAGTTTTAGTAGGATATTTTTTGAATGGAGGAATTATATAGAGAATTTCAAAATGAAAAATAGGAAACTAGTTAAAAAAATAATAAATTTAATGATGAAAATGAAAAAAATGAATGTTTTTTCTTTAAACAATAAAGAATATAAAAAGGAAGTTTATCATGAAGCATCATGATTTAGATTACTTAATGAGAAACTTAAAGATGAAAATGAAAGTGTTAAATATTTTTTCACTAAAAGTAATTAAGATCAAGAAATGAGATTTAACTTAGTATTGGATTATTTAAATAAATTTGAGAATTAATGTAAAAATCTCAAGCAAAAAAATAAGAAACCAAGAAATATTGGTTCATGTTCAAATGGGAAAATCTGTGATGACTTGTATATTATTCAAAAAGAAAATGAAAAGTTGAAAGATGAAATTGTAAATTTGAAGGATGTCCTATATAATTTTGTTCAAGTTAAAAAAATACATGATAAGATGATGTCTATAATTAAACCTAATAAAAAAAATGAGTTTGGATATGTCAATCATCAACTGAGAATAAAAAATCAGTTTTTTGATAAAATTTTGAATGAAAAAGTTTCAAGTGTAATATTTTTAAGTGTAGAATGCATGAAAATTATGCTAATGAATTTTACTTAAGATTTACTCAATAATTTGGTCACACAAAATTTTTTTTCTCAAATAATTTGTTCTTTAGATGACCCAAAAATAGATGTTTAAAATTTATTTGGGTGCTTAAATCTTCTACTACAAACCCTATTGAACCCAAAATGACACGAGTAGAAAAACAATATTTTACTTGATTGATTTAAAGAAATATTTCTTATAAGTCTAAAAAATTCATGGTATATGGAAAATAGATGTTATAGACACATGAATAGTGATGTTTCTAAATTTATATATTTTAATTAATGTGATGGGGGCTTGATCACTTTTGGAGATAATTCTAAATGTTATATTAAAGGTTTTGGAGAAGTAATATTTTCAAAAACTACCATTATTTCAAAAGTAATATATATAAAAAGATAAAAAAACCTAATAAGTATCTCATAGATTTGTGATAAAGGAATGAGTGTTAATTTTGAAGACAATAAATTCTTAGTATTTAAATAAAATTTTGTTTTATTTTATGCAAATAGAAAAGACAATATTTACACGATTGTTTTTTCTGAACTTACTAAAAAGAATGAAAAGTTTTTAAATGTTGTATAAATAGATAACATTATTCTAAATATAAGGTTGATATTTTTTCATTTTTAGTAACTATACAAACTATCCAAACATGTATGGGTTCTTGAACTACCAAATATTAAAGAAAGTAAATTATTTATTTTTGATTCTTATTTAAAAGATAACAAATAGAAAGAAACTATAAAATATATTAATAATGTTAATAGAGTTAGATATTTATAATGGATACATATTGATATATTTTCCCTATGAAAACTTCTATTTTAGGAGGTAAAAAGTGTGTTTTTGTAATTTTTGATGATTAAAGTAGATTTAATTAGACTTACTTATCATCCTATAAAAGTTAAAGTTTAATAAAGTTCATTGAATTTTTCAAACCAATTCAAAATCCAAAGGAAAATTTGATAATTTCTATTAAAAGTGATAAATGAGGTGAATTTTCTAATCTAGAATTTGATTTTTTGAAGATAATTAATACTTCCATAATTTTTCTTCACCTAGAACACCACAACAAAATGGTATTATAGAAAGGAAAAATAGGTCTATCCAACAAATGGAAAGAATCAGGCTTAATGAAATTAATTCCCCAAAATATTTTTAGATTGAATCTATTAATACTTGTTGTTATATTTTAAATAGAGTTTTTATAAGACCTTTGTTAAAGAAAAACCCATATAAATTACTGAAATAAAGGAAATCCAAAATTGTTCATTTTAGAGTATTTGGGTGTAAGGTGTTTATTTTATATACTAAGTATAACTTAGAAAAGTTTTATGATAATAGTGATGAAGGTATATTTATAGGATACTCTAATAATATTAAATCTTATAGAGTAAATAATAAGAGAACCATGACTGTTGAAGAGTCTATGCATGTAATTTTTTTTTGAAAATAATGACAGAAATACAATTTAGATTATCTGGAAGAAGAATTTAAAGAGTTTAACTTTGGTGAAGATAAAAATATAAATGATAATGTATTAGTTGAGGAGGAGAATATCACTTTTAAATTTGATCTAGAAAATTAGAAAACTCATAAAGATAATTATTTAGAAAATGTAATAGGAAATATTGAATATGGAATTCAAACTAGAAAATCTATTTTAAACTTTTGTGATAATTATACTTTTATTACTAATTTTATGCCTATTAATGTTAATTAATTATTTAATGATTATAATTGGTTTAATGACATTCATGATTAAATTTATCAATTTGAAATATTTTTTTTGGAATCTTGTTGAATCGCCTAAAGACAAATAGACTATAGGAACTAAATGGATTTTCAGATATAAATTGGATGAATCGGGTAATATAGTTAACAATAAAGCTAGTATATTTGTACAAGGTTTTTATCAGGAATAAGGATTTTATTTTTAATATTCTTTTTATCCTATTGTTAGAATATAAGCAATTAGGATTTTGTTGGCTTTTACATGTTTTTAAAATTTCAAACTTTTTCAAATGGATGTTAAGACTACATTTTTGAATGGTATAATTTTTGAATAGGTGTATGTTAATCAACCACCTATATTTGAAAATAAAAAATTTCCAAATCACATTTTAAAATTATCTAAAGAATTATATGGTCTAAATTAATCTCATAGAGCTTGGTATGGAAGACTAAATTTGTTTTTTTTGAAAAATGGTTTTGTTAAATTAAAGGTATATCCTACCTTTTTTATTAATAAATTTTTAAATGATATTTTAATTGTGAAAATATATGTTAATGATATTATATTTTTTTAAAATTATTTTTTTAGTGACGAATTTTCCAAGTTGATGACCACAAAATTTTAAATGATTTTAACGGGTGAACTAAAATTCTTTTTATGTCTTTAAACATATCAAAGAAAATATCATATATTTCTAAACCAATATAAATATTCTAAATAACTTGTTAGGAGCTATGGTTTTAACTTTGGTAAGCCATTTAAAAGGTCCATGAGTACTAATTCTAAAATGGATATAGATGAATCTATAAAATGTGTTGATGTTAAACTATATAGAGGGATGAGAGATATTTTTCTTTATTTGAATTCATCTAGAATTGATATCATGTTTTCATTTTTCTCATGTGCTAGATTTTAGTATAATACTAAATAAATTCATCTAAAGGATGTTTAAAGAATGATAAGATATGCAGAAGGATCTGTTAACTATGGTTTGTTTTAATATAATTAGAACTATTTGACTTTTTATTTTATTTTGATTCTAATTTTAGTGGTTATAATATTGATAGGAAAAGTAAATTAGGTATGTGTAATTTTATTGGAAATAATTTAATTTCACGGAGTCTTAAAAAATAACTATCAACTTCTTTATTGACAGATAAGAATGAGTATATAACAGATGCTAGTTTTTATGCTCAACATATTTGGATTAAATAAACTTTGTGTGATTATGATATTTGTTTTGATACAATTTATATTTTTTGTAATAATTATATTGCTATTTCTATCTCAAAAAATACCTTACAATATTCTAGAACAAAAAATATAGAAACATATAGATGTTAGATTTAATTTTAGAAGAGATCATGTAAATAAAAGAGGCATCATTTTAGAATTTGTTCTAACTAAAAAAATGAGATAATATATTTACTAAACCTATTGATTCTATGAAATTTGAGAAATTAAAGTTTGATCTTGTAATGATGGAACTTTAGTGTTAAGTTGTGTAAATTTTCAAAAGTGTTTAGTAATTTTTAGTTTTTAACAAATCTGATGTTCAAATTATTCTAAATATATTTGGAATAGAATAAATGATTCAAAGTTTAATTATTTTTTACTATTTTGTGTATTGTTAAGTAATCTGTATTCAAGAACAATTCATAAGCTTGAATATTTTTTGGTATTTTGTTCTATATTTTTTAATATTTTATAAACTATAATTTAGGGGGAGCTTGAATGTTTTTATATTCATATATATATTTCTTAAATTGAATCTTTCATAAAATTTCAACATGTTGACTTTTTATTAATTTATGTATCATAAGAATTTTAAAAGTTGATAGAGTTTTAATGAATTATAGTGTTTTTTAACGTTTTGATAAATTTCAAGAAGGGGGTGAATTTTTATGTTTCTTGTTGAGTTTTTTTAATTTTCAAATAGGAGGATATTATTAATGTTAAGTTTAATTAATGATAATATTTCTATTGATATTTTTTTACTATTTTTGAATATTACAATTACCTCACATTGTTTACAAATAACTCACATATTTAAATAGATAATTATAATTTCTCATAGCTTTGATAAATATCATTATGTTTATTATTTAAGTGTTTAGTGTTTATAATAGTGTTTATAATATTTCATAATGAATTATGTAGCTACTGTATTTTAGTTTTGGGTTTTCAATGTTTTTTTAAAATTCATATGAAATATGTTTTGAAGTTATATGAAACTATTTTTGAAGTCAAAAGAAAATGTTTCAAAGTCATATAAAACTATTTTGAATTTATATGAAATATTTTTTAAAGTCATACAAAATCTGTATTGAAGTAATAAGAAAAAATTTCAATGTTATAAGAAATATGTTTTAAGGTCATATGAATTTTTTTGAAGACATATGAAAATATAAAAGTCACATGAAAATATTTGCAAAGTTATATATTTTTTTAATTTTATATGATTTGAAAAGACTTATGATTTTTTATAGATTTACATGTTTTTATCAAAGATTAAACTTATGTTTACATAATTTCAAAATGGGTTGGTATTCCTTTCCATGTATTAGTGAAAGATAATTTTAGGTAGAGTGCTACCAGTATAAAATATGAAATCTAAAAATACTATATTTGGTTCAACATGTCATGGTGGTGGTGACCGTGGAACATAGGAGAAATTCAAACATCCCATGGGGATCATATCATCATTTTGTAAGTTGTGGTGTTGAGTTATAAAGTCACTGTAGGGTCCTGAAAAATTTTCCAAAGGAAGAAAATACACCTGAAATCACTTTTCAGAAGGAAGAAAGTATTCCTACAATTCTAACAAGGTGAATAGACTCAAATTGAGTTACAAAATTTGGAAGAAACTTAAAGGAATTCAATTTTTCAAAAGATTTTAAGTGGACCATGTACCATCACTGGGAAGGGTTCACAGACCTCCTGGATCGCGAACCACTGATACACGGAGCGACCCGCGAGGTGCTGGCCCGCAGAGCGATGGCCAGTGAACCCAGTGGACCGAGAACCACATTGTTGAAGGACTCATGCTCACAAAGTCCATCCCCGTACTGTCTCATGAACTCAGTAGTTCGTGGATGAAGAAAACTAGTAGGGTTCCACGAACCATGATCGCGAACTGCAGCCTTTGCAAACCCTAGTTGACCAAGTCTTCTGTGGGTCAAGATATCTCTTCATGGGCCTCCATAAATGGGGCTGCATGCTCATAGACACAATTTAACCAATTCTCTATAAAAGGATCACAGAAGGAATTGAGAGGGTAAGGATGAATAAATCTCAAAGAAGACCCCATAGGTTGGAAGAAAGAACTCAGAGAAGATTCTAGCTTCAGTATTAAATCATCGACGAAGCTCGAATTGAAAACCACGCTCTCCGTAGGTACAACCAACTGTGAACTATAAAACAGGGGAACTTAATAATAATAAGAGAACTACTAACCTAATTGGTGAAACTGCCAACCACATATTTCTCGCGGATAAAATCCCCACGAACGATAGTACCCTAGACCCTCCTTCAATATGGTATTCTGCGTGGTGTGTCACTATGCAGATTTAACTCAGCACCACATACTACATCAGTACTTAGATGGAACCTAAAGCGGTATGACAGACCGCATCCAGGACCACGTACCACTATGGTGCACGGTGGTCCATATCCATGCCCACATATTTCTTTGGTACACAGAAGACCCCTCTGCCTATATACCACAACGGTATGCGGAGCTTCCAACATCCTGCATAAGAAAACAATACGCAGAGTGGGGTGCTTTTGGGTATTCTTTCCTCCAGTTCCAATCTCTCCCCTCTATTACCATCCCATACTCCATAGTCCCTCTATGAACTAGTCCCTTGGTGTCAGGAAAAAGCCTCCTCCAAATCCACCAGATCTGTATGATCAGACCATCAAGTGCATCTTCGTTCCCCCTTGAGTCTACATACCCATGGTAAATGGAGACATGAAGGCTCTCCCCACAACAGTTCAGACTCTAGGTATGTTTATAAGTATACATTCCCATGGTAACTTAGAGTCCAAACTTGGGATTCTAACATTAACCTCCCCATTCTAGGGATTAAGGGCGATCACCTGCTTTTACATTTAATGAGGAATGGTGACCAGTCAAAGGGGTTATGTTCATGTCCCCTTGTGATGAGGATGACACTCCTCCCCTTCCCAAAACGTGTTCTAGGGCACTCCCATTGAGGTAAGTCCCCAATCTTCTGAAGGCTGAATCGCATGAAATTTAATGTCATCTCACATTAAAAGTTTCATCGCTCCACGCCCTCTCCCACCATCGCCCTGACCTCTTCCGCCATAGGCTCACCCTCTCTCATCAGCAGAAGAGGAGGTGTGTGGTTGGTTGGATCTCTCACATACTCTTATTTCTCACACCGAGCATGAATCATGTTTTCTTAGAGGTTTGTGATGATTACAACATCCATTCAATTTTGAACTACGAGAACTCTAATTCCTGATCAAACCAGGATATATAGGATGTCTACTTGAAGGCCCGAGCTCAAAAGGGTGCCCTTCCAAAAGGGGTCACCGAAACATGAACTCTCAAATGGGCAGCTTCCATGCATAACCCCCCATCAATTATGAACTATGAGAACTCTGATTCCTAATCAAACTAGGATATGTAGGATGCCTGCTTGAAGGACCGAGCTCAAAAGGGTGCCCTTCCAAAAGGGCTCACCCCATCATGTACCCTAAAACGGGTAGCTCTCATGCATAAGCCACAAGTTTCCCAAACTACATGGGCTCTGATTCCTCTCCCAAGGATACATAGAAAGCCCATATTATGGGTCCGATCCCAACATCAAGTCACATTCCGTCCCCTCTGGATGACAATAAACTCCAGAATGCCTTATTGCATGGCTTAAGTCAACATTTCCTCCATAGCATCCAATCCATGTATTCCTATGACAATCCTACAAACCAGGGGTAGCTCATGGACACACTCTTTAGGAATGAACCAAGGATTCATGAACATATGAACATGAATTAAATCTATAAGAGAGTCCCAAAATAGGCAATACCCCCCCCCCCAAAAAAAAGGGGTGCGGTGAGCCCAACTTCCCATCCTCTTGACCAATGGAGTCCTTAAGTGTCGTTGGCCAAATAATTATCCAATGAGTGCTTGCCTTTGGAAAGTAGGTCCATGAATCATGGATACCAGGGATGTTGGGTGTTTCTGGCTCCATGAATAAACCCGTTGAATACTATTTGAGGAAGTGATATCCTAGGAGGACCTATTGAACAAGTACTTGACCCCACACAATCACCCGTTGAGACCATATGACTGTGGAATCTCCTTCAAAGTATATAATGGGTTAATTACCCAGTCCCTTTAGGGTTAATTCAACCCTACTTTAAGGGATAATGATGCAAAATGGTTTGAAACAAAAGAAATGGTGGATTTGACGTGAAACTATCTCTAGAAAAATATACGAGTGATGATTCTCATCAAACCATTTCATCGTTATCATGAGCATGCCACTTTAGAGACGAAACAAAAAAAGTGAACTTGGCGTGAATGAGGACCAAGGTGGAAGTTCTACCCCAATGATAATAGAAAAAAATATATTGCACATCAGACCATTTTGTTCTCTCCTGTACGCGCTGAGCACGCCACCTCAGAGCCAAAAAAAATGGTAAACCCAATGTGAATGAGGACTGAGGTGGCGGTTCTACCCCAATGACAATAAAAAAAGATATTGCATGTCAGAACATTTTGTTCGCCCCTATATGCACCAAGAATGCCACCTCAGAGCCGAAAAAAAATTGGTTAACCCGACGTGAATCCTTAACCAAGGTGGTGGTTTTACCCCACTCAAGCCCCTTCTTCTCACAACAAGGGGGGGGGGAGGCCAAACTGAATCATCAAATATGCATATGTCCAAAAGAATGATACTTTTATGGGTTTTTGTGGTTTGTATGTCATATATGTATATTTTAGGTTCCCACAGAGCAACCTTCGATACAAATGACATCCCAATAACCAATGTAGACACACACATCAGCGATCCCACAGGCAGCCAGGGCCCCAATGAAGAGAAGGACCCCTCTCCTACCCAGCGTCTTCAACATTGGGTATCTAATAGGCTGATCAAAGAGTACCATAAAAATGGTACTCTCCCCACGGTGGAATCCATGAGATAATCCCTCCAGTCTGTGAAGGATTTCTAGTTGCCTCCTCAGCTGCGGATGGTGACCCAACACAAGGTGACCCTAGTGGTCATCTCAAACCATTTAGGGAGCCTGTCCCTAGAACGTGACAATGAGTACCTCCCTTATCTTAGGGATTCTGATAAAGTCAATGTTGGAAACTTCATATCAACTGCATAAGGGGTCTTACTCATGGTCCCTTGATTGAGAGAGTCACTACTGACACCAGACGACCATGCCTCCTCACGTTGAATAAGACCTTATGCCGAGGGCACATGCTGAAGTCCAGGAGACCCGGGCCCCTTGGGCAGAAAATGTATAATCAAGAACACTCTATCACCTTAGTTCCTAAGGAGCAACTCCGTCGTACAAACACAGCAACATTCAATAGACATACATACGACTCTGCCCCCTCTACTCAATCCCATCACAGAAATAGGGTGGCATAATATGAGCATGTGCACGTTCCTTCTAGTGCTCGCTGGTCTTTCCATGCAGACAGAGTGGAAAATTACATGCAAGAAAAAATACCTATTTACGCATATCAATCCCATCAACCAAATAGGATGGAAACTATCTATATACAGGTACAAATACCTGTTGATACATATCAAGCCCGCCATCCAAATAGGGCCGCAAAAAAATATGAGCAGAGTCAAATTTCTGTAGATGCATACAAAGACCATGAGACAAATACAGTGACAAACGAGTAGATAAAAATTCATACTCGTGAAGACGAAGCCTACCAGTCAAATATGGTGGCAACTAGAGAAGATAACTGATGGAAGACTCGTTCCTCTATTTTAGTATAGGAGAAATGACAGTATCTACTGGAAACCCATAGTGGATGAGAGAAGGCACAAACTCCTGCTTCGATATCGGAATGGGACTTCATACCCATTCCAACCAAAGATGTATCTCAACACATCCTAGAAATGATGGAAGATCAGACGTCAATCCTAGAACACATCATCCAAACATGACAAGACATTATTGCATCGATGGAAAGGGTGAGAAACCAGGCCCACGACCCGGTTTCCTCAAATGGAATGACTTACTCACAAAATGGGTCAGTCACTCCGGAGCAGTTATGCATCCCTTCTTCAGTCTAGGAGGGTCGAAAACAATATCCCATGATACAAAGACAACCAGATTAGGAACAAATACCCGTTACAGCTAGGGGATGTTGGTCCAACATGGTGGCTACTTCAGGGTAGGCGTATATCCTTGCCAAAACTCAAGATGCCCATCGACATATCCCAGCAGCATCACGGGACCCAACAAGATAGTGATCTGTATATGAAGGCTGTTACCAATAGTAGGTGGCCTCAATTACCTATAAGAGAGTGCTCAAAAATAAAATGCACCCAAGGAAACTAGAAAATGAAGAGTTCATACATAATCCTACTCTACTATAAGATGGGTTCTTGACTCCCTCAAACATATATTAATAAAGGCTCAAGACCCTATTAGTCCATTACCAAATTATGGAAGTGGCATTAGTAGTTGCGAAGGCCCTCCCCACAATGTTGCTACCAGAAGCTCTAAAGGTCCTCCCTAGGGCACCCACAGGGGCTCACTCTGTGGGCTAGGAATGATCGATCATGAGAGCCTATCTACTGATGTAAATAAGAGTAGCCCCCCTTGACCTGAAGATCAGATAGAAAGAAGGTCCTACCCTTACTGTTGTCCGCCCTGATGGTCCTCCCCAGGGTATACGCTGAAAATATGCTTCTCCCTACAGTTGAACATCAAGTCATGATGATAGTCCTTTCCATGATGACAGTCATTGCAAAGGACCTCCCTGCAATGGTGGTTGTTGTGAAGGTCCTCCCCATAGTAACATCAAACAATGAGAAGGTCCTCCCCTCATTGTAGTACACCCTGAAGGCCCTCCCCAAGATGTGCACTTCATAAATTCTCCCTACATCTTGGTATTAAGCTATGGTAGTAGTCCTCGCCATCATAGCAGTCATCAAGAAGGTCCTCCCCTAATTGTAGCCCACCCTAAAGGTCCTCCCCAGGATATATGCCATAAATAAATTTCCCACGGTCGGGTATCAAGTTGCAATAGTATCCCTCTCCATTGTAGCATCAATTATGAAGGTCCTCCCTAGAACCAAACTTCATACCAGTGAGAAGGCCCTCCCCTTTCCGAAACAAAGATGAGAAATACCTTCTATGATGAGGCAATCAGAAAGAAGGATTCAAACATATCAGACACTCCATTTATGATGAGTGATATCCTTTCTCAAATAGAGGACGGTCTGGGGCCATGCTCATCTTCTAATCCACTCCCGCGCCATTCTCATATCAATGAGGCTCCCACCATCCCACTTGATTGGAATGAAATTATTAAGAAGAAGTTGAGTTAGGAATACCAAGTAGAGGAGCCCCTGAAAGAACAATAGTAGGATATGTTGCCTGTGAGAAGAAAACTAGCAAAGGATAATATACCAGTGATGTATTTGACTACGACCACTTCTCACTTTGACATACTAGGAGAGTTTTCTAGGGAATGTATGCATGACATTCAACTCAATATATAGATGAACCTTCTCCAGCTAAAAGAAAAATTCTTGCCCTATGAAGGGTATGCAGACCATGTCAACACGTTAGGGGAGCTTTGCTGGTTAATCAACCTGGAAGCCCTCCCGTTCGCATGACAACCAAAATAATAAAAGCAAAAGAAAAACCTTGAACTGGATTTCCTCCATGCACTACACAAGTTGCATCTCCTCATTGGTGACGCCTCAACTAGAGTTCATATTTGGGGATGGGGAGAACATGGATCTCTTCACTTCACCCCACGCCCTGTCCAAAAAACCTCATTAGAAATGACATCCTGCAATTTCATTACCCAAAATAATCAATCAAATGAAATTCCTACTTAGGAAAGATGGGATACTCAACAAAAAATGGCCTAGATTAAGTCTCAAATGCATCAGGACCGAAGTGATCAAGACATCGAAAAACTTCCGAGTTAGGCAACCAAGAATATTCAGCAGGCTTCTCGCCTAAGGTAAGCCAACCAGAGAGTAGTGATAATGTATTCAAAATACCATAGATTCCATTCTGGCCTAATTCCATAATCGGATCGCACCCATGCAAGAGTGCATGAAATTGAAAAGGTGGAAATAGCATCGGCTATCGCCACGATGTGGGAACAATCCTAGCCCACAGGGTTGGGGGAATTTTTACATCAAAATCCCCCTGTAAGACCAAAAAATCCAGGCTATAGCGCATCAACAAAACAATGGGAACAACCCCAACCCATAGAGTTGGGGGAATTTTTACCTCAAGTCCCAGCACAAAGGATGTCTATCTTCTCCCATCTAGGAAGAATGATGTGTAGAGGAGTCACCCATTCCACCCCTTCTCATGGTTCGCACCCTCCGAGACAAAGGCACATTTCGAGGTCGGATCAGGGCTCTCTTCAGGTCAATCTTCACCAAGAAACCTGAAGAATACCATAGAATGGAAGGAGAAAATTCAACAAGGGATTCTGAAAGACTTCCTACCATTCGACACCGGGAACACCACCCCCAATGCGGTATGCATCAGTAAACGTGGTAAACATCAACCCCACGAATCTCATAGGAAATGACACAGAGGGTGAGGATTCAAGGGAATATGGTTCCCACCCAGAGGCATCCCACACCTAGCCTAATGATGTGCATATATGGAACCAGAGAGTAGTCCTAAATTTGGGCACCCCCTTAGTTAATCTGTCATTACCTACCTCATGAAACCCCAAAAGGGAGAAGAATAAATCCAAGGTCACCTATGACCCACCTCATCCTCCCCCTGAGAATGTGTCCCTCACTCTTGAGGAAAGGCTTGCTAAGTAGGAGAAAGAAATGAAAGAGCTCAGGAAAATTAATGCTGATCTGTGTCGAGGGAGCTACCTTGCCAGATGTGTTCCCCCTGTGGAACATCAGCAGGTGTTTCCAGAAGAGGTGTCCTTGCCACAAGAACTCATCCTGGTGAATGAATCCAAGCTCGGAGGCCCATCCAATCTGGCATCGGGACCGTCAACCTACTTAAACCCAGCCCTAGAAAGACATCAAGACTTCCCCCCACTAGGAAGTCAACCATAATATATTTAGGTAAACCTACTAAGGATAACCCCAGCTGGGTATCCAACCCAAATTCTAGCAGTGCTGACATGCCCAACTTTGGCCACTACTGCACCAACCCAAGATCAAGACCGACATGATATGCATCAAGGGATCTTGAACTTCGTTGAGCAACTAATAGCTCAACTAGAAGCTATGGAGGGATGATGTAGTCCGATAAAACTAGAGCACAAACCCTACCCCAATTGGGTGAGCAACGTTCTGCCACTGCCAAACTTCAGAAACCCCATATTCCCAGTACTCAATGGATTGGGGGACCAGAATATCATTTAATGCACTATGCCTCTTACTGCGACCCCATGATGGTCACTCTAGAGAAACACGAAGTAGTAAAACTCAGGTGTTTCATGTGAATCCTATAGGTATTAGCCTTCGTATGGTATACTAGCTTTCCAGATAACTCAATAACAAGCTGGGAGGAACTTCGACGACAGTTTCTATTCCAGTTCATTTCAACGCTACCTAAGATAATGACTAGTGATATCATGAACTGCAAGCAGCAAGAGAACAAAAGAGTCTCGGAATTCATTGCCAGATGGAAAGGCCTGACTTATTCCCTGAACTGGCTGCTTCCCAAGATGAAATGATCACTATGTGCATTGATAATCTTTGTGATGAATTATAAACACAACTCATCCTAATGAAGTACACAAGTGGGTTCCAAGATTTCTCTACCATTTCCCAAAGGATAGAAGACTCCTTACAATAGACCAATCTCAAGTCCCGAGTGACCCCATCAGCCCTAGAAAAAAGAGAGGGAAAAGATGAAGTGATTCTATCATGCTTAAGCCCCCCAACATCAACTCTAGTTACGAGGCCCCCACCAAACTGTTCAAGACCCCCCTAGACACAAAAAACCACCCCCACCTTGGAAAGATGAGAAACAGGGTGCTAAAAGAAATTAGTTCGAAGAACAAATAAATAAATTCTACTCGTTCCAAGATGTCCAAGTCTACAGCTATTTCATAGCTGCCATGAATTACAACTTGCTATGACTACGAGAGCCAAAGTGAGCTGATGAAGTGGGTCTCGACGACCGTCCAAATTATTGTCCCTATCACCAGATACCGGGATACACCATCCAAGAATGATTAGTTTTCAAGGATATCCTATAAAAGATGATAGATTCTGTGCAAGTCAAGTAGGGCCCACCGCCAGCACAAGTGGTGTATGTTTCCACCTCAGAATCAAGAGAGGAAGAGGGATGGAAAATAGTAGCCAGTAAGAAGGAACAAAATTGGATAACTAGATGACCCAGAAGATAGTCAACTGAGTTCATGGTATCCTCCAAGTGTAGTTGAAACAACCAACCGTGCCCCCAAAAGCTCATAATACAATGCAGCCGTCCTCCTCATCCCCGCAGTCCTCTAAGGTCTAGAAGGGAAGAAAGTAGGAGCAAGAATATGGGATGACACTGAAGTCGAAACCAGTGTTGAAAATTTCAAATTTTATACCAACAAACTTGGTACAATGGGAACCACCCCAAAAAAACGGTAAAACGGGCACTACCCCATCAAATGACACCATCCAAAGGAGACGATCGGACAAAAACATTGTCAGATAAAAAATTGATCTTCAGATCCATTAATTTCATTCACTTGATGGACCCCTTCTCGGACAGAGAATATGGCCATGAACCTGAATTCCTTGTGCCCAACCGAATATCTGGAGGAAGATTTCGCAGAGGCTGAAGGTTTCTTGGAAGGCACGATCATGGCAGGAGTCAAATTCCCGACCATTCCATAACTCAAACTATTAATGTCACAGAAACTCGTATAAGGACTATTTGATAGACACAATGGGAACTAAAATGATCTTCTTCCCCCACCAAAGGAAATCCAAGCCCAGTTATCTTGGAGTATCTGTTAGAGAAAGAACAAATACCAAATCACCCAAGGCATATGGGTGGACTAGTTTGGCCAAATCCATAAAGGACCGCAGTGCCACTAGCTCCTGTCACAAATGACAAACCATCTACGTCCAAACACCAAGCCCATAAATTTTCTATGAAAGAGAAACTAAAAGTTGGGAAGTACCAAAATTTAGAGCAGAAATATGATATTCTAAAACATCTGGCTTCAGTACCAGCAAAGCTATCAATCCTGGATGTGTTAAGTCTTTCTGAAAATATTAAGGAGGCTCTCATCGAAGACTTACTAAGTCCCTAGGAATTCAAGGCTGAAGTAGAAGCCACATAAATCTATCAGAAGAAGACCAATCCTAAAGAATGTCACGAAGTCATCTTCTTCACAGACAGGGATGAAGACACCATCATGCAAGGTCATATCAAACCCTTATATGTGTCTGGAAAGATAAATGAAATTGATGTCAGGAAGATTTTCATCGACAATGGATATAGAGTCAACCTCCTCCTACTATGAATGCTTTTTGGATGACCTATGATGAATACAAATTGACACCCTACACTAAAACTCTGATGGGATATGAAAAAAGTGAATAGAAACTGCTGGGATGAATCAAGATTAAAAATTGGATTGGACACCTCATGATAGATTATGAGTTCCTGATAGTGTGGAAAAGTACAACCTTCAATGTCCTGTTAGGGAGGACTTGGCTATACCAACATACAATTCCTTCATCATACCATCAGTACGTCAAATATTGCACTAATAGAAAAAATGGGACATTTCACGCTGATAAATCCCCGTTTGAGTCCTGTGAGTCACATTATATCAGCGTAGGGTTCTATGAATCAGAAGAAAAACATACTTCAACCAATGGAATTTATTGGATTACTACCCCGAATGGATTGGAAATGGATCCCACCGACCCCCTCCAGCAGCTTGGGAAAGAGTATGTATTACCCATCAACCAAGTTGAATTCATAAGTGAAAGTCTGGATTCAGAATCAATTGTCTACATGATCTCTATTGCGAATGCCAAGTCCAAAGACAAGAAAGAGCGGGATGACTCCCATGATGTCAGGAAAAGACCTAACAGAGATACTCCCGACCTATCCTTGGGACCCCAAGCTGCCCTCGCCTTACTCACTAAGGAAAAAGACGATTTATCTCCCAACACTAGAGAGTTCATCTTGATAATCCTCTGTCCATTAGAAGAGTAATAAGAGGAAGATGATGAAGAATATGATGATGATAAAGAAGAATAAAAAAAGAATACCTCAAAGATACCCCTACTGCATTCGAAGAAGGTGTCTCCACCACAATCTATGAACTTAAGAAAATAAACCTAGGCACCGAAGATGACCCATGAACCACTATAATCAGTGTGGATATGTATTCTGAGGAACAGGAGGCATATACCTCCTTTATAAGGAAGAATCAAGATATATTTTCCTAGAACTACACAGAAATTCTAAACCTCGATCCTGAGGTTTCCACTCATCATCTAGGTTTACCAAAAGATCACTGGGGCTATATGCAGGAAGCCAGAAGAACCCACCTGACGCATGATTCCAAAATAGAGGCTGAAGTTGACAAGATGATTAAATCCAACTTCATAAGAGAAGTAAAGTATCCGATCTGGCTAGAAAATATATTCCCTATAAAAAATAAGAACAAACAGATTATAATCTGCATTGACTTCAGGGATCTCAATCGATATTTCCTAAAAGATGATTTCCTGGTCCTGATCATTGAATTTTTGATTAATGAAACCGTAGGATATGAGGACCTCTCTTTCATAAATGGCTATTCTAGATACAACTAGATCTGAATAGACTAGGGGGATAAAGAAGCTACTACTTTTAGGGCCCCTCAGGGAGTGTTCTATTATAAAGTGATGCCCTTTGTCCTAAAAAACGTCGGTGCCACATATCAGCACGCCATGCATCGCATATTCAATCCATTCTTGGGAAAATTTTCCAAGTGTTATGTTGACGATCTAGTGGTTAAATCATGAAAGCGATCAAACCACCTGGACAATCTTGATATTGTCTTCAACAAACCACGACAACATAGTTTAAATATAAATCCCCTAAAGTGTGCCTTTGGCATTACCTATAGGAAATTCCTTGGCTTCATCGTACGCCATCGCGACATTGAAGTCAACCCTGAGAAGACAAAATCCATCCTTTTAATGTCCCCACCTCACAACATCACCGAGTTGAGAGGTCTCTAGGGGCACCTGGCCTACATCTGGTGCTTCACAGCCAACTTGGCGGGTAAATGTTTACCTTTCACCAGGTTAATGAAGAAATGGGTTACCTATGAGTGGGATAATGATTTCAAAGAATAATTCGACAGTCTCAAAAGACATATCTTGATCCCACCAGTGTTGATGCCTCTAGTTGAGGGGAGACCACTCATTTTGTACGTAACCACCCTGGAATGGTCATTAGGTGCCTTTCTCACGCAGAAGAATGATGTCGGCAGTGAGAACAACTTCTATTACCTCAGCCGAACAATGATTGATGCTGAAACTCAGTATTCAAAAATTTAAAAGAATTTCCTAGCCCAAATCTTCACAGTTCTGAAACTTAGGCATTGCCTACATCACTATGAGGTCCACCTAGTCTCCCACTGCAACCCGCTCAAATATATACTCAACCTTCTGATTATAACTAAACACCTATCATAGTGGGAAGTCATCCTACAACAGTTTTACATATAGTACATAACCTTGAAGGACATAAAATTATAGGTGTTAGAAGACTTCCTAGAAGATCACCCCTCAAAAGAAATAACACCATTGGATGCCAAACTTCCAGATGAAGAAGTGTTCTCTGTCCAAGAGGACGCCCAGACATGGGAAATGTACTTTGATGATGCTTCCAGAAGCTTGATAAAGAAAATAATGGAGGATCCCAGGCTCACCAAAGTAGGTTTGGGTGTTATATTCGTATCCCCCGAAAAGGTCATCCTACCTTACTATTTCCTGCTTTCAGAAGAGTGTACAAATAATGAAGCAGAATATTAGGCCCTCATTGTGGGCTTGGAACTGGCACTTCATGTACAAGCTAAACACCTATAGATAAATGGGGATTCATAGATAGTCATCAAATATGTCAATGGTTACTATTCCATTAAGAAAGAAGTATTTTCCCCCTTGATGAACCATGTTAGAGAACCGATGGTGGAATTCCCATCAGAACCAACATCGACCTATGTCCCCTAGTCTCAAAATGCTCAAGCCGATGCTTTGGAAAATATAGCCACAACCTTGGTTGATCCGGAACGGGATGAAATGGTTATTATAATTACCCACCATAGAATGGTATTTCCATTTATCCAGAACAATACATAGGAGATTGAAGAAATTAGCCCCGTTTTTGAGCCTTATGGTCACACCACCGGTTGGATGATGCCCATTACAAATTATCTTCGGAAGGGGGAACTCCCACCAGGTAGGTATAGAATAGAATAGGTCCAAATATGGGTATTCAACTTTACTGTGTACAATGGGGTAAACCAAGAAAAGTTTCTCTACAAAAGAGGCCTTGATGGAGTCCTTCTCAGGTGCATTGATGGAGAATAGACTACTACCGTCATGAATTAAGTACATGCCAGAGCTTGTGGAGCGCACCAATCAACAACCAAGCTCTCTCAAAAAATCCTAAGGCTTGGGTATTACTGGACCACTATGATATAGGATTGTTCCATATTCACCAAGAAGTTCCATTCCTTCCAAGTTCATGACAATTTTATACACCGACCCCCAGAGTTACTTCATACAACTAAGTACTCCTGGACATTTTACACCTGGGGGATGGATGTTGTGGGACCATATTCCCCCGTCACATCCATACAATTCAAGTTCATACTCACAAAAACTGACTTGTTTTCCAAATGGGCCGAATCCATACCCCTTAAAGAATTCAGGGTGAAAATAATCATTAGATTTGTGAAGGCCAACATCATTACCATATTTGGTGTCCCTCATACAATATTGATGGAAAAAAACACCAACTTCTGCTCTACTGAGTTGGAAAAGTTATACTAGGAGTATGAAATCAAAGACAACTGTTCATCCCACTACCACATGACAGCCAATGGGTAGATAGAGTCTTTTAACAAGACTTTGTACAATATACTCTAAAATATGGTAGATAAGGATAAGAAATAGTGTCCAGATAATCTCCTTCATGCTTTGTGGGATTACCAGACCATGACCCGCACTACCACCTAGGAGACCCCGTACTCACTAGTATACGAGGTAGAATCAATTTTGCCTATCGAAATCCAAGTTTCATCATTTCATGTGTCCATTTGAGATCAACTGTCCATGGAATAGAAATCCCGGAGACGGTTTTATGAGTTGGAGAGGTAGAGGCAATTTTGCCTATCGAAATCCAAGTTCCATCACTTTGTGTGGCCATCTGAGATCAACTATACATGGAATAGAAATCCCAGAGACAACTTGATGAGTTGGAGAAGATGGATGAGAAAAGGCTACACACTTTACACCATTTGGAAATCTACCAAAATCAGATCGCATAAGCCTTCAACAAAAAGGTTCTCCTTTGATCTTACCTCAAAGGAGAGATGGTGTTAGTCCTCATAACCCCGATGATACTTGGAAAGAATCTACCAAAGATTGAACCAAAGTGGGATGGACCATATGTCATACATAGGGTCTATTTCAATGGAGCATACATTCTGATATCAATGGACGGACAGCTCATCATGACTCCCACAGAAGCAAATTTTCTGAAGAATTATTTTGTGTAATATCAACACCCAATCATTGTCCAAACTCTATGATCCTAAAATATGAGTAATATTCCTATCCACATGATGCTAAACTGTAAGGAAATCATCCCTAAAACATGACATTAAACTGTGGCTCATTTCCTCAACGAAATATATTAAACTACATAGCAGAAAGTGTCTTAATTGCATGACAATAAACTGCATGATATCTCAAAGAACTACATATAGCTTGATTCCTTCCCTTGTAGGATATGTAGCGATGACTCGATCCTTGATATTGGACCAACACCCACCATAAAAAATGCATCTATAATTACCTCTATCTACCCACACTAGCATGTGAAACCCTCATCACTCCTTGTTTCTCACATCGAGTATAACTCATGTGAGCTTAGGATCAGTGGTAAGGATCCCCTTATGAAAAACAATTATAGAGAAATATGGTAGACCTAACACCTGTAGTGAATGAAACAAAAAATGTTCCTAACCCTATGTCCGAGCTAGATTGGTACAGGGAACATTCAGAACTATGTATAGGTTCATTCCTGCTCTTGCAGGATACGTAGTGATGCCCAAATTTGGAATCCCGACCCAACCATTAAAAAAATGGCCTCACATTACCCTATGAATAGAATAAATATTTGTAGTGAACATTGAGAACTGTGTACAACTTGATTCCTGACCTTTCAGGATACACAATGACACCTGGATCCAGAATCTCGACCCAACCACTATTAAAAAAAAAACTCCCCTTTCTCCCATGCGTAAGCCAGGCTTGTGCGGGGATTCCATGAAAGGTCCTGACTACATGAAAGTAAACTGTGAGATTCTTCAAGAGTCACATATGGCCTGATTATCAATATTACGAGATCCTGAACATCCCCCCCACTCATAATAAGTCAAAGTATCTTACTCCCCTTTATACATATGAGCCAAATCTATACAGAAGATCCTGTAGTTCACGGTTAATGACAGTCTAGGTATTTCTTTCATTCCCAGACAAATATTTCCTACTTTTCAAACTCCATACTCTGGAAAAACTTAGATCCCCATAATCATTCATATACATTTGAGATGGAAGGCCAGTGTCCTGCAGACACCTTTGTTTGGATATGAACATCATCCCTCGGAGGCTCTGTATATGTCACCTACAAACAACCATCAATCAAGGGAAAATTAATCCCTAGGAGAGTCCTCTCCTATCTTGATACACCCGATGGCTTCCAAGACCCATGTCATCCATCCTAATTCAAGTTTTCCTTGGACTATGGTTTACAACTTATATCATCACTCACGTCTAAGGAACTCCAAACATCCTAATTGCGATTAACTCAAATCTATTAATGATCTTTATGACAGCGTAATCGTCCTTGCTGCATGACTTTAAACTACACAACATCATGTCCTCACCACATGACATTAAAATGAAAGGCCAAAACCATCCTTGTTGTACAAAATTAAACTACATATCAATGGTTTAAGCCTAAAGTTCTCTCTGATGTTGATTTTTCTATTCTTAGGTGGTGATTCGGAACCCTCGAAATCCATTGTTTCTCACACTAATCATAGCTCACGTGAGCTTAAGAATCTTAGTGAGAGATCCACCAGGACATTACGGTAAGAAAGTTCAGGAAGTTGGTCCTAGCAGCACGACCCTAAAAGACATGTCATAGTTACCTTCCCCATAAGGAACCCCACGTCCTGGACATATGACGTTAAATGATAGGGTACCCCAAAGATGGGATGAATGCATCACCCTGCGTATGAGTCAGATCTATGTAAGGGATACTTGATTTCATGAGTAAATCACAAGATGGATGTCTCTAATATATCTAGATACATTTCTTCCATACCTCAAACTCCATGCTCTGAGAAATATTGAATCCCCATAATCTTCCATGGTCATCTGAGATGGAAGGTCAATGTCCTACGGACACCTTTGTTTGGATACGCACATCATGCCCCAGTGGCTCTGTATATGTCACCTACAAAACAGTCATCAATCAAAGGAAAATTAGTCCCTAGGAGAGTCCTCTCCTATCTCAGTATGCCCAATAGATTCCAAGACCCATAATGTCCCTCTTGATTCAAGGGTCCCCAAAGTCATGTTTTACATTCTCCCTCCTACACATGTCCTAGATATATTAGAACATGCAGGACCGATTCATCTCTGGTATCTTTTGAGGTTTCTATAAAATAAATATACCCCATCCATATGCGTGAAGTTGATTTGAATACAGAGAAATAATTCACCCGCTCATTTCCGGATTTCCCGAAGGAGTTCAATTAAAATGTACCTTTTTGTGTTCAGGTGTACCCCTTAACAAAGATCATATACCATGTTCAGAAAGTTCCCAATCTCTATAATCCTTCATGTCCATCGGAAATGGAAGGATAGTGTTATGTAGACACCTTTTTTTGACTATGAACATCATTCCCTAGAGGTTCTACATATACTACCTACAAAACGACTGTCAATCAAAGGCAAATTCGTTCTTAGGAGAGTCCTTTCCAGTTTCTGTACGATCAGATGAAATTCATGTCCTGTCACACATCCAGATTTGGAAAACCCCTTGATAACGGCTCACATACCTTAATCTTTCCAAATTACCCTATCATAAAAAAAGATTTCTAACTGAACTGACCAATCACCAGATCTCCCTTACACAAGTAAGAGTTGTGCATGAATAGTTGCCCGCTCGAAGCTGATATGAATGTCCCTAATATTTTTGGACACCATCACTCAGACAGGCCACCCACTATGGCTCCCAACATTAAAATAAATTCAAAGTGTTGTAAATCCTACTAGGCCATCAGAAATGGAAGGCCAATTTCCTGCAGACACCCTTGTTTGACTATGCACATCATGCCCCAGTGTCTCTGCATATGTTTCCAACAAAATGGCCATCAATCAAGGGAAAATTCATCCTTAGGAGAGTCCTCTCTACCTCTGTACTCCTAAAACAACTCCTGAGCCTCATTAATGTCCAAAATTTACAAATTTAGGGTCAAGAAAATCCCTTAATCCATGTTTGAGGGATATTAGAACATTCCCAGCTGACAAATCCCAAATCGGGACCCCTGCCCCATTAAGTTAGGTCAAAGATGTTTGACCTAAAACATCAGCAATAAGTTTGATTGGAAGGACTATGAACTACCCGCAAAAAAGATGCCATACTTTCTAGAGTCAAAATCCACAAAAGGTACCTCTGGATAAAATTCAAGTATCAGTTCATTAAACCTACACCATGTATAGTTTATAATTTTTTTGACCCATCAAAAGAGATGTAAAGCTTCTTAAGGTCGAAAACCCGCAAAGGGAGGCCTAAGAAAAATTCAAGTTATTCCTGCTAAGCCCATGTCAAACAGGCATAGGAAAATTAGGGTAATAATGAAAAATACATAAAAGTTCGTGAGGTGTTCTATAAAACCTCATCAATAGTCGAACTACGCTCGTTGAGTCCCACGACTCAGGAAAAAATTAGAGCCCGAGTCAATTATTTCAATTTACTGGTCATGGTTTAAAATTAATACCTAATTGAAATGATGTTTATATGATTGATTGTGATAAATTGACATGACATGAAAAGGAAAAGAATAAGCATTTGAAGGAAAATCAGTTTCATTGAGTTAAAAAAAATGGAGGAACATCCCCAGTTCAAAGTCTCTCCAAAGTATCAAAAAGAAAAAAAGAGTACACATTATGATTTGGGGAGAGCTACAACAAGGCTCGACTCTAACTTTCTATAAAAATGGAAAGTGATTATCGTGGGCCGTCAATATTTTGTTCTAAGGAATATCTCTCATCTGCTTTAGCCTTGAACATTGGATGCACCTATTACAAAATGACTTTAAGGTCCTGCCCTTTCTTCTAGATAACTTCGTAATTAGCACACGAAGAGGAAAGTTGATCCCTCAACCTTGCTGCGTGGGCCTCTCACTCCCGCAACTCTTCATTTTGGGTGACCACCAAATCACGATCCTTCACCTCTTCAACCATTAGGTGATCGAATTCATCTAAAACATCTTGGAAGGTCATCACTTGGTGATGTGAAGAATTGAACTTGGAAAGCTTATTATCGCAAGAAGTAAGGTATTCCCGGGCTATGAAAATATGGTAGATAAGGAGGTGTAAGTGCCAATAATCAAATCCACCAGAACCCAGCTCAGTGAATAACCACCAAAAGTTATTGGTATCATCATCAAAATTGGCCATAGGTGTCTTCGCGACAAGGGCACATAACTGATGCCATGCCTATTTTCGCATTGCCTAGTGCCTCCCTGCGGCACCAGTACCTTGATCCTACCCCAACAAAATGGGTTTATAAGTAGGAAGTGTCATTACATGGGTAGGAAGGGACCTAATATAGGTCACCCAAGATGGGGGGCTCTCCTTTCCCTCAGATGGTTCAACCGCTGGAGCCAAATGCGGAGGATTAGCCACAGATTCCAGGGTGTCTGGTGATACGTTTCTAGGACCAACATCATTAGGGTCATGGTAAGTATCCATAGGATGGGAGCATTTTAAATCACTCCCCATTGATATATTCTATACTGATTAAGCCCCTTCCAGATGCTTCTGGCGGTGAATCAAGCGTCTTCTTACCACAAGGGAAAGAATAGGTAGCATATCTGTCTTGGATGCTGCAAGGACACGCATAGGAGACATAGCCGTCATGATTACCATAGAATAAGGAATGTGTGTCATGGTCATTAGGGTAAGTACGTGGCATAGAATGGTTATAGGATTCTACACCCGCCAAACTGGTTTCCTCAGCACCCTGTCTGGGTAACAACCCATCCAAATTTGGGCATATTCCACCGATAGAAAAGTGGATCCCATTATATTAGGGATGATAACTTCCATAGAGGCACCTTACTGCATCATCATAAGCCATAACTGGAGAAGAATTATTGGATGAGACTCTCCCCTTAACTGAATAGAAAGAATAAGTACAGCTTGTTGAAGGCACCCAAATTACCTGGAAAACCTGTAAGGGAGGTATGAATCACAAATGGCCACTCGATCTATAAGAGTAGTGAGCATCCCATCCCAAAGTGCAATGATTTATGAGAGTTATTATAAAGAAACACCCCCATCACCTCTTAATGACCCATGAGGGGTTGGATGCGGTGCGAATTAAAAGAAAGAATCATCTTTTAGCAGCCTGACAACATCACTAACACTTAGAGTCCTGGGACGAACAATAGAAATGTTGAGAAGGGTGGGTTGAAAGTCATAATGAGAAACATTTTTAGTGTGCCGATATTCATAACAAGGTAAGTGTTCTGCCATCCACCCATATAGGAATTGAAATGGTCTGTTGAGATGATGTGGGTTCCTACCTTCCTGTATTTTTCCCAAAAACTCATAAAGTTGGGATAGAGTAGGAACAACCAGATTGATGGGTCGAACCTCTGTCAATGTGGCCCCCATCATCAAAGTATAGGACTAAACCCTAGTATATACATCACAGGATGGGGAAATCCATCCACTAAAAAACATGGAAAATAAACCCGATAATCTAAGTGTAGGTGATACATACATATGATGTTCATATCCACAGGTGGTATATCGTCCTGCTTCGAGGGTAGTGCAATATGACCCTGGAGTCTATCAGGACTAACGAGACATATGATTTCAATTATAGTGAGCCCTCAGATTAGGTCCATTCTCCTACAAGAATAACACTATCCACACCTCAAATATGATAAGAGAGTGAGCCTGGAGGGGATGGTCAAGTAATCCCTCTGCCATAACCAGTAGAATCCTTGTTAAAGGGGATACATGGTTAGTGTCATTCAAAGTAACGACTGCTGGGAGAAATTTGTCATACATGTCACGACCCGCCCTCGGGGTCCGTGCCGTGACTACCCCAAGCCCGCCTTCCATAGGCCAGGGGCTGGCGACTAGCACCAAGGCGTAAATCCCAGTAAAAAGGGAAGGCATTGCCTTTGTAAAGTAAACAAACACCATAGAGTAAGCAAGCGGAAAAGTAAACACTAAGTAAGAACAGAGTACAACTGAAGTGCGGAAAAGTAATGGGCCAGTATACAAACCCAAACTGAAAGTAAAGTACAACTCGAAAGGGAAAACAGCAACTGTAAAGTAAAAGCCACTACACCGAGCTGTCCACTGGAAATCCCAATTGAAGGGTGGGTACAGAATGCTCCACTGCTCCTCGGGTCCCGCCGTCCGCTCCGAACACGTCCCGCCCAGTGGTCCACCTCCAGGTACCATCCTGCTCTGCAAGCCTCAGCCAAGATCAACACTGTCCGTCGTCTGCAACCAACACAACATAGTGCGGGCATAACCCGTGAAGGGGTGAGTATAAGCTACTCAGTAGGGACCCCGAGACCCCTGAAGGTCTCCCAAAATCCACAAAGGATAAACCACAAAGGAAGATACAAACACGAAGTAACAACCGACACTGCTTAGGTATATGCCCATACATATACCTAAGTCATCAATTCCAATACGCTCCAACCTCCGAGCCCAAGTACAACTCAGTCCACACAGGAAAGTATACGTATTCCACACAGGAAAGCAAAACGAAATCCACACAGGATAGCACAACACAATCCACACAGGAAAACAACAGGATTCAGCTCACACAGGTATACATCATCGAAAAGGGTGAAAGAGATGATCAGACATAGATACCGAATCATCTAAGCTGGGACCCACATAGGATACAAGACCAGCCGTCTTCATTGTTTCATTTAAGCTGGGACCCACATAGGATACAAGACCAGCTGTCTTCATTGATTCATCTATACTGGGACCCACTTAGGATACAAGACCAGTATTGAATCATCTAAGCTGGGACCCACATAGGATACAAGACCAGCATAGCTAGGACCCACATAGGATACAAGACCAGCTGTCTTCATTGATTAATCTATACTGGGACCCACATAGGATACAAGACCAGTATTGAATCATCCAAGCTGGGACCCACATAGGATACAAGACCAGCACAGCTAGGACCCACATAGGATACAAGACCAGCTGTCTTCATTGATTCATCTATACTGGGACCCACATAGGATACAAGACCAGTATTGAATCATCCAAGCTGGGACCCACATAGGATACAAGACCAGCACAGCTAGGACCCACATAGGATACAAGACCAGCTGTCTTCATTGATTCATCTATACTGGGACCCACATAGGATACAAGACCAGTATTGAATCATCCAAGCTGGGACCCTCATAGGATACAAGACCAGCACAGCTAGGACCCACATAGGATACAAGACCAGCTGTCTTCATTGATTCATCTATACTGGGACCCACATAGGATACAAGACCAGTATTGAATCATCCAAGCTGGGACCCACATAGGATACAAGACCAGCACAGCTAGGACCCACATAGGATACAAGACCAGCTGTCTTCATTGATTCATCTATACTGGGACCCACATAGGATACAAGACCAGTATTGAATCATCCAAGCTGGGACCCACATAGGATACAAGACCAGCACAGCTAGGACCCACATAGGATACAAGACCAGCTGTCTTCATCGTCACAGTCCACTGAGGATTTCTGCACAATCGTCGTCGTCGAAGTAGCAGTCGCAGCCAGCTCTAGGGTTCCCACACACAGCAAGCTCGTTCGGGAGGGTTCGCTCCACGAGCCGAGAGGCTGATACATCAAATATCACAAAGACCAGAGTTGATGTATCCAAAAGTTCCGTATCGTCAACAGGAACTCAACGCAACAGACGGCGCGTCGATCAGACGTCCGGTCTGAGTGATATTGGCTTTTTCGTCCCAGGGGTTCGGTTGGTTTTTAAGAAAAAACCAACCCGAACGTACTCCACATTCATCCAAACCTCGGGCGGAGTATGCCGAAAGATCCTTCTCACTAAGAGGAACTCAATAAAGCTGACAGCACGTCAATCGGACGTCCGTAGCTCAAGATATGAGCGTTTCCGCTCCGAGGGCCCGGTTGGTTTCGTGTACGAACCAACCTGGCCGAACTCAAAGTATTCCGAAACTTTGAGTGCGATATACCGAATCGACCGTCTCGATCCAAGGATCGCATCGCCGCTGACAGTTCGTCAATCGGAGGTCCGTATCTCAAGTTATGGGCAAAAGACTGAAATCGATTCGAAAACGGGGGGTCCGGGTCCGGGCCGACTCGAACCGGGTCGACCCGACCCGGCCGGTGGCGCGGCGGCGTGGCCCGGTGCGGCGGCGCGGTCCGGCACGGCAGCGCGGTCTGGGCGCCGCTCGGGTGCCACGCGCGGGGGGCAAAGCCCCCGCCTCTTCCCTCTGCTGGCGGCGCAGCTGATTGCCGCGCCTTGGATCAACGACCCCCCCACGTGGGGGCCTGCTTTTGAGAAAAACGGGGGGCCGCCTGCCCCCCTTTGTGAAACCGGCCCCCCTCTTTATGGGGGGCCAAATAACCGCCCGGGGGAATTTAATTCCCCCGGTTTTGCACCGTCCCGGCCGGCCCGACCTGGCCAGCCGGCTTCTTCTCAACAGGGCCGGCATGGCCGGTCCTCTTCCATTTTCCGGCACCGGCGGCCCGGCTGGCCGCTGGTCATCACGTCCCTCTGCGGCCCGGAACCGGCCGCGGCCTTCGTCGTCCGGCGCGGTGCGATGGCACCGCGCCCCTCCGCCGCGGCCCCGCTCCGGCCGCAGCACCTTCGGTTTCCATCAACGCGGCGCGACGACGTCGCGTTCTTGATAATCTTTCTACGGCGCAGCGCGACGGCGCCGTGCAATTATAGCCGTGCGATTCCCGCGTGGTGCGACGGCACCACGCCATCTCGTTTCATCCGTAAGGGAAAAATAATAATCAAGAACAAAGGAGGGGGGGATTCGGCCGTGTTTGTGCGGTCCGGACCCCCTCTCGTTAGACGATAACACTTAAACATTTATCCTCAAGATTTTCATGCTAGAACCAAGAACGAGAATAAATAAATAATCAACAACAAACCCCTACCTTGAATTCAAGTGCGGAGCACGTCAACAAACCGCGGAAGACAAGCGTCGCGGAGGTCGGGCGTCGCGGTAATCGTTCGTCGATTCCGTTGACGAAGAGGTACGTCCGAAGAGGTACGTCGTTGGTGAAACTTCGTAAGCCGACGAAGAAAGTCTAAGGAGGAATCAGCGTCTCCTTTCGTTGACACGGGAAGAAGATCGAATAAGCGACGTCGTCGACCTTCGGAAACGCACCGGCTACGAAGAAGAAAGAAGTGGTGATCTTGAGTGTTCTTCGTCGGAGCTTGAAGAAGATGGAGAGAATTCTTCAAAACCTCTCAAGATGGCTAAGGAGACCAACCAAAATAAAATAAGCTAAGGCTTATTTTATTCACACAAAATTATCAATTTTAATTTCAAAGGTTTGAAATTCAAACAACTCAACTCCATTAATTAACCAAGTTGTCAAGTTAATTAAAGAGGGGTTATTGGGAGTTTAAAAAAAAGAAGGTGAAGAGTTATGCTTCATGTGGGCCCCACCACATTTAATCCTCCCAAGGGAGGTTAAGTGGATGTGGGTCCCACCTCTAACTCCCTTTGAGAGAAAATAACAAACAAGTTAAAAATAAAAAGTGTTTCCACATTTTTATTTAACTTCTTTTAATTCTTCCCAAAACTAACTTTCATTCCGCATAAAACGCAACCTCAGAAAAGGTCTCCTTAAGTGAAAATCGGCGCTGCGAGTTCATCGGTGCCCTCGAAATTTGATTCCGGGCACCGGTTCAAAAGTTAGAAATTCCCGCTCGTTCGTTCACTGAACGTACCCGATCCAAACTTCGGAAATTGATTCCGGGCACTCCGGGCCTCAGAATCAAGTGCCGTCAGAAACCGCGTTCTTGTAAAATTCCAAAGAAAATTAAGAAAAAATTTCCCTTGAATTTTACGGGTCTTTACAATACATCTCTCTAAGGATGGGGAGTCCTCTAAGCTGGTGGATATCCCATAATCTGATTCCCACTTCCCCATGCGATAAATGGAAGGTGTTGGTGCTTGAACACTAGTGGCTCAGCAGACCAGGAAGGATTTTTCCTGGGGAGAAGGCTGCGGACTGAGAAACCCGTGCTGCCTGATATAAGTTCACTACCTTCAACTGGTTGGGGGACTCCAAATAGGTTTGATTTACCCATAATTATTAGGCCCATTCGTCAGATAAACATCCTCCGGACCATAGATCCCACTTGGTTCTCCACCCATTTTTAGGGTTTTCTTGGGAAATGTTGATAATGGATGGGTACTCTCAGGTGATTAGTTTCAAGACAACATTGCGACAACTATGATTTCCTTGAGTCCACGTCAAGCCTCCTAGTATGAAGATGTTTTTCCTAAATTGGAATATTTATGAATTCTACTATTGGGGTAATGTTGGCTCAATAATTTCCTTGAGGTTCTTCTAAGATAATGAAAGGGGTATCGAGGTCATCCAACGACAGAGGAACGTTCATAGGAAGACCAA
This sequence comes from Viscum album, assembly GCA_963277665.1. NCBI lineage: Eukaryota > Viridiplantae > Streptophyta > Magnoliopsida > Santalales > Viscaceae > Viscum > Viscum album. The sequence goes on along the minus strand of OY728119.1, from coordinate 286,219,395 downwards.
AGCCGTAAAGTGTCAACTGTATAGATAATGGGTAATCTAGGAGCTCTGGCATCAAGATATATTTTAAGAAGCTATCATGGGAAATAATTTAGGATCGAAGATGATCCTCACTATCCCCCACCATGGTCGCCCTCGTCTTCGTCGATTTTATCACGGCCTATAAAAGAGCCATTATAGCCTACATAGGAAGATCCAAAAGTCGATAAAAAGCCAGTCCAATAAAAGTTGTTGGATAAAGGATAGAGAATAACGTCTAAAGGATTTAAAAATATGTCCACATGGGGCTTCTCTTACTATTCCTAGAAATTGTATGCGGTAGGCATATCCCATATACTAGATGATGTGTGGAAGCAACCGCTGCATATTGTTATGGTATGCAAAAGCATTACACTGCGTACAACCATGGTATATGAAGCAACCATGAGGCGCTAGCCCGCAGAGTGTTGGCCAATGAACAAAAGTGTTCATGGAATGTGGATACCGTGAACCAAGGCCTCATCAAGTTTTTTTTCAAAGATTTCGGATTAAAAGTTTAAGTTCGGATTATTAAATATTAAAGTTTGGTTCACCAGTTCAAGCTTGGTATGCGAACACACAAACATTGTAGCATTCTTCTATGTGGAATCCGGATTTTAGTTCTAAAATTCCAAAATTACATTTACAAAATCCAAAATTTGGTTCACAGGCAGATAAATAGTGAAAATATCGGTTCGCAACACGTACGAAGTAGTTCTTGAACAAGATTTTCTCAAGAGGTATGGTACACAAATGCATAGGAAGGTAGGGGAGTCGAGATCACTTTTCTCCATGAGAAATGGTAAAATAAAAATGACATGGCCCCCTATATATAGGTTTGGTCCCCTCCTACCAAGCCTATTTATTATACTGTGAACCATTTCAGTTCAGGACTACTTCTACATCGAAATAGTCCCCTTTTCGTTCTGAACGAACCCCATTCCGATGGGGAGCATTTGTAGGGTCTTGAAATTTTTTCCAAGGGAAAAAAATACTCCCATAATCACTTTGTAGAAAGAATAAAGTATTATTATAAGTCTAACAAGGTGAATGGATTCAAATTGTGTTAAAAACTTAAGAATAAACTTGAAGGATCTCAATTTTTCAAAAGATTTTAAGTGGCCCGTGTACCATCATCGGGAAGGGTTCGCAGACCGCCTGGATCGCAAACCACCGGTACACGGAGAAACCCGCGAGGTTCTTGACCACTGAGAAATGGCCAAAAAACTCAGTGGACCACAAAACACATTTATGAAGGACTCATTAATGTGAATGCCATCTGCATACCGTCTTGCAAACTCAACAGTTCACAGATGAATCAAACTAGTAGGGTTCTACAAACCATGATCATGAACCGCAGACTCTGCAAAACCTGGTTGACCGAGTCTTCTGCGGGTTAGGATATCTCTTCATGGGACTCCATAAATGATTTCTCATTACCATATACATGATTTCACCAATTCTATATTAAAGGATCACATAAGGAATTGAGAGGGGATTAATGAAGAAAGATCAAAGGGGAACCCAGAGGTTGGAATAAGGAACTCAGAGAAGATTCCAGATTCAGTCTTGAATCATCAGTGAAGCCCGAATTTCAAACCATGATCTCTGTAGGTACAACCAAGCATGAACCATAAAACAAGGGAACTTAATAATAATAAGATAATCACAAACCTAATTGGTGAAATTGTGAGCCACATATTTCTCGCAGATGAACTCCTCGCGAATGATAGTCCCCCGAACCCTTCCAAAAGGGTGCCCTTCCAAAAAGGTTCACCCAAACATGACCTCTCAAATTGGAAGCTTCCATGCATAAGCCCCAAAAATTATAAACTATGACAACTCTGATTTCTGATCAAACCAGGATACGTAGGACGCCTGCTTGAAGGCCCGAGCACAAAAGGGTGCCCTTCCAAAAGGGCTCACCCAATAATGTACCCTCAAATGGGCAACTCTAATGCATAAGCCCAAAGTTTCCTGAACTAAATGGGATCTAATTCCTCTACTGAGGATATGTAGGAATCCCATCTTATGGGTCTAATCCCAACATCAAGTCACCTTCCACCCCCCTGGATGAAGATAAACTCCAGAGCACTGTATTGTATGGATTAAGTTAGCATTGCCACCATAGAATCAAATCCATGTATTCCTATGAAGATCCTGCAAACTAGGGGTATCCCATGGACACAATCTTTGGGAATGAACCAAGGATTCATGAACATATAAACATGAATTAAATCTATAAGAGAGTCACATCATAGGAAATATCACCCCCAAAGGGGTGCGGTGAGCCCGACTTCCCATCCTCTCGACCAATGGAGTCCTTAAGTATCGTTGGCCAAATCATTGTCCAACGAGTGCCTGCCTTTGGAAATAAAGTCCATGAATCATGGATACCAGAGTTGTTGGGTGTTTCTGGGACCATGAATAAACCTGTTGGAGACCATCCAAGGAAGTGATATCCAAGGAGAACCGATTGCACAAGTACTTGACCCCACACAATCAGATTTTGGGACCATATGATTGTGGCATCTCCTTCTCATTATAGAAGGGGTAAATTAACCAGTCCTAGTGGGGTTAATACAACCTTCCTTTAAGGGACAATGACCTGAAATGGGTCAAAACAAAAGAAATGGTGAATTTGACATGAAACCATATCTAGAAGAAGAGGCAGATGATGATTCTCATAGGACCATTTCATCATCACCTCAAGTGAGCCACATCAGAGCTAAAATAGTCACCAAGAAAAATAGCCAACTGGAGTTCACCAAACTATGGTGAAGGCCACAGTCGACACCCACAATTGATGGTTATGCAAGTTAAATTCTTTGTTATGTAGAAGCTAAATGATTTTAAACAGAAGTTAAATGATTTTTATGCATAAATGATGGTTATATAGATATATAAGGATGTTTACACATAGTTTTCTTAACCATATAAGAGCATTTAAATATTCCATTTTTCTATATTTTTGATATTTTAAATCACTGGAGTTTATATGATTTATTTTAACTATTTTATTAATTTATAAAACACATATATATTCTAATGATGCTACTCAAAGTGTTTATTAATTATTTTAATTAAGGAGAAATGTGGTATTTCTCTATTCCAAATAAACAATAATATTATCTTTTATATTTTTATCTAATTATGGCAGTCTATGATTTTCCTGCAAGAATATCCACATACTCAAGAATATTGTGGAGTTAATGAAGAGGGAATTTTTAGTTGGAATGAGATCATAACAAAATGATTGAGGCTTGATTGAGATCATTTGAGGAACAACAACAAGATATATTTTGATTCAAAAATTGAAAAAATCTCCACTATGACTACTGTTCCATTACTATTCGATCATGAAGGAACTATAATGTTCATTCTTTTACTCAGGTGATTGAAGAGCTTCATCGAAATTCCGATCTCTATAGATCTTTTGTTCTTTATAGTTTCATACTATTTTTCTCCATTTTATATTTTATATTTTTGGTTTATATTGAAATCAGTTGGTTTATTCTTTTTTTCCAACAAAAATCATGATCGGTAATGATTATTCCTCCTAACAAAAAGGTTCATCATTTGGTTGCGACTATAGTGATAAAAATTCATGTCTATTAGATTCATTCTGTTCCTGTAAAGGCTGGGTTATTTTCTAAACCCATAAAAGACAGTGGAATTGACTTTTTCCTCTAAGTTAAAAAACTACAGGTTTGTAAAGGGTTATTACTCCCTTTAAAACCAAGGTTTTAGTGAGTGTCATTCCTCTCGAGGAGAAAAGGGTATTAAAGAGTAGACGTAGGTTCAAATTGAACCAAATTACTATAAAAATATTTTTTTTGTTTTATTTTTATTTCTGATATATTTTATCTTTGAACACTATGCTACATTACAATTTTACTGCATGCAATGATATCTCAAATTGATTATTTATTTTAATAATATGTTTTAATTTTTTAAAAGGTCTATTCACCTTCCACTCTAGACCAGTGGTGTTATATTAACCATGCAAATAATTGACATGCCATAGGGTACAAAGTTCATGTATTTAAGTCATATCACATACCTTAGTATTGGGATTATTGTAAAATCATGATATATGATATCATGCTACTTTCAATTGAATGTTAACGAGTTAATATTAAAATATAAACCACATAATTTATCATTCACATTTCATTAAATGTAATGCATGGTAGGTTATGGTTGACCAGCATTACAATAGTTGTAACCGTAAGTATAATTAATTCGAGGATCATCCTTGAGGTCTTTATATAGAGGCAGTACCCACACGACGGGGAGTAGTTCAACTCTGCCCAAGATCTCTCCAATTCTCTTTCTCCCTGAAAATCTATATTCCTATTTACTTTACTCTATGAGGTATTATCATGACATGGAAGGTATGGTATTACCTCCCATGTTATGGGTGATTCACATCGTCCCATGGATACACCATGTAGGAGGGATGTATTTTGGATGCCTCTTTATGATATTTATGACAACCTTTTTCTTTAATACACTTTATTTCCTGATTTATTACAAAAAGGTACACTTAATAAAATATTAATATATCATGAGGCCTTGTGTATTTTGTAAATTAGGTACATGACATGATAACTTAAAACATAGGCACAACATCATTATTTAAAAACTCCAAAACATTCCCTTTTATTCCTTGGATATTCTAAAACTACACGGGATAACCTGGGGACTAAGAAAGGGGGGATCTATAAAGCATAGAAAGGGAATAATCAAATTATAAAATGATGAAATTAATATATGTGAGTCAATAGGCATATCAACAAGACATAAAAGTGTTGAGAATCATAAACATGAACATAAAATCATGATATGCGATGATAACATAAAGGCAAAATAAAAATATAGAAACAACATACAATATGACATCATAAACACAAGTCAAGGATAACCACCAAGTTAACAAAACATAACATGCTTCTGATATCCTCCCGTGCACCATATATGAGATATCATGAGATAAAAACATTACTCAATGCATTGGAGGGTTATATAATTCTGGACCCACCTGTCACTTTCATATCATGTACATGAATAAGTGTGCCACATAGATCATACACCATAAGGATAAATTTCATCAGTTTTAACCCCATGGTTAAGAATTTTGGGTTAAATACATGGAAATACCAAATCAATGAAGGATAGGTACAACTAGGTGAATACCCTTGAGTGGAAATGGGGATGGGTATTCACTACACAAATGTTTGGCATGGAAAATCATAGGATAATTTTAGCAACATAACGGGTGTACATAAAGGTTTATATAAGGGGTGAATGAGAGTGAAAGGTATATATAATAACTTAGGAATCATAAGTAAAACAAGAGGGATGTGTAAAAACATATCCCAAATTGAAAAATTGGAAATAAAAAATGAATGATATAAAGAAGGTTCTTGAATAAAGAGGAGGAGTGGATACCTTACCTTCAGAGGACCTTTTTAAGATCTTGGGGGAACCTTGGGAGGGATACATAGAGGGAATGATAGATTAAATTCATGATCCAAGGGTTTTTAGTGAAGGGGGATGGAAGGTTTGGTGGGTTTATATAGAAAAGAGGGGGGAGTTCTTTATTAATTTCTAAACTTATGTTTTGGACTCTATATAATAAATTAATCTAAAACACAAACCAACCCATGGTTTTTACCATGATAGCTTAAAAATAAGATTATATTTCATTATTTTAAAAGGACAAGAACCGAAATCATTAAAATAGTACCCTTAGTGATGTGGAAGTGAGTCATGTTTATAAAGAATTGATTTTAAAAACTGAAAATATAATATAGGTTTTTGAGAATTCATTAAGGGTTTATAAAATTAATAAAATAACATAAAAACGCATTATTTTAAAGTGAAAACATAATTTTATTTTTGTATAATATTTATAGTATTTGTTACATCACTTTCAAGATTTTATGATGTCATAATACACACTATATATTTATACCGTATTTAATTTTGAACAAAAAATTCATCTATCTTTGAAAATTATGAAAAACCATTATCTAATTTAAATATGATAACTTCAAAAGAAAGATTTATTTTATCCAAATAATTCTCTAAATTTTAGAATTTACACTTTTAAATCAAATCCCCATTTATTGAAAAATACTGGTTTTTTAAACAATAATAGTTTTCTGAACCTTATAAAAATTACATTTGACTTCATAAAATCATATTTTAATTTATATTTAAATAAATATTATTTAATAAGAATATTTTATTAATTTTTTTGATTGAAATTATAAATTTCTCAAAAATACAATTTGTGTTTCATCGTATCAAAATATACTTTTTATCAACCTCATTATTTAATAATTTAAAAACTTATAATACAAAAGAATAAATATAATAATTATTTTAATATAAATAAAAACATAAAAATTAATACTGTTAGGGTCTAGATACATTACCCCTTATTACACCTACGAATTCCCTAAGGGTAAGGTGTGTGATGATGATATTTTCATGGGATGGTTTGACAAACATGGTTTGGGATATGATCTCGATGAACTTGAACTTCTCCCATAAAAAGTTTATCTCATGCCTTAGTTTTTGAATCTCATCTTGGGATTGGTTAAGGATAAATCTCAGTGATACCATCTCCCTCAGAAGCTCTGATAAATGAGATTTATAGGGCATGATCCTACTAGTTGAGGTCATCACTCCTTCCATCTATGTCAATTAAACGTTATCAAAATACTTAATATACTAATATTAATGGTCATTGTATAATTAAAATATTATCAATGGTTATGATTCTTAATGGTATTTTAAATCTAAAAGACTACATAATAGTCCAAAATAACCAAATATGTGCTTGTGTTTTCTATAAAAACATTACTTAACAATTGATTTATTCATTCAAAAATGGAATTTAATTTATAAAAGTTCATATCATTACATTACCCCCTTCAGAAAATTTTCCCTCATAATTTTTATTTCATACACTAAAACAGATGAGAGTACTTCTGTTTCATCACATATTCTGGTTCTCATGTCAATTACTCAAACTTGTGGTTCCGCCAAAAAAAATTAACTAGGTGAGTTGACTTGTTTGGTATAACTTTATCTCTATGATATAATATCTTAACTGAATGCTACTCATATGAAATATCATTATACAATGGTACCACATTTTGATACAATACATGTGATGGGTCTAGTTTGTACTTCCACAAGAGGGATATATGGAACACATCATATAATTGATATTGGTTAGGTGTGATTTCTATTCAATAGGCCACCACTCTAAGGAAATAAAGGATCTCAAAGGGGCTAATGTATCTTGGACTAAGATTTACCTTATTTCCAAACCTCATAAATTTCTTACACAGTGATATATCAAGGAACACTTTATCTCTGACCTCAAATTCCATGTATCATAAATGATTTTATATATAGATTTTCTATCATCTATGTGCATATTTCATATGATGTTTAATGGTTTGGACCATATTTATCATCTCTTAGACAAGATTAGTTCCCATCATATTTTTCTCTCCAACTTTATCCCAACATATCAGAGTCTGACACCTCTTCCCATACAGAGCCTCATAAGGTTCCATTTGAATGCTATAATGGAAACTATTGTTATATGAGAACTCCACTAGGGGAAGGAATTGATATCAAAATCCTTGTAAATCCATTTAACATGATCTTAACATGTCCTCTAGAGTTTGAATGGTCCTTTTAAACCATCGAACCATCTGAGGGTGATAAGTAGTACTGAAACTTAGCTCCAAATCCAACGCTTGCCAAAGGCTTCTCAAGAACCTCAAGGTAAATCTCCGATCTTGATCAGATATAATGGATAATGGAACTATATATAGTCTTTCCACTTTTATTTGTTGAGAGAGAAATATTACTTTATATAAATGTAATTCATTGTCTCTATAAGGTGATTGAATACCACCCATATAGAATTATTTCCTTTAGGAGTCCTGGGTAGTCCTATGAAAAAAATCCATGTTTAATTTTTCCCATTTCCATACTGGTATGAAAAATGGTTTCATTATGCCCTTAGACTTCTTTTATTCATCCTTGAATTGTTGTAATATTAAGTATTGAGATACAAATTATGCAATATCCATCTTTATTTTTTCCCACCATAAGTTTTGATTCAAATATCTATAAATCTTAGTGATTCCTTGATTAATAGAGAAGTATGAGATATGCATATCATCCATAAGTTCCCTATTCAATTATGGATTTAATGAGCCACATATATGGGTTCCCAACCTTATAAATCCATTTTATCAAAGTTGAACTCTATAATATTCACTAATTTTTTTTGTATAACCTCATCATTATTCTAAGCCTCCTTGATCCTCTCAATAATAGATTGCTGAGTAGTTATTTTATAAAGGTAGGATATATATACTTTTATTATTACCATTTCCATACTTTTCATGTCTAATAAGATTGGATCCCTTGTAATACTCATCATGGATAGGGTTACAAGATCCTTTATACTTAAATCATATTCCAATTTGATAACCTTTCCAAGATGGTAATGGATTAAACAATAATAATTCTTTATCATCTCTTACCACCTTCACAGGTTCATGTTGATATCATTTTGTGTGAATATATAATTAAGGATTTTATGATCCGTATATATATAAACATTTTCCCCATAGAGATAATGTATCCAAATCTTTAATGCATATATCACTGTATCCAATTCTATATCATTGATTTTATTAATATTTTCATGACTTATTATATAATCCCTTCACTTATTTTATATGAAATGTGCATAATTTGTGTGAAATATTAATGTTTTAATACTAAGTGTAATTTTTGAGCATTTTTAGTAGTCAAATTGAGACAGTTTACTATTTTACTTATAACTCTAACCATACTAATCCAAATCGTGTGGTTCTTATTTTTTAGGATTCCTTATTCAATATAAAACATTTCACTAGAAGTAATCATGGGCCAATTATTCCATTTGAAGGCCCATATGGACCACACAAGAAGGCCTACATAATCTATGAAGAAACTGGACAAGACATGAAGATTTAATTTTTGGGCTCAATCAGGAAGTACAAATTCCTTTATTCACCTCCAAAGTTCGAGAGACAATGTAAGGAGTCTTGGATAAAAATTTCAAGTCCCAACTCCAAATAAAAGGGGCCCAAATGATTCATTTAAACTCATCCCATCATTCTGGCCGAGAATTAAAATCAGTACAGTATTCATGAAATGTCTCCTGATATAGTAATCAAATAAATCTGAGCTTTTCCAATGTGAAAGAGAAGATATATATGGCAGAATTTTTTGAAGAAATCATTTGGATTTGAAGTCATCTTCTAATTCTAAAATCTATTCACATTTTGGACATTGAAAAAGCATGGATTGAAATGGACAGTTTAACTTTGTTTAATCAAACCGCCATAACATTGGCTCCAGAGGTCCAAATGACTACAAATTTTGAGAGAGGTCGGAAAACATTATTATATACAACTTTTAAGAAGGATATATCTCGATATTCAGCTATCTGGATGTCCAAATCGTCGAGCCAAGTGGAGAGGCAGATTGGGAATGCCAACAATCCACTTCCTTGGGCTATAAATTCACCCCCCTCCTCTCCTTCAAAAGAGTTGGCATTTCAGAGAAAATGAGGATATGTTGGCACGACCAAGGCTCTTCCAAAGGTTTGGGAGAATCTTCCATACCAAGATTTTACTTGATAAACCATTCCTCCTTGCTTCCTTTCATTTACTTTTGTGTTGTTCTTTGTTTGTAATATTGTAAGTCCTTTTTTTTTATAATTCTGTTTTGATGAAAGTTTATTATTTAATATCTCTTATTATCATCCACCTTCTATAGTTTCATATTAATGTTCTTAAAATAGTTTAAATATATTTGAATCCCCTTACCTTATTTCACTTCCTCATTCAATCGAAATTCTATTTTTATTTCTAATTATCGTTCGTGTGTGTGTGTGTTCGACGCACAAATCCTTTCTTATCCCGTTATTTTTGTTCTATGTATAATTCATCAACATTAACATATATTACCAGATTAATAAATATATTAATGGATGAGTAATTATATTATTGGAGTGAGTCAAAATTTAGGGATGTTAAGTGATTGAGATTATTTTCTCGATGAATATTCTTCAAATTAACATTGTGTATGTTGGACTTAGCATTTCATGGATTAATCACTTGTTTTGTTTAACATATGGATTCCATGGATTATTGGAACCATAAATACACTACCAAAATCAAGTACTGATTGATATTAGAATCTTAGTTAAGTTAAGGCTTGGATTAAATCCTTAACACTTAGGAATTTCAATCAACGTTATCTTGTGAAGTGGGTGTTAATTTAAATGCAATATAAAGCAAAGCTCAAAGATATCAAAAAGTTAACTCCCTAAAAATGAACTCACCCCAATCTTTATAAATTTTTTAAATCAATATTAATCAATCAATAATTTCATAAGCTTTGCAAACAAACCCCCCCAATTAGAATACAATCAACTAAAAACAAACGACTATTAAAATGTATCATCACCGAGGATTCGACCCAAGTGCTGCTATACACATTAGCAGAGCATCGAAACATTAACCGGATGATAAGATACAATCAACCGCACTTTAAAATGGCACCATTTCCTAGGACCATGCTTTATGTAGTCATTAGTTTCTGGTTATTGTAAAAAAACCCCAAAAAACAAAATTTTAAAAAAAAATTGAAAAAAAAACACCAAGAAAAACCCGCCTTCTCATAAAAATCATAAATTGAAAAAAAAAACAAAATGAAAAACCCATCTTCCTCTTTCTTTGAACATCATTCTGAATGCACCGTAGCATCCCAAACAATCCCTCAGATTTGTTTGACCCAGAAATTGAGTGAACTCTTCGCCAACTTAGGAGGAACTTAAGAGATAATCAACTCATTCAAGAACCAGTCCTTGTCCAACTAGTTGAATTAGATATGGATAATCCTAAGGAAAAAACACTTAAAGAACTTGTTTCCCCTGATATGAATTACCAACATCTTAGTATTCAATATACAAATATAGATGCTGACTTTGAACTCAAATTGGGTTTGATTCATCTTCTTCCTCATTTCCACAGGCTAGCCGACGAGGATCCACATCTCCACCTTAAAGAGTTCTAAGTGGTGTGATCTACCATGAATCCTCAAGGGGTTTCTGAGGAACAAATCAAACTCCGAGAATTCACTCTCTCCTTAGATGAAACTGAAAAGTCATGGCTTTACTACCTCCCTCCTGGTTTTATAACCACATGGAATGACATGAAGTGACTCTTATTAGAGAAATTCTTTTCTACTTCTCGTACTCCTTCTATCTGAAAGGAAATAAGTGGTATCCATCATTTCCCAAGTGAATCACTCCATGAATACTGGGAGAGGTTCAAAAATCTTGTTGCAACCTGCTCACATCACCAAATCCCTGACCAACTCTTGATCCAATACTTTTATGAGGGGTTATTGTCTATGGAGAGAACCCTCATTGATGCTGCAAGTCGTGGTGATCTTACTGATAAAACTCCTGAAGCTGCAAGAGATCTTATAAGCAACATGGCTACAAACACACAACAATTCTATAATCTAGAACATGCGCAAGAAAAGCAAGTCCAAGACAATAAATCCATAGAGCCGAACAAGATGACAGAGTGGATGAGTGAACTTACAGGTCTTGTGCGACAACTAGCTATGGCTACCTAATCCCAAACCGCATCTTCTCCACAATCAATGTTTCCTAGACCTGTAAAAAACTGTGGAATTTGCAACTCTCCATCTCATACAACTGACACATGTCCATAACTTCAAGAGGATCAATCTGATTCATCTAGACCAATGGAGGTCAATGCAGCATATGCTCAATGGAACCCCAACCCTCAACAATTAGGTCAGTTTGTTAGAAACTTCAACCAACCCCATTCTGAGCCTTTATCTTCTACATATAACCCTAACTTGAGATATGGGAATCCCATTTCTCATCCCCCTCAATACCCTCATCAAAACCCAAACCAATTCCAATATGGTCAAGGTGTTGGTAACTTCCAACAACCTTACCCTTTTGTTCCTCAACCTCAAAGGATCAATCCTCCTAGATTACACTATCCTAGCGAGCCTTCCCAATTCCCAAACCAATAAAATTTCTTTCCCAATAACCAAAATCAATGTAATCCCAATTCGGGACAAGCCTATTCTTCCAAGAATCCATGAGAAAGAACTGTTGAATATCTTTCCTCCTTCACCCGTTCTAGTCTCAAGAACATTTGCATCCCACCTGAGCCAGCAACAACAATAAAATTCTTCCCAACTCCCAGCTCAACCATTACCCAACCCCAAGGGTAATGTAAGTTAAATTTCACTTAGATCGGGAAAGAAAATTGATATGATTCATGTTGAGTACTCCAACCCCCCTTTAAATGTTGACCTAGAAAATGAAAAGAAAAAGAAACTTGAAAAGGATCCTCAATCCATTCACTCACCTCCTTCTATTTCACTTAGGAACCCAATTCCTTTTCCTCAAGCCGTTTCTAAGCCAAAGAAGTCCTTTGAACCTGATCCTGAAATGCTCAACATGTTTAGACGTGTTGAAGTCAACATTACCCTCTTAGATTCCATAAAATAAATTCCTAAGTATGCCAAGTTTCTTAAGGAATTGTGCACCCATAAGAGGAAACTTTGGACCTTCAAAAATGTTTCCACCCAGCAGTCTATTCCCATAAAGTGAAAAGATCTAGGGATCTTTACGGTTCCATGCCAAATTGGAAGTTCTAACTTAGATGATGCACTAATAGACCTAGGAGCCTCAATTAATGTCATGCCCAAATCCATATTCTCCAACCTTGGTCTAGGTTCCTTACATCCAACGAGTGTTGTCATTCAATTGGCTAATCGAAGCACTGCTAATCCCGAGGGAATAATTGATGATGTTCTTGTCCAAGTCAATGATCTTATCTTCCTAGCCAACTTCTATGTCCTTGACATGGAAGGTGAGACAAATTATTTCCAATCTCCTCTGATTCTAGTAAGACCTTTTCTTATGACATCTAAAACAAAAATTGATGTCCATGCTGGCATCTTATCCATGGAATTTGGCGACCAACTGGTCAAGTTCAATATTTTTCAATCCATGCGATACCCATTAGAGAATGAATATACATTCTCTATCCATTCTTCTCAAAATCTCTCTGAGAGTGTGTTGAATCCCAATCCATCATGTCCTTCTTGTTCTACTGATAGAAGAGATTGTGAATATTTCATCCTCATTAACCAAGTCATAAATGGAGAAGTTGATGTCGACATTACAAATGAAAACTCCATTGATCTAAAGGATATTGAAAAATCTTTAAAATCTCATCTTGCCTCTGAAATCCACTTCTCCAGCTTGGATGATAATGAGGAAACTGAAAAATCATGTTTATTTTTGACTTAAATCTGATTATCAAACATTCATCATTTCCTATCCATGTTTCTAAAAATTATGTTATATGTGTGGTGAACCCTGAACCAATGTGTTTATATTGTCCGGATGGGAGTGAAGGTTCTGTAATTTGTTCCCCAATTAATAAATTGATCACTGGTGATATTGAAATTGACCATTATTTGGAAAACAACATTGAAATAAAGGATATTAAAAATTTTATTCAGTCTTATGACTCCACTGATCCTCATTACTCTACACCGATAAGTGATGAAATACATGAGTAAAAAACAATTGGGATCTCATACCATGGTTTTGTGTTATCCGATCCTTATATAAATGAACCATAAGAATTGAGACATATTCCTGAATTTCCAAGCATAGAAAACCATCACTTTGTGGATAAAATCATTCCTCACATTGGAGACAAAAGGGAGGATAGTGATATTCTCTTTCCACCTCCATTTAATTTCAAGAACACAATCAAGGAATGGGATAAATTATCCAATGAACAATCGGGCATCCCAAAGGAGAAGTTTTTTTGGAAGCACTCTGGAGTTGAGAAAATATGGTGGCCCCCATCAGACTATGGGTAGTCTACTGTAACTATCTAACTGTAGACAAATAAATGCAGTGGTTCTTGGGAGGCAACCCATGTTTTCTTTTAATTTTATGAAATTTTAATTTATTTTTAGTTTTTCATTAGATGTATAATGATTTTTATTTTTTCAGGTAACATCCCACAATCCTGGAACCACATCAACTTCCATCAGATCCCCAACTTCTGCAATTGACCCACCACTAGATAGAGATGGAGACCCACCAAATCCAAACTAGGGGGCACCTCTTTCACTTTAACTCTGCTTATCTATCTCCCTCTATCTCTTTCTTATTATTCCTCTCTCATTCTCATTTTTTTACCACTTTCCTCATCACATTTTTATTTACTCTTTCTCTTTTGTGTGAGTGTGTCTTTATAAAAAACTAAAACAAAAACCTAAAAAACTAAAAAAAAATCATTTAAAAACATATATGAAAAAAATAGCCATACTTACTCACCATCTAGTTTTCAAATTTTGTCCAACCATTTTGGGGAGTCAAAAGACAAGGTTTCATCTCAAAAATCTTATTTTTTCATCATATATTTGGATAAAGAATATTGTGTCAAAACCAACAAATTTTTAATGCTCAATTTTTGATTTGTAAAATGATTTTACCAAACTGTGAGGAATACAATTAGCTTTCATGCCAAGGAAACCTATAGAAATATATTCAAAATGTGTGTTTTCACCCCCATTTGTGAGTCTTGAGTTTGTGGACCTTCGATCTGAATTTCTTACTTTAGTGTGCATTAATATGATAGAGGCATTTTATGAACCACATGAGAATAACAATAGCCAAATAGCCTCCCATTAACCATACATTAATCCTCCTTTTGAAATCCCCTTCAAGCCTATGAAAACCTTTTCTTTGATATCCACATTAAAATCCCAATACCTTATCCCACCCAATATCAACATGGATTTTCATTTCATAATTTATTTGAAATTTAAGTATGGGGGGAATGGATTTCATTTTGGGTACCCTTTTTTGATTTCACCATGTTATCATATGCTTGAGGGAAAGAATCAATTTAAGTGTGGGGGGAGGCTGTCCTTCGGTGGGTCAGTGGGGTTTGGGAATGTATATATGCTTATTACATATTGTTCAAATTTTAAGGAAAAGTGTTCAAGAAAAAAAATTTAAAAAAATTGAAAAGAAAATCAAAAAAAAATATTGGGTTGTGTCTTGGGTAGGTCAAAAATCACTATTTCTCAGCCTTTGATCTTGTTATAAATATTAAAATTAGTGTCATGATGGGATCAATCATGGGTTGGGATATGATTGTGAGATCTGTTTCAAGTTCAACTTTTGAAAAAAAGAGGAATAAAAGAACACTTGAATTATATTATTATGTCATTGGGAGAAGTTTTGTGTTTTGTAAATATTCAATATTACAATTCCCTTAATATTTAATTCCACTTTTGTGTCTTATTTCACATTTTCATTCCCTCATAAATATGTGTTTCCATTTCCTTTCATGTCTCATTTCAAAAAAAATGTGCATTGCTTTTTCCATGTTGGTGTTTTACCCCTCTTCTTCTCTATCTTGGACATTATATTCCTACCATACCATAGACACATAAAACCCCTTTAAAATACCTCTTGATTCTTATGCACTTTGGATAGGGATTGGAAGTTGATATTTCTCTCAAACTCTAAGATTTTCACTTTTTGTTGGTGAAAGAGTGAACCTCCACAAATGAATTTTATCATCTTGAGAGGTGTGAGTTTTGAGTGTCCACAATTTCCATTTCTAAATTTGAGCATGAAAAAAAGAGTTGTTTTTGGAACATTGTTTCTATAAAAATTTGAGGTGTAATTCAACATGGATTAGTGAAATAGTCTTAACCTCCCCTGATTGGAGAAAATGAAATTTTAATATTTGTTGGTGAGTTAAAATGATTTTGTCATGTTTTTAAATTTTGTTTCCCATGAGGACATGCACAAAAATAAGTATGGGGGAGCTAATGTTATTACTATTTTTATGACTTATTATATACTCCCTTCACTTATTTTATATTAAATGAGCATAATTTGTGTGAAATATTAATGTTTAAATACTAAGTGTAATTTTTGAACATTTTTAGAAGTAGTCCAATTGAGTCATTTTACTATTTTACTTATACCTCTCATCATAATGATCCAAATTTCGTGTTTCCTATTTTTTAGAATTCCATATTCAATATAAAACATTTCATTAGAAGGGATAATTGGACAATTCTTCCATTTAAAGGCCCATATGGACCACACAAGAAGGCCTACAGAATCTATGAAGAAACTGGACCAACCATGAATATTTAATTTCTGGGCTTAATCAGGATGTCAAAATTCCTTTATTCTCCTCCAAAGTTTGGGAGAAAATGTAAGGAGTCTTGGATAAAAATTTCAAGTCCCAAATCCAAATAAAAGGGGCCCAAATGATTCATTTAAACTCATCCCATCATTCTGGATGAGAATTAAAATCAGTACAGTATTCATGACATGCCTCCTGATCTACTCATCAAATCAAGATGATATTTTTCAATGTGAAATATGAGATATAGTTGGACAACTTTGTTTAATAAATCATTCATATTTGAAGGCATCTTCCTATTCCAAAATCCATTCACATTTTGGCCATCGAAAAAGCATGAATTAAAATAGACAGTGTAACTTTGTTTAATCAAACCACCATAACATTGGATCCAGAGGTCCAAATGACTCCAAATTTTGAGAGAGGTCGTCCAACATTATTATCTATAACTTTTAATATGGAGATATCTTAAGATTCAGCTTTCTAGATGTCCAAATAATCGATCCAAGTGGAGAGACAGACTGGGAATGCCAATAGTCCACTTCCTTGGGCTATAAATTCATCCCCCTCCTCTCCTTCAAAAGAGTTATCATTTTAGAGCAAAGGAGGATAGGTTGGAACTACCAAGTATCTTTAAAAGTCTTGGTATAATCTTACATACTCAATATTTTACTTGAGAAACCATTCCTCCTTGCTTTCTTTCATTTACTTTTGTGTTGTTCTTTGTTTGTAATATTGTAAGTCCTTTTTTTTGTAATTCTATTTTAATGAAAGTTTCTTCTTAAAAATATCTTATTCTAATCCACCTTATTTATTTTCATATTAATGTTCTTAAAATAGTTTAAATACAGTTGAATCCTATTCCCTTCTTTCGTTTCCTCATTCAATTGAAATTCTATTTTTAATTCTAATTATCGTTCATGTGTGTGTGTGTTCGACGCACAAATATTTTCTTATCCTGTTCTTTTTGTTCTATTTATAATTCATCACCATTAATATATATTAACAGATTAATAACTATATTAATGAATGATTAAGTATATTATTGGGGTGAGTCAAAACTTAGGGATGTTAAGTGATTGAGAGTATTTTCTCAATGAATATTCTTCAAATTAACATTGTGTATGTTGGACTTAGCATGTCATGGATTAATGACTTGTTTTGTTTAACATATGGATTCCATGGATTATTGGAACCATAAATACAAAACCACAATCAATTAATTATTAATATTAGAATCTTAGTTAAGTTAAGGCTTGGATTAAAGCCTCAACACTTAGGAATTCCAATCAACGTTATCTTGTGAAGTGGGTGTTAATTTAAATGCAATATAAAGCAAAGATGAAGGATATCAAAAGCTTAAATCCCTAAAAATGAACTCACCCAAATATTTATAAATTTGTTAAATCAATATTAATCAATCAATCATTTCATAAGATCTGCAAAAAAACCCCCCAATGAGAATACAATCAACTAAAAACAAGTGACTATTAAAAAGTATCATCACTGATGATTCGACTCGAGTGATGCTATACACATTAGCAGAGCATCAGAACTTTGACCGATTGATAGGTGACAATCGACTGCACTTTCAAAAGGAACCTTTACTAGGGATCGTTCTTTATATAGTCATTAGTTTCTGGTTATTGTAAAAAAAAACCCCCAAAAAACAAAATTTTTAAAAAAAAAATTGAAAAAAAACACAAAGAAAAACCCACCTTCTCATAAAAATCATAAAATGAAAAAAAAGAAAAACCCATCTTCCTCTTTCTTCCAACATCTTTTTGAATGCCCTATTTCCTCCCAAAAAATTGCTCATATTGGTTTGAACCAAAAATTGAGCGAACTCTTCACCAACTTAGGAGGAACAAAAGATATAATCAACTCATTCAAGAACCAGTCCTTGTCAAACCAGTTGAATTAGATATGGATAATCCTAGGGAACAAACACTTAAAGAACTTTAAACCCCTGATATGAATTACCAACCTCTCAGTATTCAATATCAAGACATAGAGGCTGAATTTGAACTCAAATAAGGTTTGATTCATCTTCTTCTTCATTTCCATGGGCTAGCCGGTGAGGATCCACATCTCTACCTTAAAGAGTTCCAAGTGGTGTGATCTACCATAAAGCATCAAGGGGTTTCTGAAGAATAAATCAAACTATGAGAATTCCATTTATCCCTAGATGACACTTTCAAGTCATGGATTTACTACCTCCCTCCTGGTTCCATAACCACATGTAATGACATGAAGCAACTCTTCTTAGAGAAATTATTTCCTACTTCTCATACTGCTTCTATCCGAAAGGAAATAAGTGGTATCCATCAGTTCCCAAGTGAATCACTCCATGAATACTGGGAGATGTTCCAAAATATTGTTTCAACCTACCCAAATCACCAAATACCTGACCAACACTTGATCCAATACTTCTATGAGGGGTTATTGGCTATGGAGAGAACCCTCATTGATGCTGAAAGTGGCGGTGCTCTTATTGATAAAACTCCTGCAGCTGTAAGAGATCTTATAAGCAACATGGATACAAACACACACCAATTCCATACTCGAGCACATGCTCAAGTAAAACAAGTCCAAGAAAATAAATCCATAGAGGTGAACAAGGTGACAGAGTGAATGAGTGAACTTATCGGTCTTTTGCGAGAACTAGTTATGGCTACCAAATCCCCAACCTCGTCTTCTCCGCAATCAATGTTTCCTCGACCTATCAAAAACTATGGAATCTACAACTCTCCATCTCATCCAACTGACACATTTCCACAACTTCAATAGGATCAATTTGATTCATCTGGACCAATGGAGGTCAATGTAGCATATGCTCAGCGGAACCCCAACCCTCAACAATAAGGTCAGTTTGTTAGAAACTTCAACCAACATCATTCTGACCCTTTCTCTTCTATATATAACCCTAACTTGAGATATGGGAATCCCATTTATCATCCCCCTCAATACCCTCATCAAAACCCAAACCAATTACAATATGGTCAAGGTGTTGGTAACTTCCAACAACCTTACCCTTTTGTTCCTCAACCTCAAAGGATCAATCCTCCTCCTAGATTCCACTATCCTAGTGAGCATTCCCAATTCCCAAACCAATACAATCACTTTCCGAAGAACCAAAATCAAGGTAATGCCAATTCTGGAAAAGCCTATTCTTCCAAGAAACCATGGGAAAGTGTTGTTTAAGATCTTTCCTCCTTCACCCATTCTAGTCTCAAGAACATTGAAACCCAAATTGGTCAACTTGCATCCCACCTGAGCCAGCAATAATAATAAAATTCTTCCCAACTCCCAGCTCAACCATTACCCAACCCCAAGGGTAATGTAAGTGAAATTTTAATTAGATAGGAAAAGCAAATTGATATGCCTCATGTTGAGTCCCCCAAACCCCCTTTATATGTTTATCTAGAAAATAAAAAGAAAAAGAAACTTGAAAAAGAACCTAAAGCCATTCAATCACCTCCTTCTATTCCTCTTAGGAACCCAATTCCTTTTCCTCAAGTTGTTTCTAAGACAAAGAATTCCTTTAAACCAGATCCTAAAATGCTTGACATGTTTAGACGTGTTGAAGTCAACATTCCCCTCTTAGATTCCATAAAAAAATTCCTAAGTATGCAAAGATTCTTAAAGAATTTTTCACCCATAATAGGCAACTTAGGACCTTCAAAAATGTTTCCACCCAGCAATATATTCCAATAAAGTGCAAAGATATAGGGACCTTTACGGTTCCATGCCAAATTGGAAGTTCTAACTTCGATGATGCACTCATTGACCTAGGAGCGTCAATTAATGTCATGCCTAAATCCATATTCTCTAACCTTGATCTAGGTCTCTTACATCCAATGGGTGTTGTCATTCAATTGGCTAATCGAATCACTGCTAGTCCTGAGGGAATAATTGAGGATGTTCTTGTCTGAGTCAATGATCTTATCTTCCCAGCTGACTTCTATGTCCTTGACATGGAAGGTGAGACAAATTATTTTCAATCTCCTCTGATTCTAGGAAGACCTTTTCTTATGATATCTAAAACAAAAATTGATGTCCATGCTGGCATCTTATCCATGGAATTTGGGGACCAACTGGTCAAGTTCAATATTTTTCAATCCATGCGATACCCATCAGATAATGAATCTGCATTCTCTATCCATTCTTCTGAAACTCTCTCTGAGAGTGTGTTGAATCCTAATCCATCATGTCCTTCTTGTTCTAATGATAGAGGAGATCATGAATATTGCATCCTAATTAACCAAGTCATAAATGGAGAAGTTGATGTTGACATTACAAATGAAAACTCCATTGATCTAAAGGATCTTGAAAAATCTTTAGAATCACATCTTTCCTCTGACCTCCACTTCTCCAGCTTGGATGATAATGAGGAAACTGAACAAGCATGTTCATTTTTTGACTTAAATCTGATTATCAAACATTCATCATTTCCTATCTTTGATTGTAAAAATTATGTTATATGTGAGGTCAACCCTGAACTAATGTATTTATATTGTCCTGATGGGAGTGAAGGTTGTAGGATTTGTTCCCTAATTAATAAAGTGATCACTGTTGATATTGAAATTGACCATTATTTGGAAAACAACATTGAAATAAAGGATATTGAAAATTTTATTCAGTCTTATGACTCCACTGATCCTCATTAATCTACATTGGTAAGTGATGAAATAGATGAGTCAAAAAAAATTGTGATCTCATACTGGGGTTTTGTGTTATCTGATCCTTATATAAATTAACCATTATAATTGAGACATATTCCTAAATTTCCAAGCATAGAAAACCATCACTTTGCGGATAAAATCATTCCTCACATTAGAGACCAAAGGGTGGATAGTCATATTCTCTTTCCACCTCCATTTAATTGCAAGAACCTAATCAAGGAAGGGGATACATTATCCAATGAACAATCAGGAATCCCAAAGGAGAAGTTTTTCTGGAAGCACTATGGAGTTGAGAAAATATGGTGGCCACCAACAGTCTATGGGTATTCCACTAGAACTATCTAGCTATAGACAAATAAATGCAGTGCTTCTTGGGAGGAAACCCATGTTTTCTTTTAATTTTATGAAATTTTAATTTCTTTTTTGTTTTTCATTAGATGTATAATTAGTTTTCTTTTTTCAGGAAACTTCCCACAATCCTGGAACCAAATCAACTTCCATCAGATCCCCAACTTCTGCAGGTGACCCACCACTATATAGAGATAGAAACCCACCAAATCTAAACCTGGGGGCACCTCTTTCCCTTTAGCTCTGCCTCTCTCTTTCTCTCTCTTTCTTATTCTTCCTCTCTCATTCTCATTTTTTACCACTTTCCTCATCACATTTTTATTTACTCTTTATCTTCTGTGTGTGTGTCTTTATAAAAAACTAAAATAAAAACCTAAAAAACAAAAAAAAAATATTTAAAAAACATATATGAAGAAAAGAGAGTCATACTTACTCACCATCTAGTTTTCAAATTTTTTCCAACCATTTTGGGGAGTCAAAAGACATGGTTTTATCTAAACTTTTTTGTGTTTTCATCATATATTTGGATACAGAATATTTTTTCAAAATCAACAAATTTTGAATGCTCAGTTTTTGATTTGTAAAATGATTTTCCCAAACCGTGAGGAACAAAATTAACTTTCATGCCAAGGAAACCTATGGCAATATATTAAAAATGTGTGTTTTCACCCCCATTTTTGAGTCTTGAGTTTGTGGACCTAATAGTTGAATTTCTTACTTTAGTGTGCATTAATATGATAGAGGCATTCTCTGAACCACATGAGAATCACAATAGCCAAATATTATCCCATTAACCATACATTAATCCTCCTTTTGAAATCACCTTTGAGCTTATGAAAACCTTTTCTTTGATAGCCACATTACAATACCAATAACTTATCCCACCCAATATTAATATGGATTTTCATTTCATAGTTTTTTTGAAATTTAAGTGTGGGGGGAATGGATTTCATTTTGGGTACCCTTTTTTGATTTCATTATGTTATCATATTCTTAAGGGCAAGCATCAATTTAAGTGTGGGTGGAGGCTTTCCTTCAGTGGGTATGTGGGGTTTGAGAATGTATATATTCTTATGACACATTGTTCAAATTTTAATGATAAGTTTTCAAGAAAAAAAATTAAAAAAAAATGAAAAAATGTCAAAATAAAAATTGGGTTGCGTCTTGGGTAGGTCAAAAATCACTATTTCTCAGCCTTTGATCTTGTTATAACTATTAAAATTATTGTTGCAAGGAGATCAATAATGGGTTGAGATATGAGTGTGAGATCTGTTTCAAGTCCAACTTTCAAAAAAAAGATGGAAAAAAAGAAAAAAAAGAACACTTGAATTATATTCTTATGTCATTGGGAGAAGTTTTGTGTTTTGTAAATATTCCATCTTCTCATTCCCTTCACATTTCCTTCCACTTTTGTATCTTATTTCACATTTTCATTCCCTTGTAAATATGTGTTTCCATTTCCTTTCATGTCTCATTTCAAAAAAAATGTGCATTGCTTTTTCCATGTTGGTGTTTTACCCCTCTTCTTCTCTCTCTTGGACATTATATTCCTACCATCCCATAGCCACAGAAAAACCCCTTCAAAATACCTATCTATTCTTGTGCACTTTTTATAGGTATTGGAAGCTGATATCTCTTTCAAACTATAAGATTTTCACTTTTGGTTGGTGAAAGAGTGAACCTCCACAAATGAATTTTATCATCTTGAGAGGTGTGAGTTTTGAGTGTCCACATTTTCCATTTTTAAATTTGAGCATGAAAAAAAGAGTTGTTTTTGGAACATTGTTTCTGTAAACATTTGAGGTGTAATTCAATATGGATTAGTGAAATAATCTAAACCTCCCCTGATTGGATAAAACAAAATTTTAATATTTGTTGGCGAGTGAAAATGATTTTTTCATGTTTTTATATTTGTTTCACATGAGGACATGAACAAGACTAAGTGTGGGGGATTTGATGTTATTAATATTTTCATGACTTATTATATACTCTCTTCACTTATGTTATATGAAATGTGCATAATTTGTGTGAAATATTAATGTTTTAATACTAAGTGTAATTTTTGAGCATTTTTAGAAGTAATCCAATTGAGTTAGTTTACTATTTTACTTATAAATCTCACCATACTAATCCAAATGTTTTGGTTCATGTTTTTTATGATTCCTTATTCAATATAAAACATTTCATTAGAAGGTATCATGGGTCAATTCTACCATTTGAAGGCCCATATGGACCACACAAGAAGGCCTACAAAATCTATGAAGAAACTGGAACAACCATGAAGATTTAATTTCTGGGCTCAATCAGGATGTCTAAATTCCTTTATTCTCCTCCAAATTTCAGGGGATAATGAATGTATTCTTGGATAAAAATATGAAGGCCCAACTCCAAAGAAAATGGGCCCAAATGATTCATTTAAACGCAGCCCATCATTAATCGGTACAGTATTCATGACATGTATCCTGATATATTCATCAAATCAAGCTAAGCTTTTGCAGTGTGAAAGAGGAGATATATGAGGACGACGTTTTTGAATAAATCATTCGGATTTTAAGGAATCTTCCTATTCCAAAATCCTTTCACATTTTGGCCATTGAAAAAGCATGGATTGAAATGGACAATTTAACTTTGTTTAATCAAACCACCATAAATTTGGATCCATAGGTCCAAATGAATCCACATTTTGAGAGAGGTCGTAAAACATTATTATCTACAACTTTGAATAATGAGATATCTCGAGATTCAGCTTTCTGGATGTCCAAATTGTCGATCCAAGTGGAGGGACAGATTGGGAATGCCAACAGTCCACTTCCTTGGGCTATAAATTCACCCCTCCTCTCCTACAAAAGAGTTGTCATTTCAGAGCAAAGTAGGATAGTTTGGAATGACCAATGATTTTCCAAAGTCTTGGTAGGATCTACCATACTCATGTTTTTACTTGAGAAACCATTCCTTCTTGCTTCCTTTCATTTACTTTTGTGTTGTTCTTTGTTTGTAATATTGTAAGTCATTTTTTTTGTAATTATTTTTCAATGAAAGTTTCTTCTTCAATATCTCTTATTCTCATCCAAATTCTGTAGTTTCATATTAATGTTATTAAAATAGTTTAAATACAGTTGAATCCCCTTCCCTTCTTTCGCTTCCTCATTCAATCGAAATTCTATTTTTAATTCTAATTATCATTCATGTGTGTGTGTGTTCGATGCACAAATCTTTTCTTTTCCCATTATTTTTGTTCTATTTATAATTCATCACCATTAACTTATATTTCCATATTAATAAATATATTAATGGATGAGTAAGTATATTATTTGGGTGAGTCAAAATTTAGGTATGTTGAGTGATTGAGAGTATTTTCTCGATGAATATTCTTCAAATTAACATTGTGTATATTGGACTTAGCATGTAATGGATTAATGACTTTTTTTGTTTAACATATGGATTACATGGATTATTGAAACCATAAATACACTACCACAATCAAGTACTAATTGATATTATAATTATAGTTAATTTAAGGCTTGGATTAAAGCCTTAACACTTAGGAATTACAATCAACATTATCTTTTGAAGTGGGTGTTAATTTAAATGCAATATAAAGCAAAGATCAAGGATATCAAAAGCTTAACTCCCTAAAAATGAACTCACCCCAATCTTTATAAATTTGTTAAATCAATCTTAATCAATCAATCATTTCATAATCTCTGCAAACAAACCCCCCCAATCAGAATACAATCAACTAAAAACAAACTACTATTAAAAAGCATCATCACTGAGGATTCGACCTGAGTGCTACTATACACATCAGAAGAGCATCAGAAATTTGACCGTCCGATAGGAGACAATAATCCATTATTTCAATCATTCATTGGGAACTTATGCTCATGGATCTCTAATTATATGAAGGCATAAGATATCACTTTTTCATCCTATCTGAGTACATAACCCAATCCCTTTTTGGATGCATCGCTGTAGGTCACAAATCCTTTCCCACTAGTGGGTAATTTGTGTATAGGTGTAGTGATTAGACTTATATTTAACACTTTAAATCTCTCTTAATATTCATCATTTTATAAAAACATGACTCCCTTATAAGTTATCTTGGTTAGTGAGATTGACAATCATGAGATGTTTCTCACAAATCAATGATAATTTACAGATAATCCAAGGAAACTATGGATTTATATCATAGATGTTGTTTTATCCCATCCTTTAATTTCCTTTATTTTTAAAGGCTCCATATATATCCCTTTACTAGTGATAAAATTCCCTAATAATTTTATTTTCTCCATCAAAAACTCTCATTTACTATAATTTTCATATAACATTCCCTTTTGTAAGGTTTTTAGTATATAATCCAAATGATCCTCATGATTCTCTTTTATTTTTGAGTAGATAAGAATATAATATATAAAGACAACAAAAAATTTGTCATGGTAATCCATAAAGACTCTATTCATCAAGTCCATAAAGATAGTTGAATCATTAGTGAGTCTAAATGGAATCACTATGAACTCGTAGTTCCTACAACTTGTATAAAAAATAGTCTTGGGCATATCCTCCTTGTTCCCCTTTACTTGATAATATCCAGATCAAATATCCACCTTGGAGAAGTATTGGGATGCAAATATCTTATCAAACAAGTCATAAATCCATGGTAGAGGATACTTGTTCTTTATCATGATCCTGTTGAGATCATAATAATTAACGAAGAGGAGCATTGAACTATCCTTATTCTTGATTAAAAGGATCGGTGCACCCCTTGGTGAATCATTTGGACATATAAACCATTTATCTAGATTATACTATAATTGTTTCTTTAGATACTCATGTTCAAAAATGGAAATTCTATATAGAGTCTTGGATATTGAAAAAGCTCTGGGTATAATTAAGAACTCAACCACTCAACTAGGAGGAAGACTAGACAATTCTTCGATAAATAGATCATCGAATTCCCTTACAATGGGAATGTCATCAAGGATGATCTTTTTCTTAGTATTAATCATTTGAGCTCGATACACTTTATCTTAGGTTAATAATATTCATTCTTGAGATGATGATACCAAAAGAGATTCATCCTTCTACTTAAAATTGTATAGAATTGATGGATGATTCATGATATGTAGGGTGATTTCCTTCTCTTAGAAATTTCTGTTAGCACTATATAAAGAAATCCAATCCATACCCAGAATTGTATCAAATTATACTAAAGGGAGTATCAAAAGGTTTATTGGGAAGTTTATCCTACAAATATGGATAGGGGATGAGTTATATTATTGGGATAAAATAAATGACCCATTCACCAAATTCACTAATAACTCAACTTCCATGTTTTGAGGTGGTGTTATAATAGTTATACTAAACTTTCATGACATGAAAGAATGCATATAAACATGGACAACAAGCCTTCCTTTCACTATTTTATTTTGGTTATAATCATTTAATTCACCCAAAATATAATTAGGGATGAGAATTATTAAACTATTAAACTCATAAAAGTGAAACTATGAACATTAACGGGATAAATCATAAATTACATATATTCCTTAACCTATGAAATTTTAGGTTTCAATCTAAGTTATCCATGATCTATTTCCTAATATAGAATTTTATGGGCATCTTTTTCCCCTTAATAATGGTTTTTAAGAAGATTTTGAATTTACCAAATAATATCCCCTAGGATTATCAAAATAGGTGTGTAATAAGGCCTCTTTTTCATTCACTAGGTGATGATTGGGTCAAGCCCAATGCACCCTTTTTGGGGTTATTACCCCTAGGTGAAACTGTGATAGAGCTACATCCGCCTGTAGTATTTTGACATGGATTTTTTTCTTAGAAACCACTTAATCTATACTTTAACAAAATTTAGGGATGTTTTCCTATGTTTACTATTATCCCTAGGTATTTTAATAGATTTTTCTAATCCCAATCCCCCAAAATAACTAGACTTTCCTTTAATACTAACTATGACAACCCATATATTGAATACAGTTTATTTAATTATTTATTACATAAAGGTATACTTAATACAGCCCCATAAGATCATCAGGCCTAGTGTATTTGGTAAATTAGGTACATGAAATGATAAATTAAAACATGGGTTCAACATAATTATTTAAAAACTCCAAAACATGCAATTTTATTCCTTGAATATTCTAAAACTATAATGGATAACTCGGGGACACACATAAGAAAGGGGTGATCAATAAATCCCAATAAGGGACTAATCATAGAATAACACGATGAAAGTAATACATGTGAGTTAATAGGCATATCAAAAATACATAAAATGGGTGATAATCATAAACATGAACATCGAAGCATGATATATAATGATAACATGAAGGAAACACAAGAATGTGTAACAACATAAAACATGACATCATAAACATAAGTCAAGGATAACTACAAATAAAACATAACATAGTGTATTCATGATAACATCCCATGCACCATACATGGAATCTCATGAGATAAAAATATTACCGAATTCATCGGAGGACTACATAATTCCGGTCCCACTCATCACTTTCATATCATGTACATGCTTAAGTGTGCTACATAGATCATACTACATAAGGATGTATTTAAAAAAATTTAACCCAATGGTTAAGTAATGTGAGTTACATACATGAAAAAACCAAATAAATTAAGGATAGGTACAAATAGGTCAATACCCTTGATTGGAAATGGGGATGGGTATTCACTACACAAATATCTGGCATGAAAAACTGTAGGATAATTTTAGAAGCATAATGGGTGTACATAAAGGTTTATGGAAGGGGTTAATGAGAGTGAAAAGAGTCTATAATAAATTAGGAATAATAAGGATAGTAATATGGGTGTGTAAACACATATCACAACTTGAAAAATAGGAAATCAAAATGAATGATATAAAGAAGGTTCTTGAATAAACAGAAGGAGATGATCCCCTTACCTTGAAAGGGAACTTCTAAAAGCTTGAGATGAGATTCTTAAGAGTTTGGTGGAACCTTGAGAGGGATAAATACAGGGAAAGGTAGAGTAAATTCATGCTATAAGGGTTTTGAGTGAAGGTTAATGGGAGTTTGGTTGGGTTTATATAGCAAAAGAGATGGGAGTTCTTTATTATTTTCTAAACTTAGGTTTTGGACTCTATATCATAAATTAATCCAAACCACAAGACATACCATGGTTTTCCCCATGTTTCCTACCAAATAGGAGTTTATTTAATTATTTTATATGTCTAAGAATCTAAATCATTAAAATAATACCATTGGTGATGTGGAAGTGTTTCATGTTTATAATGAATTCATTTTAAAACCTTAAATATAATATAGGTTTTGGAGGATTCATTAAGAGTTTATAAAATTAATAAAATATAATAAAAAACACATTATTTTAAATTTAAAACAAAATTATGGGTTTTTATACTATTTATTTTATTTATTACATCATTTTGTGATTTTATGATGTCATAATACACCATATATATTTATACCGTATTTAATTTTGAGAAAAAAAAATCGATTTTCTTCGAAAAATATAATTTTTTTACCATTGGATAATTTTGAAATTACGATTTCAAAAATAATATTTATTTTATCCAAATAATTATCTAAATTTTACAATTTATACCTTTTAATCAAAATCATCATTTATTGAAAAATATTGCTTTTTTTACAATAACAGTTATCTGACCCTTATAAAGATTACATTAGACTTCATAAAATAATATTATAAATTATATTTAATTAAATATTATTTAATAAGAATATTTTATTAAAATAAAGTTTATTTCAAAAATTATTAAATTCATCAAAAATAATTTCTTGATTGAAACTATATATTTCCCAAAAATACAATTTGCGTTTCATCATATCAAAATATAATTTTTATCAAACTCATTATTTAATCATCTAAAAAGTAACAATAAAAATAAATAAATATAATCATTATTTTATTAAAAATAAAAATATAAAAATTAATATTATTAGGGTCTAGATAAATAACTCATTATTACACTAGTGAATTCCTTAAGGGTAAGGTGTGCGATGGGGAGACTTTTATGGGGTGGTTCAGTGATCATGGTTTAGGATGTGATCTTGATGAGCTTAAACTTATCCCATAAATAGATTTTCTCATGATTTTGTTGCTGGATCTCGGCCTAGGCTTGGTCAAGGGTAAATAATTGTGATGCTATCTCCCTCATAAACTATGATAAATGGGATTCATAGGGTATGATCCTACTAGTTGAGACCATTTATCCTTCTATCTGTGTTAATTAAACTCTTTCATAACCCTTAATATACTAATATTAATGGTCACAATACAATAGTAATATTATAAATGGTTATGATTCTTAATGATCTTTTAAATATGATAGACTATATAATGGTAAAAAATAACTAAATTAGTACATGTTTTTTCTACAACAATATTACTTAATAATGCATTTATTCATTCAAAAAGGGAATTTCATTTATAAATATTCAAGCCATTAAATTCTCCCCCCTTTAGAAAATTTTCCCTAAATAATTTCACATTTTTACACTAAAATAGACGAGGGTACTTCTGTTTCATCACCTCTTCCAGTTCCCATGTTGTTTCCTCAAACTTTTGGTTTTGCCATAAAAATTTTACCAGGTGAGTTACCTTGTTTCATAGAACCTTTTCTTTATGAACTAATATCTTTACCATATACTACATATATGAAAGATCATTTTTCAATGGAAACAACTTAGGATATAGTACATGTGAGGGTTCTGTTATGTACTTTCTCAAGAGGGATACATGGAACACATCACATACTTTTAAATAGGTTAGGCGAGAGTTCTAGTTGATAGGAAACTGCTCTAATGTAATAAATGATCTCAAAGGGCCCAATATATCTAGGAATAAGATTTAACTTCTTCCCAAACCTCATGAATTTATTCCATTGTGATATATGAAGTAACAATTTATTTCTAACCTCAAACTCCAGGTCTCATCGATGATTGTCTACATAGATTTTATATAGATTTTTTATTGATTTCATATGATGCTAAATGGTTTGGAAATTCTTTTTTTTTTATTTTGAAAAAACTAGGTCCTATTATCATTAACTCTCCAAATTTATCCCAGCATGTCAGAGTCTAAAAACTCTTCCTATACAAATATTCATAAGGTTCCATTTGAATTCTATAATGTAAACTGTTGTTATATGAGAACTCCACTAGGGGAAGGTGTTGATCCCAATATATTTGGAAATACATTTAACACGATCTCAGAAAATCCTCCAGAGTTTGAATAGTCATTTTAGAATAGAAATCCATCTGATGGTGATAAGAAGTAATAAAAATTAGCTTCATATACAACACTTATTTAAGTCTTCCCCAGAACCTCTAGGTAAACCTCAGATCTTGATCAGATATAATAGAGAGTGAAACTCTCTGAAATCTTAACAATTATCTTATGTATATCTTTGAGAGTTGGTTGAAATAGAAATATTAATTTATAAAAATTAAATGTACTATCTTTATAAGGTGATCTAATACCACCCAGATAGCATTATTAACTTTAGATTTCCTGGGGAGTCCTAAAACAAAATAAATGGTTATGTTTTCCCATTTTCATACTAGTATGGGAAATGGTTTTGTTATACCCTTATACTTCTATCGTTCAACCTTGACTTGTTGGCATACCAAGAATTGAGATAAAAATTATAAAATATCCCTCTTCATGTTATCCCACCAAATTTTCTTCTTCGAATCTCTATACATTATAGTGCTTTTTAAATTAATAGAGAATTATGAGATATGTGCACTTCCCCTAGAGGTGTATCCTAGTGACTATGCCTTTAAGGGGTCTTATGGGAGGTCATGAGTTTGAGTCTCCCTAATTTATTGTATGTCTTGTAGTTTTTATTTGTTTATTTGTATTCCCCTTCCTCTAAATGTTGTAACAAAGATGAACTATGTGCATCATCTAAAAGTTCCCTCTTCAGTTTTAGTTTTTATAGGACATATATTCTAGTTCCAAACCTTATAACTCCATCTTTAAAAAATTTGAAATTTGGAATATTTGATACCTTTTTATATAGTACCTAATTATCCTTATAAGCCTTCTTGATCCTTTAAAGAATATATCATTGAGTAATTATTTGAGCAAGGTAGATGAATATCCTTTTATTATTCCCATGTACATCCTCTATATGTCCAAGAATATTGGATCCCTTTCAATCCTCATCATGGATAGGGTTGATGGATTCTTTCTAATTAGATAATTTTCCACTCAATTTTTCTTCCCAAGATGGAAATGGATTGAATAATTACAATCCTTATTGGATCTAACTACCTTCATCGGTGCATGTTGAGCTCCTTTTGTGTGCATATATACTCAAGTATTTTATGATTCGTATATATGTCACACTTCTCCCCATAGAGATAATGTCACCACATATTCAACATGAAGATCACTACAACCAATTATAGATCATGAATTGGGTAGTTCTGATCATGGATATTTAATTGGCGGGAGGCATAAGCTATCACTTTTTCATCTTGCGTGAGTACACAACCCAAGTCCTTTTTGGATGCATCACTATAGATCAAAAATCCTTCCCCACTGGTGGGTAATGTGAGTACAAGTGTAGTGATTAGACTCTTATTTTAAATTTTAATTCTCTCCTCACATTAATAATTTTAGAAAAACTTGACTCCCTTCCAAGTTATCTTGGTTAGTGGGCATGGAAATCATGATAAGTTTCTCACAAATTGATGATAGTACCCAACTAATCCAAGGAAAATATGGATTTCCATCATAGATGTTGGAATATGTCATAATTCAAATTCCTTTGTTTTTTAAGGATCCATATATATCCCTTTTATGGTGATAACATTCCCCTAGAATGTTACCTTCTTCATAAAAAACTCACATTTATTATAGTTCACATATAACTTTTCTTTTCACAAGGTTTTTAGTAAAACATCCAAATGATCCTCATGACCCTCCATGATTTTGGAGTAGATAACAATATCGTCTATAGATAACACCAAATTTTTTTTAAGGTAATCCCTAAAGACTCTATTCATCAAGTCCATGAAGATAGTTATAGGATTAGTGAGTCCAAATGGAATCACTATGAACTCATAGTGCCCATACCTTGTATGAAAAATAGTATTGAGGATATCCTAATTATTGACCTTTACTTGATAATTTCCTGATTTAAGATCCATCTTAGAGAAGTTTTAGGCTCCACATATCTTATTAAACAATTCATCAATCTATTTAATAGGATACCTTTTTATTTATCATGATCTTTTTGAGCTAAAAATAATCAACTCATTGGTTTATTGACCCATACTTCTTCTTGATGAATAGGACCGGTACACCATATAGTGAATCATTTGAGCATATAAACCCTTTATCCATATTCTCCTGTAATTGTTTCTTTAGTTCCTCATGTTTAAAAATTTCCATTATATATTGATTCTTGGATATTGGAAAATATCTAGGTATAATTTCAATTGATAACTCAACCTTTCAACTAAGAGGAAGACTATACAATTCTTCAGTAAACACATCAACGAATTCTATTACAATGGGAATGTCATCAAGGATGATCTTTTCCTTAGTCTCAATAATTTGAACCAGATATTATTACTCACAAGGAAATAATATCCATGCTTAATATTATGATACCAAAGGAGATTCACCCTACTCCTTTCACTTGTATAGAATTGGAGGAAGATTCAAGATATGAAGGGTGATTTTATTCTCTCAGTAATTTATGTTGTCTCTATATAAAGAAATCCATTCCAGACCCAAAATTGTATCAAATTATATTAATGTGAGTACCAAAAGGTTTTATATGAATTTTAGCTTGCAAATATGGATAGGTGATGAGTTCTATTCTTGGGATTAAATAATTGACCCATTTGATGTCTTCACTAATATCTTAACTTACATGTTTTGAGGTGGTGTTTGAATAGTTTTACTAAACTATCATGTTATGAAAGAATGCATAAAGATAGGGATGATAATCCTTCCTTTCACTATTTTATTCTAGTTATAATTATTTACTTCACCCAAAATAGATTTAGGGATAAAAATTGTAAAATTATTAAACTCATAAAATGGAAACTATGAAAACTAAAGGGATAACTCATAAATGACATATATTCCTTAACCTATTTATTTTTAGGTTTTAATATAAGCTATCTATGATCTATTTCCTAATATATAATTTTATGGGAATAATTATTACCTTAATAATGGTTCATAAAGAGATTGTGAATTTACTAAAGCATATCACCAAGGAGTGTAAAACCAGGTGTGAAAAAATGGACTATTTTTCATTCACCATGTGACAATTGGGTCAATCCCAATGTGCCCTTTTCAAGGTTATTACCCCTAGGTATTACTATTCCTGATCCATATCCAGTTTTAGTTTCCTGATAGGGATTTATTTTCTTGGAAACCACTTAATCTATAATTTACCAAAAATTTGGGTTGTTTTCCTATGTTTATACTTATTCTTAAGGATTTTACTAGGGTTTTCTAATCCTAATCCCCAAAATAATTGTACTTTACTATGATACCAACTATGAAAACCCACATATTGAATACACTTTATTTTATTATTTATTACATAAAGGTATACTTAATACAACCAAAAAATATTTTGAGGCCTAGTGTATTTGGTAAATTAGGTACATGAAATGATAAATTAAAACATGGGTATAATAACATTATTTAAAAACTCTAAAACATTCCCTTTTATACCTTGGATATTCTAAAACTACATGGGATAACTTGGGGATGTGTATAAGAAATAGGTGAGCTATAAATCTCAGTAATGGAAGAATCAAATAATAACATGATGAAGGTAACACATTTGAGTAAATAGAAATATCAATAAGACATAAAATGGATGAGAATAATAAACATGATAATTGAAGCATGATATACAATGATAACATGAAGGTAATATAATAATGTGGAAACAACATAAAACATGACATAATAAACATAATCCAGGGATAACCGCCAAGGAAACATAAAATATTGTTATTAGGATAACCTACCATTCACTATACATGGAATATAATGAGATAAAAATATTACCCAATGCATTTGAGAGATATATAATTTCAGGCCCACCCGCCAATTTCATATCATGTACAAGAATAAGTGTGCCACATAGATCATACAACATAAGGATGTATTTCATCACTTTTAAAACCATGGTTAAGGAGCATGGTTACATATTTGTAGATAACCAATAAATGAAGGATAGGTATAACTAGGTGAATACCCATGAGTGTAAATGGGGACGGGTATTTACTATGAAAATGTTTGGCATGGAAAATCACAGGATAATTTCGACAGCATAACAGGTGTACATAAATGTTTATGGAAGGGTTAAATGAGATTTAAAGGGGTATATAATCACTTAGGAACCATAATAGTAGTAATAGGTATGTGTAAAAATATATCCCAACTTTAAAAATTAGAAATCAAAAGGCATGATATAAAGAAGGTGCTTGAATAAAGAGGAGAAGGAGAGGATCCCTTATCTTTAGAGGGATCTTCTACAAGCATGGTAGGAGATTCTTAAGAGCTTAGGGGAACCCTATGAGGGATATTGAGAATTAAAGTTAGAGTAAATTAATTCTCCAATGGGTTTTAGTGAATTTTAATGGGAGGGTGGGTGGGTTTATATAGCTAAGAGAGGGGAGTTCTTTATTAATCTCTAAACTCAGGTTTTGGACTATGTATCATAAATTAATCCAAACCATAAACCATAACATGGTATTTTCCCATGATTTATTCTAAATAGTAGTGTATTTAATTATTTTATAAGGCCAATAATTGAACTCATTAAAATATTACCCTTGGTGATGCAGAAGCGTGTCATGTTTATAAAGAATTAATTTTAAAAACTTAAAATATAATATAGGTTTTGGAGGATTAATTAAGGGTTTATAAAATTAATAAAATAACATAAAACATATTATTTTAAATGGAAAACATAATTTTGGTCATGTATACTCTTTATAGTATTTATTACATCAGTTTTGGTATTTTAAGATGTTATAATATACACCATATATTTATATCGTATTTAATTTTGATGCAAAAATTCAATTATCTCTGAAAATTATAAAAAATTAACCATTGGATAATTTTGAAATTCTAATATTAAAAAATAATATTTATTTTATCTAAATAATTCTATAAATTTTAGAATTTACACTTTTAAATCAAAATCCTCATTTATTTAATAATACTATTTTTTATAATAACATTTTTCTGACCCATATAAAAATTACATTTGACTTTGAAAAATTATATTATCATTTATATTTAAATAAATATTATTTAATAAAAATATTTTATTAAAACAAAATTTATTTAAAAAATTATTTAATTCATAAAATAGGGTGTCTTGATTGAAACTATATATTTCCCAAAAATACAATTTATGTTTCATAGTATCAAAATCTAATTTTTATAAAGCTCATTATTTAATCAATTTAAAAGTAATAATAAAAAGGAATAAATATAATAATTATTTAATGAAAAATAAAAATTTAAAAATTCATACTGTTAGGGTCTAAAAACATAACCCCTTATTACATTAGGGAATTCCCCAAGGGTAAGGTGTGCAATAATGAGATATTCTTGGAGTGGTTCTATGAACATGGTTTGGGCCATGATCTCAATGAGATTGAACTTATCCCATAAACAGTTACAATCATTCTTTAGTTATTGAATTTTATCTTAGGCTTGGTCAAGGTAAAATTCCAATGATGCTATCTCCCTCAGAATATTTGATAAATGGGATTTATAGGACACGATCCTATTGGTTAAGGCCATCACTCCTTCTGTCTATGTTAATTAGACTTTATCATAACCCTTTATATAATAATATTAATGGAAACTATACTAAGGTAATGTTATCAATAGTTATAATTCTTAATAGACTTTTAAATATGAAAGATTATATAGCGGTCCAAAATAACCTAAGTATTTCATATGTTTTCTATAACAACATTAATTAATAATGAATTTATTCATTCAAAAAGGGAATTTCTTTTATAAAAATTTGGGTTACTACAATCTTTATCAAGCATTGAATAATGACAAAAGTAATGGCCTCTTTGGTGAAATGTACACAGTAGTTCTTCATTTCACATATACAACATGGTTTTGTGTTTCATGCATGGTGATATTAGGAATTTGGGTTTCTATTTATTTTTGTTACATTGACTAAGTGTTAATATCTCATAAGAAAACCATTAGTGGTATCATAGAATTTACATGGATTTAAATGATCAAGATCATGTTTTAAAACAAAGAAACTTTATATCACAATTCTATTATATTCTCTATCACAAAAAATGATTGAGAATTCTTTATGACTTTTGGGGTATGGAATATGATATGGGATATCGTAGTCCATGGCTCAATTAAATAATCAGTTTTTCAATGTATCGTAGTGTATGATATAGCCTGGTCATAAAATATTATGGTACTGAAGAAGTGCTGCAAAATAGTGCATAGTATCACTAAAAGAAATATTGATGGTAGTTGTGGAATTTGATTGGAAGGCA
Organism: Viscum album; assembly: GCA_963277665.1. Lineage (NCBI taxonomy): Eukaryota > Viridiplantae > Streptophyta > Magnoliopsida > Santalales > Viscaceae > Viscum > Viscum album. The sequence goes on along the minus strand of OY728119.1, from coordinate 286,182,420 downwards.
CTGTACACCTATGTTGTGTCTTATCATAACCCACGATGCAATCCCTTATTTAATCTTACACTTGATAATGGAATGGTTCTAGGTTTATGTTATGTGAGTTGTCAAGCATCAAGATTAATACTACACAGGGGAATATCATAAGATGTAGCACCCATGTGTATGAGATGCATGGTATTAATCCTACGTAGTTGTGATATCCATGTGTATGAGACACACTATGCTATTCTGCCATAGTTAACATATCGTAAGCCATGGGCCGACTCCACATGAGTTAATCTTATGAAACCACATTGCACTAAGGTTACCTTACCTAATCCCTATTATTAATTGTATTTAATGATTTATAGTATCAAGGCTAGTCATTAACTATGACTAAAATGATTTTTTTTGATTTTTATAAATTCAGTTTGGAATTGAATTAAATAATTTATAAATAATTTATAAATTATATAAAAAGTTTTATTGAGATATTTATTTATTTATAAATGTGTTTATAAATTAATAAAATAATTATAATTTTTTATAATTAATTAATTAAATGTTTAGGAAACATTTATTAAATAAATATTCCATAAATATTAAATGTTAATATTTAAATACCATTTTCAAATTATATGGAATGTCTTACAATTTAGATATAAAATTTTTATATGGAAATTGTTATGGTAGTTTATAAATTACAAAATAAAGTATAAATATAAAAGAGTTTATATTTAAAATTATGAATTGTTTATAAATACATAATTTGAATTTTTTAAATTAAGACCTTATCCGAGAAAAAAATTTAATCCATAAAAAATGAGTTTTGATTATTGATTTGAACACAACTTACATTATGTTAAATATATGATATTTAGATTATTTAAATAGTTTACATAATAGAAATTGTAATAGAAATTGTTTATATTTAATTTAATAACATATATTTAAAGTAAATTGCATATAATGAATAATATGAAAGAGTTAATATTAAAAATAAATATAAAGTTTTTATGTTTATTCTAATTATTGAATGTCCATAATGCATAACTAAATTATAAAGTGTTTATGATTAGATTTATTTATAAATTATTCCAAAATTTTTTATCTCATGTTTAATATATGAATTATTCATTTATTTAGTTTATTTCCATTTCTTTATTCATAGATATAATTTTTATATTACGAATTGTGATGTATTCTTTAGTTTAAAGGTGTTTAATTTGATTCTATAGATTATCATACCTATATATAAAGAGTTACATGATAGGTATGATAATAGATTTAGTTTTCTTCTACCCTAACATTGTATTGTAGTAATTTATGAGCTTGACTTAGGTAGTTAATTATAATTTATACATATTAGGATTTAGAATTATGATGGAATTGAAGTGTCTCTTAAGTAAATCATCCCTAGGTAAAGGGACTTTGGTTCAAACTTCCAACTGGACTTGAGGCTTATGCCTTGTCTAGAAAAGTGGGGAATTGACTCTCTATGGATCTAGGCTTACTCTTACGGGATTGTTAATTTCATATGATTCTAAACATTTCCATGAAATAATTTAATGTACCTTATTCATGGGATGTATTTGGGTATGTATGAACATAATTGTATTTTAATTTGAGTTTGTAACACAAGCCATGAGTTATGTAATGAGTTACACATAAATGGTTTGAACATATTAGTTTGGTGGAATGAATAATATTCTAAACTAAATAACTAAAATCATGAATAAAAAGGGAATAACATGTGATAATATGGTGAGATTAAATCCCCTTAAAAAATACTAGTGTTAAATTCCTTCTAAAGAGTCACATTTCAAGACCTCTATCATCCAATTGGGTAGATCATGAAAAATTTGGGTTCCCCTATATTATATTGTGTAAGGAAAGAAAGTAATGAGTGACTCTAATAGGATTAAGTGCCCATTATTGAAATTTTCTTTGAGTTAAACTTGGCCAGGAGGCCCTAATAAGACTAGGTTACTAGAGGAATATAGTTGAGTTTGTCCTTATAATGGATTGGATAAAGTGATATCCACTAAACTATCCAAAATTAATATATGATTTGATTGGGATAATTTCTTTCCTAAATAACTAAGTGGTGAGAGGAAATCCAAAGCATGCCCATTTCTCAATGAAATATAAATCTTGTCCCACTAATAAATATAATGAGTTTAGAAGGGGTCATCATTTTAGTGGGAGCACATTTAATAAAAATCCTTATTAAATTAATGTAGTATATAATACTCATATAATAAAATATTATATTATAGATAAATAAAATCATCATCATCAAACATAACTTTGAGATTAATATTTTAAAATAATATGCTTAATGTATGCTATTCCAAAGACCGATAACTTAATAAATGTTATTAAGTAATAGAAATTATATATGTTATAGGAAAACCTTATCGAGTAACTTAATATTAAAGTAATTCAAAAAATTAATCGAGATGATTTTCAAAAGTATATAATGTTTCTCTTAAGGTTTTAAAGGTGTTAGATGTAATATGGATAAATGAACTTTAGTATCCACTCACATACTCAATATGATTGTGCGTGCTAATGACTTGGTGAAACTGAAGGTTTCCTATAAGGATAATTATGGTTAAGTAATTAATTCTATTTTCATCAATGAAAATGTTTTGAAAATGTGAATGAGTTTAAGAAAAATTTTACCTGATATTCTAAAAGTATCAAGGATATATGAACTAGGCATGTGATGTCTAGGTTCTGGTTCCATTTCAACAATACAAGTGGGTAAAAGTTTAAACTATAAGAATAAAAGTTAGTTAGACATTGAAATAATGTTTATTTTAGTATCCATTCAAGTTCATTGAAACCTATATTTTTTAGGAAGGGGTAATGATTCCATAAGATGGAATTTTACAGAATACCTAAATAAGTTTGAGTAACTCCATGGTATGTCCATTTCAGGTTTCCATGTTATAGAAATTAATTAATGAATTTTGAAGTGTATATGATACCAAATGTTAACTTCACAAATTTTTTAATTATACTGGATTTCAAAATCAAGGTATTAATTAATGTATTTTTTAGTTTTCATTCAAGTGATGAAGCAAATAGTTTATACATCAAATATTTAAATGTAAATGAATATATCAAGATCAAATAGATATAATTAAAAGATATGCATCTTTAATATATTTTTCACTTATATAATTAGAAAAGTTTTTTACTAATTTTTTTTGTTATAAACAATATGAGGTGATGGATTTGATACACATTGTTTATGATTCATCAAATTTTATATCATTTTTTAGAAGAAGATAAGGATAATTTTTTTATCTAGGAAAATGGAGTTTATCTAGATGTTTATTAAAATATGATGAATTGAGATTATACCACCATCAATGGAATATATTAAAGAATAAAATCATATTTTCAAAAGTAATCAAAACACATGGAATACCATATATAATATGGAATCAATAGTTTATTTTTTAAATATTACTATGAAAAAAAAAATGTTATTTTTAAACATTTGTTTGAATATATGCATGATATTAAGAAAATAATATAGTGTCTAAGAGGCTAGTGGGAGTATTCTTGGACTTATAAATGTTAAAAATTAACAAATAAAATATTATACCAGTCTTTAAAGTGAATTCCACTTTATATCCTAAAGGAGTTTAGGATATATCAGTAAAAGGTCAATGTAAAAATTTACATAAGTTACCAAAATATTTCAAGTAAAAAATTTAATGGAAAGGGTTCTAAGGATGATTATGAACTTAGAAAGAGTTTTAAGTAGACTATATAAGTTATTAACATTATAATATTTTATGTTGTGGAGTTATGGAGTTTTAATATATTTAAGGAGTTGAACATTATGAATATGATTCCTAAATAACATAATTATTAAAACTTGATTTTTTCATAGATTTTATTCACAAAACAGTTTTATGGGAGAGTTTTATCAAATGATATCATTGATATGTGGTAGAAATTACATAAATATATAATAAGTTTAATAAAACCTTTTAAAGTACAACAAACATAAGGCTATTTTGAATGTCTATTATATATGATATGTTATACGGGAACTTATTTATAGTTTTGTTAAGTATTCTTAAAATGAGTTTAAGAATATGAAATTTATCATGATATAAAAAAAGTAAATATCTACTTTATAATTTTTTTATGTTATATATATATATATTGATATACATTTTGTGAAATTTAAAGATAATTGACATATTAAAGTATGACATTGAGTTATTTCTAATCGATGTTCATCATGGATTATTATAAATTATAATGATATGTTAATATTATAGTGAGTATGATTATTTTATAATGATTTGTAATATACTAATGAGGTAAAAACATGTTTTTTTGATGAAAACATAATATTTGATGATACCTTATTGGATATCAAAGTGAAAATCGACAAAGAAAATATCACCACAAATCAATTTTTTGGTTTTTATAATATCATAATTATTCAAGAAGTGTTATTATCATTGAAAAGAAATATTTCACTTTGTGAAGTGCCCCATCATCCAAAAAGGAGAAACGATTTAATGGATTGAAGTTGTATGTGGAAGGGAAATAGAGATTTCCAGCCGACCACGTGAAGACTTCATGAACTGAAGTTGAATGAAATAATGATGCAGAGACCCTATAAAAACTCATGTTCACTTCACAAGGTGTTTCTATTTGTGATAAGATGTTAGATTCCATTCATGGTTGAGGGGATCCTTTATATAGTGATATTCATTCGTGACCACATGATAGAATTCCCACATGGTTTCTTACCCTATATTGGCCACCTACATCCTATGTGACCTCCTATTTCAACCACCTATTTTGGGAAAAATTGAATATAAATACTTGGATTTCCATTTGAAAAGAGTTGACCCTTTCCTTATTAGATAGAAAATTTCCCCATTTAGAGATACCTTTCCCCTTTGGGAAAAGATCATATTATTCTTCCAATGATTGAACCATTTGTGAATGAATCACAAGGTAATTCCCAATCAAAATTTGAAAAAGGGGAATAAATAAGGGGGAAGGAAACTTGTTCATAAGGTCCCTATGAGAAATACTCATATTTGAATGATTCTTTACAAGATTTCTTCATGAGGTCCCCTTCATAAGACCATGTCCAAGGGAATTATTCATGAGGTCCGTTTAGGAGGTCTCATAAGTGAGGGAACCTATGAAAGAATTCTATACATATTTCCTTTAACCTAATCCCTATATGGGTTATACCCCCATTACGTAGAACATTACTCCTACATAAAATGGGGTCCTCCTAGGGTGATCTTTTCCCTCATTCAAATGGTCCCTGAGCATGGACCATGTGAAATAAGGATGGATTCTTCATGAAGCAACTCAGATGTGGGTAAAAAATCTTCCTTAACATATTTTCTTACACCCATGCTATTTACTTAGGTTAGGTTAATCTAAATTAATTTCTTGGATTATTTTCACTAAGTTCAGATCCTCAAAAATCTCATACTAGTAAGGCATCCTCTTTAACATCATAATATACATGATTAGGACAAGCACATCAGTGTACACCACTTTGATCTTGTAATACATTGATAAAAGGCATCACCCATTTATCCTCCCAACTAATGGTAACCTCAAGGGTTTTCCAATCATGTATCCCATTGATAATGAGGGTCCTTATCATGAGGATATATGTGGATCCTCCCCTAGATTATACTACCCATCTTGGATATCCCATATCAAGAATTCTATCCACTTGGGAACCCAATAGGTCTTTTGATCCCACTCAATGAGTTAGAGAGAGAGAAAGGGACCCCTATTAGTTGTAAGCCCCAAATCTTCTCACTTTCATCTAAGTCACCCACTGAGTCAGGAACCTTTAGGAAGCATATTCATAATCCCTAACTTATTCCTTAAGGTAAAATGTTCCCTATTAGTCATTTTTCTCATAAGGATACATCCCCAATTATTTCACTCATCTATACTGATCTTATTAAAGAAATATAGATTGAATGACCAAACCTTCGGGTAAAACATGTGTAATACCCAAACATATCCTTATTGCTTTCTTGTATCACTTGGGAAGCCAATGAATAATCCCCACTCAATATTTTTTTGTTTTCCCTTTCATGACACAAACTTCCTTATCACATGATGGAAAAATAAATGATAACATACTCACTGTATGAAATTAAATGACATGGTAAGATCCTATAAAATTACCTTAAACTATGAAACTCAAACTATATGGAATTTTATTCCTATTAATTAGGATATGTAGGGTGCATCTCCGTGAATCAAACCCAACATCCAAAATAATACCTTCATTGGTCCATATTCTCCATGATCCATTTACCAATGGGAAATATTCTCCATGAGATAGCTCTTTTTCAATGGATCATATTACCTACAAAAAGAACGAGAAAGGTCATATCATGTGTAAGTACTATATCAATTATTATATGGAATTTTTTCACATAATAGTCTAATCTGCACAAATTTAAACTGCATATAAGTGGTCATGGTTATACAGCCTTAAAAGGCACCACAATAGTCCTTATCACAAGACCATAAAAGTTACCATGTGTCCTGTTAAGTTGAACCAAACTACATGGGTTATTTTTCCCTTTATAAGGATATGTAATAATCCCCACTCATTGACCCAATCAAAACTCCAAACACTTACTACCTCTGAAAATAGTGACAAGCTTCATAGTGATCAATAATGTGGATTTAAACCCTAAGATCACTAATAGATAAAAGAAATATATAGAAACTATAATATATATAGATGACATTTTCTATGGATAATCTATGATATATATAGATGATAATATAACCTCAGATGATGTATTGGGAAAGAAAGGTGTTGGAAGCAAGAGTTTGGTTTCTATGAATATCACTGATAAATGGGGGAACATATCTGATAGTGAGAAAGAGAATTGTGGCAGAGCAGACAGACCTTCATATAGTGATATTGTTCAAGGTGGTCGAACGAAGATGTCTGAAAGTGAAGGTGTCATGACTGCGCCACCAAAGAGGAGGCCAAGGAGAGACTACACGGATCTACCCAAACCAATGGCAACAAGGTCTGCACACAAGATTGGAGCGTCACAAGAAAATGTCATTGCAAATGGGTACAGTGGAAAACGAAGAGGAGGGTCCCCGAAGAGGGATAAAGGACTCAGTGGAAAACGGCCGGTCAAAGAGAAGTTGTCTGAGGAAATGCTGCGGAAGAAAAATATGTACCTTGAGATGATGCACAAATACGAATCTTCTGAATGGGAGTCAGCTGATCCTGGTGATGAGTTATCTGATGATGGGGAGAAGGATGCATATGGTTTTGATGTTATGTAGCGTTTTATTTTCTTCTGACTTTACTTGCACTTTTCTTTTAATAAATTTGTGGGACCAGGTTTATGCCTGGTTCAGACCTTCCTGGTATATAGATGATAATATCAATGGAGAATCTATAATACATATAGATGTTCATGTAAACATATGGTTTTGATAAAATATCTAGCACAAAGGTAACTCTATCTACACTCGGATTTATGAAGGATTCAAAGACATATCATAAATATATAATAGATTCCCAAAGTATGAAATATATCCCCCCTAAATGGCATGATGAGATTGAACTTCCATCATCCATACTAATTAACACTCAAAGAGTAACTGATGATAACCCTAATGATTTCCTGGTTTTGGAATGCAAGTCCACACTATCTTGGAATGATCTCGGGTTGTGCGGTGCATCAAAAATAAAATTATAATCCTAATGTAAATCCTTTATATATGAAAATGATAGATAAGATATGTATCTTCATTTGAAATACCATATTGGTGGATCTCTTATTTTCAATTTTCTCTCTCCCATGAACCTTTTCATGATCCACTTTGATATAAACCATGGAATAACCCATCATGTATTCTCATGCAAAGATATAGGGATATACCAATAGCCACTATGGGGCCTCAAAAGTTACTTCTAAACAACCAAGGCACACAAAATATACCCCATCCACTATAAAGGATGCAGACCCTTAAATGGGAAGGACACTATCTCTAATAAAACATCTTTAACAACAAGTAGTGAATGCACTCATGAAAGAGTACTGAGACAACATGAACGTTCCCACTCTAGAGGAATATAGCCTCTAGGAAATAAAATCCCATATATTACCCAATCAATAGAGAACCATAGTGAGGACACTATTCCCATTATCCATAACAAAGACTTTCAGGAGTTTATCCCTAAAACAAGACAAATAAATCCTCCATTATCTTATGTAGATGGAGGAAAAGGATGGCCACATCCTCAATGTCATCCAAGATTCTATCAGGAAGGGTCCTATCATACTTCATCACTATCAATTCCATGAACCCCCCACTCTTCATGGGCACACTAAAGTAGTGATATATCTATTATATATATATATATTCTTGATTTTATATATCAATTCATTGGGTTTTTGTGTGTAATAGTATATTCCTACCAAATTATAATGTTTTATGTGTTTATATTAGAGACCCATACTTACTATGAAATGTAGTGGAATATGAGTAAAAATAATTAAAATATAATTTTTAGAAGCTACAAATTGTTCATTCCACGATGGGCCTGTTCATGACCCAACCATGTTGAGTATAGAGGACCATTTATATTGTTGGTGACACTTCATGCTATAATAAAAAGTGTCATAGTGTGACAAAATTTTGGTGAATCTAAGAATAATTTTTTTAATGTTGTACTTTTCACCATGAATAGTTATTCACACCATGAACAAGGGTTGGAAGATCACTTGAAGAAGGTTACTGGGAACTCATTCCATGAAAATGTTCCTTTACATCATGATAGCTGTCATACGTTTTTTTGAGAAATTCCATATAAGCCTCACGTTACAAACCACTCATTCACACCATTAAGCACTTTCACAAAAGTCAAAAGGAGATTTATCTTGTATGATTCTCTAAATATTTCATACCACATACTTCAAGTAAATTCAAAATTTGTAAAGAGTTAGTTTTTTCTTTGTTTCATGAGAACACCTATAACATCATTTAATTTTAAAATAGAAGGAGTTTGAGGATGGATACACCGTTGATTCACACTGTAAAGGATGATCCATAATGCGAGTATGTCTAATATCTATATTTTAAGAGATTAAATTTTACTCTATATTTAGTTTATTTCGAGCTATGTGGATTGAAATAATTATATGAAATTTAGAAGAAAATTTTAAAGAGGAATTTTAAACCACTTGGAGGGAGAGTTCAAGGACTAGGGAGAGTAGCTACTAGGGTTTCAAACTAGAGGAAGTTCATAGTTAGGTTCAATTTTACCTTTTTATTATAGTTTTATATTTTTATATTTATGATTATTTTATCATTTTAATTCAATTATATTTTAAAAATCTCTACTATATTCTCTATTTTATGTTCCATGACATATTCATTTCTGATAACCATTTAATGATGATTGCCAAACCCCATATGAGAGAGCAGTTCCAGTTGAAGAGGTTGAGTACTAACATGTTTTTATTTTGTCTTTTCTCATTTTATAATTTTATTTAATGAGTGTTGCGCTATGATGAAACTTTATTTTTTATTTTTTATTGTATCATTGAAAAAATGTGTTTAATAATGAAGGAAACCCAATATAAAATAGGAAATTAATCCATGAATAATGGACTATATTATCCTCAAGATTTTGTGATAAAATTAATACACTTATGTTTTTTTTATATATTTAGATAAATAGGGTCAGGATTCTAAATTAGTTTTAATAATAATTAACCATGTTTTCATTGAATACAATTATAACCAAAAAAATATTTAATTTAATTTTTCTATGAATGAATTTAAGTCACCCTTGTTAGTAAAACCACCCTAAAAAACAATCTCCTCTATTTTTTAATTTTCTATATACCTTTACTTTAATTGTATTTGATTATTTAGTTTAATTGATTTAATTTAGTTAAATGGAGTGTCATTATAATGACAAGATCGTGAATACATAACATTTGGTTAGGAGTTGTCTCTAGGCTTCCCTATTTCCCATGGGTTCAACCTTGGTACTAAAATTATTATACTTTAGTAGATTTAGTGATTTTTATTCTCATGAACTATAAGTTATAAACTCTAGAATCCTTTTATAGGTGATGGCACTTATGAGGCCTGTCATGTTTTTTGTGTCATTTTTTTGAGAAAAATGGAACACAACTAATAACTCAAGGTTGATTTCTTTGGTCAAAGTATTTTCTCTTCACATTTATATTTACCGATTTTAGTTTAGTTTTTTTTAATTTCATTTTTACTTTCATTTTATATACCTAGTTATTATTGGTGTTGTGTAGGATGGAATACTTGTTAGACCAGTATTGCACCATACAATTATTAGATTACATTGGATACCAAACTAAGTCTATTTATGGGTGACACATAATTATACATGGTGGTAAAAAAATATAGAAAGATGAAATAATTTATATACTTATAGATATGATGAATTCCAACCCCAATAATGGAGTGACACCAGCTACTACTCCAATGAGGGAACTCCCAATTATTCAAACAACTGTTATCCCAATAAGGTCAAATACTCTGGGGGGGGGGGTGAATTAGGGTATGAAAAATTTAAACAACTACCCTTTGGATCTTTTTTCATTTCTAAAAAAAAATATATTCTCTCTCCTTACTATAGCGAAGAATCCCTCACTGGACTACATCTAAATAGAATATAAAGGAAATGTGCTGATGTATCAAAACCACTAAAGTGAATTTATATTATAATGTTTGGAATAAACTCACCATCCCTCCTAGTTTAAAACCAATAAAAATTAGAAATATCACTGATCTCTATCTGATTAAGTGAACCCATTTCTCATTTGATAGATTCTTCTGATGATATTTATTAGTTTTGAGTTGATTCGCACTTGAATGCGTGTGTCTTTATTCTCCTGTTTCACCAAAGAGATGAAAACTAACTTAACACATGAATTTTATTATCATAGAACATAGAACTAAATGGATTAAATCATTGAGTAACTCTAGGATAAGAATTGAGCATGTAACCCCTGCAAAAGACCCATTCCAGAATACCACTTCATGTGACCCCTAACTGATGTACATCCATGCGAGTCTCTACATGCAAAAACCTTGAGTGTATATGCGACCACACAACTTCCTTCATGTAACACTACTGGAAAGATGATATTTCCCAACACTTCTATACCAACGGTTTGTAAAAACCATTGGTATAGCTACTATTTCCCAACGGTTCACCTAAACCGTTGGGAAAGGGTGTGTTTTGAGCCTCTTTCCCAACGGTTCACCAAAACCGTTGGGAAAGAGTGACCTTTCCCAATGGCTTTGGTGAACCGTTGGGAAAGGGTGTGGGAATTGAGCCTCTTTCCCAACGGTTTTGGTGAACCGTTGGGAAAGAGTGACCTTTCCCAACGGTTCACCAAAACCGTTGGGAAAGGGTGTGAGAATTGAGCCTCTTTCCCAACGGTTTTGGTGAACCGTTGGGAAAGAGTGACCTTTCCCAACGGTTCACCAAAACCGTTGGGAAAAACCACCCACAAATTCAACCTCCGGCCTAAATGGATTCAGCCCACTCTAACCTATCCCAACAGTTTTGAAAACCGTTGGGAAAGGGCTATCCCAACGGTTTTGAAAACCATTGGGATAGGTTCTTTAATTTTTTCCAGATCTACTAACCGAGAACATTATATAAATAAAAATTTTAAATAATTATGATAATAAATATATATATTTATGAAATTATGTTTACAAAAGTGATGTTAGCATAGTGGTTAAGTCGTTCGATTATAAACGAGGGGTCCTGGGATCAAATCCCAGCGGATGTTTTATTTTTGGAATTTATATACCAACGGTTCCATTACCGTTGGTATAGATTTCATATTACCTATACCAACGGTTTTTGTAAAACCGTTGGTATAGACCTATCCCAATGTCTTACTTGGATACGGTTCTCCAAACCGTTGGTATAGGCTATACCAATGGTTTGGAGGCCTATAACAACGGTTCCAAACCGTTGGTAAAGGTTAGTTTTCCAGTAGTGTAAAAATATTTATGCATCATGTAATCACCTTACTTAATGAAAAAAATATTATGAAATTTGTTTTATGTGACTTCCACTTATGAGAATTCAATCAAGTAACTCCTTTTATCTTATATAAACTACCTTATATGGACTTTTCTTTAGATTAAAACACTTAAAAACCCTTTATAAAATATTAAAGTTGGGTTAAGGAGTATTTATAGGTATAAATCCACATATTTAACTCCAAAAATCATGGTAAGATATCCATTCCACCACCTTAGAAAACTCCACCTCAGCCTTATGCGTTTCACACAACTTCACTTGGCTCATGAAATCACAAGACCAACATCAAAAGATCTCATGTCACAATCCCCTCTACCTCAACCAGCTTCATTTCCTTTCATGAAAATATTGTGACTCTATCCAACTCTCATGATCACATTATTAATAGAATCCATAATACTTATCTATCATTTCCATCTAAACTTCCTTCATGTGATTCAAAAATCCTCTTTGTGATAACCATTGTCACTTGTGATCATGTGATTCTGAGTGAGCACCTGACAACTCTATATCAGATACATTTTCTTCAATCACATGATCCACATTTGTGATATCAATATCTCCTTTGGATTATTTTTAGTGTAAAAACTTCACCCGTCACTTGATTTTGAGTGACCAAAAGACATGTATTCCTTGACCTATGATAGGTCACATGAACTTATTCAGCTTATGCGATAAAATTATATCCTTCAGTTTATGAGATCACATGATCTGGTTAACTTCATGAAACTATGTAATATACTTTCCTTCATGAGATCACATATCCCTTTGAGACTTATGCACCCATATAAATCCTAATCCAAATCTCCCAAAACTCTAAAAAACATCATGAATCCTTTGAAAAATAACTTTTTTCAATAAATTCTAACCTTACCAAAAAACACAAAAACCCAAAAAAACCATCAAGAGGGATTTTTACCAACAATCCTGCCCCCATGGGTTTGTTAACAACACTTCAAAACATCAAGAACCAACTTGTTGAAAAAAAAACACACATTCAAAACCATTTGACTTCTATAACTCTAGACAGTGATCAAGAACTTCCTCAACATGTACTCTAAGACCACACAAGTCAAGATCAGCATCAAGAAAAAGAGTAGTATATAATTTTCATCGATGAATCACTTCATTCTCGATCCTACCTTTTCAAACCTTCTCGACACCAAAGATAAAATAATTTCAAAACTCAAGATTTCTTCTTTACTCGAAGATCTCAACAGCTAGTATCATGAACATAAAGTCCAATATTTTTCATTATTCTTATTCATTGAAATAATAGCTTAAGCATCATCATATTTAAAACTCTCCTTGTTTATATTCTCCCCCTGTGTTGATCAAGATATCAACTCCACATTTGTTAATGAACCTAAAGGTTAATCCTTTGGGGTATGTAACATGGTAAAGAACACATATCAACACACAAGAAATAAAACACAACATAACCCAAGGAGAGGGGGTCCCATATCCACACTTTTAAAATTTTTGGAGTCGAATGAACTCTAAGATCCAATTTATTCCATTCAAATGCTTCTTTGGGTAAGGATTTTATAGGATTTATACAACCTTTTGTTCAGTAGGCTCATACTCCCACTTCACAATCCCATACTCCACTTTCTCCTTGATAAATTTATATTTGATTTCAATTTTATTCATCCTTGAGTGATGGAAAAGATTTTTTCTCATATTTATAGTATTTGAATTATCACTATTTTTTATAATTAGATACTTCAATTAAACTCCCATATATTCAAGTTTATGCTTCATCTATAGTAACTATGTGAAAGATTAAGTATCCACAATGTATTCAGATTCCATGGTGCTCAGATAAATGGAATATTCTTTCTTACTTAAATAATAAATATATAGTACACCAATATAGAATTCACCAGCTAATTTCAACTTTGGACATCTGTGGAACCGACCCAATCTACATTTTCAAAAATAAATAACTCTTGCTAAGTTTTTTCATTATATAGAAAAATGAAACCCATCAATCCATTGATATATCAAAGTATTATTTTCCTTACAAGTAAGTGTATTTATTTAGAACTACTTTGATAGTTTTCTATCTGACATGTTGAAAAAAATATCAGTTCTTGTTGCAGTTAAATACAATAGGATGCCAATGATCTACCTGAACTATGTGACATTGACTAATTTTCCTTTATCATCCCTCGATAGTTTCATTTGGGTAGAAACCATAGTTTTTACCTCCTAGGAATTATACATTAAAAATATTCTTAGAATTTATTTGTAATTTTTTTATTGATAAATAAATGAACCATAACTTCATTATGTTACTTGTAAACTAAGGAAAAATTATAGCTTGCTAGTATTTGATATTGAAAATTCATATTTCATGTATTCAATAATATATTTTCATTACAGTTTATTTGATACACCAAATATTATGTCATCTACATACACTAACACTATCATTCTTTTATTACTCTTGTTATTAACATAGAGATTGTAATCAACTACACCATGCTAAAAACGAAGCTTCTTCAAATACCGATCAAGTCTTGAATACCATGATCTTGGTGTCGGTTTCAATGTATACAATGCATTATTCAACCAAAAAAATCTATTATAATATATATGAGAATACCATATATCTGTTCAATACTTCTTCTTATAGAACCCCATTTAGAAATATTGACTTAGAATCCATCTAAAAAAATTGAATTTCATTTTCAATGTTATGGAAATTAATAATAAAATTGTATCTTTCCTTGAAATAGGTGAAAATGTCTCATAAACATGAATACCCTCTATATGGGAGTATCCTTTGAACACAAGTTGTGCTTTATTATGAATTACTATACCATCTTCGTTCATATTTTTATGGAAGATCTATTTGGTATTGATGACATTCTTGTATATCAGCCCTGAAATAATCTACCAGGTCTGATTCTCTTCGATTTAGTCAAGTTATATATTTATGACCTAAACCCAATTATCACCTATTATAGATTATTTAAAAAAATTAGCTCTGAATTTGATAGTGTTTCATTGGAAAAGATACAACTGGGAACCCTCATGACAAAAAAATGGTCTGATAAGAACTAGGAATTCTATCCTTCTTATCTTGTAAAGAATATGCTGTTGTTAAATGAGTTCTCATCAAGTTCAATATTTTTTTATTCATAAAAGATACAACTGAGGTGTATTCTATTTTTACTGATGGATGATTTCTAGGGGTTCAGTGTTTTTCAAAATCATTCATATAGTGCTCACCATTATTGTTCTTGATGGAAACTCCCAATGGTTTCTATATCCATAAATGGGTAAAAATATTCTTTCTAAATTCAGGTGGTCAATTGGGGTTTCAAACCCAATGACACTTAGAAACTCACATTAGTTTAGAGGATGGGAGGTTAGGCTCATCACACCCTTTTGGGGTGATTTTTCCTACTCTGGGACTCTATTATACATTTAAGATATGTTCATCAATCTCTTCCAAATCTTGATATGGGACCGGTTACCCTAACAAAATGATCACAGGTTAAACCCTTTTACATGTAAAGGAGAATATTTTAGTGAGACCATCTATATGTATATGAGGTTATTCATCTGTTTCCCACTAATGGGTAGATTATTATATGTTAAATCTATATAACTAATTACTTCAAAGTTTTTTTTCATCTAAGAAGACAATTTATATTTTGAGGATGGGTTGAGCCTTTATGTGGCATCCTACATATCCTTCTTATGATAGGACTCAAAAGACATGTTTTTAATTAAAACTATGTAGTTTAACATCATATGGAAAAGACATATATGAGGGAACTTAGGAAATGAGTTCTTTAGAATGAGCCTTGAGGAGGTGTCCTATGTATCCTAATTATAGTAGGAATCAAATTCATCGTAGTTCGATCACACCCTTCAGAATTACCTTGAGGTGGATAACTTTATATGGGAGTAGTTATGTCATGACACTGATCATGGCTTACACACTGAGGTTTCCTTGTCTGTTGGAGATTCATTATGTGAATGATATGAACATTACAACTCCCCAATACCACATGATCCATGCTCAATGTGAGTAACAAGGTATAAAAACTAATCAGTCTTAGTGAATATGGATGTGAGACTTATGTGCTGGGACAACTCTTTAGATGTTTAACATGGAGCTCAATCATTAGGAAGGTTTCCAACGTATCTTGGTTATAGCAGGAATCATAGTCATCATAGTTTGGTTATCTTATGAGTCCACTAATGGATGGAGGAGAATGATCGTCCCATGGGAGATCTTGGGTCTCAATGGTTGGAATGTCAAGGAAATAGGGGGACTTACACTGAATTGGATGCCCATTTGAGCTTGGGACTTAGGAAGGCATTCTATATATCCTGATTATTATAGGAATTAGAGTTCTCATAGTTTAGTTAATTGGGGTTTACAACCTGAGTTTTCCATAGTATATGGGACATATCATATTATGCCACTGATCGGGGATTACACACTAATGTTTCCCTAATATATGAGACATATCATATTATGCCACTAATTGGGGATTAAAACCTAAGGTTTCCCTAATATATAGGAGATATCATAATATACTACTGATCAGGGATTACACATTAAGGTTTCCCTGTATGTGGGACATATCATATTATACTGTTGATAGGGGATTGGGATCACACACTAAGGTTTCCCTAATACAAGGGACATATCATATTATGTTGCTGATTAGGGATTAGACATTTAAGTTTCCCTGTATGTGGGTAATATCATATTATTCCACTGATCAGGGACCACACACTAAGGTTTCCCTAATACATGGGACATATCATATTATGCTTCTGATCGAGACTTACACACCGAGGTTGCTATAATATATGGGACATATCATTTTATACTGCTGATCAGGGCTTACACTATATGATCCCTTCTTTTTATAGGTATGTCTCTCTCTGAGTTTTTCATTAATCTTTCATTTTGGTTTTGTTTTCATTGTGAAGTTTTTCGTTTGAAGGAACATAGTCTTGGGTTTCCAGGAAACTTGATAAGAAAGAGAGAGTATCCGTGAGGAGACCTTTATTGGAGAAAATAACCTAAAGTTTTGGGATATATTTTTGTTTGAATTAATGGAGTCTAATAATAAATGGTTTAAGTGTTTCATGGGTTCTTGATGAGTTGAGAAAATTTTAAAGAGGTTCGGTTTGTTTAAAAGGAAAATGGGATGTAAAATCAATTTTAGAACATTTACATGCTATATAAAGGGATTACACATCATGTAATTGTTTGAGGGTTTTAATAAAATAAATTTGAGGTGATTGGTTTTTTGGATAATTCTATAAAACACATTTACATGATGTGTAATCAAGTTATATGCTATGTAAATTCCTGACCCACTATTCTAAACATGTTGTGCGAATGATTTTCATTCTAATCTGCTAAAATTCCTCTCCTCTTGACCCTAGGTCTTTCTCTAAGTGATTTTGGGGTGCCAAATTCCCTTATGGATTTTCCATTTGTGTAAGCAATCCTTGGTAAGTCTTTTCAGTTAGGTTTCTTCCTTCTATTCCTTTTTCTCCAACCATTGTAGTGAAATCCTTTGGCCAATTGCGTTGTTGGTTTTGATATTTATCATTTTTGATCTAATAGACTATTTTCAATAATCATAAACTTCTTCCTTATGGGAGTTAGCTATTGGAAGCATTTTTGGATCAATGATTAAAGGTAGGGGGCATAAATATTAACCCTATGGTTTGATAATTACCAAGTTTACGAAATATTGTGTTTATGCCATCGTTTCATGCACCTAATTTAATTAAATAAAAAAATAGAATTATTCCTTGATTTCCTTTGGTTTCTAATGGATTTTTAATGGCTAATGGATACCCATGGGGTGTACCTGCCTAAATGGACTGAAGGCCTTCATTTTTTATTGATTTTTGATAATCCCCCTTTCAAGGGATGAGGGGGAACCCTTACAATGCCCAAAGTCTTAGGTGAAACCCATGGGGTTTACAAACCATGATTATAATTGAATTGGAAAATGACTTAAAGTATGTTTAGCATGAAATGTGATCAAGGGTGATTTCATGTTATGGAATCCCTAAATTGTGGATTATTTCTTATTGATATAATTGTTAACCAATTGTGAATTAAATTATAAGTGTCATATGAAAGAATAATAGTAATTCAAACAATTAACCACTGAGAATAGTGATGTGATATTGTGATATCCATGTTTTATGATAGGGATTGTGTTCCATGATGAAATGCTTATATATGGGGCTCAACCCTAGAAATTTCACACTTATATTCTATAATTCTGATATTGAGTGAGCTCAGCCTAGTCCCATGTTGTAATGCTTATAGAGAGATGACTATGCTCAGTCCCATACTATAATGATTATAGGGCCTTTTCCCAGATGCTGTAATGCTTAGAGGGATTTGTGCTGAATTGTTGTGACTATACTATGGTTACATGGTTGTGGTTGGCATTTTCATAAGCTGTGATTAGAGATATTCTAGAATGGAGCTGAAGCATGTTATTTTACCTTAGTTATATGGTTGTGTTTGGCATGGTCATAAGACATGACCATAGATATTCTGACATGGTACCGAAGTGAGTTATTTTACCTTGGTTATATGGCTATGGTTGGCATGGTCATAAGACATGATCAGAGATATTCCTACACAGAGTCGAAACAGGTTGTTGTATTTTATTTATTATTGAATTAATTAATACACATGTTTATCGTTTTATTGCATTCAATTATTATCAGATTGTTTTAGTTTAGACATGGTGGTTTCACTAATGAGTTATAGTCACACCCTATTCAGGCTGTCGTTTGGTACCCAATCAAATTATGTGGATGTTGGTTTGGATATGAGAAAAGGACCATGATTTTGATTGCTTATTTGTTGATGATCCATATTTAAGATATGGAACTAACATGGGGTTTGGAAACCAAGACATTGAGTATTTTATTTGAGTCTACTAATCTTTATCTTTTATTGTTCTAGCATGACATTTAGTTACATTTGAGGAAATTATTAAATTATTCCATATATATTTATTGGATTATTTAGTTGTATTTTATTATTGTCTTCCAATATGTCTTTACTTTGATTATTTTCGTTCTATTATGATTTTTTTACTATTATATAACTTCATACCAGGGGTTATAGTCTCCCCACTATACATTCCACACCTCGTTGCTAGTTGGTAGCCTCTGGTGTATGGGTAGGTTCACTTGAGGTCTCGTAACCAACCTTTTCTGGCCATGTGAGAGAGTGCTAGATTGGGGGATGCTATAAAGTGGTATTAGAGGAGTAGGTTTTCTTTTCTTTTAATTTACTATTTGGGAAAGGTAGAAAAGATACTAGGATGTGTTGGGACTTGGTAATGAGCTTGTGCATGGGAGTATCTAACCCATATATGGGGGAAAATCTAAGTGCCCAGGGATGGGATTGCTGTTTGTGTTGTTTTCTTATTACAGTTGATGTTATTTCACTTTAGGTGATTCACATGTTGTGTGAGGTTATTGTTCTATGATATTACTATTTCTTGAGATTTATACTGATGGCTCAGAATGGTGTGATATAAGGATACATGTATCATAATAAGAACATAGGCATATATTGACATGCATTGTTCATGATAGGGACATATCTATTCTTTCATGTAATATACTTTCCTATTGACCTATAATATGGAATGTATGTTTAAATGGATAAATAAAATGAGTTGTCATGTCATGATAAAATAATAGTAATCCATATATAGAGAGACAAAGAGTTAGTAGTTTTTATTTGTAGTCACATTTTGGGGTTGACCTTATTGCTAGCCAGTTTTCTAAGGTGTGTGTTTTATTGCAGAAAAAATGGATCCTCATCATATTCGACTCAATAATTAGGAATGTGGAAATCAATATGATCCTAAAAAAACTGAACTAAAGATTTCTATAGTTCTTTAGGAGTATATGGATGTTCATCTTTGTGACAGCTTCCTAAGGGTCATGCGATCCATGGAAAGGGAGACTATTTGTACCATTCCTTCGATGTCTAAACTGACAAGAGAGTTTTAGATGCATCATCACCTATGATTACTGGGGATGGGGGACCCCATGAAACTATGTTCTATATTGAGTTAGTCCATATGATCTTCAAGAATCTTTATACAACTGCATATAGGATGGTAAATCTTACTGCATATATGCTTCGTGGACCTTACAAGCATTGGTGAGATATTCTGGAGGAAGATGGGAAGTAGGATGAGATTTCTTGGAAGGAATTCAAGATGAATTTCTTGGGACATTTCTATACTGAGACCTTGAGGGATGAAAAATCTTGCGAGTTCATGCATCTGACCCAGGAGGGTTTGTCAGTACTAGAATATGCTGTACGTTTTACTGGCCTACAATGCTTGGCACCATCTTTAAAAGCTAATAATATTTCCATGGTGAGACATTTATAATAAGGTATTCATTATAAGATCATGTATTAGGTAAAAGGTTTTCATTTAAATATCTTTTAAGACATGATAAATCAGAAACTCATCACAAAATGGAATCTGAGAGAGGCCTCGAGCAGCAGCTAGGCTGTTTCAGCAGGGCAATCTAGGAGTTTTTTTTCGAGTGGTAAGAATCACTATTATTATAGTTTCCACCCAAGAATTAGTGGGAAGAGAAGTCAGGGAAGTGGAAAAAAAATCTCAATATCATGTTTCTTTCTAGTTCTATCAGTGTGTCATGTTTGGCCACAAGCACCCACAATGTCCTTACCCCGTGACTGAGTGTCATATTTATAGCATATTGGGTCATCTTTAGAGGTTCTGTACAAACTTTCTGTAGTAGAACAGTGGTAGATAATTAGGAAATACACCACAGAATCGGAATTACCCTACTCAGGATTTGTATTTAGCGAAAGTGGTACATTCCCTATGATGTTGGAGACACCATCTCACGGGTAAGAGGTTTGTGGAATACATGGATCACAAGAGCCTCAAGTAAATCTTTTATTAATGAGACCTAAACCTTCATAAGAGGAGGCGGGTCAAGTATCTATAGTATTTTAAATTTGAATTGGATTATACACCAAGTAAGGGAAACATCATTGCTAACACTTTGAGCCAAAAGACACAGAAAAAGTAAGTATGTGAGTCTTGTAGCGAGTGGGGGATAATGGTCCTCTTTGCAGAAATGCATCTGGATGTTAAGTAATATTAGGGGTGAGTAGCTTTGACTTCAACATCTATTATACCTGTGATTTTGGACTAGATTAAGGATGATCAATTTTTTGATCTAGATTGATTAGTTTTTAGAGACAAATTATATGGAGGGGAGACACAATCATGATGGTCTCTCGAAAGTGGAAATTCTTTTCTCTTCCATGTCTAAGTATGGGTTTCTATTGTCTTGCGTTAGGAGCTGATGAGGGAGTTTCATGCTTCTATATGGGTGGTTAATCCTAGTTTAACAAATATGCATCATGATCTCCATAAATAGTACTAGTGGTCAGGAATGAAGAAGGATTTTTCAAGATTCATGGACATATGCTTCAATTGTTAGTTGGTGAAAGCTGAGCATCAAAGGCCAGTTGGGATTTTGTATCCTTTACCCATTTTGTAGTGGAAATAGGATGATTTCATGATGGATTATATGACAGGACTACTTAGAATGACCTTTAAGAATGATTCTATATGGGTTGTTTTGGATCGACTACCTAAGGTAACCCACTTCTTACCTATTAGGGAAACCTTCATAGTTGGTGATCTGAGCAATCTTTACATGTGAAAGGTGGTTATATTTCATAGTGTTCTGAGGAGTATTGTTTCAGACATAGATCCTCGTTTCAAATCATGTTTCTGGTAGGGTCTTCATAAATCCATAGGATTGAAATTTCTTTTAAGAACAACCTACCATCCACAGACTGATGGTCAATCTAAGTATAATATTCAAGTTCTGGAGGATATTTTATGAACCTGTGTTTTGGATTTTGGTGGTTCATGGGATAAATATATGAAAGTTTTGGAGTTTTCATATAATAATAACTTATAGGAATCGATCCAAATGGAACCTTTTAAGGCTTTGTATTGAATTCCATGTTGTTCACCTCTTTGTTGGATAGAGGTAGGTGAGTTAGCACTTGTTGGTCCTAGTATCATGTAAGAGGAATCTGAATAGGTTCAGTTGATTAGATAGTGGTTGGTGACCACAAAAAGCAGGCATAAATCATATGTTGAACATCAGATATGAAATCTAGAATTTGATGTGGGTCAACATGTTTTCCTTCGAGTGTCACCCAGGTTAGTGAAATGCCACATCAGGAAATAGGGAAATCTAGATTCCAGGTTTATGGGGCTGTTTGAAATAGTGGAAAGTGTTGGTCTAGTGGCATACCGTTTATCTCTTCCATAGTACTACAGTGCCATGAATTATGTGTTCCACATGTCACAGCTATAAAGATATCATTCAGACCCTTACCATGTGATAGATGTAGTAGACATCAATCTTTGTGATGATGATTCCTTGGAGGAGAATTCGACATGGGTTGTAGATCATAGTGAGAAATATATTCAGGGTAAGACTATACAGTTGGTTTGGGTGTGGTGATATCATGTGAGAGTTCATGAGGAACCTAGGATAGGGAGTCTGATATGTGAACACTGTGTCCATATTTTTTCACTGAGAAATTACAATTATGCTTGGAGAATATCAGGGATAATCTATTATAAGGTTGATAGGTTGTAGGATCCTATTTTTTCAAGGTATGTCTCTCTCTAAGTTTTCATTGATCTTTCCTTTCAGTTGTGTTTTTATTTTTAAGTCTATCATTTGAATAAATAGAGTCTTGGGTTGTAAGGAAACTTGATAAGGACTAGAGAGTATCTGTGAGGTGAGATTTGTTGGATAAAATGACCTAAAGTTTGGTTATGTATAATTGTTTCAATTAATGGAGTCTGGGAATAAATGGTTTAATCATTTCATGGGTTCTTGGTGAGTTGAAAAACTTTTAAAGAGGTTTGGTTTGTTTAAAAGGAAAATGGGATGAAGAATAAACTGTAGAATATTTACACATTGTGTAAATGGATTACATACCGTGTGATTGTTTGAGGGTTTTAATAAAATAAATCCGTGGTTATATGTTTTTCAACGAATTCCATTAAAAAAATTTACACACCGTGTAATCACATTACACTCTGTGTAAATGCCCAAATTTATGTTTTAAACATGATGTGCAACTACTTTTTATTCTAATCCACTATAGATCATCTCCTATCCACCCTAGGTCTTTCTTTATATGATTTTGGGGTGCTAACTTCCTTTTTGGATGTCCTGTTTGTGTAAGCGATCCACAGTAAGTATTTTTGGTCACGTTTGTTCATTTTCTTCCTTCTTCTCCAATCATTACAGTGAAATACTTTGACCAATTTCATTGTTTGTTTTTATCTAGATTATTTTTGATCTAGGAACCTCTTTACAATCATTCTCACCTTCTTCCTCATGGGCGTTTTCCATTGGAATCATTTTTGGATCAATGGTTAAAGGCAGGAGGTCTAAATCTTAACCTTATGGTTTGATAATTGCCAAGTTTATGCAATATTATGATTTCACCATCATTGTGTGCACCCAATTTATTTAAATAAAAAAATGGAATTATTCCTTAATGTCCTTTGGTTTCTAATAAATTTTAACTGGCTCATGGATACTCATGGGGTGTGCGAACCATGATTATAATTGAATTGATAAATGACTTAAAGTATGTTTAGCATGACATGTAACCTATGGTGATTTCATGTTATATAATCCCTAAATTGTTGATTATTGATTATTGAAATAAATTTTAATCAATTTTGAATTAAATTTCAAGTGGCATATGAAAGAATATTGGTAATTCGCATAATTAACCATTGATAATTGTGATGTGATATTTTTATATCCATACTATATGACATGTATTGTGTTCAATGATGAAATTCTCATATATCAGGCTCGACTATAGAACTTTCACACTTATATGTTGTAATACTGATATTGAGTGGGCTCAAACCAGTACCATCCTGTAATTATTATAAAGAGTAGTCTATGCCCAGTCCCATGCTGTAATGCTTATAGGGAATTATCCCGGATGCTGTAATGATTATAGGGCTTTGAAATGGATTATTGTGACTATACCATGGTTATATGGTTATGGTTTTCATGGTTGTAAGACATGCTCAGAGATATTCCAACATAGATCTAAAGAAGGTTATTTTACCTTGGTTACATGATCATGGTTGGAATGGTCATAATACATGCTTATAAATATTTCAACATGGCGCCGAAGTAGGTTATTTTACCTTGGTTATATGGTTGTGGTTGAAATTGATATAATAAATGCTTATAGAGATTCTGGCATGGAACTGAATCAAGTTATTGTATTTTATTAATTCTTGAATTAATTAATTCACCTTTTTATCAATTTATTGCATAAAATTCTTATCAGACTGGTTTATTTTAGACACTTTGGTTTTGAACTATTGAGTTATACTCACACCCTATTTGGGCTGCTGTTTGTTACTCGAGAAAATTATGTAGATGAAGGTTCAGACAAGGGAAAAGGACCTTACTGTTGATTTCTTGTTTGAAGATGGGCTGTAGTTAGAATATGGGACCAACATGGGGTTCGAGACACAATAATTTGAGTCTTTTATTTGAGTATTCTAGTATTTATCTTGTATTCTTCTAGCATGACATTTAGTTACATTCTATAACATCATTACATTTTTCCTTATTTTTTTATTGGATTATTCAGTTGGATTTTATTATTGTCTTCCACTATGAATTTAATTTGATTATTTTTTTCTATTATGATTTGTTTCTACTACTATAACACCTTATACAAGGGGGTAAAGTCTCCCCACTATACATTTCATACCCCCACTACTAGTCAGCAACCTCTGGTATACAGGGAGGTGCACTTGAGGTCTTGTAACCAACCATTTTCAACCTCCTAAGAGAGTTCCATATTGGGGGATGTTACATACACACTAAGGTTTGCATGTATGTGGGACATATCATATTAAGCTGCTAATTAGGGATTAAATACTGAGGTTTCCCTATATGTGGGAAATATCATATTATTCTACTGATCAATGATTAAACCTTGAGGTTTCCCTAATATAGAGGCTGGAAAAGGTTATCATGTATGGGGACTCCTGCTTAACTTGGCCTAGTTGTCTGACTGACCTACTTGATTATCCTCCTAACATGCCTTGATTTTCTACCTGACATGTCAGAGGATGTATGAACATGTCTGGTTGTATCACCGACAAGTCCAAAGACAATTGAATGCTCTCATTGACTTTTCTGAGGGACATTGCATAATCTAAATGGAATGTCTCAAGACCATCGCATGATCAAGGTTGACCTGTCCATAGGACATCATAAAACCTAGATGACTTGTCCTAGAGGACACCTCATGATCTTAGATAACATTTTTAGGGAGTGTCACATGAATTAGATGACTTGTATAGAGGACATCTTGGTTGAATTATCTTGGAGTCCATCGTATGATCTCAGTTGACATGTTTGGGGAGTGTCATATGACCCGACTAAATTTTCCGGAGGATTTCACATGATCCAGGTTGACATGTCTGAAGGAGGCTGCATGATCTAGGAAAATTTTTATGGAGGTAATATCATGATCTATGTTGGAATATCTTTGAATTGTTGCAATACCTAGATGACATGTCCTGGTTTCATCGCAAAACCTAACTGGCACGCTTGGTGGGTGCCACAAGATCTGGATAATTGGACCGAAGGGCTCTGCGAGACCTATTTTACATACAATGGTGTTGCCGTATAATTTGGAAAACATGTTTGAGGACATTGAAAGATATATATGGAGAGCCTATGTGGATTTTTGAGACTTGTATGGAATGCTTGGAGGGAATTGTAAAACTTTCTTAACATGTTTGGAGGACATCGCGTGATCTGAAATGAAATGTCAAGAGGACGTTGCATGGATTGAGAGACATGTCCTAGTGCTATCACATAACATGGATGAGTCATGAGAAGCGTAACACATATGTTATTCACATAATTATCCCGTATTTTAGTATTTATTCTAGTTTTATTTCATATATGCATTATATTTATTCAGTGTTATCTTGTTTTTGGATTCGCGTGATGTAAAAAATCTATAAGACCTCCTTCGCATAACCTTACTGACATGCCAGAATTCCTTTATGTGATCCCAAATGATCATGTAAAGTGACTATGCATGATTCATTATACTTAGTTTATTCCCTATATTTTACCTGGTAGAAAACCATCGCGATCATGAAATTGGAAGCTCTAAGAAGTCTGCTCTGATGCATAGATGTGTTGATGCGTGGATCCAAAGAGATGCCTTATTTTTTTGGAGGAATTTATAAGACTCAACACCCTAGTTATACTTAACATTGTGCATTGTGTATATTTTATATTCATGATGGATTCAGTGGATGTATTTGGTGTTACATGCTTCGTATTATCCACCCGCGGGCATCACATGATTTTTAGCAACTTCAAGACCATCCTGTCAGTGCTCCGTATATTGTATTTGGCTAATAAAATGGGTATTTACTAATAATTTGGACATTCCAAAGGGATTTTACATGGTCATGTTGATATTTCTAGGGTTTTTTATGAGATCAGGATGCCTATTGAAAGGCTTTCGAGTGATCTGAGATGCTTTGTCTAGGACCTTCCGTGAGACAAAGGTGGCTTGCAAGGGGGCCTTTGTGAGATGAATATGTCATTCCAAGGAGTCTTTCAGAACCATACTATCTTTCCGAGGGGTGTTCTACATGATCAATAGTGATCACCCATGGTGTATAACCCCACTATCATAAAATCATCATATCTTCCCCTCCCAAAAATCTCCTGTATTTTCCCTTGTTTATATCCTTATTTATTTTACAAGGGATAGGGATCTCATGATTTTATATGAGTGTTGTTGAAGAAAATCACTCTCCTCATCAGTGATACATCATGTGACCAATAATGGGTCCTATGTTAATGTTAAATCATTATCATATACAAACCTTCTGTTTGTCTTTAGAGCAAGAGGGGGAGCATAGGACCACCTGGACATGTATGAAGCCCTTCACCTAATGACAGTGACATGCTAGTGGGATCTTACGTGATAAAGAAGACATGTCACTAGGTATTATGCGATTTCTTTCAAAATGAATGGGAAAATTTCATGAATATTTAAAAATATGAAAGGATTTAAATTTTTTATATTTTTATCCTTATTTTACAAGGATTTTTGTATGGTTTTTTAGGATCCCATCGACTGATAGGTCGCATGATATAGAGGAACTCAATTGATATCCACTGCATGATCAGTGAATGTATTTGATTCCTTCACAAGAATAGAATGGATTACCAAAGGGTATTCTCCTGATCTCTCAAAGGTCATGTGCTCTGTATGTACCATGTTTTCTTTAGAGGTTCACACAATCTATGAGTTTGGGCCACCTTCTTCTTAATTTAATTTACAGAGAAAATAATACCCATATTTTAGGTATTTCTTCCCTTGTAGACTTATTTATGCTCATTTGGCAGGTATAAAAAAATTCCACCCCTTAGGAACGACATCCACAAGGACAAGGGATCAATTTTGAGGAAATTAAATGCCCACCTAAGTCTTTGGGATGTCGCCAAACAGTGTCTTTGACGATGTTTGGTCTTCTAAGAGACCTTTGGTATTTCATGGAAGACCCTATAAATAGGGAGATGGAGGGAATCTTATTCATCAACTACCTAACTCTCATAGATCTTGTGATCTACCTCCATTGTGTTACCCTTTTGCTGGACCTCGCATAAGAACCTATCATAATACCTATCCACAATATCCTTTCATGAGGACTAATCGCATGATATGTTTATATAGAAGATTTGTGAGAACTATTTCATGAGATATGTTTTTCCTCAGTGATTTCCTAAATCAATAATTAATCAAATTTTAGTAATTGATTGAACCTTGGCCATACAACTACATGGTTATCTTTCTCGGCTTTGTAGGATTTGCTGGTTCAGTCACATGACCAGGTCAAGGTCCCACAATCACGAGTCTCATAATGGGTTGAGTAGTTGTGCGGTGTTATATGGATTTATGCGGTCCACATGATCCTCCCAAGAAATTAATCTCACGAGTCCTATATGGGATCATGAATCCTCTACTGATTCATGTGATCTGCATGAGGCCACCAAAATTATGTATTCCTTTTGATAGGCTTTTCACTTTTCCGACATATGGTTCTTGATTTTGTGTAGATGGATTCCATCTCTCATCATAGTTCTTACTCTATGGATAAACAAAGAGACCTAATTTCTAGGAACCATAATAATGACCCTCAATATCATGTGTGATCTGAAAATGAGTTTCTAAAAAGGCTCTTTCCATATAAAACACAGGACTATCCTTGATCACACCAATTTCCACTATATGGATTTGGAATGCTAGATGATGTTTTCATTTCTTATCATGGACACAATATTTCATTTGGCTGGGTGTTAACTTCCCTCAATTTCATTCATACAATAGTTTTTGAGGATGAAAAACTAGTTGTTGCATGGTCCTAAGGGTTTTATTATATGTTGGAGAACTCCCCTTTGGGTCTAGATGGTTTTGACTTCACCCACTATCCCATTGATCATAGTTATTCGAGCATATTTGTCTCTTATTTGAACAATATAGGTAGCGGTTGGAGATTGAAGTGGAATTTATGAACTGGTGGAATTTTTTGATGAATGGGCATGACCATTCTAGGTCAAGAAAAGATTATTAGAGTTTTATGACCAGTTACATGCTATCCATAATTACACAACAATATGGGTTTCCTAGTTCATCGTTTATCATCAGTCCAATATTCTATGAGAACTGATTAGCTGTGGGTTCCGTATTACCAATTCATTCCATCTATCTAACGGTGAAGTAGGAATTAGCCTCTAAGATATCTATGGACTAGGTAGGATATCCCCCTTTAGGGAAATGTACAATGAATTCCTTCCTGCCGTATACATCTGGGATGACCTTGCATAGAATCCAGCCTTGGAGAGGGCATGCTCAACATCATTAAATAAAATTTAAGAAAGGAGTCGACTATGTGATTTCTCATCTCTTTAAAATATTGGATCAATATATTACTTTATCACAGTGGAGATCATCTGATCGCTATACACCCTCACCAATTCCCTTCCTGGTAGGTTTTTGATAGTTTCAGTTCATACTAGGCCATATTGGAAGCTAGTGATCATACAACATGGTTATACCGGGTAAGGCATGAGATATCCATAAGCCTTAGGATGGTGGGTTTCATGGCCATGTTCTTGAACAAGTGTCTTTTCCCGGTAGGGGATACACGCTCAGGAATCTGGGTCAGTACACTAGTGATGGAAACATGGTTAACTGAGGGACAACCTCTCTATATGGAAGTACCAATTCTTTCATGCCTTTACCAACTCTTGGTCCACATTGAGCTGGTAAAAGTCCCTTATAGGATCGGTGTTCCTTTCATGTTTTTATTTGGCTGGATAAGGGAGCATTTCCACTTCTATGGATACCATAATAATACTAGGATCCCTAGTGCCTTATTTCATCTCAGGTTATTAGAAATATCTAGGGTTGAGGCCATGTCATTAGGA
This sequence comes from Viscum album, assembly GCA_963277665.1. Taxonomy (NCBI): domain Eukaryota; kingdom Viridiplantae; phylum Streptophyta; class Magnoliopsida; order Santalales; family Viscaceae; genus Viscum; species Viscum album. The sequence continues at coordinate 286,152,683 of OY728119.1, read as the reverse complement.
CATTAAGAGGTTGTTGATATGCTGAGTCAATCTGAAAATTTCAATTTCATCTCTTATCCGACACCAACTCGGTCAATTATTGACAATGGCGGTGACATTCATGATGAAACATCATACAAGATCTCCCTTCGGGATGGGGTTCTTACTACCAGGATGGATGATATGATCATTTGTGAGCTGTATAACCCTTATCAATTTGATCACTAGTTCAACTGCATCTAAAGGGTTTCCCCTCTCCCTTCATCAGCGTGCAGGGAGAGCAACACCCTGGGATCATCTTCCAGTTTTGGTTGATACTGGAACATAAAGATACCAATTATAACAAGAATTGGGTGGCCTATCCTTTTTATCATGTAAAAGAGATTCCATGGTTAAATTATTTCATGTCAGGTTCACAATTTTGTTTCGTAAAAAAAGATACAATTGAGATGTGTTTGGTTTTTCCTGAAGGTTGATTATGGGGGGTTCAATGTTTTTTATAATCATTCACATTGGGTTCAATATTTTTGTTTCATTGAAAAAGATTCAACTAGGTACCCTCATGATAAGAAAAAATGGTCTGATGAGAACTAGAAAATCTATCCTTTTTATCTTGTGAAGGATATTCCATGGTTAAATAAGTTTGTGTCAGGTTAATCATTTTTTGTTTCATGAGAAAAGATACAATAGAGGTGTGTTCAGTTGTCCCAATGGTTGATTGTGAGGCATTCATTGTTTTGAACAATCATTCACATTGGGTTCACCATTATTGTTCTTGATGGAAACTACCAATGGTTCCTACATCCATAACTGAGTATATACCTACTTTCTAAAGGCTGGTGGTCAATTAGGGTTTCAAAACCAATGTCACTTAGTAACTCACATTATTCGAGAGGATGGGAGGTTGGGATCATCACACCCTTTTGTGGGAATTTTTTTCCTAATCTGAGACTCTCTTATATATTTAATATATTTTCATGAATCTTTTCCTAATCCTAAAATGGGACTTATTACCCTAACAAAATGATCAATGGTTAAACCCTTTTATATGTGAAGGGGATTTTTTAGTGATTCCATCTATATATATCCAAGGTTATTCATCCATTTACCACTAGTGGGTAGATTCTTATATTTTCACTCTATATAACTGGGTGGTTTGAAGTTTGTTATCATCCAGGGAGGCGGTTAATATTTATAGGATGGGATTGAGCCATTATGAGGCATCATACATATCCTTCTTATAACAGGAATCAAAATCCACATAGTTTGTTAATCTAATTCAATTTAATGTCATATGAAAAGAAAATATATGGGGGAACTTAAGCACTGGGTACTTCAAATCAAGCCTCGAGGAGGAATCCTAGGTATCTTGGTCATAATAGGAATCATATTAATTAGATTTTGATCATTCCCTTAGGAATTACCCAAATATGGATGACTTCATATGGGAGTAGTTATGCCATTCCACTTATTGTGGCTTACACACCGAGGTTTCCCTATCTGGTGGAGATTCATGATGTGAATGATATGACCATTTCAACCCCCTAATCCCACGTGAGCTATGCTTAGGGTGAGAAACAAGTGATAGCAAGTAATCAGTCTCACTACATATAGATGTTGGACTTATGTGCTAGGATAGACCTTTGGATGTTTAACATGGAGATAGATCCTTATGAAGGCATCCTACATATCCTGTTTATAGAAGGAATCAAATTCATTGTAGTTTGTTTATCTTCTCAGTCTACTGATGGATAGAGGAGAATGATCAGACCATGGGAGAGCTTAGGTCCTGATGGTTGGAATGTCGAGGAGATGGGGGGACTTACACTATAGTGGATTCCCATTTGAGATCAGGCCTTAGGAAGGTTTCCTACATATCCTGGTTATTATAGGACTTAGAGTTCTTATAGTTCATTTGATCGGGGCTTACACACTGAGGTTTCCCTAGCATGTGGTATATATCATATTATGCAACTTATTGGGGCCTACACATTGAGGTTTCCCTAATATATGGGACATATCATATTATTCCACTAATTGAGGCTCACACACCGATGCTTCCCTAATATATGGGATATATCATATTATGACTCTAATCAGGGCTGACACACAGAGGTTTCCTTATATATGGGACATATCATATTATGCTACTAATCAGGGCTTACACACCGAGGTTTCCTTATACACGGGACATATCATATCATGTCACTGATTAGGGATTACACACTTAGGATTTCCTAGTATATGGGACATATCATATTATGCCATTGATCAGGGATTACACACTAAGGTTACCATGTATGTGGGACATATCATATTATGTCATTGATTGGGGTTTACACACCGAGGTTTACCTAATATATGGTACATATCATAATATGCTGTTGATCTAAGCTTACACACTAAGGTTGCCCCAATATATGGGATATATCATATTATACCCTTTATCAAGGATTACACATTGAGGTTTCCCTAATACATGGGACATATCATATTATCCCACCGATTGGGGCTTACACACTGAGGTTTCCCTAATATATGGTACATATCATATTATTTCAATGACTAGGGCTTACACACTAAGGTTTCCCTAATATATTGGACATATCATATTATGTCACTGATCGAGGCTTACACACTGAGGTTTCTCTATATGTGGGACATATCATATTATGCCACTGATTAGGGATTACACATGGAGGTTTCCCTGTATGTGGGATATATCATATTATGTAGAGATCGGGGCTTACACACTAAATTTTCCCTAATATATGGGATATATCATATTATTCCACTAATCGGGGTTGACACACTAAGGTTTCCCTATATGTGGGACATATCATATTATTCTACTAATTGAGGCTTACACACTAAGGTTTTCATAATATACGGGATATATCATATTATGTCGTTGATCGGGGCTTACACATTAAGTTTTCCCTAATATATAGGTTGGACAAGGTTATCATGTCTAGGGACTCCTACTTGAACTGGCCTGGTTGTTTGCCTAAACTACTTGATTTCTACCTGACATGCATTTATTGTCTGCCAAACATGTTGAAGGATGTATGTACATGTATGGTTGTATCGTGGAAAATTACAAAGATAATTCCATGATCCAGTTTACTTGTCTGAGGGATTTCACATAATCTGAATGTCATGTCTGAATACCATCATATAATCAAGGATGACTTATCTAGAGGACATCACAATATCTGGATGGATTTTCCTAGAGTCCATTTCATGATATTATCTGAAATGTCTGGGGAGTGTCACATGACCTAACTAGATTGTTCTGAGGATGTCTCATGATCCAAGTTGACATGTTTAAAGGAGTCCACATGATCTTGGATAACTTTTCTAGAGGAAATAACATGATCTAGGATGAATTTTCTAAAGGATATCGTGTGATATATGTTGGAATGTCTTGGTGTCGTCATGAGACCTAGTTTACATGTCTTGGTGTCATAACAAAACTTGGATGGTATGCTTGGAGGGTGCCATGAGATCTGGATGGTAGGCCTGAAGTTCTCTACAAGACCTAGCTGACATATACTGGTGTCACTGTATAATTTAGGTGACATGTTTGAGGAAATTGAAAGATATTTATGGTGATCTTTGAGGGATTCATCAGACTCAGTTTGAATTACCAAATGGTGTCACAAAATTTTCTTGACATGTATGGAGGACATCACATGATACAAACGATATGTCAAGAGGATGACACACGGCTTGGGTGACATGTCCTAGTGTTGTTACATGATATGGACGAGTCATGAGAAGCACATGAGGACCAGTACATATGTTTTTTACATAAGTCTCCTATATTCTAGACTTTATTATATTTGTTATTGTATATGTTTCTTATATTTATTAAGTGTTAGCTTGTTTTAGGTTTCGCATAATGTAACCAATCTACGAGACCTCCTTAGCATAACGCTGATGACATGCCAAAATTACTTCATATGATGCCAAGTGATCATGAAAAGTTCCTATCTATGCTTCGTGAACCTCATGATGCCCCCAAATTTTACCTAGTGGAAAACCATTAAGATCACAATATTGGACACTTCAAGAAGTCCGCTTCGATGCCTGGATGCATGAATACATGGATCCAAAGAGATCGTTTTTTGTGATGAGAGGGAGGAATTTATAGGCCTATCCATTCTAGTTATATGCTACCTTATTCAGAAAATATCTCATAGATCCAGTATGGAGTCATTGGAAGGATTTGGTGTTACACGCTTTACATGATCTAGCCATGGGTGCCACATGATTTTCAGCAACCGCAAGACCAACCCATCATCACTCCATATATTGGATTTGACCAATCATAAGGGTCTTTACTAATCATGTGGTCATTCCAAGGGGTTTTAAAAGTTTGAGTTGATATTTTTAGGGACCTTCATGAGATCAGGATGCCTGTTTAAAGGCTTTCACTTGATTGAATATGCTTTGTCAAGGACCTTCTGTGAGACAAAGGTGACTTGCCAGGGGGCTTTCACAAGATCTATCTGTCATGATAAGGATTCATACAGGACCATTCTGGATTGTTGAGGGGGATTTTGTATGATCAATGGTGATCTACCAAGGTGTATAACCCAATTCACAAAAAATCAGTGTATCTTCCCCTTGCAATAATCTCCTATCTTTTCCCTTTTTTTATCTTTGTTTATTTAACAAGGGATTTGGATCTTACGAGTTTGTATGAGTGTTGTTAAAGAAAATAACTCACCCCATTAATGATACATCATGTTACCAATAAAGGTTACTATGGTGATGTGAGATCATTTTCATAGACAACCCTTATATTTTTATTTGGAGCCAGAGGGGGAGCATAGGACCATATAGACATGTCTGAAGCCCTTTACATGACGAGAGTGTCATGCCAACAGGCTCTTTCATGATAAGGCGAACATGTCTCTAAGTATTTCATGGTGTCTTGTGAACTATATGGGAACATAACATGAATATTTATAACCATTAAAGGATTAAACCATTTTCATATTTTCCTCCTTATTTTATAAGAATTTTTGGATGGTTTGTTAGGTGTCCATCGACTGATAGGTCATGTGATCTGAAGGAACTGATATCACATCTATTGCATAATTAGTGAATGTATTTGATGATTTAACAAGAATAGAAGGTATTTCCAAATGGTATATTCATGATCTCTCATAGGTCATGCACTTCACACGTCCCATGTGTTGTTTGGAGGTTCATGTGATCTGCAAGTTTTGGACACCTTCTTCTTCCTTTGATTTTCAAAGAAAATAATACCCATGTTTTGAGTATTTATTAACTTGTAGACTTATTGATGCCCATTTAGAGGGTGTCAATGAATTTCAACCATCATGAGTGACATTCGCCGGGACAAGGGCTTAGTTATGAGAAAATTAAATGCCCACATGAGTCTTTAGGATGTCATCAATTGATGTCCTGGGTGGCATTTTTTCTTCTAGGTGACCTTTGATATTCCATGGAAGGCCCTATAAATAGGGATAAAATGGGTGGATCATTATCTGACTACCCAAATCTTAGAGATATTGCGATATACCTCAGTCATGTGACCCTTTCACAAGAGCTCTTGAAAGAACCTATCGCAAGACCTATATGCAAGAGCCTTTTTTGAGGACTGATCATAGGATCTATTTCATAAGGCTGCTTTATGAGAACCATTTCTTGAGACTTATTTTACCCCATATCTTTCCTAAATCAATCATGAATCAAATTTCAGTAATTGATTAAACCTTGGTTATATGTCTATATGATTTTATTTGTTGGTTTCACAGGATATACTAGTTTAGTCACATAATCACTCAGCTATTATACTGATCAAGTGACCATGTGAAGGTCACGTGATTGCGAGTATCATGAAGGGTTGAGTGGCTACGTGATGTTCAATGGTTTTATTCATTCCACAATATTCTCTTAATCCATGTGATTCATGAGTCTTATATTCAGTCTCTAATCCCCTTTTGATTCATGTGATGTGCATGAGGCTTCCAGAATTATGAATTTCTTTTGATAGGATTTTCACTTGTTTGAAATATGCCTTTTACTTTTGTATAGATATATTACTGCTCTAGTTATAGTTATTCCACTAAGGCTAACAAAAGGGAAATAATTTATAGGAATCATAATGATGATTCTCGATATCTTGTGTGCTTCGAAAATGAGGTTATGAAAAGGATCCTCACGTATGAACTCTAGAACTATCCTTTATCACATCGGCTTCCCCCGTATGGATTTGGCCTACTGGATGACGTTCCCATTCCTTCCCCTGACTACAATCTCCCATCTGGATGGGTTTCAACTTCCCTCATCAGTTGAAAGTTTCTGAGGACATCCAAATGGTCATAACACAGTCCCAAGGGTTGTCTTATATTTTAGTTAACCCACCTTCAGGTCTAGACGACTGTGACTTTTCCCACTAGCACATCGTTAAGAGCTATCAGATCATATTTGTCTCTTCTTTGAAAAAATCGGGCGGTGGTTGGATCTAAAAGTGGGGTTTACGATCTTTTGGAAACTTTTATGATTAATGGGAATGACCATTCTGGGCCAGGAAAATATTCTTAGAGTTTTCTAACCAGTTGCATGCTATCTATATTCACAAGACTATATGGGTTTTAAAGTTCATTATTTATGATCAGTCCAATATTCTCCAAGAACTGATTATCTTTTGGTGCCCCATTACCAATTCATTCCATCTATCCCATGGTGAAGTATGAATTAGCCTATGGAATATCTATAGACTAGGTTGGATATCCCCCCTTGGGGAAATTTATGATGAATTCCTTCCCACCATAGACGTATGATATGACCCCTCACATACTCCATCCCTGGTGAGGGACATGCTCAACATCATTAAAGAATAGTTAATAAAGGAGATGAATATATGCTTTCTCATATTTTTTAAATATTAGATCAACATTTTCCTTTATCACTATGGATCTCGGTCGATCACTATATGGGCTCACTGGTGCCCTTCCCAGCAGGTTTGTGACAACATCAGTTCATACTAGGAAATCTTAGAAGCTGCATATCACACAACATGAGGTTATCAAGTGAGGTAGAATATATCCCCAAGCATTAGACTGATGGATTTCATATCCATGTTCCTGAATGGGTGGATTTTCCTAGTTGGGGACATGCGCTCAGGAATCTGGGTTAGTCTACTGGTGATGAAATCTCTCACTCTAGTGGTACTAAATCCTACACAACTTTACTGTCTCTTAGGCCACATCCAATAAGAAAAAAATGCCTCATAGGATTAGTGATCCTTTACAATTTTTATTTGGATGGATAGGGTATCATTTCCACTAATATGGATACCAAAATACTATCGGGATCCTTGGTGCCTTATTGATTTTTCTCATAAGTTTGGCTGGATCCAAAAGGGGTTACCCTATCCCTTTGGCTGGTGTGTGGGAAGAGAGACACCCCAAGATCATCCACCAGTTTTTGATATTACTGGTTTGCGAAGATATAAATATTGAGATCATTATTCATCCTATTGGAGCCTTTGTCTTTTTATCACATGATTATGCCTAGGATTGGGTGGATTCCTACCTGGGTGTCATGCTAAATGGACTGGTTTGTCACATGAAAAAACTAATTACCTCACCAAAACCTCTATTTATAGCAATGATGGAGTTTATTCAAGACTCAGATGAGTCTTAAAGGAAGAAATCTATCCCTAGCGATGACCATCCTCTCAGTGGTGAAAAATATATCATGGAAGATAGCCCCTTGGAACAAGAAACAGAGGATGTTCCTATTGAGGGATGAATATATAAGAATTCTTCTCATACTTCCTCATCAGATCATCCAGTTTCTCCCTTCTAATGTACCTACCTTAATATTCATAGAGGACCAAGCATGGCGTAGTTTGATCTGGAGGAAGATTCATACCATGATCAATGAAACTCCCTTAGAAACATTTCATGATCAAGAAGATCACTTTTATTAGATATTTCATGACTTGGGGGAAGAATAATTTGACCACAAACCATTATATAAAATCATAAAATAAATCATCTTGACACAGTAAGAATTTTCTAATATTGAGAAGGGATTTCATGACTTTGAAGATGGGACTCCCCTAGCCAAACAGAGAAAGGAAGCTTCCGAGGCATTGGAACTGATCCGTCAGTTCATATTTCAGTTGAATTCCCAAATGGATATCATGATTGTAAAAATATGGAGATATGAAGAGATATTAGTTTTCATAAGGTATAACATTTAAACATCATTATACTCATTAGAAACCACTTAAAAAATAGTTCAGGAGATATCTAATCTAATCAAGAACCTTCTCCCTCAAGCAGTAGTGGAAGAAGTGGGGCAGATGACACTTCAATGGCTGATCAATTCTTCTCATTATAATCTTTCTAACTTGGATAGATCATCCAATAAAATCTTATTATAGTTTTATCGTTGATGTATTTTTTTGTTTTTATTGAATATTTGAAGACGCTCTAAAATGTGGAGATCCCTCTTTCTGTATGCTATCAATGAATATATCTATCAAAATTTATATACCATTGTCCAGTTCCCTTTCATTTATGATATGCATGAAAATTAATTGATCTTATGTTTCATGAATCATCAATGATACCAATCCTTTTCATAATATCAAGTAAACCTGGAAGTTTGGATTTTAATGTTTAATTATAACATATTTTTCTCAATAAATGCTCATGAATTCCCATTAACATGAGATTAATCATTGATGTATCTTCTCTATTTATCTTAACATTACATGTTTCACAAAAGGATAAATTGGTTAAAATATATTTCCTAGAGGGAGAGTGCTCTATCCTTTTCTAAAGTCTATGGACCTGGAAAGCGTAGATTAATTTTTGATAAGTCCATATGGTGGGCCTCACAAGCTTTGTTTTTCTTTATTTATATTTCCTTGATTCTTGACTAAGATTTATATAGGGGAAGACTTAGAGAACATGGAAATAACTTTTTCTCAGGGTTCCCTCTTATTATTTTTTGACCTGATAGGTTTTATGACTTTTTTTGGTCTTGAAAACTAAATTTTTGTTATGTTGTAGTTTAGGGTTTTTAGCTCAGACCTTCTATCTCTATTATTTTAGGGTATTTTAGATCAAACCTTCTATTGCTATAATTTAGGGTATTTTAGCTAAAACCTTCTATAACTGGTATTTTAGGGTCTTTTAGATCATACCGTCTATTACTATATTTTAGGGTCTTTTAGTTCAGACATTCTGTCACTATTAATATGAATTTTGCGAAGTATAATTCTCTATGAAATTTAATGTCAGGTGGCAAGGATGTATTCTATTCATTTTAACATCATGTAGTAAGGACATAGATATTCTGGTCAGTTTAAAGTCTTATTTCTAGGAATTTATTGATGAATATGGAATATGTGGTAGATGTGCCAGGGATGACCCAAAACACTCAAGGATTATAAGTTCTTCCATTGTGTTACTGAGGATCATGAGGACTAGATATTCTTTTATATAAGGAGGAGATGCCTTTGGTTGGTAGGTAATCCCTTATGTATTAGTGGAATTGTCAAATAGAGATGTCTTTACTCTTTTCCAAGGGATATAGAAGATATATGGAGGGTAATATTGGTTAAGGGAGAAATAATAGGGAAGCCGAGTCTACCTAGATAGTTTTAATGTGGGTGATGTAATTCATAATCCAAACATTTGAGGAAGTGAGCATGGGATGGGGAAGAAATGTTGGGAATGAGCTATAATACTCTAAGGTGCTAGTTTCATCCACAGTGATACTATGGCTCACAAGTATTGGGGTTCCTTTCCTACAAGGATGGTATGCCTCTGGTTTGTAGGTTAAATCCCTTATGCGCTGATAGCATGGTCAAACAAAGGTTTCCCCAACCTTTTGTGAGGGACATGAAAGATTTATAGAGACTCAAACATCCAGATGATGAGGTTGGTTATATAGGAAAATCTATATAAGAAGGTTTCTAGCACTCTAGGGCAGTTTATCTCTCATGTGAAGCTCTATCCCTATGACTTGTGGTTTCAAATCATGAGGTACATACCATAAAAAGGTTCAGAAATAGAGTGTCAAATTCTTACTTTCAGAAAGGGTACAAAACACAGTGATGTAGCATTAAGGATATCAAATCCTCTTGAATAGTTTGGTTACGAGGATTGTAAATCATGGTCCAAAAGTGATAGGTCCATAAGGATGATGTGGGAAAATCATGACATGAATGTCCCAAAACACCTTGAGGTATTGAGATCTTCCATGGTGACATTAGGGATCACAATTATTGAAAAAACCTTTTTGAAAAGCGATACATTTAGTTGATGACCATAGGTGCATATACAAGATCCATAATCACACATGCATAGTTAAAAAAGGATCCCTTGAAGTTAGGTACCTTTTTCAAGGGCCATGGAAAATTTGTAGTGATATGAGGTGCTAAAATCACGAAGTGTGATTTATAGAAAATATAATATTCAAGAAGTGTTCAACCACCCTAAAATCTATGTTTCCACCTAGTGAACATTTTTTTGTGGTGAGGAGATGTGAAAAACAATCATTAGAATTTTTTCCTAAATAAGGGGGGTCCAGTAAGAATATCTTGGATTTTACCAAGGCTACAAAGTAGGCCCGATGAGCTTTATGACTCATTTATTTACACCCTAAAATTTCCTTAAACTTTGGAGATGAAGTATTTAGTGAGTGAATACTTGAATTTTACTTAGGCCTCCCTTTACGAGTTTTCAACATGAAAAGTTTTGTGTCTCTTTCATTAGCAGTTTATGGTCTTGTAATTTGAACCATAAAGGATAGAGTTTAAGGTCATATAATTTTGACCAAATTATGGGAAATTTAAGGTCATGATGCACATGGACTGAATATGAGGGGAATGTTACACAAGAACATGATTAGGATACCTAGGGTCAAGAGTACTCCAACATCCGAGAAGGAAATAAAAATGTTGTAAATCATGGATCAAGGTTCTATAGTCATGGGTAATGATATGGTAAGATCATACATGGGATAGAACAGAACACCCTCGGGTGCTGAGTTCCTCCAAAATGACATCAGACTCACAAAGATCAGAAACCCTTACTTACAAAGCTAGGATATCTCTAGTTTATAGGTCTGAGACCTTATGCATCGATTATATGGTCAATCAGAGATATATATTTTCTTTTATAAGGGCCATGAAAGGTTTTCAACAACTTGAGGTGTTCAAGACATGAAGTGTGATTCATAGGATGAGGGGCTTAAAAGATGGAAGAAGTACCCTATACTCTAGTTGATTGGGGTTAGGCTCTTGTGGCCCTTTTATAGAGAATGATGATGGGTGATGGTCTTAAACTTTTAACATAATGTAGTATGGAAGTATTTATTGTAAAATTTTAATTTTTTTCCATGTAGTTTAACATTATACAATAAGTACATTCCTTTCCTTGTAGTTTAATGTCATATAGTAAGGACATATGATACATAGTTCTAGACCATATGGTGCCAAGAGTGCATTTTTATCCACTTATATGTTGTGGATGAACCTAGAATTTAGAACTAGGTGTCACTACATATCCTATGATAATAGGAATCAAGCTATACATAGTTCTTGTATAGAAATTCCTTATGCAGTTTTGGCCCATATATAGGGATGGGAGATATTTTTATTTTATCATGGCTGGAATCAGGAATTGGAGACCCAAACATCACTACATATCCTGTGAGATCAAGAATCAAGAAACATGTAGTTATTGAATAGAAAAAACTCTATGTAGGTCTGACCCATATGTGGAGGGGGTCACTATTTATGTTGATTGTTATAGCTAAGCCTAGGATTGGAGATCCAAGTGTCACTACACATCCTATGATAACAGGAATCAAGAAACTTGTAGTTATTGAGAATCCATATAGTTTAATGTCACGTGATAATGATATAGGATCCCTGATGTGGAAAGGGGATAGTGTGACTGAGCCTAAGAGTGGAGGTCTTGGCATCACTACATATACTGTGATAATATGAATCAAGTCTGACATAGTTCTTGAATGAGAAACTCTCTACATAGGCCAGACCCATATGTAGAGGGGGAATTATTTACATTGATTGTTATAGATGGGCCCAATATTGGAGATTCAAGTGTCACTATGCATCCTATGATAAAAGGAATAAATCCAAACTTAGTTCTTAATAATCCATGTGGTTTAATGTTATACGGTAAAGATGTAGCCTCTCTGACATGAAAATGGGATGGTTTGACTGGGCCCAAGAGGGGAGGTCTGGGCGTCACTACATATCCTGTGATAACAGGAATCAAGTCACATGTAGTTCTTGAAGGAGGCATAGTGGGATACCATTTCAAATGAAAATGTTATTTATGAGGAACCAAATGGTTTTACGGGGACTAGGAAGTATATCCTTTTTATCTTGTGAAGGAGGTTCCATAGTAAAACCTTTCATGTCAGGTTCACCATTTTTTTTCTAATAGAAATGTTATTTATTTTCTGTTTGAAGAGGAATATAGCCCATTGGTTCAATTGTAGGAGGTTAACTAGCATGGAATCACTGGAGTCGATTATAAAATCTTTGATGGTATCAAATAGGTTTGTTTTTGGATCCAGAAACACCAAATTTCTCTCACATCTATGATTCATAGACTTACTTTCCAAAGGCAGGCGTTCATTGGATGATTTGGCCAATGATACTTAAGAACTCACATTGGTCGAGAGGATGGTAACTTGGGCTCATATCACCATTTTGGGGGGAATTATTTCCTATTCTGGGGCTCTCTTATAAATTTTAGCTATGTTCATATGTTTGAAAGTCCTTGGTTCATTCCCAAGCATGTGTCTACGACATACCCCTGGGGAAGAAGTTAATCATGATTACACATGGGTTTAGAATCACCTGTATGTATCCAAGTTTCTCCATTGATGTAAGGAACTATATTTATTCTAGGTTCTCTATCAACATTACCCTTTTATGAAAAATTAGGGATGCCTTGGTCTTTCCCTAAGAAAATGCTGGTTTTAAGAAATATGGGATGTCGCTCTGAATTTTATCATCATCAAGGGGGGACAAGAGTTGTTTTGATGTTGGGATCAAACCCATAAGGTGATATTCTTAGGTATACTTGTGAAATGAATCAAAACCCACATATTTCATTATTACTTTACTAGACACATCACCTTTTAAGGTCATATGATAAGGACCCAACCATTTAGTTTTATGTCATGCAACAAGGACACTCAGGTGAAAGGTTTCATGGTCAAGGGTGGTGTGGGACTTATGAAAAAGTGTCCTGAGATTCCTAGAAGATATATAGTCTCTTGGGTGGATATAAACCTACTGGGAATGTATCCCTAATAACATTAGGGTAATTTGGGTGTCTGTTTTGGACCTTAGAGAGGCTTCCTACGTATCCCGATTAGTTGGGAATCAAAGACCTCATAGTTTGGTGTGAGTTGGGACTTACACCCTAAATAAGGCCCATTTATTTTGGATCATATGGATTTCATGGTTTAAACCAACCTCTAATTCCATGTGTGTCATGATTAGTGTGAGAAACAAGAGGAGGCAGTGGATCTAAAGATCACACTCCCCACTTCATTTGCTAATAGATGGTACTAGAGCCCAATGAGAGAGAGAAATGGATTTGAGTTTTCTTGTATCCTCTATTATTTTCATATCCTAGATAGTCATGTCTAGTGATCTACCTAAACATGTCTTGTTTGGGGGAAGAGAGGAGTGAAGGTGCTACCTACCATAAGAAAGGATAGGGCCTTAACCTAGTGGGAGTAACCTATTGAATGTATGATTTTGGGGGGAAGGATATCATTCCCTATCAAAAGGAAACAAAAGTATGTTACCCTCTATTCCAACCTGAAATAAGTAGGTTCAAATCAGTACCCCAAGATCGAACCCTTGTTACCATGGGAATGTAAACTTATGGTCATTACTGATGTTCGCCACACAATGCTGATAACCGAAATGACTCCACTCACCAAGGGTATATAAACTCAAAAGGGCACGCTGGTGTGCCCAATGGTTTTATCATATGGGTCTAGAGGATTTGGAAGAGGCCTCAACATAAATCTATCAGACTAGTTTGTGGGGGAGCCAACATGGGGGAAGATGACACAATAGAAGGTAATGATCAAGGCCAGAGAGTGGAACTCCATGGGGTACCCCCCTCTGTGTAGTAGGATCTTATGCGGGATAGGGATTCATCTATGTAGCATGTTTCTATGCAGGAAGGGGGATGTCCACATATTATTGTGTTACAAGAATTTGGTTTGAGTCTGTGTAGCACTCAGATACGTGGGAATGGGTTCCCTCCGCATAGCATATGGCCATGCGGGATCGAGTTCCTCCCATGTGTTGAATTTCTATGCGGGGGGAGGTTTCATCCGCATAGCATTTTGCTATGCGGTATGCCTGGTTGCAAAAGGGACATTGGTTCTACACCTCCCAGGGAGTATACCCGCAAGGGATATTTTTTTAGTTTGTGGATTACCAATTTTAATTTATCCTCCCCCTTAATGCTATATAGTGGGGTTTTACCTGTGGGAAATTGTCAAGTGGGTCCATATTTTCCGAGATATCGATATCCCAATATTCCACCCCTTGAGCCTTCGATCTCTCCTTCAATCATTGATCCATATTACCTCCCCTCAAACTCTATTTATAGAGAAGTGGGGAACTAGGTACCAGTGTAGTTGGTTGTTTTCAATGAAGTCACGATCCCCCTTTTGTGGAAGCCCATAACCATTACCTGGACCATGGACAACTTAGTCAGTGGAAGCTATGGGGTCATCATCTGTGGAGGTGAGAATCACCACCTCAGTCCTGCGAATGACTTTATTTCGTTTATGGGGATCCATCGGTTTTTCCTTGCCTGTAGACCATTTGAGTTCGTAGGGGATGTTGTGCACGGGGATAATTTTTCCACCCATGTCCTGTAAAGGATGTAATTTTCTTTACGGAGTTGACACAACTATCTGACTTCTATGAATTATTGAGTTCATGGGAATTTTCACGAAGTGGATTTCCATGTGGAGTGGCAATCCCACTTCACAGTTTGGCTTCTTCCTTTTCCAAATTCACTCCATTAAATATTTTTACTTCAATTATTCCTTTGATTTATTGTCCTTCCTTTTCAAAATTCCCACCTTTAAATATTTTTACTTGAATTATTCATTCAACTTATTCTCCTTCCTTTTCGAAATTCATGGGACAACTTTAACTTCCTTTGAAAAATTTTTAGGACCCAACAAATACCCCCCATTGGAATAGGTTCTGATCGAGATGAAGAGGGGGCTATTTCGATGTAGAAAGCAGTCCTGATTTGAGTTAGTTTGCGGTATGAGGGTGTATCCATAGGAGGGGGACCACACCTATATAAAGGGGGTCCCGACTCATTTGTAATATATCATATTTCTTAGAAAACAAAGCGCTCTCATGAATCACTCTCGACTGTCTGCTTCTACATACTGCATCCCTTTGTGGATGACTTCATCTACGAACTGAACTTCGAATCTGCAAATTGAAGCTTTGAATCTATGAATGGTATGTTTAGTTTTATGAGTAGCAAGGTTTGTTGTGTGACTTTTTTATTCTGAGAACTAATAATTCATTTTCTAATTCATTGTGGGACAGTGCCTCGTGAGATTCCACGAAAAGTCATTTCATAAACAGTGTCTTCCATGGACCATTCATTCACGTGGTTTTTAGTATGTGGACCACTTTTAGTCATTTTCAAATTTTTTATGTTAACTCTTTTTAATGGTATTTTGATGCAGAAATGATATGGAACCTTCAAAGGCTGCTTCTACTACCCCTACTTATCTTTCAGCTACTGATTCTAAGTAGAAAGACATGATATATTCTACCAAAAATCTGATCCCTGTTGTCCCATTGCATCAATCCTTAGATAAAATTCTTAGCGTGGGTCAAAAATAATATCCAAATTCATATATATTTCCCATTTATGGATTTAGTTTACCATATGATGTGGTGATTCCAGCACCATGTCAGTCTATCCAACCTGTAGCTTGGATAATTGATAACAACACTATTCCTTAGGATTTTATTTCATCGAAGGGATGATTCATGAAGAAAGAAACTACCATCGGGTCTTTGTTGAACTATACCCCTTAGTCACTATAGGATTCGTTGTGAGGTTCAGATGACAAGGGCCATTACTACCATATCATTGCATGGAAGGCCATAGTGAATTAACAACATGGTTGGTTTTTGAAATGGGACCTTCATTCTGGAGGTTCGTTTGGTTTGGACTGGGGGTTGCCTTTCTAGGTTCACCATAGTTGTGAGTAATTTTAAACCGAATTAAATACTGTGGGGATATATGTAGTATTTTGGGTATCCCAATCCTATTCCCACCGAAATAACTCTCTCCTTCCACAACTCCTCGGCAAATAGATCCCATATACCAACACCTTTCATTTTGGTCCATAGGGAGGTCAGTATTAGTCTCTAGGATATCTGACTAATTTTGGGAGTTACCATTATCATAGACATGTATGAAAAATTGATAACACCCCCTTTCTTATTGGGATTATGAGGAGATGACTCCTCCCCTTTCCAAGAAACTTATTGAAAAATAAAAAACCCTTTTAAATGATACCAACCCTCAACTTAAGCAAGAAATCCCCTTTTCTTATTGGATTAACATCTTTTCTATGAAAGGTGGTCAATATACCCATGTGTGTAGACCAAGGTCCTTACCAAACATTGAAACATGAAGGCTATTAGGTTCCTACTATCCTATCTTGTAGGAGGGTCAGTTTCATGATTAGGGATGAGAGCTTGTTCCTGATGTCATCCAGTTGTTTCGATTGGTAGCCTTCCTAGCCTTGTTTCTAAATGGATAGAGTCTACCAGTGCATGATTTTGGTACTAGGGCTAGAGATCAAACCTTCATCATGATGGATCATCTAGACACTGATGAGTGTATCAACCTAGACATTCTAGTATTGGAAAAAATCTATCGCTTGTTGGGCCGAATCATCGAGGAGAAACCACCTCACCGGTTGGTTGGTCATTTCTAAATCCACTCGGGTTATATGGGATCCCATATGGGAGGTTACAAATTTATTAATTCTCAGCCAATTCTAGGTACTGGTATCCAACCATATCTTCAGAGCATAAGCAGGGTCATGCCAATGGAATGGGCCGTACAATAAAATCAGGATGAGCAGGGTGAACAAGATGAACAAAACGAATGGGAATTGATGTCTCGAATATACTATCATGACAACTTTAATTATAATACTTAATCTTCCCACATATAAGATTTAGTGAATGATGAATTAATGTTCTTTGTTAGGTGAGGATACCTCTTTTCTTTGAGGGAGGGTGTTATGGTTGCTCGAATAGTTGGGGAACTTATCTATGAGGGATATGAGACTTATAGATTTGTTCGTCAATTCAACTGTGTCTAGATGTTGTTCCCTCATGCTCGTGATAGTGCATGCTGGAAAAAAATTTCATGATATCCTGAAAACTATGGCTAATGTTTACCCGAGAAGATACACAGTACAAGATTAAGCTTCTAGATTCTGTGAGTTTTTCACCTACCCTCACAAAAGGCTATACCGATATTTGGATTCAACCATACCCAAGTGGTCAGCTAGAAAAGATGATTCCCATTGTCATGATCCCTAAATCATTTAGAGATAAAGGAAAATAGAATAAAACCATTGGGTATTCTAGGCCTAGGAAATAGTTGTGGAAGTATCATATTTTTGAACCTTCGAGGAAGGCTTTGAGATTTTGTGGTTCAACTTATCAAGCTATCGGTGCTGTTATTGAGGGCCAAACACACCCCCCCCCTGATTCCACATTTACCATGGACTAAAGGAAATGAGATTATTTAATGGGAAGTAAATATTCTCTTTCTCAATCCCCTCATTATTTTTGGAATTTTCTTCATAAGAAATAGGTTTCTCTTACTGATTTCAGCTATGTATCACCACCCACAGACATTTCTTATGATGATGATCCTGAAAAGGTGAATCTTTATCTTTAGGATCTCAAAAACCTGATTCATTCTTAATTTAATTGTTGTAAATAATCCTTTTGAGTACTCATCATGGTGAGATCAGGGGTTAATAAAGATAACGATGATGATGACCACTCTTCAGGGGTTGAAGACACTTCCCATTTTCCTACTATAACTAGAGCAGGGGAAATTCATTTCCTATATTCAGAGCCTCACAAGCGTCTATCCCCTGATATTTTTAGGGCTGAGGAGGTGACTAGGAAATGATTAAGGTTAACAAAACTAGATTCACTTCCCCAATAAGATCCTCCATATTATCCATTCCTATTATAGCTTCATTACCATATTCCTGGAAGGTCTGGTATGAATTAAGGGCGAACACTTATAATGAAGATATCTAGGAGATGATACAAGAAGAACCTTTTGATCTTCAAGGATTTGGAACAATCATTTCCTCCAACCATGTTTATGCTCATATGTATCTATGTGAAGTAGTGGTGTATCTAAATGAGATGGACACCTTCCTTCATTCTTCCAAGGACATGCCTTATTGGTCTGATCGGGTAGAATATATGGTGGTGATCCCAGAGCTGGGTGATATCGAAGGAGATGTAGTTATATTTTCTAACCTCAACCTTGATTTCCTTTTGTTATTAGGATCCTAAACATTATTTCTTAATCTTGTAGGAGTCTGAGGAGGCTCAAGAGAAGACACTTTATCTGGTGTATACCCCCAGAGGTACTGAAGCGGGGAATGTGCTCCCTCAGACATGGGGGTTGCTACGGAGGTTTCTCCTGGGGCTTTTGAGCACATGGAGGTAGTCCTTTAAAATCATACCTGGTTGTTTTCTCCTCTAGTTCCACTTTCTTCTCCTGCCAGAGAGCCATCCCCGTGGCGTACCATGAAATATCGATAGGAATAATATCTGTCGATACACATAAAATCAAGGATTAAAAGTAACTTCCATATTTTTCTATATGATTTTAATACTAAATTATTTTATTTGTTGACCAATTATCAAGATCATGTCTTGATGCAGGGCTGATAAGTAATCAGGCAGCAATTTCCTAAACATCTATAGATCCTACCCCTTTTGAAGTGTGGGAGACACCACCGGTGGCTGCAGCTGAATAAGTTAGGGAAGCCAGGCCAACTGAGGATGTTTGGGGAATTAATTGTCCTTAGAGGGAACCTATTCTAGATCAAACATCCCCTACCCTAATAGTGGGGTAGTCATAAAAAGTATAAACTTCAACTGTGTGTGATGACCCCACTCTTGTAGAGAAGGATGGGACAACTTTGATGGCAATATCTGAGCCAAATGAGGAGGCTCAATCACCAGATAACCTTAGGGGGGTTCCAAGTCCAAAGAGATTAACAATCCTGAACCAACTTAATCCTTTCCTTATATAGGGGGTATATTGGAGAGTTAATGACCCTATTGATCATTCCGATACCGCTCCTCTAGGGAATACAACAATAGATGAGGGAGTAGTTCTAGATCAAGGAGGTTTAGAACTGGCCATCGTTCCTAATTCTATGATGGTTATCCCTATGGGTATGGTATCTGTGAGAAACCTGATAGAAGCTACCGATCCGGTTGAGCATGGCCCCAAGACATGGGAACCTTTGGAGAACCCTAAGATTCAATCGCAGGTTGAGGATGCAACACCAACTTTATCGGGTGGTGATTCCATAATGAAGGTTGGAGGTATTGATACTCTAATAGGTGTAGGTTAGTTTTCCAACCTTGAAACCATTTCTCTCTCTATTTTTTTTGTTTGTTTACATTTAGAAGTTTGGGGTATTCACTTGTTTTACTCTTGATTTTAGGATCATAACCACAAGCACTTGTGGTTGGGGTTGATACCTCATTATTTCCTTCTACTAATACTTCCAAAGATGCAGCTACTGAGGGGTCGAGTCATACTGAGGTTGTTGGATCAAGAAATTCTCTAGTAGAACTTATTCCTAAATATGTTCTACCATCTAGGAGAGACTTAAAAACTGAATAGGAGGGCCTGGCCATCCTTTTTCCCGACCACCAAAAAGTATGGAGAAATATTTGGAGGTTTATTTCTCAAACATCTCTTATGTACATGCTGATGAATCTTCCCATATCACACTATATGTTTTCAATTCTAGGGTTTTTAGGGTTCAATTATCATGGTATTTATGATATAGTGAAGTAGATGGTCACTAATAGGGAAATAATCGTCCTGCTCCATTCTCAACTTTCTGCTTCGGAGTCCATAGTTCATCTGGATGAAACCAGGAAGATTCTTATTGATGAAGCCATGAATCATGTTGGGATGTCCACAAAGCGACATGGTGAACTGGCAGAGCAGAGGGCCTTATTGGAGATACTTAATCAATAAACAGAAAAACTGAACTAGGAATTGGCTTTTCTTAAGTAGTAAGTGACACACACCGAGACGATAGTCAATGAGGGGTAGTAACTGGCAGGGGAGGAGTAAAAGGATAGATTTAATGTAACTGAGAAAGCAGAGGAGTTTCGGGCTAGTGAAACTGCTGAGAATACATCCCTATTAGAACTTCACCATGCCATAGAGGATGAGAACCAAGAGCTAATATAACTCTGTGGATCCATTGAGCAACTCATGTAACTTCTATGTATTTCTTGGATATATAGACTCCAATTTGTAGATGTTACTCCATCATTCATTTAATGGAATGAAAATGTTTTTTTCTCTCTAATTATTTTCCTTTAACTTCTATTGAAATTCCATTCAATCACAATAGATGGTAATTTCCACTAGATATTAATTTTAATCATGATTCAAGGTAATTAATTTGAAATAATCAAAGCATTCTCTAATTTTTTCCTGAACCGAGGGACTCATCGAGCATAAATTGACTATTTCTAGGGTCACATGAAAGACCCTACAAGATTTATGTCTTTTTTTGTTATTACCCTAATTTTTTCTTAAACCCAATTTGGTGTGGGATTAGTAGGTATAACTTGGATTCTAATTAGGCCTCCCTTTTTGAGTTTTTGACCTATCAAGATTTATGTCTCCTTAATTCTTGATTTCTTGATATTTTTCCTAAACCATACATTGTGTTGGTCTAGAGAGCTTATAATCAACTTTTACCCAAAGATCCCTTTGCGGGTTTTCAACCTAGAAAGTTTCATGTCTCTTTTCATGGGAGGTTTAGAGTCTTGCAAATCAAACTATCATTAGTGGTGTTTTATGTCGAACAACTTTGACCATGAATTTGTGGGTCAAGGCCCCAATATGATATATTGACACAAAATACCCTAATATTTTCCATATGTGAATGATGTATTTTTCTTGACCCTAGTTTTAGGATTTTGGGTTGTAAAACATGGTATGGGGCATAGAAGACTGTGGGGAATATGTAGGGAGGAATATCCTCTACTAAGGACGAATTTTTCTCTAGTTGATAATCCTTTTTCATGGGAAACTTATGAAAAGCTGTTGGGGAATATTGTGCATAGTTAAGTAGAGGTTTCCTCAGAATAGTGACTATCCATTTCTAATGGCCGTGGTGACTTCATGTGACTTAGGATGCACGAGGGGTGGCTTGTTAAAAGAGTGGTGTCTGAAAAGTCTGAAGGTATTCATGTCAACATTAATTATGAATATAAGACAACTCCTATATGAATTTGGATTGTGAAAAGGAGAGTTGAATCATGGTGAAGTTTAATGTCATTCAACCCAAAAATTGTTAGTGTTTACCCATTTTTTCTGACCAAATGAAGGAGAAACAATTAACCCTTTTCACGGTATTCTAACCTGGAATGTTTTACCATCTTCAAGCATGAAGGGGGGAAAGGATGTAAACTGTAACCTGTGGGGTTTCTAAATCCAAGGAATTATATGGTACATAAATGTCATAGGGAGTACGGTGGTAGGAAAATATTCTCCTAAGGATGAATTTGTCTCTAGTTGACATGCCATTATTGTGGGAAAATTATGTAGAGTCGCCATGGCATATTGTTCATAGTTAAGCAAAGGTGTCCTCAGAACACTGAACGTCCATTTCTGATGGTTGTGGGAGGTTATGAGGATTTAGAACTTTCCAAGCACATATTTTGGTTTATGAAAGGAAGGTACTTGAACAAGAAAAAGGTATTAAAAGTTATTATTTCCTAGTGAAAATGATATAGATGTTTCCTAATATTGGGGTGGGGAGGTTCCCTTACGTCGGACTAACCCATGCATAAGATGGAACATCGGCTATGCAATTTAATGTCTTGTGGTAAGGAACCCACTCATATTACATCCTCCCATGTAGATCTAGCTCAAGAATGAGAGTGGAAAATTTTTTGAATACACACCTACTAGTGGGGCAGATCTTATATTGGACTCCACTATTCAGATTTATTTCATTCATGGGATTATGGGGGAAAACACTCTTTGATGTTTCAAAAATTTCTTGTTTAGATCTGGATCATAGTGGTAGTGGGTACATTTATGTATTATGGATAGAACCTAAATATGATGTTGAGGTGTCACCATATATCCTTTGAGGACAGGAGTCAATCCATACATATATTTTCTTGAAGTTAAAACTCCCTACATAAGTCTGAACCACACACCGGGAGGGGGAAATTTCAATTTTGGGAGTGGATGGACTAGGATGTGAAGACTTAGGTATTTTGGAAGAATCAATCCACACATATTCCTTGACACCATGCAATTTAACATCATTCAATTAGGACTTTGGTCATGAATATTAATGTCTTGTAGTTAGGAAAGTGGAAACATAGTTTAGTGTCATGTTGTAAGGATTAATTTCCATGGAAATCATGAGTAACTTGATGGAAAATCAGTCTAGAACATTCTAGTATACTTTAGACATGAGGGGGGGGGGGAGTGTAAACCATGATCCTAGGAACTCTCAGATCAGGAGGAATGATATGGGTATGGGAGCCATGAGGCTATAAAATGGTAGGAAAAGCCTCTTTAGAGGAAGAATTTGTCTCTGATTAATAGGCCTTTTTATGGTAAACTTATGCAGAGCTACTGGGGAATATTGTGCATAGTCAAGTAGAGGTTTCCTCAGGACACTGACCATCCATTTTTAATGGAATTGGAGGTTTATAAAGATCTTCTATTTCTAGGGTGTAGAGTTTGGTGAATGGAAAGGATGTGTTCAGGAATGTAAGAAACGTCCAAATCATAATTTTCCATAAAGTATGAATCATCCTACACGAATCTGACTCACATGTAGAGGGAATTTCAATTTCCTAATAGATCCCTGATGTGGAATCCATATTTGAAACCTTCTTCATAGATATGTATTCATGCGTAGAATATGGGAGAAGTTTTTTTATGGTGGCTTGGCTAGGATAAAGAATCCAGGTGTCACTACATATCCCGTGAGGGTAGGAATCAACCACACCCAGTTCTAGACGTTCCCTTCACAGTCTTGACCCATATGTAGGGAGGGGAATTTTTATTTTTTTAATGGTGGATGAGCCATGATATAGAATTTTGGTATCACTACATATCTCTAAAGGGTTGGAATCAAGCCACATGTAGTTTTAGAATTTCCCTTCATAGGTTTGACGCATATACAGGGAGGGGTCATTTTTATTTTTTTTGATGGTGGCTAGGCCAATATATAGAATTCAGGCATCACTATGTATCCCGCAAGGGTAGGAATAAATCCACACATAGTTATATACTTTCCCTACGCAGGTCTTACCCCTGTATAGGGAGGGGAAATGTTTAACCATTATATTGAGATGTTGGACCTATCATATACCTTTACTCTTTGTTTTCAGGGGGGAAACCCTCACTTGTGATTCCAAATATTGCATGAGCTATGCTCGACATGAGAAACAAGGAATAACAAGGGTTTCTATCACAACACAAAGACAATTGAGGGTATATCAGAGGAATTTTATTTATAACATGTGGTGGATGGATCAAGATATAGGTTTGAGGCATCTCTACATATCTAATTGGAAATGAGAATCAAGTTGTACATAGTTTTATGAAGAAACCTACTTACATTAGTTTAGTCAATGCGTAAGGAGGGGGGATTTTATTTTAATGGTGGATAGGCCCAGGACACAAAGTCTAGGCATCATAACGTATCCCATAAGGGAAGGAATCAACCCACACTTAGTTCTTGACATTGTGCAGTGTAACATCATGCGATTAGGACTTTGTCCATGCAGTTTAACATCATGCAGTGAAGAAATTTTGGAAGCATAGTTTAATGTCATGTTATGAGGATTAATTCCATATAGTTTAATGTCTTGTGGTAAGGACATACATGCTATATAGTTTAACACCATACAACAAGGATTTTTTATCCTATAGTTTAATATCATGTGGTCAGGACATGTTCCATGCAGTTTAAAATCATGCGGTCAGGAAGTTTTCCATGTACTTTAACATCATGCATTCAGGAAGTGTTCCATGTAGTTTAACATCATGCATTCAAGATGTGTTCCATTCAGTTTAATTTCATGTGGTCAATAAGTGTTCCATGAAGTTTAACATCATGTGGTCAGGATGTGTTCCTTGTAGTTTAATGTTATGCGATCAGGAAATATTCCATGTAGTTTAACGTTATGTGGTGAAGAAATTTTGGAAGCATAGTTTAATGTCATGTGGTGGGGATGAATTCCATACAGTTTAACATTATATGGTAAGGACATACATGCTATGTATTTTAACATCATATAACAAGGAATTTTTATCCTAAAGTTTAACATCATGCAGTCAAGACATGTTCCATGCAGTTTAACATCATGCGGGAAAGATGTGTTCTATGAAATTTAATATCATACGGTCTGAACGTGTTCCATGTAGTTTAACTTAATGTGGTCAGGATTTCTTCCATGCAGTTTAACATCATGTAGTCAGGACCTATTCCATGCAGTTTAAAGTCATGCGGTCAGGACATTGTCTTTTGGCTACATGAAATATTTCTTCAAGAACCTTACATTGGTAGGCACTATAAGGAGATTTCCATCCATTGAAATTAAGGAATATTCTCCATTGGAGTATACCTTGTTTATTATGTATGGTCCTTCCCACTTTGGTTCCAACTTTTGGGGTTTCTTTCCAAGTATCATCAGAGTTATGAGGACCAACACCAATTCTCCTTTAAGGAAATACCGAAGGCAAACCTTTTTTTTGAATGCTTGTGGAACCTGATTTTGGTAAATCTACAAATGATGTAAGGTATGAAATATTTTATCATCCAGTCTCTCGAACTCATTGATCCATTTTTGTGATTGGTCATATATGGATAGTTGATCACAGATGGCCATGATGAGAAAGGGTAATTGAACTTCGATGGGTAGAAACACCTCTATCCCGTATACTAATGAGTACGAGGTTTCTTGAGTTGTAGTGTGAGTTGTGGCCTGATAAGACCACAGAGAATGGATGGGATTTTTTGGCCATGATTTCTTGTACTTATCTACCATCTTCTAGATTATATTGGATAGGGTCTTGTTGAAGGCCTCTATTTGTCCGTTGGATGCTACATGATAGCAAGATGAATGGTTGGTCTTGATACCATACTCCTGATATAATTTATCCAATTCAGTAGAATAGAAATTGGTGTAGTTGTCTGTTAGTATTGTATGAGGGACACCAAATCTGGTGATGATGTTGGATTTCAAAAAGTTGACAACGTTCTTTCCCTGACCTATTTGAGGGGTTCAACTTCTTCCCATTTGTAAAGATGTCTATTGATGTGAGGATATACTTTAATTTATTATCCCTAACAAGAGGGTATGGTCCCATGACATCCATTCCCCATATGGAAAATGTCCAGGAGTACTTATCTTTGTAGAGTAACTCTGGGGGCTGGTGGATGAAGTTGGTGTGAACTTGGTAGGAATGAAACTTCCTCATGAATTTAGTGAAATCTTGCATCACAGTATTCCAGTAGTATCCAAACCTTCGAATTTGGTGGGAAATCTTAGATCATGATTGGTGTGACCCACAAGCTCCAACATGTACTTACTTTATAATGTCGATGATCTCCTCTCCATAAATGAATCTGAGAAGGATCCCTTCAAGGCCCCTCTTATAGTGATCCTTTTGTTGATTTTTCCCATCATATAGAAAAAAATTAATTAATCATATTCATATTTTCTCCCTTCCAGGCCTGTCTGATGGGAGTTATCCCTTTTGAAGGTAATCCACAATGGGAGTCATCCAGCTGGTAGTAGGACCAAATGACTTAGGTACAAGTCTAATCTCATCGATTTCTTTCATGTTATCCTGAACGAATGGTAAGACCATCCAACAGTGGGTAATGATGATGGATATCTCATCATGGTATGGGTCATCTAGGGCTATGGTTTCATTTTCTAATGCACTAGCCTGTGTATTTTATGACCATGGGATGTGAGTTAATGTCAGATCTGAGAGGAATTTCTCTATTAACCCTCGAACGTGGTCAAACAAAGGGATTAGTTATTCCTTTTTGATATCATAATTTCCATTTAATTTATTGATGACCAGTTCTGAGTCACATTTTATCTTCAATTGTTTTACTTATACTTGAAGTGCTAGTTATATCCCTACAATGAGAGCCTGATATTTTGCTTCATTTTTATGCACCCCTCTGATAGCAAGAAATAGTAAGGCAAGACTGCCTTTTTTTGGAAATATGAGTACAACCCTTAGCCCCACATTGTTGATCTGGGGGTCCTCCATCCTTTTACCCATCGAGCTTTTGGATGCACTGTAAAATGCAACTCCCATGTTTGGGGGTATTCCTTTACAGAGAATACCTCTTCATATGGTAGTTCAACATCCAATTGAGTTATTTCTTTTGAGGGGTGTTCTTCTAGGAAATCTATTAATGCTTGGACTTTGATGGATTTTTGAGGTACAAATTGGATGTCAAACTGCTACAGAATGACTGAACACCATGAAAAATACCTAATAAGCATTGGAATGTTGAGAATGTATTTGATTGGGTTTCTACAAGATACCAAGTGGACCTCATGATTCTATAGGTAATTTCCCAAATTATGAATATAAAATATTAGTTCCAAATAGATTTTCTCAATATTTTAGTATTGAGTCTCAGAACCAATAATGGTTCAGCTGAGATAGTAGAGGTTGTTTTCACTACTAGCATCATTATTTTGTGTGAGGAAGGCAGCTAGGGATCACTCCAAGGTAGTCACATATAGGATGAGAAGTCTTCCTTCGATGGGTGACATTAGCACCAGCAGGATTAAGAGATATTACTTTAGAATGTAAAATAATTCTTAACAATCATCGGTCCATTGATATTTGAACCCCTTTTTCATCAACTTGGTGAAGGGAAAACATTTTACTACAAGGTTTTATATGAAGCACCAAATGTAGGCCAGATTTCCTTGAAGTCCTCTTAACTCTGTGAGGTTGTGAGGAGGTGACATACTAAGGATATCCTTTGATTTCTTAGGTTCTACTTAGGTTCCATGATGGTGTATGATGAAGCTAAGGAATTTCCTTGAGGTAACCCTGAAATCACATTTAAAGGGGTTCATTTTTAGGTTGTGTTATCACAGTTTGTTGAATATGACTTCAAGATATAACATTTGATATGAGAATTGTTGTGATTTAACCACTAATACATCAACATATCATTCAATGAACTTTCCCAGGAAGGGTTTGAATATGCAATGCATGGAACGTTGGTATTTGGTGCCATCTTTTTTTAGACCAAAGGGAAATACCTTTTAGAAAAATACTCCATGGGGGACATAAAGGTGGTATCTTATTCATCTTTTTAGGCCATTCAAATTTGATTATATTCTAAATAGTCTTCCATGAAACAGAGAGCTTGATATCTGACAATTTCATCAATAAATAATTCTATGACCGAGACTGGAAAGTCATCTTTCGGGTAGTGCTGATTGAGATCCTTAAAATCAATGAAAACCCTGATTTGTCCATTATTTTTTTATGGGGACAATATTATCTAACCAGATGGGATATTAGACCTCTTGAATGAATTTAGCTATGATGATCTTGTCTAGTTCAGCCTCTATCTTGGCATCATGTATCGGGTGAATCCTTCTAGCTTCTTGCTTGTATCCATGACGATCTTCTGGTAGGCCGAAGTGGTGAGTGGCCACTCTGGGATCGAGGCATGGAATTTATGTATAGTTCTAGGAAACAACATCTCAATTATTCATTATAAAGTAGGTGTATACCTATTTCTCTTTGGAAGACATGACCGCACTAATTAGAGTGGGTTGTGGGTCTTCTTCCATACCCAAGTTTATTTCCTTAAGTTCATCAATGGTGGTAGAGAAACCCTCCTCAAATGATGTAGGGGGAATCCCTAAGGTATTATTCCTCTTCCTATTCTATATCTTCATTTTATCCATCTTCTGATGTGGAAACAATCCTTGAGATAATATTTTTAGTGTTAATATAAGAGTCACAATTTTGTAATTCAAAAGCCAAGGCTACGTCTTCTAACCCAATTAATAGTGGGGAATTTTTTAGAGAGGATAGAGTGAGGGATAAAGGAATTTATTATTTCTATTCTTCATTAGATGGCATGGTAGGGATTATCCGGATCTCTAAGGATAGATTGATAGCATATCCATTCAATAATTCACCATTATCTAGGGGACCAATGGATTTTTCTACACTGTTAGGCTTGGTGTCCATGACTGAAATCATGAGCACCATCGAATACGCATCCAAATTTAGACTCATGCACTCCATCTGATTGATGGGCAGTATGTATTCTTCGTTGAGATACTTGAAGGGGTTGGCGAGGACCATCTACAAACCATTTGGGGTGGTGAACCAATCAAAACCATCGATCGAGGGTCACTTCCCTTTTCTCCTCGTAGAATACTACATTAATATAGTGTGACTAGAAAGATTTGAATGAGACCTTATCAGTATATAACATCCCATTTTTTCTATTAGTGAAATATTTGATGCACTGGTGGTAAGATGATGGAATTTTAACATGTTGATGCAACCAAGGCCTTCCTATAATAACATTGAAGGCCGTGTTTTACTGAACCACAATAAATTCTGAGTCGGTTATAAGGTCTCAAAATTGAGTTTTGAGCTTGATTTGGCCCAACCATTTATTCTCACTTTTTTCATAACCCAACATGGTAGTGGTTGAGGGTGTCAAGTTATCTTCATTAGAGCCCAAATGATAAAGATTTCTCGTTGGGAGGAGATTAACTCCAAACCCATTATCACTGAATACTTTTCAAAAAACAATAACATTTATCATGTCAGAAACGTATAGGGATCTAATGTGTCCTTTATAATGGCATCTTCATCTCAATCCATAAAAAAGATAACTACATGAAATTCTATAGTATTGGTCTCTTTCCGATAGTATTTAGTGGAATCCACTTCAGTTTCAAACTCCTAGGGGATTAGAAAAGATTTTATAAGCACTTACCTACAATCTTTTGACAAATTCAAGGCATCCAGGATTTATAGCTTGGCTGGTATCGAAGCCAATTGCTTTAGAATTTCATATTTCTGATCTAAAGGTTGGAACTTCATTGCATGGGTATTCTCTTTAATGGGTGATTTAGGGACTTTAATGTCCGATGAAGATGGTTTGACACTCAGGATAGGGGTTAGAGGTGCTTCTATGCCTTGTGGGTTTGGTTAAAAAGGTTTTCCTACATGACGTGGGAGATTAGACACCTGTTCCTATTCTGATGGATATTCAAGTATGATTATTCTAGAGTGTCTTCAAGAAGGAGAGGAGAAATTTTCCTATTCTTGTTTAGTCCACTGAAGGTCTCTTCCACGAGTTTCTTCAATATTGATAGTTTGAGCCATGGTGCGGCTAGAAATTTGGTTTCTACCATGGTTGTGTCTTCTTGGGTATTCTCATCTTCTACGACATCTTCCTTCAGTTTCCTGATTGGGTGCATGGAAATTGGTTTAATATCCATAATGTTCATCATATTAGGGATCAACTAAGCGAATGAAATAATTGGATCCAAAGATCAATTCCTCATCTATTGATGATACTTCCCGATTGACTTCTTCCGGTGCTGCCATTTGGTGGGACGGTGATCATGCTTTCATATCTGTTGGTATAAAATCTAAGAGTGTCAAAAATAGATTTGGCCTTGGCATGGGTTCATCTTCTTGTACTTTATCTCTAACTTTTTGGTCAAACTGCTTCTTGGATAGTTGACTCTTGGAGGATTGCGGGGCATAGGATTCCAGCTACATTGCATTTGGGGCTGTTGGGGGCACAATTGGTTGCTTCAACTATTCTTGAAGTATACCATACAATCAGTTGATTATTTTCTAAGTCATCTAACTATAAAACTTTTTCTCCCTTTTTCTAACAACTTTTTCCCACTCCTATCTTTCATCTGGGCTAGTGGTGGAAACATATGCCACTTGTGCTGGCAGTGGTCTCAGTTTGACTTGTTTGGAATCTATTATCCTTTGAAATAGGTATTTGAAGATGAAATACTCCTAGATGGTGTTTCCCAGTATCTGGTGGAAGGGAAAATAATCTGGTCGGTCATTTAGACAAACTTCATCATCCCTCTTTGGCTCTAGTAGATTGAGAAAATTTCAATTCATAGCGGCTAAAAATCAGCCATGGACTTGGTCATCTCGAAATGAGTACACTTTATTTCTTTATTCCTCAAATTGGTTTATCCTGGTTCCTCTTCACTTATCTTGTTAGGGCGGGGGTTGCTGCTAATGCCCAAGAGGTTCTGTACGATTCAGTACAGGACTTAGAGCTGGCACCGGTGCAAGGGTAGCTTAAGCATAACCGAGGCCGCATTAGCTCTTCCCACTCTTTTTCCTGGGGCCGATGGGGCTACCCAAAACTTGAGGTTAGTATGCTATAAGGAATATTATATTCTTTGGGAAATGGTAGAGAAATATTGAAATCCAATCATATATTTCATTGGGATGAGTCGCATTCACAGCTCATCACATAGGTTATTGATGCACAAAGAAAGCATCTCTTCCTGGGGAAGAGGTTGGTTCAAAGAGAAAGCCTGACTTTTCTATATGGAAATGAAATATGAGACTCTCTTGTTCTCCCATTGTTTTTAGTTCACGAGGAAACTGACTGATGTCTTTGGAAATATTGAGCCAAACTGGAAAAGGAACTATCCCTAGAGATCCACCCAACCTATTATTGGATGAGTATGAAAACTCATATACCATACAAAAGATGAACCTTGTAGATTTAAAATGAATCATATAAGTTTCACTACTTCTTGTTACTCTGGGGTTACCATCATGGGATCACAATAGGATGCATATTGCATCATATGTTGTTCTAAGTCACCCGAGCCATTGAATACTAGGAATACAGGGCTCCCAAAGTTTGGTGGTGGTAGAACATTACTCACCCAATCAGTGCAAGGTTTATGTTTTAGTTGTAATAGAGAACACCATCATTCCATGGCTTCCAATCGAGATACCAATGACTTGATGATATTTATGAGCCCTTGATGTGTGTCCTGTTGAACTTGATCATGGGCTGGTGCAGTAGGGGGAAAAATTGGGCGTGCCATCACTACTGGTGCTTGAGGTGGATACCCAAATGGGGGTATCCATGGTGGATTTACCTGAACCTATTCTGGTTGTTTCCTCAATTTGGGGAAATCTTGATATCCCTATGGGATTGGATTCAGGTAGGCTGATGGTCCCTGTGCTATGCTAGATAAACCTCCCAACCTTTCCTTATTCATCGGGACAAACCCTTGTTCCTAAGGTACACTTTCTAGAAGTGTACATTGAGGTAATTCCAGTTGAATTTGATGAGCATATTCCACAGGATGACTTGCCTGTAGTAGCTCATCATTGATTCACCTTAAATATTTAATTTATTCCTCTTACTGATCGAATCTCTCCCCAAGAATAAGGGACTCGATCTCATTGGTAGGAGGAGGTGGGTCGCATGTGACCTTGATTTTATGATTCTTCTTGTTGGTGATTCTCAAAGGAGGTAATGAGGGATTGGCCGAGGGAGCACCCATATTTAATGTGACCCTATGATTTTGAGTGTGCATGTAGTTAAATTTTATATGTATTGGATTCTAGGAGGACCCAACCTCTCCTTGGTCTTATTCAGTTTCACCCTCTTCGGTATGGTCCATGATATTTATGTCCACAACATTAACTGATGCGTAACATATTACAGGTGGCATGCTAGCTACTAAATAGTAGGGGATATTTTTGTGTCCTTTGTTGGATATTCTCCTTCCATTCCGGTATTCTTTTCACACTTCTTGGCAAAGAGTAACTTATAGGGAACCTTTATGTGATATTTCTGTATGCCTTCCTTATGGGGGAACTGAATCAAGAGACAGGAAAGACCAAGCGACCTTTTACCTTGTCATCCTTCCTTAGTGGGAAAAGACTGACATCTGTTGTGTAGGTGATTGAGGTAAAAATGTCTCCAGACCTACAGGATGGGTTTTCTACCATTCCTTTGTTATAATGCATCATCCTAGATTTGTTGGTCTTATGAGGGAATTTTGTGTTAAAAATCCCCCCAGCCCTATGGGATAGGGATCATCCCATATTGTAGAAATTACTGTTGTTGTTGTTGTCGCTTTCTTGATCTCATGTATTCTTGTCGAGGTGTTTACTAGATATGGTTCCATATCTGCACATGACTTGTTTGCTTATGAGGAAATTAGTAGGGCTTGTTTATTGGATTATTGTAAACAAGAGGTCTACTAAATGTTCTCTATCACCTGGTTTAGGAGTATTTCAGTGGATCACTCTCATCTAGCATGACACTTTTGATACTTATTCAAGACCTATTCATGTCAAGGATACCACCTTTCCTTGAAAATAATTTCATTTGATAGCCATCATGGGATAATGACATCACAAGATGTCATTTCCGATGGGTTCTGCTGGACGAGACATGGGTTGAAGTGAAACACTTCATTCTCTCTCCATCCCCAGATATGAATGTCAGACGGGGTTTCACCGATTAGATGATGCAACTTGTGTAGTGAGTGGAGTCAAGTTAGTTCAAGATCTTTATTTTTTCCTCTCTGATTGCGGTTTCCACATAGACGGGAGGGCTTGCAGGTCAATTTGATAGCTTATCTCTCCCATTATTTTAACATGGTAAGCATACCCATCATAGGGTAAGACCTTTGTTTTCAAGTAGTCTAGGTTCATATAGAGATTGAGGTGAATGTTATATATTAATTCCTCTAACAATTACCTTAGTACATCGAACTGAGAATTGTCTGAGGGACAAAACATAACTAGTATTCCATCCTTGGATAATTTTATTCTCACGAGAAACATATCCATTTGTTCTTTTTCAAGAGATTTCTATACTTGATCTGTCTGATTTGGACACTTTGGGTTAATTTCATCATAAGTAGTGGTTCTTGTAGGGATATCATTGATATGTGAATGGTGTGGTGGTGGCTTGGAAGATGATCATGGCCCTAAACCATCTTCTAGTTGAGAAAGGATATCACTTGTCATTGATAGGGTATCTAACAAGTTTGGCCCTATTTTTCCAAGAGCCTCAGAATATGAAGGCTTCATCATGATTGAATTGGAAAGTGGAGGACCTTCTTGTTGTCATGAAATTTATCCGTGGGGAGGAAATTCACAGCTAGTACCATGATGGAAAGGGATACCATCATGGTTTGATGTCTGTTTGTAGGGAGAATATCTACGGTGTGCATCTTGGGGAGGACCTTCAGGATGAATTTCAATAAGGGGAGGGACTTCTTTCCACTTGATGTCATTTTAGGGAGGACCTTCACAATGACTGCCATCATGGTGAGGAATACCATTATATATTTATGTCTGACTGCAGGGAGAATTTTTATAGAGTATACCCTGGGGAGGACCATCATGGAAGAAAAAAATAAGGGAAGTTCCTTCTTGTTGTTCGATCCTCTAGTCATGAGGAGGGATACCATGATTCTCATAAAAAGACAAGCTCTCATGATCAATCATTTATTTTCCATGAAGTAAGCCTCTGTGGAGTGTGCACTGGGAAGGAACATTAGAGTTATTGGTAACAAAGTTTCAGGGAGGAACTCCACAACTACCACTGCCACTTCCATAATTTGGAAATGGATCAAAAAGACCATGAGCCTATATTGATAAGTTATTGATGGAATCATGAACTACAGCTTTCACTAAGGCAGGGTCATGAATGTGCTCTTCATTTTCCAGTTTCCTTTAGTGCATTTCATTTTTGGGTTCTCTCTTACGGGCGACTAAGGTTGCCTGCTTTTGGTAACAACCTTAATATATGAGTTCCTATTTGAGTGGTTCCCATGATGTCCCATGGATATGATGATGATCATGTTGAGTTTTGTAATGGATATATGCCCGCCCTAGAGTGGCCACCATGGTGGACCGACATCCCCCAATTGGAACGAGTACTTTTTACTAATATGGTTGTCCATTTATCACAGAATATGGATGAAGACCCTTCGGGACTAGAGCATGGATGAATGTATTCTTTGGGGTGACCATTGTATTTTGTGGTGATTCACCACACTTGGGGAGATGGGGTTGTGGGATAGAATCCTTGCTATTTCTATGGATGAGATTACATATTGAAAGGTTTGGAGGATATGGTCAGGAATTGATGTCTGATCCTCCATCATTTCCATGATGTGTTGAGAGATGTCTTTGGCTGGAACAAGTATGTATTCCCATTCTAATATCAGAGTAGGAATATTTGTATTCTCCAGTCCTCCATATTCTGCTAGTGGATACTGATGGTTCTCCTATTTTGAGGCAGAGGAACTAGTCTTTCCCTAATTCATGGATGGGATACATCATCTTTTTTCCTTGGTTTCAACCATATTTGACTAGTGGGCTTCATGTTTGTGAGAATGAATTTTCATGTACTCATTTGCCGCTATATTTTTCTGACGGGTTTGATATGCATCCATAGGAATTTGAATCTGCATGTATTTTATTACCACCATATTTGACTGATGGGATTCATTTTAGTAAATAGGAATTTGCATATTCTTGTTGATTGACACCATATTTGATTTGTGAGCTTCATATTCATTGGTAGGGTTAGAGGAATTCCCATAATTCACCACCTTGTTTAGATAACGGTCTTGGTATCCTTTAGAATGGATTTTTCTGTGATTATAGCTAGATTCCATCCTATTGTGATGATAGAATTCAAGTACATTGATATATATTTTAATTTACCTATAATTTTATGCCATACCTGTGTGGTGGGTTTGAAGTGAACTAGTGGGAATATATTATTACTCGTGATTTTCCTCCGTATTTTCATGGAGGAAACCAAAAGAGGGAGCAAGAATATAAATATTCTCATAGTACACCATTTTATTTGTACAAATGATATCTTCCTCAGGGATTAGGGTGATTACTTGTTCCTAGTTATATGTTTGTTTCCCTTGGTGGGAAACCCGAGGAACCTATATCTATTTGTCCTCAATAGGAACCCATGGAGAAATATTATCTTTGGAGTGAGGAAACTATTATGTGTTTCATTGGTAGTGATGTCTTCTGGTAGGGGCCTTCGAGCAAAGATCCTATTAAATAGGGATGAAGTCATTGACGATGACCTCATTCACCTCCCTAAGATAAGGGAGGTACTCTTTGTTTCATTCTG
Source organism: Viscum album (assembly GCA_963277665.1). Classification (NCBI taxonomy): domain Eukaryota; kingdom Viridiplantae; phylum Streptophyta; class Magnoliopsida; order Santalales; family Viscaceae; genus Viscum; species Viscum album. The sequence goes on along the minus strand of OY728119.1, from coordinate 286,117,085 downwards.
GGGATAGGTTCCCAAAATGATTAGGTACAGCTAGCAGGGCCACCCTATTCTAGAATTTCAGCCTTTGCTAAAGGGGTGGTTGGTAGGATTTAACTAATTTGAGGTCCTATCTTATAGCCCCCAGTTTTGGGAGAGTACCATTCTGGGGGTATTCCTGAATCAGTGCATTTGAAACCCAGTGTTAAGATGATGGTTGGGTGATTAAGTCCTCTGTTTTGTGGAATACTTAGCCAGTGCAATGGTTGACATGTGCATTTGTGATAACTTTTAGGATTCCATTGGATTGAAGATAACTATGAAGAATACCTGAAATATATGTGATAAGTACAGACAAAAAAAACCCTATCAAAGTAGAATCTCATGACCACATGTGTAATTGAGGATCTCACTTGTCCCTTTTTTGTGTGAAAGAAGATTTGATGGGTTAATACTACCAACTTGGTTAAGGATTCATGTTGGATTCACCATTTTTGTTTCCAAAAAAAGTTTTATTGATGAGGAACCAAATGGTCTGACGGGGACTGGGTAGTATATCATTTTTATCTTGTGAATGAGGTTCCATAGTTAATCCTTTCATGTCGGGTTCACCATTTTTATTTCGAAAGAAAATGTTATTTATTTTTTGTTCGATGGGGAATATAGCTTATTGGTTTGATCGCTGGGGGTTAACTAGTGTGAAATCACTGACATTGATTATAACATCTTTGATGGTCTCCAATAGGTTTGTTCGTAGATCCATAAACACCCAAATACTCTCACATCCATGATTCATGGACCTTCTTTACAAAGGCAGACATTCGTTGGAAGATTTGAAAAACGACACTTAAGAACTCACATTTGTTGAGAGGATGGTAACTCAGGCTCAACTCACCCTTTTGGGTGGAATTATTACCTATCACAAGGCTCTCTTATATATTTAAGCTATGTTCATATGTTTGTGAATTCTTGGTTCATTCCCAAGAATGTGTCCGTGACATACCCATGGGGTAGTAGTCAATCATGATTACACATGGGTTTGGAATCACTTGTATATATCTGAGGTTCTCCATTGATGGAAGGACTTGTATGTATTTGAGGTTCTCTATCAACGTTACCCTTTTACAGACAAATCATTCCTTAAGAAAATTTTAGTTTTAGGATATATGGGATGACACTCTAAATTTTATCATAATCTAGGGGGGATGAGATCTATTTTAATGGCAGGTTTAAACCCATAATGAGGGATTCCTTCATATCCTTGTGAAAGGAATCATAACCCACATAGTTTGGTGTCTTTTTACCAGACACATCACCTTTTAAGGTCGTATGATAAGGACCCAAACATGAAGTTTGACGTCATGTGGAAAGGAAAATCAGGTGAAAGGTTTCCTGGTCAAGGGTGGTGTGAGACTTATACTAAAGTGTTCCAAGATGACCATAAGAGATATAGTCTCTTGGGTGGATATGAACCTACTGGTAATGTATCCCAGAGAACATTAGGATAATTTGGGTGTCAATTTTGGTACTCAGGGAGGCTTCCTACATATCTCAATTAGTTGGGAATCAAAGACCTCATAGTTCAATGTGAGTTGGGACTAACACCCTAGAGGAGGACCATTTCTTTGGGATCATATTGATTTCATGATCACCACCAACCACTAATCCCATGTGATTCATGCTCAATATGAAAAACAAGAGGCAGTGGATCTGAAGATCGCATGTCCCATTTCATCTGCTTATAGATGGTAATAGAGCTCAAGGGGAGAGATAAAGGGCTTTGAGTGTGCCCTTCCACTCTATTATTTTCATATCTTAGATATTCATGTTTAGTGATCTACCTAAATATGTCCTGGTCAAGGGAATATAGAATTTAATGTTCCACCTACTTTAAGAAATGATAGGGGATTACCTCAATGGGAGTGCCCTATTAAATGTATGGTTATGGGGTGAAGGATATTGTTCTCTTTTAAATAGAAATTCAAGTATTATCCCCTTTATACCCACCTGAAATGTGGAAGTTCACGTAAGTACCCCAAGGTCAAAACCCTCATTACCATGGGAATGTAAACTTATAGTCATTCCAAAGGTCCACCAAACTAATGGGATAACCGACATGACTCCACTTACCATGGGTATATAAACTCAAAAGGGCACACTAGTGCACCCAATGGTTTTATCATATGAGTCTGGTGGATTTGGAAAAGGTCTTGACCTAACACCATTAGACTGGTTTGTGGGGGAGCCAACATGGGAGAGGATGACACAACAAAAGGGAATGATCGGGGCCGGAGAGTGGAACTCCATGAGGTACCCCCTCAGTGTAGTAGGATCTTACGTGGAATAAGGCTTCCTCCACATAGCATGTTACTATATAGGAAATGGGTATATCCATGTACCACTATGGTATGTGGACCTGATTTGAGTCTGTGTAGCACTCAGCTGCATGGGTAAGGGTTCCCTCTACATAGCATATGGCCACATGGGATCAAGTTCCTCTCGCATAGTGAATTTCCACTTGGGGGAATTTTCCATCTGTAGAGCATTTTTCTATGCAGGATGCCTGGTTTCAAAAGGGGAATTGGTTATGCACCTCTCAGAGAGTATACCCATGAAGGATCTTTTTTTAGTTCATGGATTAACATTTTTAATTTATCTTCCTCCTTAACGCTATGTGGTGGGGTTTTACCTATGGGGAATTATTGAGTGAGTCTGTTTTTTGCGGAGCTATCGATCTTTCAATATTCCACCCTATGAGCCTTCAATATCTCTTTCAATCATCGGTCCCCTATTAGATACCCTAAAACTCTATTTATAGAGAAGTGGGAAACTAGGTACTGGTGTAGCCAGTTGATTGTAGTGGGGCCTCTATCCCCATTTTATAGAAGCCCACGACCATTACCCAACCTGTGGATGACTTAGTCAGCAGAAGTTGTGGGGTCATAATCTGCGGAGATGAGAACCACCACCTCAGCCCTATGAATGAATTCATTTAATTCATGGGGATCCATTAATTTTTCCTTTCCTACAGAACATTTGATTTCCTAGGGGATGTTTTGTGTGGGGATAATTTCTCCACCCTCATCCCGTAAATGATGTAATATACATTGAAGAGCTGACTCCGCTGTCTACCTTCCGCAAACTATTGAGTTCAATGGTTTTTTCGTGAAGCGTATCTCCATGCGGAGTGGTGATCCATGAAGGGTTTCCCACTTCATGGTCTAGCTTCTTCCTTTTCCAAATCCCCCCCTTTAAATATTTTTACTTCAATTCTTCCTTCAACATATTTTACATCCATTTCCAAATTCGCTACTTTAAATATTTTTACTTCAATTATTCCTTCAACTTATTTTTATTCCTTTTCCAAATTCATTGGATAACTTAAATTTCCTTTTCAAAGTTTTCAGGACCAAACAAATACCAACACTAATAATAGTGGTTCTCTCAGATGAGATCCACAATAATGTGCATTTTTATGTCATGCAAGATACATTAACTATACAGTTTAATGTCATGTGGTGAGGACCCATGGTGTGAATTTTATGATCTTGAATCTAGGACCATGATAAACCTTTCGTCAACTAGTATCTTGTTCATGTGGGTTAACCCTTACCAAAATTACTAAGCTCACATGAGCTATGCTCAGTGTGACAAAAAAGGAGTGGAAAAGGATCCTTTCATAACATAGAGGCAATTTAAATAATAGAGCGAGGGATTTTTTATCATGTGGTGGATGGGCCAAGATATAGAATATGGGAGTCCCTATGTATCTCATTGAAATGAGAATAAATCTGTGCATTGTTTTGGATACCCATGCAGTTTAATGTCGTGCGAAGAGGACATCATCCATGTAGTTTAACTTCATGCAGTGAGGAAGTTTTCCATGCAGTTTAATGTCATATGGAAAAGACATATAGATGTTATTAACTTTAAAGTCTTTATGTTAAGAATTCTTTGTGTAGTTTAATGTCATTAAACTAGGACCATTGATGCTTTATGATAGCTATTCAAAGTATTTCTTGAGAAACTTTGCATTGGCGAGAGGGGGGGAGTGACTCGTTCTCCATCCATTATGGCCAGTGAGTAAGCTATATTATGATAGACCTTATGTATGATATAAGGAACTTCCCATTTGTGTTCTAGATTTGGATGATTCTTTACTGGTATCATTGGGGTTCTGAGCGACAACTCCAGTTATCTTTAAAGGAATGAATAGAGGAGAATCTTTTTACTGAAGGCTCATGATATCTAATTCTAATGGACTTCAAGGTTTTTTAATGTATGAAACCATCTCTCATCGAGATGATCCAACTCATCCAGCCACTTTTTGATTGATCATCATCTAAGAGTTGTCTTCAAATGTCTATTGAAAGTGAGGGAAACTAGAATTCTATGGGAAATACTGTTATAATCCCATACACCAATTAATACATAGTTTTTTGTGTAGTAGTATGTGTGGTGGTACAGTAAGCCCATAAAGAATAGAGAAGCTTATCCTACCAATAATTATTGTCCTTATTCACCATCTTCTAGAGTATATTTGATATATTCATATTGAAGGCCTCAATTTTTTCATTTTTTACTGCATGATAGTGGGATGAGTGATTGGAATCGATGTTATATTCTTGGTGAAATTTATTCAACTTTGTAGAATAGAATTTGGTTCTATTTTCCATTAGTATTGTGTGAGGGAATTTGAATCTGGTGATGATATGGGACCTTATGAAGTTGATGATGTTCTTCATACCAACTTACGTGAGGGTTATTTCCTTAACCCATTTGTAATAGAAGTCGGTAATAGTAAGGATGTACATGAATTGATTAGTTTTGGCTAGGGGATATGGATCTACAACATCCATTCCCCATATAGAAAATGGATAGAAATATCTATATGTATATTGAAATTTTAGGGGTTTATGGATAAACTTTTTATGAACTTGGCATGCATGATATTTCTTGGTGAATTCCACATAGTCCTGTATCATGGTTTACCAGTAGTAACCCAGCCTCCTGATTTAGTGGGGGAGCCTGGTCCCAAATTGATGAGTGCCATAGGATCCCACATGGACTTATTCCATGATGGAAAGAATCTATATTTCTTCTATGCATCTCAGAAGGATTATGTATAATTATCATTTTTAGAGGGATTTCTTCTCATTTGGACCATCCTATAGGGTAAAGTTTTCTGCTTGGCATTAAATCTATTCTCTTTTAGCTAGGTTTTTTAGGAGATCCCCATTCAAGAGATAATTAATTATGGGATACATACAGCTAATGGTGGATACTGGTTCATCATTCCATGGGGAGGTATTTACTCAATTGATTTTTTCCATGTTGTAGATGATGATTGATGAGACCATTCTTCAGTGCATGATGCAGAAGATCTATTTCTACTGGTCAAGGTCAGCCAAGACTGTGGATGAATTATCCAATATTTTAGCATAAACATTCTATGACTGGGGAATATGATGCAATGCGAGATCAAAAGGGAACTCATCCACTAGTACCCTGACATAGCCAGTGGGAAGGTCAAATTTTTCCTTTTTAATGGAAGATTCTCCATTGAGTCACTTTAGCACTAGCTTTAACCCCCCTAGATATTTAGGTAGGCTACTTGCACCAATAGGGATAGTTCCAAGACATTGATGAGGGCTTGGTATTTAGCCTCATTATTTGTGTAGACTTCGAATAGTGAGAAAGAGCAGGGAAAAACTTCTTTATCCAAAGAAACAAATACAACCCCTAAGACAACCTATTTTAGTTTTAGATTTTTGAGTATCTTTTTGGTAAAAATTTGGGTGGTTATATAAAAATAAATCTCCCATGTTTGTGGTGTTGTCATGGGCAGAGAAAAAATCCTCATTTAGAAGTTAATTGTACACTGGTGTGTTGTCTGGAGTGCAGTGCGCTGCCAGGAAATCATCTAGAGTCTGCCCTTTCACTGAATTTTGTGAAAAAAATGAATTTTTTTATTGTCGTATAATGACCGCCCCTCATGAAAAATGCCCAGTCAACATAGGATGAACAATTATGTAATTGAGCAGATCAATACTAGAGTCTAGGTAGACATTTTGGTGCTGCAAGTAATGCCTCATATTTTTCACTATAAATACGAGTGCGAGGTAGTTCTTCTCAACATCCGAGTATCGGGTCTCAATGACTAGCATTGTTTAGATGAGGTAGTAAAGACTATTATCATTCCCCAAATCATTCTTCTATGCAAGGAGATTAGTAAGATATTGTTCAATGGTGGCCACATATAAGATGAGTGGCTTTCCTTCCATCGATGACATCAAGATTGGTGGGTTCCATAGATAATGCATGAGACTCTTAAAGACTTGTTGGAAGTCATCATACCATTGATAGGAGATTCCCTTATTCATTATCTTGGTGAATGTGAGAGATTTTCTGGCCAGGTTGTCTATAAAACACCAAATGTTGGAAAGGTTCCCTTGGAGTCCCCTTAGTTCTTTGACATTTCTGGGGGGTGACATTGCTAGAATAGCACTTGTCTTTTCTAGTTCATCCTCAATTACATAGTGTTATACCATGAATCCAAGGAACTTCCTTGATGTTACCCTGAAAGTGAATTTTAGTGGATTCATCTTTATATTGTGTTGTCATAGCTTATCAAAGACTATTTTAAGATTTGTGAAATGATCACATCGTTGTTGGGATTTTACCACCAGGTCATCGGCATAACATTAAGCTATTAATCCCAAGAAGGGCTTAAAGATGTGATGCATGGTGCATTAGTATATAGTGTTGGTTTTCTTTAATCCAAGGGGAATATCTTGATAGAAAATATCTTATAGGGTGATCTGAAGGTAGTGAATTCCTCATCTTTAGGGGCCATATTTATTTTATTATACCAAGAATACCCATCCATGAAGGAAAGGGCTTGGAAGCTAGTAGTTTCATTGATCAAGAGTTATGTGATCAGAAATGGGAAATATTCCTTTGGAAAATGTCAATTATAGTTTCTAAAATTGATACAAACCCTAATCTTCATATTCTTTTTCTTGAAAGGGACAATATTGGTGAGCTATCTTGAGTATTTCTCTTATCAGAAAAATTTGGTTTTGATCAATTTTTCAACTTATGCCTATACATTGGTAGCATGAGAAGGGTGAATTATCCTAGCTGCCTGCTTGAATCCTCGATGGTCATCAGGTAAACTGAGATGGTGTGTAGCCACATCTAGATTCAGTCCAAGTATTTCCATATAGTTTCAAGCAAAAATATATCAATGTTTCATTAGAAATTTAATATACATCCCTTTCTCCTAGAGAGGTATGGTGCCACTAATAAGTATAGGCCATGGGTCTTCTTATTTTCCTATATTCACCTACCTGATCTCATCAATGGTGGAAGAGACTATTAAGTCAAAAGTAAGACTTTATACTTTTTCATTTCCTTAGTTTTTGAAATTACAAAAACCTTCTTCAAACACAATTTCACTAAATTTTTATTTCTCAAGTGTTTTAGTATTTTTTTGTATAAAAAATTATTTTATATCAAACATATAAATAGTTATAATGTATAAAGAGTATAAAATATCATTATTCAATTAGATACATTGGATTGAAGGAGTGTTTGATTCATCGAGATGAATTTTTTTAGACCAATGGTTAGAATTATTCCCTATCTATCAGGCTGAAAAAAACTCATGACCATCAGACTAACATTGGTATTGATACATTGGACTGACCTTTGTTTAGTTTATCAAATTTAAAAATAATAAGGAAGTCCATCAGCTGTCCAAAGTTTATAATCGAAGTATATGGATTTGTTTTTATCAGATAGAATAAAAAATAGCATTGTAATAGTGATAGAGTAAATGACATTGTACAATTAAATGCTTAGCTATCAAGATCAAGATCTAGATGATTATGAGCTATCAAAGTAAAATTTTTCCAAGGCCGTTGCAACTAACTCTGAAATATGACCATTGGAGGTTTACCTATCATCATCATCATCAAATTTATTTTAGAAAAAGTACAAGGCACACAATGAAGAAAAGAAACCACATGACCAAGAAACAAACCATGCCCCACCCTAGGGAGGCCTAAAATAGCACAGTACAAGGGAATCCCCTCGAATAAAATTGACTCCTTATGGAGTAAGGGAAGTAATGTTAGGGAGATAAGTGACACTGGACCCATGTATTTCCAGAGAAGCCAGGTGGTCTGCAACCTTATTACCCTCCCTCCATGTGTGAGTAATCTGGATGCTCCTATTGATGTGGACCTTACATTGCCTAATGAGGTAAGCATCCAACCAAGGGATTGACCCTCTACTATGTAGGGAGTTATGAAGAATCAGAGAGTCAGTTTCCAATTGTGTTAGAACTAGGTTCTTCTGGTTACAAAGCTTGAGGCCAGTAAGAACTGTATTCAACTCTGCCAGAAGTGTTGTGACACTTCCATAATATGCAGTGAAGGCTAGGAGTAAACTCCCTACAGTGTCCTAAACCACCCCTACTCCACTCATATTATCCAAAACATAGGATCCATCAGTATTTAATTTTAGGCTATTTTTTGGGGGAATCCATCGAACCCATTGTCCCTGCTTCCTGGAAGTAGAAGGTATGGCTAGGGGTAGGATGAAGTAAAGATGACACAACAATGGGTCCTCCCCCCAGTTCCCAATGATATTCAAAATTTCAACTAGAAGGCAGTTTATTCTCAAAATGATGGACCTAACTATGGAGAGGGACCCCTAATATCTGGCCTGGTTCCTCTCTTGCCAAAGGCACCAGCAACCGGTGCTCATAATCACAGAACGTGCTGATCTTTTCAGGCTTGAGTCCGACATCCCCTGAAACCATTTATCCAAGAACTATGCATCACAAAGAATGGAAGAGAAAGCCATGAAGGTTCCAAAGAAGATCCGTATAACTTTGTCCCATTCCCCCTTGAATAAAATGTTGTCCATTCTTTCTTCTTGTTTATCATTACAGTAGTTGCAGCAAGATGCGAGACTAATACCCACTTTCTTAATATTGTCATCAGTAGGTACTGCATGATGCTAGATCCTCTAGATGAGGAAATTATATTTGTATGGAATCCTTTTGCACCAAACAATCTCTCTCCATCTATCCAGTGGATTCGGCGGTGAGTATATCCTACAAAAATCCTTCAACGAGAGGTTCCCTGAGGTAGATAGTGTAAATACACATTGGTCTGGCTCTGCATTAATGGAGATAAAATCATAAAATTCTTGTTGGCTCTTATCCAGCACTGCTCTGATGAAATACTGGTGCAGACTCACCTCTTTGAAGGAGATCGAAGGGGCAGGACAACCTGGATATCTGATCACTGAACCTACCCAGTTATGAAACTAGAAAAGAATATCACCCTCTCCCACAATCCACCAAGCATGCTATTTTTTTATAAAGAGTTTCATGGTATAACCCCTTAAATAAATAGAAAAAGATCTCCTTTCAAAGACTGGGGAAAGGAGGAACACATTACAATGACCAAGTGAAACAGGAAAACCAACCGTGCAAAACAGCCTTACAAGGACCCAAACAACAAAAAAGAGAAAGAAATAAAAAAAGAACCAGCCAAAAATTCTTTGCCCCCCTGTCAGAACCTGCAACTGTGAAAACAGTCAAGGATGATGCGCTGCCCCCCTTGTAAAGAAATGTGTCATGCTGGTAACACACTCAAGGAAAGGAACTCCTCACTCCAACATCAAAATGAAGGAGAGGACTGGATGATAAATTCCAGCACACCTATCTCTCTTATGAGACACCCACCCGACAATGAAAGCGAGGAATCACTGCATTTTCAACCTGATGCAGTACATACCAGACTGAAAACACGTGCAGAAATAGAGTACCCATTAGTCTAATGAGGACTGATAACTAAATGATGGATTTCATCATATCCATCCCTCTTTTGAGGATTCCAAACTGACTCCATCTGCAAGAAACAGTCATGCATGCCAAATGCAAATAGAAAATGGCCAACTCTCACAACATCTTCATCTCCTCCAGTGTTCAGAATCAAAGAAAAATGAAAAGCGTAGCAAAAAACAAAGATTAAAGGAAAAAGTCAATGCCAAGAATTTCAATGCAGCAAGTGAAGTTCAACCCACGACCACCTCCTGATCACTCAAAACCAAAATCCACCACTCAAATATCATCATCATAAAGAACCATGGGAATTAGTACAAAAAAATTCAGCAAAGTGCATCCAATCCCATTGCAGATTGACCCTCCAAATCCAATCACAACTCCTTGTAGTCATTGATATTCAAGAAGCATCATCTGGACGAGGCAATAGGAAAAGGCAATGACAACCATACGTCACCACATGAACGTACGAAACAGCGTCACGAGGGCACATATCTGATGTAAAACCAGAGAGGCAGTGCAAAGAACAAGAAATTCAAGCACCAGCTAAAGAAAAACCCAAGCTGAACCAATGTAGAACATCCTTTGAAACCACATCGAGAAACTGCGGGCAACAACCACAAGAAGAGACCAAATCACAACTCAAGCAGGTAGCAACCAAAATATCCACACATGCATGAAGAAAAATATAACCGCATGCCTCCATTAAAAAAAGGGATCACCACTCAAAATATCCCGAGCCAATTGGGGTCCTTCGCCTTCACGCAAGGGTCATTGAGGACAACCACCGGGAGCTTGGAACCGACAATACAACTCAGTTGCACAGATCTGAAGTAGATCCAAAGATAGATAAGCACTGTATCCACTGAAAAAGTGATCCGCTGCTCACAAGTCCTCGAAGGAGGAAAACATGCGTTGGAACTCACCGGACCCGGAGTTGGAAGGAAGAAGCGAGGCACAACCACGTCGGTCAAAGGTTGATCAGCATTTGAGTTAAGAAAGAGAAAAGAGCAAGAAGATGAATACCAAAACATCAAGAGAGAGGAGCCGATGAAGGGTATCACCAGAGTGTGAAGCCGAGGTTGGATTGATGCCGACACCCGGATTGGGGCACCGTGAAAACTTGGAACCCTAAAAGAGCCGTTCTCCTAGGGAGTGCGGCGGCATTTTTCGGTCATCACCACCTCATCCACATACCAAGAATGCTGTTGAAGAGTCTGAATGAGGGGGAAAATTTTGGACCAAAGGGGAGAACCCTGTATGTTTCTATCACCTGTACTTCCACCATAGTTATGCTCCATAGTTCTCCCTCACAAATTTCGATTCCCAATCACTTCCCATGCCAGTTTCGCATGCATGCATGTTATCGTGGTTCCCAAACTGCGCACATTAATCCCACCAACATGTATAGGCCAGACCATACTATACCAAGAGACCCAATTCCTCTTTCCTTCAGAAAATGCATCCCAAATAAAACCAACCAACACCTTATCAATAACTTTGATCACCCCTTTCGGCACAAGGTTCACAATCAACGTGTGAACTAGGATCACAGATATGACACTGTTCACCCGAGCTATACGCCCCCAAAGGATAATAAGTGACTTTTCTAGTTGATGAACCACCCTGTAATCTTACAGAACACATGGTCGAAGTCTCGAATGCGCATGTGACCAGAAGATATGGGAGTGCTGAGGTAATCTAGTGGGAACTTTCCTCGTATCATGTCCAAACTGCTACACAGGTGACTGACCCGGTTTTTAGGACACTTATTTGAGATATACAGACTATTCTTGGAGTTTTTGACCAGTTTCCCACTTCAGAAGCAGTACTCCTTGAGAATCTGTTTGATTCCATGAACATACCTCTTACCAGAATTTGAGAATATGATTGTGTCATCTACAAACATCCAGTGAGAGATGTAGGGAATGCCCTATTTCCTCTTTTAAGACATGATCCTCTTTCTCAACATTGATTTGTTAATCAGGAAGATAAGAGTATCCTAAATCAAAATGAAAATGCTCAGGGAGATAGGGTCTCCTTAGTGTAAACCACAGATCGCCTTGAAGAAGCCATGGGTTATCCCCATGAAGGTGACAACCATCCACGAAGAGCTAAAACATTTGAAAATAATATCCAGAGCCATGGAAGAAAATCCCATGCTGGTTAGGGCCCTGTTAATGAACCCCCATTCCACCCTATCGTACGCCTTATTCATATCTATCTTCATAGCCATATTAGATCCGTGGTACTTACAGTTGATATCTCTTAGAAGCTCCTATGCCAGGGAAATAGCTCCATGGATGGATCTCCCCCTCACAAATCCATGTTTCTCTATAGATATCCACTGGGGAAGGCGCATGTACAGTCTCATGTTAATGGTTCTTGCAAGGATTTTATAGGGAAAATTGCGCATACTAACATGTCTATAATGGGAGAGAGAGAGGAGGGGTCCTTCACCTTCAGAATGAGTACAAGGGTCATGTCGCTTGAAACCCATGATAGGTATCCCTCATGAAAGAAGTCCTAGATAGCTAACACAATGCCCCCCTTAACCACCTCCCAGGACCCTCTATAGAACGAGCCAGGGATGTAGTCAGGCCCTGGCGCTCTCTCCGCATTAAGGTTCAACATCACCTCATGGATCTCAGCCTCTTCAGGGATCTCTTCTATGAGGCCATTATCCTCTGGTGATACAAAGGTAGGGATTTCCTCCCAAATCTCTGATCTTCTATTGGGGTATCCACTGGGAATCCTTGAATTCAGACCTGTAAGAAGGTCCTTAAAGAAAGTCAGTTCCATTCCACTGACTTCATCCCTGGTGTTCATGTATGACCCATACTCACACATTATATTGGGTTTAGTAGGCCGAAGCTTCTCCTTGATACAAGCATGGAAGTAAGCCATGTTATTATCCCTCTTGTTCAACCATTTTATCATTGAGCTCTCCCAATCCTTTTGCTCCTAGATGAGGATCATTTCCGCCAGCCTATTCTTATTGTCTGCCAGCTCATTGAACATAGTTTCATTCCAAAGGTCCTCTAAGTTTCATTCTATACGCACAATCTTCTAATTGAGGGATTCCTAGGATAGGAAGATGGTGAATCTAATCCATTGGATTGATTGATTTTGGGGATAGGAATATAGAGAATGATCATTATATCGAGGGATTATGGGGATAAAAGATAAATCTATATTGATCATCATATCAAGGGATTTCCTAGTAAGGAAATACATACCTTATAGTAGGAATACAAATTTAGATACTTTAAGTCAGGATTTATAACTTCCTTAACTCTTAAGTTTAAAGAGTAAATTATTTTATAAATATTGTTAGTCATTCTAACCACTATAATATTTTTTATTTTTTATTTATACAAGTTTTACTTTCTACTATGCACGTGTTTAGAAATTTAGTTCTATACTTAATTTTTTGAAAAACTATTTATCGATGTGATACTGAGACTGATAAAGTACCTTGATATAATTAGACGCTTTCGGGTTCTGATTATAACACTCTGATAATCAAATGATAACTAAGTCTAATCATTTTTTACTTAAGAGGAATCATGTTTTGTTTTCATTTAATTTTTAAACTATAATTCACCCTCCCCCTCTTTTAGCTGTTGTAAACTCTTATAATCTAAAAATTGGTATCAAAGTATGTTCAACTGAATACTTGATGAGTTTTTACTTTCCTTATCAACTAAAAGTTTTTTTAAGATTTTTTATAAACTAATTGTTTATAACTTTTTTTTTGATAAAATACAGATTCATTAATATTGAAAATCAGCAGACGTACAGACATGAATCCATGCAGGAAAATGGTCCAGCCAGAACTGGTTGACATCAAAGGGGCCAGATACCGCCAGTTGATGGGTAGCATTGTTTCCTTCCCTTTTGGTAAAGTAGAAGGTACAGAAAGAAAAGCATTGACGGAAGGAGAGGATTTTCCTAATGAGGGATCCAAAGGACTGGAGTCCACCATCGTTGAGGTTGATGGCATTGATAATGGTGAGGCAGTCTGATTCGATGTTGATTCTATCCCATCCACGGTCTTTAGTGAGCATCATTCCGGTGAGGATGGCGGAAGCCTCAGCAACCACAGGTTCCCAAAAAACGTGATGTGACTCATGTTTGGATGTAATGATTTGACCAAGATGGTTCTGGGCTAGCATGCCAAGGGAAACATGTCTATACTTGTTTATAAATTCTTATTACACTAATGTGTATTTTTAAAAAATAGTTTCTATTATCCTTAATATGGAAAAGTTAAATATTGGAACCTTTGAAAATTTGAATATGAGAAAACCACCTATCTTTGATGGTGCTGATTATGAATACTAGAGAGATCAGATGAATAATTTTATTATCAATACTGGTATTGATAACTTTTTTATGTGAACTTGAGATTATAAGATTCATAAGAAAGAAGTTATTACCATTACTCATTAGAAAAAAAAAATAATATCAATAAAATTATAGAGTAAGGAATACTTCTTTTTTATTCCACAATAAGGAATATATATAGCCAAATATCTTCTTAGGAAGCTACTAATAGTATATGAAAAAATTTAGAAATTATTTACTTTGAAACTTCCAGATTTATTGAGACTAGAAGAGTTATGATGAGAGTATACTATCAAACCTTTGATTTATTACCTGGAGAATCAATAGAAAAAATGCATCAAAGATTTATGACTATTGTAACTAGTTTACATTCACTTGGAGAGAAATATCTAAATGATGGAATCTTGGTTAAAAATATTATAGAAACCATGCTTAATTAATTGTAATCCAAAATGGAATCCTTCGATGGCACAACAAAGATTACAAATCTAACACTTGATGAGATTATTAGAACTCTCATGAAATATAAAGGTAGATTGAAAAGAGAGGATAAAAAATGTAAAAGAATAATTGTAGAGTTTCTTTTATAACAACATCAAATGTTTTTATAAAATCCCAGTCTGATGAAAAAATTGTGAAATATATAAATAAGAATAAAGTGATTATTGAATCACATTCTAGTTCTTCAACACATTCTGAAAATGTGTTTGAAAAACTTAATTGAAGGATGAATAAAATAATGGGCAAGAAATAATTTTAGTATAGATACAATAAAATTCATAAGGATAATAATAACAAGAAATAATATTATGAAGTTATATGTTATGAATATAAGAAAACATGACACATTCAACCATATTTTCCTAATATTAAAATAAAGGAAAATAAATAGAGGAATTCAGATAGAAATGCTAAGAAGTATTACAAGTACAAAAGAAAGAAAAGTTTAAAATATTCTAACACTTGGAGTGAAAGTGGTGGATAAATTTTCTCAGATAATTATGCGGACAGTGAAAGTTTCGAATAGAGTAATATTAGTTTATTTTCTAAAATACCAAAAGTGAATAATTGTTTCATGGAAAATGTACAAACTACTAAATCCTTTACAAATATTTATTTAAATATTAACTATATTGATAGTAATAATGAGAAAAATTTTAAATCATATGATGAAGAATATTCGTCATCTGAAGAGGATAATACTTTATCTAGTTATGAAGAAGTATATATGTTTTCTAAACTTTTATAAAATTAAAATTATAAAGTTCGTAAAAAACATGATAATGAACAAGAAAAACTTATAAAGGAAAACTCAAGAATAAATACCCTCACTACTGGGATATCATATATTTCTAAATATATTTATAAATCTAATTTTGAAAAAGAAATTATTTTAAAAGGTCTTGAAAAATTTATTTATGATAAAAATAATTTATAAAATTACTTTTTGAAACTTAATTCAAAAATTTATACTACCAAGGACAAAAACATAGTTGCTAAACTAAAATCTAAAATATCTAGTTTGAGAAACTTCTATCTATGTTTACTCTTAGTAAGGAAAATTTTGATAAGATTCATAAGAAAACTAGACCTCATAATGATATTTTCAGAATGGGTTTTACTGACCAAAAACCCATTTTTAGTAATAATTATTTTTTCCCAAAAGTGGTCCATTTTACACAAAATGTGAAAGTGGTGGACATTGAAAAAAATGTAATTTAAATAGAGTTTAGTATCTAGGTTTTCATAAAGCTTAATTTTCAAAATAAATGAAATTTTCTCAATGTAGTAATGCTGGACAAATGTGGTTCCCAAAAATTTTATTTTCTAATAATATAGGACCAAATAAGGTTTGGGTTCCAAAAAACTAATTTGTTTGTTTTCAGGAAAATAGAGAAAGTTCCAACAATAAAAACATTTGATACATTGATAGTGGTTTCTCTAGAAATATTTCTAGAAATAAATATTTCTTTAAGAATATTATAAAGATTAAAGGTAGAAAGGCCACTTTCAGAGACAATACTCAAGGAGAGACTATTAGTATATGTAATATTGTTATTCTTGTAAAAGTATTAATTTAAAATATTTTATTTGTTATAGGACTTAAGAACAAACTTATAATCATAATTAAATTATGTGATTAAGGTTATGTTGTGAACATCAAGAATGAAAAATGGAATGTACATAGTTAATAAAGATGAATTTATTATTTTTTCTAATCAGCATGAGAATTTTTACACTATAAACTTAGAGGACCCTAAGATACAAGACTTGCCTTGTCTTAGTGAAATGTAAGATCAATATTCATTATGGAATAGAATATTAGGACACTATAACCTTATAACTTTAGCTAAGTTGACTAAGAAATGAATTGTTAAGGATTCACTAGAACATAGGTTTGATTCTTAAAAATTTTGTTATCCTTATCAATTTGGTAAGCAACATAAATCAAGTTTTAAATATATTAATGAAGTCTCAACTTCTGATTCTTTATAATTAGTGAACATGGACTTATTTAGTCCTAAAAAACTAGAAGTATTAGTGGAAAATACCATATATATGTTTTATTTAATGATTACACCAGATACACATGGGTCTATTTTCTATTAAGAAAATCCAAAGCCACTAGTTATTTTAAAACTTTTGCAACTAGAGTTAAAAATGAGAAAAACCTCGCCTTGATAACCATTCATAGTGATCATGGTGGAGAATTTGTAAATTTTGATTTTGAAACTTTTTGTAGTAAAAAAGGTATTATACATAACTTCTCAAAACCTAGAACTCTAAAGAAAAATGGTGTAGTTAAAGGAAGAAATAGAGTTCTTCAAGAGATTACTAGAACCATGTTGAGTGAATACATAGTTTCTAAACATTTTTTTGCTAAAGAAGTTAGTAATGCTTTTTATAATAAAAATTGAGTTTTAATTATACCTTTTATTAACAAAAATCTTTATGAGTTGTGGACAAGAATAAAACTAAGAGTTCCTTACTTCAATGTTTTTTCTGTAAAGTATTCATTCTGAATACTAAAGAAAATTTACATAAATTTACACCAAAGTCTGATGAAGGAATATTTTTAGTTTATTCCACATATATTAAGTCTGATATATTTTTTAATAAAAACATAAGTACTATTGAGGAAATAATACATGTTAAATTTTATGAAACTGATCCTTTTTTTTCAAACAACCCCAACCCACATCTTCAGATTTTATTTATAAACTTGATTTTCTACCTATGTTAATAAGTTATTATCATAAGGAAATAACCCAAGAATATGTATTTTAAGTTTTTACTTAATAATATTTCAAACCTATTGTTGAAGAATAGAATTATGAAAATCCAAGAAATCAGTTGTTTCTTAGTAATCATCCTAGTGATAATATCATTGGTGATATAGATCAAATAGTTAAGACTAGAAGTTCTTTGAGAAATGAAATTGAAAATATAGCATTATTATATCAATTATAACCTAATAATCCTGATGAGGATTGGATAAAAGTAATTCAAGACAAAATCAATGAGTTTGAAAGGAACCAAGTCTATACTTTAGTTGAACGACTAAAATACACTTATGTTATTAGAGTAAAATGGTTATTTTGGAATAAATGCGATGAAAATGGCATAATAGATAGAAATAAATCTATAATTGTTTCTAAGGGTTATAATAAACAAAGAGTAATAGTCTATAAAGAAACCTATTCTCTAGTAGAAATACTTGAAGCTATTCGTATAATCCTAGATTATGTAGAATTCTTAAATTTCATACTATTTCAAATGGATATGAAGTGTGATTTCCTTAATGGATATGTTTAGGAGGAATTTTATGTAGATAAACCACTTGGTTTTGAAAATAAAAAACATCTAGGACATGTTTTGAAACTTAACAAAGAACATTATGTAATTAAACAATCTCCCAGATCTTTGTATGATAGGTTAACAAGATTTGTTTTACATATATTTTTTGTTAAGGGAGATGTAGATACAAATATTTTTATAAAGTAAGTTAATAAAAATATTGTGATTGTACAAATATATTTTTATGAAATTATATTTGGTTCAACTAAAAAATATTTAATAGATTCCTTCGTGGATATTATAAAGTCTGAGTTTGAAATGAGTATGAAGGGTGAGTTAACATACTTCCTTGTCTTTCAAATTTCACAAAATAAGAACAAATATTTATATCTCAAAAGAGTTATATAAAATAATTCTTTAAGAAATTAGGGTATTATAACACTAAAAGTATCATTACTCCTATCAAAACCTCAAATACTTTAGATCTTGACAAATTAAGGGAACCAATTGATCAAAATACTTTTAGAGGCATAATTGTAAGCTTACTTTAGTTAACAACTGCTGGTCCATATTTAATGTTTTTAGTATGCTTATGTGCTAGATATCAATAGAATCCAAAAAATCCCATCCTAAATCTGTTAAACTAAATTTTAATTACCTTAATGGAATTATGGATTTAGGTTTGTTTTATTCATTTGGAAATGATTTTGAACTTAAAAGTTTTTTGATTGCTAATTTTGACGGATATAGAATGGATAGAAAAAGTACATTCAAAACATGTCATTTCTTAGAATAATCTTTAGTTTCTTGGTCATGTAAGAAACAACACTCAATAAAAATTTCTACTACTAAAGCTGAATATGTGGTAGCTGGAAGTTTTTATGATCAAGTGTTATGAATGAAACACACACTCACTGAATATGAAATGATTTTTAATAAAAATAATTTTTTTTGTGACAACAAAAGTTCCATTTACCTAATTAAAAACCCAGTATATCACTCAAATTCTAAACAAATGGAAATAATACACCATTTTATATGGGACCACACACTCAAAGGAGATATCATTTTACAATTCATCATAATGCAAGAACAAATTACTGATATTTTTACAAAACCCCTTAGTTATGATAGATTTGAATACATTAAACAAAATATAGAAATGATACATATCAAGTGATTATTCATATCTACTTATTTTTTTACCAATAACTTTACATTAATTAACTCCTTTTAAAATGGGGAGGACATTTGTTTTTAGTTTTCTAAAAATTTTAGTTTTTATAAAATAATTTTTCTTTATAGAATTTTTTTTGATCTTTCAAAAAGCCAAATCATAATGAACCAAACTGACTCATGTTTTTTATAAAACTTTCCAGAGTCTCAATTTGTTATAAAAATTTCGGAGTCAAACTTTTAAGAGTCAAAATTATTAATAAACGTTTATGAAAAAGTAAAACTTTTTGAACTCAAATTTTTTTATAAAAAATTTGAAACAAAACTTATATTATAAACTATATTATAATTGGTTTCATTTAAAAATCCAAGAAGAATAGGTTACTCATACTAATGAAACTTCCCTACATTATAAGGCACTCTTCAATTATTTTTGTTTTTTTATTTATCCATTTATTTAGTTTATTAATGTTGTTGTATATTTTCTTTTATTTTTACAAAATTTTGTTATCAAACATATAAGTTTTATAATTGGAATGAAACTCACTCTAATAAAATTTTTCTTAAAAGAAACATTAAGAGTTCAAATTAATATATAAAAACATTCTTTGAATAAATCTCAATCGTCAAATTAAAAAGAGTTTCAATATGAGCCATTTAAAATTTTATATAATTTGAAATGAAGCTTCTCATGCTTATATATAAAGGTGGGTCAACCTATATACCAGATCATATTTTAGAGATTACTGCACCAACTCTCACCACTCCTTTTAGTTCACACTTTGATCTTTTTTCATATGTCCGATCATCGGTCCTAGACTGAATACGATGGCCACAATAGAAGATTTTTCATAGAGAGAAGTATTAATAGAAAAAATCATTGAGATAAAATGGTATAAAAAGTGATGTGGCCTTATTTTTACTCAGTTTGCCACATCTTTTTATTACATTTTATACAATTTATTTAACTATTTTAACACTTTTTAATAAATAAATGCACTCTTGTATTTTTATAAATAAATTTGTCAATTATTCACTTTTTATAACATTTTATTTAATTTCTGAACAATAAATAGTTAATTTATACCTTCTTTATTTTTAATGTAATTAGTTTTCAATTTGTTTATTTAATCTTTATTTGTTTATTTTATTTAATTTGTCATTGTTAATAATTATTGTCTTTGATAATTAATTTACTTTTAAATTTTTATGTTTATATAATTTAGTCGCGGCTTGCCAGACTACCGGTAGCTAAGCTACCGATAGCAGGGGTCCTTTTTCTCTACCGGTAGTCAGGTTACCGGTGCTGTTTATCGGTGACCATTGTCACCGATACTCTTTCCTACCGGTATCTATTTTTCATATCTTATCGGTAGACTTTGATTTCTACCAGTGAGCCCTTCAATTTTATTAACAACGATGTTCTATTTAAACAATTATTTAATTAACATAATTCTAATTAATTAATTTAGACTTTATTTTATATTATTCTTTCAATTAAGTTATGTTAAAATAGGTTAATTTTATTATTTTATGTGTTTAATCACCTGCTAGTCATTTAAGTAAATAATATGTTTTTTTAAAATTAATTAAATTGGTTCTCCCTTAATTTTATTAGTTCAATTAGTTAATTAATTAATTAATTAAGAGATTTTAAACATTAACTTTATTATTTTATGTATGCAGATTGATTTTTTTATTTCATTTTATTTTGTTTTAGTCTATCGGTAAGGTAGACGAGCACTTGCGATCACCGAGGCTTTTTATTTCTATTTGTTGATATCCTTTAATTAATTTATATAGTTAATTTAATTTAAGTCTTTTATTAGTTTAGTTTAAAATTTTATTTTGTGTACAATTTTAGTGTTGCTAATTAATTATTTTAATGTGTTTAAGGTTGAATAATAATTCTGTTATGAATTAATGGTATTTATCATTACATTAATTAATTATTTCAAGTCTTTTCATTTAATTTATTTTAGTTTTAATTCTATTTTATTTCAGAAAACTATTATTTTATGTACTTATGGTGGACTTTTATTTATTTATTTATTTTTTTCTCTATCGGTAGCTTCAGCTACCGATGCGTTTTATTATCCTCACCGATATATATTTTTTTTCTTCTATCGGCAGCTTTAGCTACCGATACCCCTCATACACCTCCAGCTACCGATACCCTCTATCGGTAGATCTTTTTCTACCCCTGTTCTCACTGTTACCTCCCTTTTTCTCCTTTTATAGGTAGCTGTCCTCACCGATATTTGTTTTTTTTCATCTATCGGTAGCTACGCCACTGACACTGTTTGTTTTTCTTTTTTTTTTTCTATCGGTAGCTGAAGCTACCGATACTCCTCACCGACACATCCACACGAACTCAAATCCATAGCAGCGACTGTTTGAAGACAAACTTACCCATCACTGCTATTTGAAGGAGGAGGTCTGCCGATACTATGGAGATCCGCTGCACCATGTTCAGCCGCGGATGAAGAGACAAAGGGACGACGTGCTGCGCTGGGTCTCAATTGAAGCTGTTGTCCGCCACTGCCACCGGTGCTGGTGGAGGTGCTGCTGTGAGCTTAAGATTAGGAGGGATGCCGCTGAAGCAGTGGGAGCCGCTGCACCTGCTGACCGCTGCTAGCTGCTGGAAGCCGTCACACCTCATGATCCGTCGCTAGAGTCGAGAGTGACGGAGCCAATTCCGAGTAGGAATCCGCCTCTAGAGGTGCGCTGCGCTGCTGCTGGAAGATGCTGCTGAAGCGGAGCTAGAGACGAGGAGCCGTTGGACATGCTGATTAGAGGGGGAGTCGCGCATCATTGGGTTGCCGAAGGAGGGTCGATCCACTTGCGCAGTTGCTGGAGAAGAGGAGGGGCCGAGAACTGCTTGCTTCCTGGAGAAGGAGTTTTCCTGTTTGCCGCACCAGAGCCGCTGCTTTGCGCCGGGATCAAACAAAGAAGAACCAGAAACCCCCCCCCTTCCTGTTGTGCGTCGAATTGAGGGGGGAGGAAGAATAAGATAAAAATAATAATATATAGTTTATAATAAAAAAATAATAATAAAATTAAAGTAAAAAGTAGGAAGAAAAAAATAATGAAAGGTAAAGTTAAAGTTAAATTAACTTTACATAAAAGTTTCTTTAATTAAGTCAAGTAAATTTTAAATAATTTATTAAAGTTATGAATTTAAAACTTTTATAATTTTATTAAATGGGTAAATTGAAAATTAAAATACAAAACTAACTTAATAAAAAATGTTAATAATAAATTAATTTATTATAGTACGATTTATATAATTAATATACTATAAATTATACTTAATAAATTTTAAATACTTAAAACTTAAGTAGTAAATTTAATTACCAATTTAAAATTAACTAATTAATTTATTAATCCAACAATTTATTCCTTTTAATAGTAATAACTAAATTATCAATATAATCTAAAATATAATTTTAATGATTTATTTACTTTTAATAACTTAGTAATCTTATTTATAAGCTTAGTTAAATTAATAACTTTTTAATAAATTATGTTTTACCATAGTATTATTTAATGGATAATTTTATAAATAATTTAATAGAAAATAATAATTAATAATTAACTTATGACTAACTTTCAAAGAGTAATATAACACTCGACTTTAAAAATAACCACGTTTTCTTTCTTTGCGTCCTTATTTATTTACCTTTCTTTTTTATTTATTTGTGCAGGTTCATACCAAAGTTGTAGACATGTCCAGGTACTTACAACTAACTTTACCAAAGTTAGTTACGTGAGAAAAGATTGCGCGACGTGCCGGTCGCGAAAAAACGCATATTTTGCGGTGCGTGGGTAAAGAACTTTTGAAGTCGGTGGAAGATGTGGCGGTGACATGCAGTAGATGACAGTAGGGTAGTTAAAGTAGAGCAGCAGCAGAATTTTGAGGGAGACTCTCATTCGAAATTCCACGACAACACCAATTCAAGAGCGGAGACTCCCGGGAGCAGCACTGGAAACGAGCAGGAGACCAAGGAGCCCGAGTTCAGAGCAGTACTTGGGGAGTACATCTTCCCTCTGTCCTTATTTTTTGTACTCTGTTCTTGGTTTTTTTACACTTCTTGAATCAATATGATCATAGATTTAACTTTCTAAACTCGGGAGTTTTAAAACCTTCTGGTTATGATTTTTAAATCTTCATATGCTTATCTTTTTACGAAATTAGAATCAGTTGGTGAGATTGTTTCTGTTTCTAATCTTTGATCGTTCACACTTCAATATTTTCAATTTCATTATTCAAATTCAACTGGAGAGGTTGTTTTTGAATGCTTTTTTTCAGAACTTTAATGTCATTAACTTTGGAGATTTATGGTGAGTTTATTTCCAAAAGTTACCTTTTAAAACTACTTTGCAGTTTGGTTGAGTTTTGGTGTGGCGAACTCCAAGACTTAGTCATCTGCCTGTCGATTTTCCTGGTGAGGGAAATTCTTCAGATTTTCTTGAAGTGTGATTCGATTGTGAGCTATGGAGAGAACATCCATTCGAACGAATAGTTTATAATTCCTTTGAGTATTTAGATGATCTCGCTTCTTTTTCTTGCTGCTTTATACTAGTATACTGTATTACTCTTAGTTTAACAGTACTTAGTATAACTTTAGTTTATTTGTTAGAAAATCTAGTTTCCTCATCCTGTTTCTATATAATCAGTAAAATAAAAAAAATTATAAAAAGTAAAAAGATGCATCCCTCACTACTGACAACAGTGAGGTTTTAGTTTTAAAACCTTAGAATTTTCGTCTGCCTCTCTGTGGTTCGACCCTGCACCACTGTGCTAGTGTAGGAGTAATAAATGTAATTTTGAGGGCCATGACGACCTCTGGACACACCAAAAAGTATGATTCAATTCCTAAAAAGGTTATTATTTTTCAAATATGGGAGAATTTTTTCATAGAAAAACCAGATAAGTAGTTTGAATTACATTTCTCTAAAATTGTCAGATAATTTTATACTTCATCTGAGTTTCTACAAGAAGATGATATGGGTGAATGTTTTTTAATTTATTTGCTTAAAAGTACAATATTTATTATTAACAAACAATAGATCTTGTTGAAGCACTATATTAGGGTGAAGCATATCTTCTATCTCACAAGTTACCTGATAATCTTGGAAGTTTTGTTAAGTCAAAAGCTAAGGAATCTTTATTTATTTATTATGAGAAATATAGAAAGGTTTCACACCTCTCATCATATGAAAGAATCATTACGTTATGGATGAAAGGTTTTCTTATACAAATAATGGGAGATAGACATACCCTAAAAGTATCAGGAATGTTTTATTTTGGATTATTTGGTGAACATGAGGTAGATTAATGTTGTTAAGTTTGTTTTCATTATGGTGGAATATTTTAAGAATGCCTTGATAAAGTAAAAGATATTGATGTTTCCTTCCTTTATTATCAAGTTGTTATTAAATTGGATAAAAGTTTCTAAAACCAATAATCAGACTTATCCCACAAGGGAAAATATTTCCATAATCAGTAAAGAAACCATAACAAGGATGAAATTAGTTTTTGATAAAAAAATTGATGAAGATTATTGATAGATTAGAAAGGATAGTGTTTGATGTAGGTCCTATAAAATAAAATGAATTCCTTAAAGAGAAATAAGTAGATAAAGGAAAAAATAAATTTTGAATCATCTCCACTAAAAAATAAAAATAAAGAAAAGAAAATGATGGATGATGAATTTAAGAAATTAATGGATTATATGTTCAATAAGAAACCTAGGGGTCCAAATTTTGATCTTGATAAGGATGTGGCCTTAGCCTTGATGATTTATACTGAAGATAAAATTAAGAAAAAGTAAATATTTCAAGAGGAAATAATGGTAGAAATGTTGATTAAGGATGTGGAAAAGGATTTTGAGAATCCGGTGTTATCAATTTCTCTATTATCAATCATTCTTTTAGTTCTTCTATCTGAAAAAATTTCTGATTCCAATTAGACACATCCTAATACCAGAATAGAATTAGTTAAAACATTAGTTGTACCTTCAATAATTCCTTCAGTTTCTCACAAGTGTAAAGGAAAATAATTTTCTCAAGAATCAGTCTCAGTCGTAGTTCAAAAAGAAGTTTTCTAGAAGGAAAAACAATCACAACCTAAAAGTATTGGTATAGGTATTATTATAACTATGTAAAATTTATATAATGAACTTGTAGAAGAATAATAATAAAAATAATAGGAGGAAGAATAATAGGTAGAAAGTGACGAAGAAGAAATAGAGTCTAAGAAAGAGACAAAAGAAAAGAAGAGTTCATCAGAGTCTTTTACTTCATCAACTCTATTACCTTCTTAATATAATAAGGATATGGTGTGGGAAAATTCATAGGAAGAAAAATTATATTCTAAAGTGGAATAAAAGTCATCAACAAAATAAGAGGAAAAATATCAACATTCCCACATGAAAATATCTGATAAGTTTGAATTAGATAAAGAGGTGGATATTGTAAAAGTATCAGAAGAAGGAAACGTTTTTGCGAAATATGGAGACAATGTTGAAAAGAAAGAAAAATATATATTAGACAAAGTCATCCAAATAAACCTCAAGAAATATCATGATCATTGAACTTTACAGGAATAATAGCTCAAAAAGGTTTTAATTATATTTTACAAACCTTGAAAAGGTTAAGTGATTTAATTTTATATCTTCCTAACATTGAGGTAAGGTGTAAACGGATTTAGAATAGCCTAAATGAGAATTCGTAATCAATTAAAGTTTTGACATAATCATTTTTTCACATTGAGTCATACTTTAAATATTTTAAACAAAATACCAATGTTTAAAATAGGTCATACAATCGGTTGGTTAAGTGGTCAAACCATGTTCACAATGATCTTAGGGATCATGAGTATCAATTTTTAGAATTAATGAAACTTTTCCTTGACTTGTAAGAGTCTTATGACAAGCTATAAATAAATTTCTTGGACATGTTATGTTTGTAGAAGATTTTTGAGACACGAGTGATGAATGTAATAAAGAAGGAAAAGTTTTGAAAGAAAAGGTTCACAACTTGGAGTTAGAGAATAGTAGACTCCGAACATGTAAAGATGAATTGTTCCTTATGAAGGAAGATAATAATAAGATTACTTAGGAGGTTAAAATACTAAAGACAGAAGTTTGGAAGCAGGCAGTGTTGGAAGACAAGATTGTGAAGTTGGAGGTATCGACTGCAGAAGCTCATAAGGATCATAATGATGTCAAAAATATGAAGGAAATCGTGAAAAACCATTAAAGAAAAAATGTCCTATTTTATTTAAACTCTTATTATAGTATTTTTGAAACATTATAAACGAATTTTGAATGTGAATTATCTTTTTATCCAAATACTATATGCCATAATGTTTTCCAATCATATTTGGACGATTAGTTAATTTATATATAACAGTTTTGCGTGTTACTCTTTTATTAAAATTTCAAGAATTTATAAGTTTCTTCTCTATTATTTTTTTAAACAAAAAAGGAGTAGATGTAACGCCCTAACCCTAGTTACCCGGAGTCAGTGCATTATTACATAACATTGGCATGATCACAAAATATCAAGTCTCGAAAGACCGATTATTTTAGTAGCCTTGGAAACACTAGATATATTCATAAGTCTTACATTACATCATAAAGTGAAAAAACTACAACACATATTGTCTTCATAGAACACACTCATATCCCCTCATACTATCCTTGTAGGTCATTCATAAAATACTTCTTCACATCTTGGAAAAAATAAAACATTTAAAGGGGTGAGATCAGATGCTCAGTAAGGATAACAATATAGAGGAAAATTTCATAAATAATATAAACATTTAAGGCCATGTATAACTAAAACAAAAGCCTTTTAAACTTGAACTTTAGTATAATAGGGCAAAGATAAAATGGAATAATTCCATTTACTTATTCACATGGATAGTCTACTAGTCGAATAATCACATGAAATATCAATAACCACTTTCATAATGATGGAATGCATAATGCTAGACTATCATATCCACATAGTCAAGGCCTTGTGCCAAGACTACAAATAATATTTTTTCAAGGCCTTGTGCCAAGACACTACTTTGTCTCATGAGACCTACCTATGCATCGAGGAACTATAGCAGGCTCCACCCATCATTTATTAAGTCCAATGCATTCCTCATATGAACATGTTTAAACATAACATAAACATTCGTATTAAAAATAGAATATGAAATGTCAATAATTTCTCCATTAACCATGAATGGTATAAAAATAACACATCCACAGTCAAAGATATCACAAAACCTTCAATACAATATGGAAGTTTTTTATTATAATAAATCAACTTCAAATAAGCTTAAAATCCATCCAAAGATGTTGACATAGATGAAATCAAAACTATTTGAGAGAAATATCTCTGTTTTTAAATCATTTAAAAGTCACATAATTATAAAAGAAAACATTTACTTTGAAAATATTCTTATAAGCTTGTAAGGGAAGCTTCAACGATTTTATAATGGCGAAAAATAGCTGCACCCACCGTATAAGTTAAAAAAGACATTCTTACCTTAATTTTGTCGAAACGTTTAAAAAGGACCTTGTTTAGAAAACGACGGAAAGATTCCTTTATAAACTTCTTATAAAAAGTAAAACAAGGGTATAAATGACTTTAAACCATATTTTGTAAAATAGTATGAATGTTTTGAAATACATTTTTAAGAAACATGGATGTGGATGATAAAGAGGTCCCAGTGGATAATTACATATAAACAACCTCAGATAATGAAGAGATTGTGAAATAAACCCTTACCTTGTACTTTTAATTGGTTGAGGGTAGGTTAAAATCCTATATAATTGTAAAATAATTGTTATTAAATTATAAAAGAATCATATATATTAATATGATATCATATATTATCTTTTAACATTGATTTGTTAATAATATCTTAGTATTATCATCGTTTCAGGTGTTAACTTTCTCATTTTATTTTATATGTTTTGTTACATAAGTCGTGTTTTTATGGATAGGTTATATCTTATTCATATACAGAATGATATAAAGTCCTTAAACATTACTTTTAATCATCAAATGAGAATTAGTCTTGAATGGATACGATGGGGAATGAATCTCATCGCGTTCGTGGAGACGGTAGTCCGTACGTACGCACGAGCGACAATATCATTATTTTGATATTAAAATAATATATAATTGGATGGTATATCATATATACAGAATCATTATCATGTTATATTTATTATTTAAATCAATTAAACATCATTATCATACCCATCCAAATCATAATGTTTTGAATAACAATTACACCACGACGTGGAGACAGTAAGCCGTACATATGCACATATGATGACATGTCATTCAAAGGATGGATAGAATACTGAATATGGTTGTACCATATTTATAATAACATCACAGTATATAGAATATACTAGAGTTATTATTTTAGAAATGAAATAACAAAGAAAGAAGAAGTTGAAGAAGAAAGGAACTTGAAAGGGGGTGGTGAAATAATTACCTCTTCTTCGGGTTCTTCCTTTTGATTTGATCAAAAAGGCTCCTTAGGTTGGCTTTATGATCAAACTAAGGCCTCTAGAATGAAGGGAGGAAAGTTGAGAGGGTATTTGGGCAGAGTTTGGATGATCAAAGGGCTTTAGAGGTGTGGGTAAGGGGGTAGAGGTGGGGGCCTTTTATAAGAGGGAGGATGGGCCCTCTTGGAAAGTCATGAAATGTTACTTTATTATGAAATGATTTTAGGATTTTAAAGGTCCCACAATTATATATTTCTAGGATAAGGTGATAAGGGTTCTAAATACACCCATACAATATGCTTTAGACAAGTTTAAGTCTTATATTTTACCTTATCATTTCATTTTATTTAAATCGTTCATTAATGAGGTAATCACTGCATCATCATGGTGTCATAAATAAATTTATTTATGTAATGTCTAAAAATTAAAAAAAATACCATGATGTAGAAAATCTTTTTATCTTTCCAATGACTATTTATAGTCTAAGAGAAAATTTATGTAGACAAAATTAAAATTTATTTTACTTAGGTGTTAGATACCTTTGTTATATTTTCCTTTCTTTAAAAAAATAAAATGATAAAATGTCACTATCACACAAAAGTGATTCCATGGGGTCCCTAAGTTGGAACAAGGAATCCCATGGTTGTCCATGACACAACCAATAGCAATAGGACACATTTTTGGGTTATTTTATATTATTATGATATTATTTCATTACCCTTAACTACCCGATTACTAATTAATCATGATAATTAAAGATAATTGTCGTCGTTACTATTCATAATGTCCAAAAACAAAAGAGTATTAATTAAATATTTTGGAACTTATTATTCCAAATATGGAATCCATTTTACAAAATTCTAAAAACAAAAATTGCAGTAATTAATTTAAAAATTATTCCCGCTGTCAAAACCAAAAAGCGTGTTTTTAATAAATAATAAATATCAAAAGATTGACACTTGTTTATGTCCGATTTAAATGTGAAATTATGTCCAATGACCAAAATTGTATTAAATGGTAAAAATATATTATAAATATAATTTAAAACCACTAAAATTCATAATTTATCAGTATTAATTATTTTGATTAAAAAAGTTGTTTTTAATTAAAATTTAGTAATTTTCACTATTCATCAAAATATAAAAGTTATCCGAAAAGTACAAAAATTTCACCCTAAGATAATTTTGATATTCCGAAACCAAAAATGAAGTCAATTTTGAAAGGTAAAATTTCTAAAATTTCAAAAAGTGGGTATTACTATTCATAACGGCTACTTTGATTGGTCGCAGTGTGTTAGAATCTCGAAGTTGCGTACAATGCAAGCTATTGCATTATTCAAAGGGAAACGTACCATGGAAGCTTGGGGTGTTACATTCTACCCTCCTTCAAATAATTTAGTCCTCAAAATTTCTAGAAAATTACTGTATAAAAAGACTCGGGTGATTCTTCATCATAAGTTCCTCGGGTTCCCACGTTGCCTCTTCCATCTTATGGTTCCTCCATAGAACTTTTACCAGACGAGTTGTCCGGTTTCTCAGCACTTGTTCTCTTGTGTCAAGAATCCTGACAGGATCTTTGCAATAAGACAGATCGGGTTCCAGTTCTAATTCCTCATAGGTGAGTACATGCGTTGGGTTATGCATTTATTTTCTCAACAGTGATACGTGGAACACATCGTGAACTTTGGAGAGACTTGGCGGCATTTCCAAATGGTAAGCTACAACCCCAATTCGTTCTAGAATTTTGAATGGTCCGATGTACCTGGGACTCAATTTTCCCTTCTTACCGAAACGTATAACACCCTTCCATGGAGATACCTTCAAGAAAACATGATCTCCTGCCTGAAATTCCAAATCCTTCCTTCGGTTATCAGCATAGCTCTTCTACCTACTTTGAGCTTATTTGATGTGGGTTTGGATTACCTTCACCTTTTCCATCGTTTCCTCCACCAGTTCTGGGCCTATGAGTTTTTTTCACCAACATCATCCCAACAGGTTGATGTGGGACATCTCTTTCCGTATAATGATTCATATGGTGCCATCCGAATACTTGAATAGAAGCTATTATTATAGGAAAATTCTACCAGAGGTAAATATTGATCCCACATACCCTGAAAGTCAAGTGAGCATGATCTCAACATGTCTTCTAAGGTTTGAATAGTCCGTTCTGATTGTCTATCTGTTTGAGGGTGGTAAGAAGTGCTCAAACGAAGTTCAGTATCCAGGGATTTCTGAAGACTTTTCCAAAATCTTGATGTAAAATGGGGATCACGATCCGAAATAATTGATAGGGGTACTCTATGAAGTCTCAAAACTTCATTAATATATAGTCTTTCTAGAATTTCGAGTTGTAAATCTTCCCTTATAGAAAAAAAATGTGCTGAATTGGTAAGACGATCAACAATGACCCATATTGCATCGTTCCTTCTAGGAGTATTTGGTAGTCCCATGACAAAGTCCATCGTGATATTATCCCATTTCCACTCAGGTATGGGAAGAGGTTGCATGACTTCTCCAGGCTGTTGCCTTCCAGCTTTCACTTGTTGACAAACAATACATCTTGACACAAAATCAGAAATCTCCCTCTTCATGTTGTCCCACCAAAAATGTTCCTTTAAATCTCTATACATCTTAGTGCTACCAGGGTGTATAGAGAAATTGGAACTATGAGCATCATCCAATAATTCCCTTTTTAGACCAGCTATATCGGGAACACAAAGTCTCTTCCCAAATTTCAAAATTCCATCTTCATACACAAAGTCAATCAATCCCCCATCATTCACAGCTTTAATCTTCTTTTGAAACCCCTCATCATCAGCTTGAGAAATTTTTATCCTTTCTAATAAAGATGGTTTGACAACCATTTGAAAAATTATTGATGATCCACCTTCCATGGTTATTCCCATATCCATCTTTACTAGATCCATGAGAATAGGGTCCCTTTCAATTCTCATATTGTTCAAAACTCCATGATATTTTCTACTCAAAGCATCTGCTACGTTATTTTCCTTCCCCGAGTGGTAGTGTATCGTGGAATCATAATCATTGAGTAATTCAAGCCATCTCCTTTTCCTCATGTTGAGTTCTTTTGTGAGAAAATATACTTCAAACTCTTGTGATCAGTATAAATCTCACATTTTTCACCATAGAGGTAGTGTCTCCATATCTTCAAAGCAAAGATCACAGCTGTTAACTCGAGATCATGAGTAGGATAGTTTTTGATCATGAATTTTCAACTGTCATGATGCATATTCAATAACCCTATCATTCTATATAAGGACACAACCAAGTCCTTTTTTCGATGCATCACTATAAATAACGAACCCATCATTCCCCGATGGTAGAGTCAATATAGGAGCATTGACTAATCTTCTCTTCAGTTCTTCGAAACATTCTTCACACTCTTTTGTCCAAACAAATTTAACCCCTTTACGTGTGAGCTTTGTTAACGGGTTAGCCAACCGGGCAAAATTCTGGACGAAACGTCGATAATAACCTGCTAAACTAATAAAACTGCGTACCTCCATTATACTCGTCAGTGCTGGAAATTCTTGGATTGATCTTGTCTTAGAAGGATCAACACAAATTCCATCCTTAGAGACAATATGGCCAAGAAAAGAAATATTCTGAATCCAGAATTCACACTTGCTAAACTTCCCATATGATTCATGTCTTCTCAGAGTCTTCAATATAATGCGCAAGTGATTTCATGATCTTTGTATCTTTTAGAGTATACCAAGATATCATCAATAAAGACCACTACAAAGTCATCAATGTATTCAATGAAAAATCTGTTCATTAGAACCATGAAAATAGAGGGTGCATTAGTCAGCCCAAAAGGAATTACTGTAAACTTGTAATGCCCGTACCTGGTTCAAAATGCTGTCTTTAGAAATGTCTTCCTTCTTCACACACAAATGATGGTATCCAGATCTAAGTTCAATATTTGAAAATTATTGAGCTCCATGCAGTTTGGTCAAATAAATAATCAATGCGAGGCAGGGGATACTTGTTCTTTATTGTTATAACATTGATCTCCCTATTGTCAATGCACAACCTCATAGATCCATCTTTCTTATTAACAAAATGGACAGGGGCTCCCATGGAGAAATACTAGGGAGAATAAATCCCTTATTACTCATTACTCTAGTTGTTTCTTTAGTTCAACTAATTCCATAGTGTCCATTCTATAAGGGGTCTTCGATATGGGCCTTGAACCAGGAAATAAATCAAGGAAAACCCAATTTCTCATTTTGGAGGATGTACAGGTAAATCTTCCAGAAACACATCTACATATTATTTCATAATAAGTACATACTCTATTTGGACATTCCTTTCCTCACCCACATTTATTTCATTCTCTTCATCCCCGATAATATAATTTAGTTGAGCTACTGGGGTGGGATCTAGATAAGAATCAAGTGGCGACTATTCTGCTCTATAAGATAAGGTGTTCCTTATCACCATCATCATCAAAAATCATAACCTCCTTCTTCTACAATAAATCTTATCATCATGGTTCGAAATCCAATCCTTACCAAGGATTATATCAAAATCAATCATAGGTATGACGATGAGATTAGTAGATAAAGAACATTTATATGATCTAATGGGAACTGATTCACAGAACTTTGTAGAAATGATACTTCCCTTAAAAGTTTTGACTGACAACTCCCTTGTTAAATCAAATTGGAAATATCTAATTCTCTCAGAAAACTGGGAAGATATGAAACAATGCAATGATCCAAAATCGAATAATGCATTTTCTAAACTTGAGGAAACCATTAATTACCTGCCACCATGTCTTTCAGAGGTTCTACCTCAGTAGTAGTGATAACATAGCTTGTCCTTGATCCCTTGGCCTTTTCTGAGGTAAGTTTTCCCTGACGCTTAAAACATTCATTTCATATTTCCCATCTCCCTGCAATTGTAAGCATTGAACATCGATAGCTTCTTTCTTCCCCTTGCAATCATGAGCTTGGTGGCCTTTTTCACCACACTTTTAACAGACTCCCATTCTTTTTAAGCAAGTACTGGGGTGTTTCTTCCCACATTTACTACAGGATGGATATTCAACTTTTCCCTTCTTCCCCTTATTTCCATTTCCAGAGTGATCAGAAGATCTCTTCTTCTATTTCTTTGCTTTAAAGTCGTAAGACTTAGAGAATTCCTTTTCCGTATTAATAGCGCATGAGACAATATCTTCGTATGACGAGAAGGATTGTGATACCAATGCTCGATGGAGAAATGGTTTTAACCCATCAAAGAAATGATCAATATTAATTCTTGGGTTACGTATATAATCTGAATCATAACTTTCTAACCTTGTAAAGTTAGACTCATACTTTGCGACATTCTCATCCTCCTTTTGCCTCATACTCAAAAATTTCCTTTCCACATCTGCTTGATGGTCACGAGGAAAGTATTTTTCTAAGAAAATCTCTTTGAACTCTCTCCATTCCATATTTGATACTTTATCATCTTTCTTTGTGTTTTGAATCAATGACCACCATTGATCAGCATCTCCAGTGAGGCGGTAAACTTCCATGACAATGTTTTCCCTTTCACTACTCCCCAAGGCATGGAATATTTTATCTAAGCAATTTATCCATTGCTCAGCTACTAAGGGATTCATACTCCCATTGAATGTTGGTGGTTGTTTCCTCATGAAGCGATCTAACATTGATCCTCCACGCTGCGGATCAGGGTGCTCCATATGGGTAAGGCTATTATTCATAACCTGAGTGAGTTGTCCCAGTATAGTGATTAGCTAATCAGCACATGTTGCATCATCGGCTCCACTATAATTATCTTGAGCAGGAGGGAAATACCTACATGGAGTGTGTGAATTGATATAATTTTCATTTCTTCCACTAGGTTCAATTTCTAAACAATGGCATAAACTAGATCAGTTTATGAATCAAAATACATAATTCCATACTTGTAAAACACTTTACATAAATTGAACTATTTATGGATATAATCCATAATCATAAAAACAATTTTTTCTTTGAGGAAGTATATACTCATAAACCCTTTATAATTATTTGTAAAGAAAATGAGAATTATCCTAAGCATATCCCCTGAGAGTTTCGTAACCAAGAGTGCAGCAAGGCCCGTTGTCGTGCACCAGTTCCCGTTCGAGTCTAGCTCAAAGCGGTGTTTTCATGTTTTACCCCTAGGTACATCAGTGCCAGAGCCACCTCTTCCTGCTCGTATCCAGACCGGGATGTATTGCTCAGAAAACTCACAAAATATCTACAATACCAAGATTCTAGGAAGTTCTTATATATTAATCCTCAAAGTCTATTTTAGGGCTATGTGCTCTAATCAGAGTTTATCTAAATCTAGCTTCCAAGGTTAGTACTAAAATTCCTCTAATACCAACTGTAACACCCTGACCCCAGTTACCCAAAGTTGGTGCATTATTACATAACATTGGCATGATCACAAAAGATGAATCCTCAAAAGACTTATTAGTTTAGTAGCCTTGGAAACACTAGATATATTCATAAGTCTTACATTACATCATCAAGTGAAAAAACTACAACACATATTGTTTTCATAGACCACACTCATATCCCCTCATACTATCCCTATAGGTCATTCATAAAATACTTCTTCACATCCTTGGAAAAATAAAACATTGAAATGGGTGAGCTTAGATGCTCAGTAAGGATAACAATATAACAGAAACTTTCATAAATAACCATAAACATTTAAGGCAATGTATTACTGAAACAAAATCCTTTTAAACTTTAAATTCAGTATAATAGGGAAAAGATAAAATTAAATAATGCCATTTACTTATTCACATGGATATTTTACTAGTTGAATAATCACATGCAATATCAATAACCACTTTTATAATGATGGAATGCATAACGCCAGACTATCATAACCACATAGTCAAGGCCTTGTGCCAAGACTACAAATAAGATTTTTTCAAGGCCTTGTGTCAAGACACTAGTTTGTCTCATGATACCTACCGATGCATCGAGGAGATATAATGGGCTCCATCCATCACTTATTAATTCCAATGCATTCCTCATATGAACAGGTTGAAACATAACATAAACATTCATATTAAAACTAGCATACAAAATGTCAATACTTTCTTCATTAACCATGAATGGTATAAAAATAACACATCCACAGTAAAACATATCACAAAACCTTCAATATAATATAGATGTTTTGAATCATAATAAATCAACTTCAAATAATCTTAAAATCCATCAAAGGATGTTGACATAGATGAAATCAAAACTATTTGAGAGAAATATATCTCTTTTGAAATCATTTAAAAGTACCATAATTATAAAAGAAAACATTTACTTTGAAAATATTCTTATAAGATTTTAAGGGAATATTCAATGATTTTATAATGGCGGAAAATAGCCGCACCCGCCGTATAAGTTAAAAAACACATTCTTACCTTAATTTTGTCGAAAAGGTTAAAAAGGACCTTGTTTGGAAAACGACGGAAAGATTCCTTCATAAACTTCTTATAAAAATTCAAACAAGGGTATAAATGACTTTAAACAATATTCTATAAAATAGTATGAATGTTTTGAAATACATTTTTAAGAAACATTGATGTGGATGATAAAGAGGTCCCAGTAGATAATTACATATAAACAACCTCAGATAATGAAGAGATTGCGAAATAAACCCTTACCTTGTAATTTCACTTGGTTGAGGGTAGGTTAACCTCTTATATAATGGTGAAATAATTGTTATTAAATTATACAAGAATCATATATATATTAATATGATATCATATATGATCTTTTAACATTACTTTGTTAATAATATCTTAGTATTATCATCGTTTCAGGTGTTAATTTACTCGTTTTATTTTATATGTTTTGTTAAATAAGTCATGTTTTTTATGGATAGGTTGTATCTTATTCATATCCAGAATGATATCAAGTCCTTAAACATTAATTTTAATCATCAAATGAGAATTATTCTTGAATGTATATGATGAGGAATGAATCTCATCGCGTTCGTGGAGACGGTAGTCTGTACGTACGCACGAGCGACAATATCATTCTTTTGATATTAAAATAATATATAATTGGATGGTATATCATATATACAGAATAATTATCATGTAATATTTATTATTTACATCAATTACACATCATTATCATACCCATCCAAATAATAATGTTTTGAATAACAATTACACCACGACGTGGAGACGGTAATCCGTACGTATGCATGTATGGTGACATGTCATTCAAAGGATGGATAGAATAATGAATATGGTTGTACCATATTGATAATAACATCACTGTATATAGAAGATACTGGACTTATTATTTTAGAAATGAAATAACAAAGAAAGAATAAGTTGAAGAAGAAAGGAACTTGAAAGGGGGTGGTGAAATCATTACCTCTTCTTCGGGTTCTTCCTTTTGATTTGATCAAAAAGGATCCTTAGGTTGTCTTTCTGATCAAACTAAGGCCTCTAGGATTAAGAGAGGAAATTTGAGAGGGTATTTGGGTAGAGTTTGGATGATCCAAGGTATTTAGAGGTGTGGGTAAGGGGGGAGAGGTGGGGGCGTTTTATAAGAGGGAGGAGGGGCACTCTTGGAAAGTCATGAAATGTTATTTTATTATGATATGATTTTTGGATTTTAAAGGTCCAAAAATGATATATTTAGAGTATAAGGTGATAATGGTTCGAAATCCACCCATAAAATAGGCTTTAGACAAGTGTTAGTCTTAGATTTTACCTTATCTTTTCATTTTATTTAAATCGTTCATTAATGAGGTAATCATTACATCATCATGGTGTCATAAATAAATTTATTTATTTAATGTATAAAAATTATAAAAAAATACCATGATGTATTAAATTGTTTTAGATTTCCAATGACTATTTACAGTCTAAGATATCATTTATGTAGACAAAATTAAAATTGTTTTACTTAGGTGTTACATACTTTTGTTATATTTTGCTTTCTTTAAAAAAATAAAATGATAAAATGTCACTATCACACAAAAGTGATTCCATGGGGTCCCTAAGTTGGAAAAAGGAATCCCATGGTCGGCCATGACACAAAAAATATCATTAGGACACATTTTGGGGTCATTTTATATTATTATGATATTATTTCATTACCCTTAACTACCCGATTACTAATTAATCATGATAATTAAAGATAATTGTCGTCGTTACTATTCATAATGTCCAAAAACAAAAGAGTATTAATTAAATATTTTGGACCTTCTGATTCCAAATATGGAATCCATTTTACCAAATTATAAACAAATAAATTGCAGTAATTAATTTAAAAATTATTCTCGCTGTCAAAACCAAAAAGCGTGTTTTTAAGAAATAATAACTATCAAAAGACTAACACTTGTTTATATCCAGTTTAAATGTGAAATTATGTCCATTGACCAAATTTTTATTAAATGGTAAACATATATTCTAAATATACTTTAAAACCACACAAATTCCTAATTTATCACTATTAATTATTTTGATTAACAAAGTTGTTTTTAATTAAAATTTAGTAATTTTAACTATTCATCAAAATATAAAAGTTATCTGAAAAGTACCAAAATTCCACCCTAATATAATTTCTATATTAATAAACCAAAAATGAAGTCAATTTTGAAAGATAAAATTTATAAAATTTCAAAAAGTGGGTATTACTATTCATAACGGCTACTTTGGTTGGTCGTGGTGTGTTAGAATCTCGAAGTTGCGTACAATGAAAGCTATTGCATTATTCAAAGGGAAACATACCATGGTAGCTTGTAGTGTTACAGTAGACATTTATAAATAGGAATAATTTTTTAAAGGGAGATGTTTAAGAATGTTTTGGAGAAGTTTTAGGGGTTATTTTTAGGGGAAGAGTTATAAAAAGGAGAGAAATATCTAAGAAATATCTTATTACGATGGGGGAGATAATAAAGTATCAATACTTATCATTGGATCATAAAGATATCATTAACCCATAGGGAGTTAATATATTAAGTGTATATTCATATTTATTAATTGAACAAAGGGTTTTAAGTTTTTAAAAGTTATTATTTTACAATTTAAATTTTGTGTTTTGTGATTTTAAAAAATGGGGATATTGTTGAGTAAAAATTTAGACTTTATACTTTTTCCTTTAATCATTTTTGTAAACCAAAAACACCTTCTTAAAATACTATTTCACTAAATTTTTATTTTCCAAGTATTTTAGTATGTTTTTTTTGGAAAAATTATTTTATACCAAACATAGAAATATTTTTAATGTATAACGAATATAAAATTTCATTATTCAATCCGACACATCAAACTGAAGGACTGTATGATTCATCAAACTGAATTTTTTTTAACCATTAGTTATACTTATGTCTTACCTACCAGACTAAAACAATTCATGAAAATTAGACAAACATTGGAACCAATACATTAGTCTGAACTCTCTTTAGTTCATTAGATTGAAAAACAATAAATAAGTTTATCGAACTATCCAAAGTTTATAATTAGAGTAAATGGATTTTTTTCCATTAGATGAAATAAAAAATAACATTTTAATGGTTATAAACTAAAAGAAATTGTGCAATGAAATTATTAACTATTAATATTGGGATCTAGATCATTGTGAACTATCAAAGTGCATGATATCTGAGGCCATTTCAACTGACACTGAAATATGACAATTGGAGGTTCACCTATAAATATTAGGTCATTTGAAGAGTTTGGAGCTGATGAATTCACTACTCAAATCATCTAAATATTTATCTATATGAAAACCTTGTTTCTAGTATTTTTAATTTTTTAGAGAGTTGAGGTTATAAGGAAGCTGAGTGAGGATTTTAAATTCATTATAACAATTTACATTTGTATTTGTTGTCTGATCATGGCACTGATCAAGGGATTTTGAGGATAAGAAGAAAAAGAATGATCATCATATCACGAGATCCTGAGAATATGAAGACAAAGCTATACCAATCATCGTATCAAGGGATTTCCTAGTAAATAAAGAAATTCATTACAATAGGTATAAATTTTTTGATACTTTAAGTTAGGGTTTCTAACTTCCTTAACACTTAAGGTTAAAGAGTAAATTATTTTATAAATCTTATAAGTCATTCTTACTACTAAATAATTTTGTATTTATTGTTTATACAAGATTTAATTTCCACTACTAATGTGTTTAGAAATTTATTTCTATACTTAAATTTATGAAAAAATGTTTATCAGTGTGATCCAGAGACTGATAATTTACCCTAATATAATTAGATGCTTTCTAGTTACAATTATAACACTTTGATAAATGGATGATAACTAAGTATGATCATTTTTTTACTTAAGAGGATTTTTTTATTATTATAATTTAGTTTTTAAACTACAATTCAACCCCCTCTTGTAGCTAACATAAACTCTTACAATACAACAAATATGTTTTCCTAAAATACAGAAGGGGAGTTTATGAGGTTATCCTCTTCTTCTTCCAACTCTAAGTCTATGGAGTCATTTTAAGATGAAGTAAAAAATATGAGGTAATCTCTACCACTTTTGAGATGAGAGAGGATCTGGGAAGTTACATTATCATCCCCTACTTCTAGAGTCGTTGTAGAGATATTCCGGAGTTGATTGTATTTTATAATGTCACTAGGGATATATAGATCTTGGACATCTGAGATTGAATCTACTATCTTGAATATATTTATGGGTAACACTATCACGCATACTCCATGGATTTTCAACGGTGGTTTCCAGACCATTATGAGTCACAAAATATATATTTTCATCCACCATTGGTTATTTTCATTATCTTTTATAGAATCCTATCTCAACACATGTGGATTTGCAAGACTCTAAGGGGGAACTGTCACCATACAGTATGTCATCCTTTCCATTGATAAGATATTTAAAACACTGAAAAAATGTTGAAGACACTACCATGTGGCTGTGGAGCCAAGGTCTTTCAATAAGTAAATTGTATGTAGTGTCCTATTGGATAACCATAAAATCAAAATTAGATGTGATATCCCCAAACTAAGTTTTGAGATTGATCTTCCCAAGAGGTCTTTTCTCAAACTTATCATACCCTTGAATGGTTATCTTTGTGGGATATAAATCTTCGTCGCTATATCCAAAATGTCAAAGGTTACAAATTGGGATGAGGTTTATATTGATTTTTTTTCAATAATATCCCTTAGGATGTAGACATTATCAAGTTTTCTTAAAACATATGGGGTTCTAATGTGTCCATGGATGACCTCTTCCTGATTTTTCTTTGTGAATGATATGGAGACATGGAATTCTATTTTCATGGTCTCTACTCGACAAACCTAAGCTAAAATTACTTTTATCTCAAACTCCTATGGGATCTGGATGGATTCAACGAGTTCCACCCTATGTTATTTTGAAAGATAGAGTGCATCCAGGATTGAGATCTTAGATTAGACAACCACCAACTATTTCATAATGTCATAATTTTGTGCCAAAGGTTGGTGATTACCAAGGCGGAGTTTCTTCTTAATGCATGTATTAATATCTAGGACACATGAGGTAGATAGGAATATTTATTATACAAAAATGTGAGAGATAATCTGCTTCTAATTCTATAGGTTGTTCCGGCCTTCACTATTTTCTAGGATGATCTGATAATCGCACCCCCACTAGGCGGTAATGTAAGACAAATAGGTGAGAAAAACCATTAGAGGGTTCCAGTACACCTCCTTGTATTTGTTAGGATTGATGGAGTGCTTTACCCTGAGTCACTACTGCATATATTTCCTCTAAGGGGGAATGAACAAAATATTGGGTTTGACCATGCCCATGTTGTCCCCTTTATCCTCAGTTCCTATGCATGTGGTCTCATATTCCTCGGTCAGGTATGGGGAACTTATACTCATAGGCATATTCATCATCGGAGAAGGGTTCTTCCAAGTGTATCATGTTGAAAAATCGAAATATGATATCTTTATCTGATGAGTGTTCCATTTGGTGGGGTAGTTCTTGTGTTTCATATGTTGCAGGGAAGAAATCTGCATGAGTTAGAGATTGCATCAAAGTAGAATATGACTCTTCATCTTCTATCTCTTCTTGTGTCCAATGGCCATATCCACATTTGGGAGGAATATTTGATGTCACATCCCTAGGTGGTAAAACTATTATGGGTTTGAGATTCTATGCTCTCAAGGTGGCATGATCTCGGTCAATTTTCTTTCGAGTAATCTATTTATTGAACTTCTATCGATTCCTAGATGGAATTTTTTTTCCAATCACCTTCTAATTTTGATTGGTCAATGGTTATGTAGGTCACCTATTCTAGGGATTTATCCAACATCACCTATCCTGAATCATC
Source organism: Viscum album (assembly GCA_963277665.1). Classification (NCBI taxonomy): domain Eukaryota; kingdom Viridiplantae; phylum Streptophyta; class Magnoliopsida; order Santalales; family Viscaceae; genus Viscum; species Viscum album. The sequence goes on along the minus strand of OY728119.1, from coordinate 286,075,063 downwards.
CATGCCTTAGAGTATGTCTTTGGAGAAGAAGCAATCATGGATGTTGTGACCCATCCTTATGTGAAATGGGTAGTAGTTGGGATGATAAGTGAGGTTGAGCTCATTGGGATTCTAGGGATATTGAATATTGAGTAGGTTATTGTCCATAAATATAAGGAAATAATCAGGGACTTGAAAATTTCTGAAGGAGTATGCCTTATTCACCCATTCCTCAAATCCCAAGTGACCCTGGTCTATTTTTTCCTCCCGATGAGGGCGATTTTGTTGCTACTTCTGCTCGATAGGAGGCACTGGGTGATTTAGGACTAGACTAGGTACTTGAATGGTCACTGATACTAGTTTAAGGGAAATAGTTAAAGTTTATTACTTTCCAATCCTTTATACCTATACTAAGGGCATGAATTGAGACTCATCTTTGGTATACTGAATAGAATCTTCTAAATGTTGTTCTGTTTCTGCAAACTCACAGAACCCACCTAGATATTTCATTGGAATTAGATGAATCTAAACTCATCCCATAGATTTTTAGTATATATCTCCATTAATTTCTCCTATGAGAGAGGGATTCTGAGTGAGTAGGTTAAAATTTTCCATATGGATATGAAGTCAGAAACCCTATTATTTTCATGTTTCTTTCATTTCTTTAGGTCAATAATTATTTTATTCCTCAATATAGAGATGAGAAGATAAAGGAATTGATGAAAAAGGTCTTCCCATCCTACAATTAATCGTACTAGATGACTGTTGTATCAAACACAGGTTTTCCCAATTAGAGTTTATACAAAAAAACCTCATCTTGGTCGCCCTTGTTAATCTCGAGGGCCCATCATCGACCACATCGGGATATGAAGTGCATGAGATGTAGTTTGGTGTCTCTAACAGTGTCAAAAGTAGAGAAGGTTGGATTTATGAAATTGGGTGGGGGAAAATTTTCATCCACCCATTTAGGAAATAGATTATTCTTAGGATGCATAGGTGCACATCTCCCTTCCATGCCTTCCATTCGAGTAGGCAGAGACTTGATGATGTTGAGAAATTTTGGAGATGTTATTTCTTTAACCACCACATGTCTATAGGAAGTAGGTGGGGTTGGATGATGTGGCCTAATTTTTATCTCCCATTGATTCTCAATCTGTCCTAATATTAAATGATATCCTTATAGAGGGAGAGGATTTCATCGTAATATAGGTAAGTCATGATCATTTTTGACTTCATCATTTATGTAGACCATCTCCCATGATATGAAGCTGATCTAATGCTTAGATGACACTCTTACAAGTAGGTCATATATTTCTAGATGTATGAGAGGAGGAATATTTGCCTCATCCTAAAGATGATACCTTGTGGGAATATTACCCCCTAAGCAGCTCGTCATTGAGTTGTTTGAGAGTTTGTATCTAATTATCATATTGTGAAAATTTTTCCTCCATGGAAGGATTTTTAGTTATTCTAGGTGGTGATTGGGATGTTTCTACACCTTTCTATTTATCTTTTGTAGTCTTATGATGTAGAGGTTGAAACTTTATATTCAAAGGTTCCAGATTTTGGATCCTCCTTTGGTTATGGGTGCGTCAAACCTATGTGGGTGCATCTATACCCTCCTCTTGGCATATATTTTCTTTGTTTAACCCCTTTGAATTTACATCTTGACCCACATTATCAGTTGTATTTATAGTGATTACATTAAAATATATGTATCAGGCAATGGTAGTTGTCCCATTACTCTCAACAAAATAAGATAATTCTTCACTACCTGCATTAGGGTTGTTTTTAAAACCCTTTTCCCTATTGGGATATTTTGGATTATGACCTTGATGGGGTTTTATTTCCTTCATTGTACGTTTCTACCATCTCGGTCTATGAAAAATGACCATGAGGAAGTTTCTAGTTGTGTCTGTCGAATGTGACCTAAATAGTAGAGGTTCATCTTTTGGAGAATGGAAGAAATGGGATGTCGACCATCAATATTTACCTCCCAACCTAGAGAAGACTGATTCCCTATTCAGTGATGATGATGATGAAAATTACACCATCCTTATGGGATGGGGACCATTTGGGGATGCAATTAGAATTGGTTGATCCTATTTTTGGGGATTCGGTGATTTCATTCAAGGACTTGATAATTTTAGGGATGAGGATTGGTATAAAAATGCTCCCAGCCCAGTGGGCTTGGGTTGATTTGGGACTTCCGTTGATTTACCCAGGACCCTCTTAGGGAATGATGAACTTGGTGATAGTGATTGAGATATTAATTTCCCCAGGCCAGTAATATGGGGTTTATTTGTTGCTTCTTCCAATATGTCCTGGATCCTCTCAAGAATATATGATCCATGGGGTGGATGCAGTGGTAAATATTCCCCCAACCTAATGGGATGGGTTCAATCCTAGATTGTTTCAATGGAAGATGATATTGTGTCCTTTTTGTTTTGATGTAGTTGTGATCATGTAGGAGTTGGGTGCAATGGTATCCCATAATGGGAGTTAGTTTCTATGGTACATTTCTGAGTTTATAGAAACTTCGACTTCCTTGTCTAAAATTCATTCCCATTGTTCTAAGGGCTCTAAGTCAAAGATATGTGGGCTATCATCTCCCTCTGTTCATGATTTATTGACATCATTAAATTGGGGGGAATTACATTGTAGTGACCAACTGGCTCAGACATTATCTAATCCCTTGATTTTTCCAGAGGCTATGATATTACAAGATGCCGTATCTAGGGGATTCTACTATTTTGGGTACATAGTGAAGTGAAATGCTCCATATTTCACCCATCCTTAGATATGTACATCTAATAATGCTCCAAAAATTAGTTTTCATAGAGTTATCATGATGCAGAGACAAACATTACGTAAGCATTTTTCATGATCCTCCATTCCTAGGTTCTAGTCAATAGAGAAGGAATCCATATATAGCCGAAAATAGAGTGTATTGATGGTATGATGGTGATACTCATATCTTGTATAAGGGAGATGTATAACCTTCATCCACTGATGAGTAGACCATATATTTTGATGTAGATAAGGCATGCACTCCTCTAGATCATCTGAGATCTCATAGTCATAAGTGTTTAGGGGATAGAACATGGAAGAGAGGTTTTTTTGGATAACTCTCTCCATATGTAAATATCGGCCACCTATTCATCATAATTACACACCTCCATCTGGTTAGACCACATAATGTGTTTATTGGGGTCACCTGTTGAACAAAGTAGAGTGTTCCTGGGAGTTGATGGGGAACTATATACAATTGAACCCGATGTTTTGAGCACATCTCTATATAAAGGCGTATGAGTTTTGAGCACCTATCTATATGAAGGTGTTTGGGAAAGGGGATGATTTCTTTTTTAAATGGAAAATATCACCATGGTGAGTTTGACCAAAGTAGATGTCAGGAGTAGAGTCCCTATGATTCATATCCACACTACTGTGAGGAGGACTATCATGGTAATGATCTCCTTATGCTTTGGATGAAGAGTCTACATACCCTTGTAGTGATGAGAATGTGTATCAAACAACCTCAAGGACACTAGCATTGAGAATATTAGGGATATTAGCTTTATTATGCATTATAGTCAGAATATACTGTCCTATCTTTTTATGTTGTATAGGAATATGAGCTAGTTGTACAACGGATTCCAAAATATATTGATAACCATTGGGTGTTGTGGGAATATTATCCTACTGCTGAGAAGCTACTAGAATATTCCAATGAAATTTATCACTATTTTCCTGAATATGTGCCTCCCCCAAGGCATGTTTCACTCTCACTTGGCGATCCTCATAAAGAATTGGGATACGAGCCCAATACCGAGCCTTTGGAGTATGCCACTGGTATTTTTTGACAGAAATATGAGGCTATATAGAGGCATGTTTTTATCTCACTTAGTGAATGCTAGTTGGAATGGGAATATGATCCTAGTATAAATATACATTCCCCATTAGAATATGCTAATGAAACTTTGGAATGGGAGATGTGATATGAGCCTCCTCCCATGTAGCCTCAGAAGGATGATGATGTAGTCATTCGTCGACAAAAGCAAGGATATGACCTTGGATTCTATGAGCTACCAGAATATTCTAGCCAGCTTCACAAGAAGGAATATGAGCCTGTCCCAAGGAATATGCCATTTTACTTGGTTAGCCCCATCCAGAACAGGGATATCGACCCAATCCTAGGCCTTTAGAGTATGCCTCTGTTATTTTTTGATAGGAATATGAGCCTGTCCTGAGGTATGTGCCACTATCACTTGGTGAGCCCCAACTAGAACAAGGATTTGAGTCTAATATTATGCCATTAGAATATACCAATGGTATTTTGTGATAGGGAGATGTGCATATCCTAAAGAATGTTCTGCTCTCTCAGGGTGAGCCCCGGTTGGAACAGGAATATGAGGCCAATCTAGCACCTATTTATTTATTAGAATATGATGATAATACTCTTGGATAGGAGTAAGAATATATTCTTTATCTAGAGAAACCACTTGTTCATGAAGATTAGAGTATTGTGATACCCTAGCTATAGGAATTGGAATATGTTCCTATCCCTATATTTTCACCTGTGCCAGAATATTTCGGCAGAGTTCATCAGCTATTGCTAAGATGTAATGACACTTTAGAAAAGTGTGCACAAGGATATAATCCTGCACATTTTCTATCTCCACTATATATTAGAATATATCTTCAATTTAAGTGGGAATATGAACCCACTTCTATCCTACTTGTTCCACTAGAATATGCTGATGGAGTTCATACATGGGGGTAGGGATATGAACCTCCCCCATGCCTGCTATAGGAACATTCCCAATGACTTGTTCTGATTGAGAAGGGATATAGGACTACAATCTAGTTACTTTCAGGATATTCCAGTAATCATCATTAGTGGGAGTGGGGATATAATCCCACTCATGATTATCTAGAACCTTCTGTACCTAATGTTTCTTCCTTATTTCCCATGAATTGGTATCAAAGGTGGTAGTGTGTCGGGTGGTACCCTTAGCAAGATACTGAAGGGAATTTGTGGGTTGGTGATAGGGATGGTGGTTGATAGGATCCCTCCTCAGTATCCCCTAAACAATAAGGGAGATGTAGTTTACAACTTGTACCACCTTTATCAAATACTGAAGGTGGTTATTGTCTCACTGTAAGGATAAGCTCCCAAATTGGTTGGCAGTGGAGATGAGTTCCATAGTATTTATTGAAGATTTATTTGTATGATGCAAACTCATCAGTTTTAGTACTTGGAGACCCTCGTAGGTAGGTTCTAGGGCTAGGATTAAACCATGTCGATGGTATTCCCAGACCATTGCATTCGTAACCGAAAATTGAAGGTGTCGAGTGGGTGAGGTTATTCTGAGACCCGTAGGGGTTTCAGTTATGGATTATTTTCCATAATGGTTTCTAGATGAATAAATTATCTCATATTAGGGAGTTTTTTTGTGAAAAAATATCTATAGTCATGAATACTGAAAGGAATAAGGCCACAAATAAGTTTATCATCATATGCATTATATTTAATCAATCAGATTTTCATGGGTATCATAATTATTCTTTCTTATCCCTGATCCATCTATTCTACTCATATGGACTTTTCAAATAGTTGATGGAATTATTTCATGAGAACCTTGGCTATGGAGGATCATCAGTTCATTTGAAATTTCATGTTAGGTTCTTGAGTTTTGTTTGTGTAATATGTCCTCCAGATGGTAAAATGATCATTCTTTTATTTGAGAGATTCATATTGGGTTCACCATTTATGTTTTTACAGAAAAGATACAATTGGTCATCCTCGTGATAGGAACAAAATGGCCTAACAAGAACTGGGCAGTCTATTCTTTTTATCTTGTGATGGAGATGCTATGGTTAAATGAGTTCGTGTTGAGTTAAGCATTTTTATTTTTCAAAAAATATAAAACTGAGGTGCATTCGGTTTAGCCCCACCATAGATTATAGGATGTTCAATGTTTTTCACAATAATTCACATCAGGTTCACCATTATTATTCTTGATGAAAACTCTCAATGGTTTCTACATACATAACTAGGTACATACCTTCTTTCCAAAGGAAAGTGGTCAATTTGGGTTTCAAACCCAATGAAACTTAGGAACCCACATTGGTTGAGAGGTTGGGAGGTCGGGCTCATCATGTAACACCCCGAGATTTTACGAGAGATATTTTTTTTAATTTCATTCATATCTTTTATTGTACGCTACACCAAGATTATCTTGCGCTATACGCAACACCGTATTAGCTTGTAGTATGCACAACACTATTCTTGGATCGTGTTACACACAATTTCAAGTTTGTTTGATAGTAGTTATTATACGCAACATTGAGTGTATATATATATAAATATTCAATGTATAAATGAAATATGGTTGGATTTTGTTATACGCAACAACAAAGGAGTCTTTCACAACACGCAACCTTGACTTGACTTGCATTACACGCAATCACGACCTTCCTCGATAGCGTGTGTTGTACGCAATACCGGGTTTCACTAAACAATGATATATGGTTATAATATTATCAAGAACTAGCCGTTATGAATAATATTACCTACATTTTGAATTTTATAACATTATTATTCATCTTATACATTTTATAGAACATGGTATGCGAACAAAATAATTTTTTTGGGTAAAATAAGTATTTTTCAAAAAATGCAGTTTTGCCGCCTTTTGATGGCGCACCCACTTTAAATCTAGTTTTTGACATGTCTATAAGTTCAATTTGACAAAATAAAATTCTTCTTTGGAATTATGATATAAAAATTTACATTGGATAAAGTTTTGATATTTTTCTGATAACTTTCATATTTTAATGAATAGTAAAAACACGCTATATTTTAATTAAAAACAACTTTTTTCATCGTAATAATTTATATGGTTAAATTATAGTATTGAATGGTTTTAAAGTATAAATAGAATATATTTTTACAATTTAATATAATTTATGTCATTATCATTAATTTTACATTGAATTCGTAGGTTAAATCAATTCAATCTTTTGCAATGTTTTAAACAAACACCGATTTTCTTTCGACAACGAGATTAATTTTAATTTAATTTTTGCAAGTTATGTGTATTGAATTTGAAAAAATTGATTCCATATTTGGAATCAGTGAGTCCAAATTATGTTAATATGCTACTTTTTATTTTTGGGAATTATGAATAGTAACTACGGTAATTTTATTTACCATAGTTAAAGGTAAATCGGGTAATTAAGGGTAAATATAATATTATAAAATTACCCTAACAAATTCAAAATTATATTGGATGGATAAAAGTCAACCCATATCACTTAAGAGTCGGATTAGATTCATTTTAGGGACTTTTTTCCATGAAAATAATTTAATTATTATTAAAACCAAAGAAAGTGACAACATGTCACTCTCTTAAATCTTATAAGTATAATAATTTTAATTTAGTGATAAACTTCATGAAACTTATAACGTGAATAGTATCTAGAAAGATAATAAAATTTTATACATCATGATAATTTATTTAGAATTTTTAGGGATTAAATAATTTTCATTAATGGTGATACATTAATGATGCAAAAATTATTTATTTAGTGAAAAATCAATAATATAGTTTTTATTTAAATAGTAATACATATCAAAAGGCCCATAAATCTGCAAAAAACTTTTCAGTAGTGTATATTTAAACCCTAATCATCCACTGGCAGAATTTTTGACCATTTTGATCCTTATTATGGCGATTATGACACTTAAAATATTTTCTTTTAAATGATTCCAAAGTTGTCACCTTCATAATTTAATAAAGATAACAATTTACATGTTGTTATTTTAAGATGATAAATTCGAATAAAATTATTATTTTAAAATCTTTGATATTTATATTCATAAAAGGATTTTATTTTTATTTTTTATGCAAAAATAAGTATATTAAATAATTATACAAAAATGTTGTACTAATTATTTTATTAAGAGATATACCAAATAAAAGGTTTTAAAAATATTAAAATAAATATTATATGAACTATTTAATGTGTTCCACGAATTTTATAGACAAATTTGATATGTTAGGAATCTATTAAATATTTTATTTCGAATATATCCTCTGTTTAGATTTTATTTAAATTAAAATAAATTAATAGTGTCAAAATTGACACTATTGTTATTTTATAAAAATAACATATTATAAAATTGTTTAAAAATCACAAAAATATTTAAAAATTATAAATTTAAATTTATATGGTCTAAAATGTTATAAATTATCCAATTATGGAAGATTCACAACAAATAAGTAATTATTTATAATAATTCAAAATTTATAATGTTATTACAACAAATAAAATTAAATTGATTAAATAATGATAAATCAAGTTGATAATGTTTAAAATAAATTCATAACATGTATAAATTTTATTTTTTGATTATATTACAACCCTATATCATCTAATATTTGGATTTTAGTCATTTTGGAAGTTTTTATGTGGGTTTGGGATTTAATATAAATTAATATTTTCTTATATTTCCAAAGGTGCCCCTCTCCTCTCTTATAAAAGGGAACATCCTCCCTCTCCTCCTCACACCAATTTGAGCCTTCAAGATCGGCCAAACCCTACCAAATTCTCTTCTACACTTCCCTATAAACATCCTAGAGGTCCTGGTATTCTTCAAAGACCAATTTTAGTGCCCTAAGAGAAAGTTTAAAGGAGGCACTTCGAGAAAGAGGTAATACCTTCTACCGTTCTCTTCAAGTTCCATTCTTCTTCCACTGAATCTTCTTTAGTTGTTTAATTTTGAAGTAATAACATAAGTATCCCTAATATACTAATATGTTATTATAAATATGAAACAACCCTATTTCACCTTCTATCCATCCTACAAAAAAAAAAAATCACCGCGCGTGCGTATGTACGGAATACCGTCTCCACACCGTGGTGTAATCTGTTTTTCCACCAAAACCTTACATGGATGGGTATAATGGTGTAAAGAATAAATATATATGGTTATTATAACATCATACTGATTATGATATATTATACCATCCACTCCAATTCTATTAAATAATTATGGGAATGATATCATCGCTCGTGCGTACATACAGATTACCGTCTACACAACGCGATGCGATTCATTCTCCATGTTAACCATACATGAATGATTATAAAGTTTATATAATGAACAATAATGAAATATATGAAATAATAATTCTACTAGATTTATGTATATATATATATATATATGTATTTCATCTATTTATTTTCATTCAATTCAATAAGGAAATGAAAACAACGTTCATGCGTACGTACGACCTACTGTCTCCATGAACGGTGTATTTCATTCCTTTTATTGATCTATAATATATATGTATATGATGAATATATATTATATATAAATCATGTTTTACATTCTGGAATTATTTAAATCAGGATATAAGTAATAATATCAAGAACGAAAATTCTAAACACATACGATAAATGAAATGATTTTACCCAAAACGCTGCTTTAACATGGAATTTACAAAAGAACGGGTAATATAAAGTCATAAGTGAAACATATATGATATCATAACAATGAATATGATTATTTAATAAGTAAATGACATTATTTAAATCAATATACAGGAGGTTCGGATCCATACGAAGCATATCAGACCTAAGGTAAGGGATAATTATTCCAATCTCATTTTTATCCGAGATTGTTTACTCGTAAGTATTTATTGGGGGTTATGTTTATTATCCATGTCCATATGCTCTAAAAATGTTTTCATAAAATGTTTACTTTCATTCCATGTATGTTTAAGATAGTTTTACCCTTTTCTTACTTTTACCACATCATATGGAAGGATTCTTTCTTTTTTTTACCATACGAGGTACTTTTTGACTTTTCCGACAAAAGTACGAGGAGATTGTTATTTTTAACTTATACAGCGTGAATGGATTTTTATGTTTTTATAAAACCTTATTTTCATGAAGCTTCCTCCAAAATATTTCATAACTATTTTCAAAAAAACCCTTTTCTTTTAAAACTGCATGATATTTTGTGAAAAGAAAATGATTTTGAAGAAGAAAGGATATTTTCCTCAAGAATTCATTTCAAGTGTTTTATCGAAACCATTTTCCATATAAGATAACATTATTTCATATGTGTATGTTTCAAGTATAATGTCTCTATGATTTACATGGTTTCAATTTTCTTATTATTAAATGATATCCATTTCATTTATATGGATTATGTGATGATGGGATTATATTTATGAAAACCATTTTATTCGTTGGGTTATTATGAATGATGTATGTTTATTTTGTGGAACAAGTAATAATGATTTCATTATGAGATGGGTGGGACTTATATATCCCTCTAATTCATTGGGTAAAGATTTATATCTCAGGAGATAGACTTGTCTGGAATGTCAAGTTAAACTGGTTCAGTAATACAGGACTGGAATGAGGAGTGATCTCGATTCAGAAAGGGACTTTTTCCACTAAGATGGTCTTGGCAGCAATGCCTTGGCTAGTATGGAAATCATATCATGTACCTAATGGTTTTACACAATTACATGTTTTATTCCCATTCTATTTTATCATGATTAAAGTTTCTTTATGATCTATGCCTTATGTACTGCCATTTTTTATGTCATTGCCCAAGATTTTGATGTTTAAACATTATGTTCATGTTTTTAAGTTCAAATGTATATTATTTGTTTTATTTTATCCATGATTACCCTTACTGAGAATTTGAGCTCACCCTTTTTATGTTTTATTTTCCCCAGGAAATAAAGAAAGGTTTTAGGTAAGGAAATAAAAAGGGGAAGATCATTATGGGAGTTGTTGAAGATCTTTCAACATGATTAGAAGTTTATATTCCAAGTTTCCAAAGACACTAAACTATTACGATCCTTGTGTGTCTGTTTTTGTTATGTATTAAGTATTCCACAAAAGTAATGTAATGTCCATGTATGTCAAGCTTCGGGTCTCTACACATCACACCCTTTTGGGGGGAATTTTTTCATACTATGGGACTCTCTTGTATATTTAAGATTTTTTTGGGAATCTCTTCCTAATCCTGATACATGACTGGTTACCATAACAAAATGACCATAGGTTAAACCCTTTTATATGTGAAAGCAAATATTTTAGTGATTCCATTTGAATGTATCTAAGATTCTTCATCCATTTCCCACTAAGGGGTAGCTATTTATATGTTGAATCCATATAACTGGGTTCTGTGAAGTTTATTATCATCTAGGGAGAAAGTTAATATTTTGAGGATGGGATTGATCCATTATGAGGAATCCGAAATATCCTACTTATAATAGGAATAAAAAACCATTAAGTTTGTTAAAATTGTGTAATTTGATGTCATATAGAAAGAAAATATATGAGGGAACTTAGGTATAAGGTACTTGGGCTTGAGCCTTAAGGAGGAGTCCTATGTATCCAGGTTATAACAAGAATTCGAGTCATTGTAGTTTGATCACTCCCTTAGAACATACCCAGAGGTAGATGCCTTTATATGGGAGTATTTATGTCATGCCACTGAACAAGGATTACATAATGAGGTTTCCATATATGGTAGAGATTTATGATGTGAATTATATGACCATTGGAACTCCCTAATCCCACATGATCCATGATTAGTGTGAGAAACAAGGGATATCAAGTAATCAGTCTCACTATATATGGATGCGAGACTTCTTTGCTGGGATAACCCTTTGGATGTTTATCATGGATCTTGGGCCTTAGGAATCTTTCCTACATGTCCTGGTTGTAGTATAAATTAGAGTCATGGTAGTTTAGTTATCTTCTCAGTTCGTTGATGGATAAAGGAGAATGATCAGCCCATAGGATAGCTTGGGTCCCAATGGTTGGAAAGTGGAGGACATAGGGGACTTACATCGAAGTGGATTACCATTTGAGATTGGGCCTTAGGAATGCATCCTATGTATAACGACCCACACTTTACATACATTGTTAATACTTCAAAATTGAAGCACACTTATTACAACATATGACAAAACCACAAAGGACCGTATAGGTATAGTGTCTTTAGAAACTGGGAAACATAAACAACTGGTTCATAAATCTTCTACAGTGTCTCCCATTTATTTCATCATATCTAGGGTCCCTTTTAGCATATTCTACTTAATATCCATCTTCCTGACCTGGGGAAAAGAAAACATAAAAGGGTGAGCTCAAATGCTCAGCAAGGGCAAATAAAGGAAATAAAAATCATATCATATCTTTTTGAAAATCAAAACCTGCAAAAGAGATCATACTATCTTAACATGGAATAAATCATAGAAGTGAAAATGAGATCCCCATAATCATAACATAAAACTTGAAACTTTGTGGCATGCACACATAATCATGGAAAATCATTTCTTGTTAGTCATGACTCATTGCCAAGACTATCTTAGTGGACAAAGTCCCTTTCTGAACCGAGTTCACTCCTCGTTTCAGTCCTGTATCACTGAACCGAAATAACCTTCCGTTCCAGCCATGTCTATCTCATGAGATATAAAGTCTTTACCCAATGCATTGGAGGGAGATATAGGTCCCACCCATCTTATAATGAATCCTTTCTTATGTGTGCCACATAATCATAAAACATACATCATCACATAACACAAGTAACAAAAATGGGATTCTTGAAACATCATGACATCATAAATCAATTCATATAATATAAAGGAATTCATAAAAATAATTCCATCACAACATGATCAAATCAATGTAATAATAGGGATAAAAATATAACCCTTTATTATCTTAAATGGAAAATAATTTTGATAAAACACTTGAACTCCATTCTTGAGGAAAATATCCTTTCTTCTTCAAAAACATTTTTCCTTTCATAACATGTCATACAACATTAAAACAAAAGAAGTTGATTAAAAATAAACTTGAAAACTTGTAAAGGAAGCTTCTTTGAAGTAATTTTTTAAAAATCCATTCATGCCGTATAAGTTAAAAAAAAACATTCTTCGTACTTTTGTCGGAAAAGTAAAAAAGTACCTCGTACGGAAAAACGACAAAAGATTCCTTTCATATTCTTTACTAAAAACTCACCTAAGGGTAAAATTGGATTTAAAATATTGCAAGTGGATGGAAACAATATTACATATTGAGGGAACATGGATGTGGATGATAAAATACACCCCAGTAAATACTTACGAATAAACAATCTCGGATAAAAATGAGATTGTGATATTTCCCTTACCTTAGGTCCGATTTGCTTTGTTCGTGTCCGAAGCTCCTGTATAATGGTTTAAATAATGTTATTGACTTATTCCAGAATCATACATATTGATATGATATCATATATGGTCATATTATTAGCTTCTTGTTAGTAATATTTCATTGTTACTTGTTACTCGGGTCTTTATAACTTTTTGTTCTTATGCGTGTTTTTTCGAATAAATTCTTATTCTTATCTTTAGGTTATAGATAATTCATTTCCAGAATGGTATTAGTGTAGTATATACCATATTCATTCATTCAATTCATTTATATAATCATTATGAAATAAAGATCATGTAGAACGAGTCACATCACATCGTGGAGACGGTATTCCGTACGTACGCACGAGTGATGATATCGTTCCTATGATCGTGGAATTGTATTGGAGTATATATATATTATTTCAGTATCAATATTACTTCATAATAATCATATATAGTTACTCATTACACCATTATACCCATCCTTGTAAAGTGATGGTGGACAATAGATTACACCACGGCGTGGAGACGGTATTCCGTACGTACGCACGCGCGGTGATTTCATTTTTCCGTAGGATGGATAGAAGGTTAATTAGGGTTGTTTCATATTTATAATAACATATCAGTATTTAAGTGATACTGATGTTATTACTTTATCATGAAACAACTAAAGAAGAAGAAGTTGAAGAAGAAAGAAATTGAAAAGATCGGTAATGGATATTACCTCTTCTTTGGAACGCCTCTTTGAATCCTCCACTTAGGGAACTAAGATTGGTCTTTGAAGAAGACCAGGACCTCTAGGATTATTCTAGGGAAGTGTAGAGGAGAAAATGGCAGGGGTTGGCCGAGCTTGAGTGCTCAATTTGGTGTGAGGAGGAGGGGGAGGAGGTGCCCTTTTATAAGGGAGGAGAGGGGCACCTTAGGAATATCTCAAAATATTATTTTATATTAAAGTCAAAATCGGTTTATAATGGTTCCAAAGGGTCTTATTTCGAAGCTAAAGTGGGGATGGGTCGAAATACTATCAACCAATAAGATTTAGACAAGTTTAGGGTATTATTTTAACCTTATCAATTAGATTTAACTCTAAGTTAAATAATTTAACTTTTACCGTGTCTTTTTGTTTTCTTTCACTATATGGTTAATACACTTACTATAACATACCAAACGAACCCCAAATTGTTTATTATTAATATATATATACTTATCTAAGTCATTTTTCCGAACCTTAGATTTTTAGGAATAAAATAACAATTAATAATATAATATTTGATTTAAAAACTATTTTGTGTCAATTTTGACACTATTTGATATATGATTTTTGTGAAAGTCATAACAGAATTATATGTTCGAACCAAGTTCATTAAATCAACACTAAGATATCATAGTAACCTAGAAAATTAGTTTAATTCATAAAAAGTCTCAAATTACATTTATTTTGGTGTTTATAACATCAATTATGTCAATATTTCATTAACAAGATAATTACTGCATCATCTTTGTGTCATAAATAAATTAAATTATTTGATGTCTAAAAATTACAAATAAAATACCATCATTTAGTAAATCCTTTTAGCTTTCTAATGAATATTTACAATAGAATTTATCTTATATATAACCCCATATTAAAAATGATTTACTTATTAAACTTTGATTTTAACTACTTTAACCCTTCTTTAAATAAATTAATAATAAATGTCCTAATCTAATCCAAGTGGGCCTAAATGGTCATATTTTATTCCTAAGTTTGTTTTTGGTCGAATTACACTTGTCCAATAGAATTAGGACATGTGTTAGGGTAATATTAATATCATATTTACCCTTAGTTACCCTATTTACTATTAACCGCGGTAAAAAAAAGTAAAAAGTTACTATTCACCAAAAATTATTTTTATCTCATTGAACCACATTTTACTTACTGATATCAACCGTGTCTGTCGGATTTTCGAAATTCCATTCACAGAAGCGGTAAAATTAAGTTTTATGCAAAATTCAGTTTTTAACCTACCACTTAGTGGTTTCACTATTGATCAAAAATTGAAAGTTTTCAGAAAAATACCAAAATTTCACCCTAGGCTAATTTCGATATTCTGAGTCCAAAAATGAAGTCCATTTTGAAAAATAAAATTTATAAAATTTCAAAAAGTGGTTATTACTATTCATAACGGCTAGTTTTAATAGCATATTGTTGTTTAGTGAAACTCGGTATTGCGTACGACGCAAGCTATCGAGGAAGGTCGCGATTGCGTGTAAAGCAAGCCAAGCAAGTGTTGTGTAGAAAAAGATTCCTTTGATGATTTATATAACATAAAAGTCTCGGGTGTTACATTCTACCCCCCTTAAAAAGAATTTCGCCCTCGAAATTCTTCACTTTGTAACAAACAGATGAGGATACTTCTCCCTCATCATATCCTCAAGCTCCCATGTAGCTTCTTCAAGTTGGTGGTTCCTCCATAAAACTTTCACCAAGTGAGTGGTCTTGTTTCGTAGGACTTTTTCGCTGCGATCCAGAATCTCTATCGGCTGTTCTTCATAAGAAAGATCTTGCTCCAGCGGTACAACTTCTGAGCTGAGTACATGTGAAGGATCTGGTATGTACTTTCTCAGGAGAGATACATGGAACACATCGTGAACTTGAGAGAGATTCGGTGGAAGCGCCAATCGGTAAGCTACCTTCCCAACATGATCCAGTATTTCGAAAGGACCGATATATCTAGGGCTCAACTTCCCCTTCTTTCCAAATCTCGTAACCCTCTTCCAGGGAGATATTCGTAAGAACACTTTATCACCCACTTCAAACTCTAGGTCTTTTCTTCGGTTGTCGGCATAACTTTTCTATCGACTCTGAGCTGCTCTTATGTGTTGTTGAATAGATCTGACCTTTTCTGCCATTTCATCAACGAGATCAGGTCCTAACAGCTTTATTTCCCCAACTTCATCCCAGCAAGTTGGAGTCCTGCATTTCTTTCCATAGAGAGCTTCATAAAGAGCCATCTGAATACTGGAGTGAAAGCTATTATTATAAGAAAATTCCACCAAAGGTAGGTGTTGATCCCAACCTTCTTTGAAATCCATAGAGCAAGCTCTCAACATATCTTCTAGGGTTTGAATTGTTCTCTCAGACTGACCGTCTGTCTGGGGATGATAAGCAGTGCTGAAACTCAACTCTGTATCCAGAGTATGCTGAAGAATTCGCCAGAACTTCGAGGTAAATCTCGGATCCCGATCAGATATAATAGAAAGTGTTACTCCATGCAATCTTACCACTTCCTTTACATATATCCTGGCAAGCTGATCTAGAGAGAAATCCTCTCTAATAGCAATGAAGTGTGCGGACTTTGTAAGACGATCAACTATGACCCAGATAGCATTATTGCCTTTGGATGTTTTAGGAAGTCCTGTGACAAAGTCCATAGTGATGTTTTCCCATTTCCATTCGGGTATGGGTAACGGTTGTAACATCCCCTTAGACTTCTGTCTCTCAGCTTTAACTTGTTGACAAACCAAGCATCGAGAGACATATTCAGCAACATCTCTTTTCATGCCATCCCACCAGAAGTACTCTTTCAGGTCCCTATACATCTTCGTGCTTCCAGGATGAATAGAGAATGATGAACTATGAGCATCATCCAGCAGCTCATTCTTTAATTCGGGGATGGGAGGAACGCAAACCCGATTCCTGAACTTTATTATCCCATCACAATCAAGGTTGAATTCAGGAACATTTCTCACCTTCTTTTGTAACTCGACATCTTCTTTCTGTGCCTCTTTAATCTTCACATGTATAGATGGTTGAACATTCATTTGAGAAAGATAAGATTTTTCCCCTTCCATTATAATTCCAAGATCCATCCTTTGTAAATCCATAAATATTGGATCTTTTGTGATCCTCATCATGGATAAACTAGCATGGTCTTGTTGACTTAATGCATCTGCCACCTTGTTTGCTTTCCCAGGGTGGTAATGGATTGAGCAGTCATAATCCTTAATCAGCTCCAACCATCTTCTTTGACGCATATTCAACTCCTTTTGTGTGAAAATATACTTTAAACTTTTATGATCAGTATAAATATCACAACTTTCACCATAAAGGTAATGCCTCCAAATCTTTAATGCAAATATTACCGCAGCCAACTCCAAATCATGTGTTGGGTAATTTTGCTCATGGATTTTCAACTGTCGTGAGGCATAAGCTATCACCATATCATTTTGCATAAGAACACACCCCAATCCCTTCTTGGATGCATCACTGTAGATTACAAACCTTTCTCCACTACAAGGCAGTGTGAGCACAGGTGCACTGGATAACCTTCTTTTCAACTCCTTGAAATTCTCTTCACATTCCTCTGTCCAGACAAACTTAACTCCTTTCCGAGTCAACTTGGTGATTGGATTAGATAATCGTGAAAAATCTTTTACAAAACGTCGATAATATCCATCCAAACCAAGAAAACTTCGGATCTCAGTTACTGTTGTTGGTCTTGACCATCTTTCGATAACCTCTGTTTTTGCTGGATCCACAGATATCCCCTCTTTTGAGATTATATGACCCAAAAATGCAACTTTTTGAAGCCAAAATTCACACTTGGTAAATTTGGCATAAAGCTTCTCTTTTCTCAGGGTCTTCAATATAATTCTCAAGTGATCTTCATGCTCTTCCTTGCTCCTTGAATAGACAAGAATATCGTCTATAAAGACTACCACAAATTGATCAAGATAGTCTCTAAAGACTCTATTCATTAGATCCATGAAGATAGCAGGGGCATTAGTAAGACCAAATGGCATCATTATAAATTCATAGTGTCCATACCTTGTACGGAAAGCCGTCTTTGGTATATCCTCCCTTTTGACCCTTAATTGATGATACCCTGAACGAAGATCAATCTTGGAAAAGTATTGAGCTCCGCGTAGTTGGTCAAATAAGTCATCAATGCGTGGGAGAGGATATTTGTTCTTGATAGTGATCTTGTTAAGTTCTCTATAATCAATGCAGAGTCTCATTGATCCATCTTTCTTCTTAACAAATAGAACAGGTGCTCCCCAAGGTGACGCACTAGGGTGTATGAATCCCTTATCAAGATTCTCTTGGAGTTGCTTCTTCAATTCCTGCAACTCAATTGGGGCCATTCTATAAGGTGTCTTTGAAATAGGCAAAGCACCTGGTACGAGTTCTATTGAAAACTCAACTTCACGATTTGGTGGAAGACCCGGCAATTCCTCCGGAAAGACATCATCAAACTCCCGTACAATGGGCATATTCTTAATCGTGAGTTTCTCACCAACTATTTGAGATAAATAACCTTCATTTAGTGGAATAAATACCCATAAGATGGAAGAAATTTCCACTGGAAGGTTATATTCATCCTTGCATTGATAGACGATCATAGATTGATCTGGAATATGAAATGTGACTTCCCTTCTTTGGAAATTGATATGAGCTCCGTATAAAGAAAGCCAATCCATTCCAAGAATCACATCAAATTCCACTATAGGAAGGATCACAAGATTTGCAGGAAGCACTTTCCCACAAACTTCGATCGGAGAAGAATTATAAACTTTTGATGCGATTGATGTGCCATTAGGTGTTGTCACAGCTAACTCAACATCTAATTGTTGAGGTAATACGGTGATACCCTTAGAAAAGTCTTTCAGAAATAAAAGAGTGGGTGGATCCAGAATCAAATAAAACATTTGCTACTTTAGAGTGGATGGTAAGTGTACCTTTCACCACATCGTTATCGTACTCCACATCGCTGATAGAAATTGCATGTGACTTTCCTTTGTCTTTAGCCTTAAGAGTTTGTTGACGTCGACCATCATCATCAACCCTTGGATTTGGGCATTGATTGGCATAATGCCCCATCTCCTTGCACTTGAAACATTGAAGTGTATTAGGTTCATTCTGTGTATCCCTTCCTTTGTTTGCATCATTAGACATCTTCTTCCCATTATCACGGCATTCAAATGCCCGATGACCTTCCTTTCCACATTTAAAACATTTACTTGTCCCTTTAAGACAACTCCCTCCATGTTTCTTTCCACACTTTGAGCATAAGGAAAAGCTCATCTTCTTTTCCGTGTGCTCTTTAGATTTTTCTTTGAATTCCATCTTCCTCTTCTTATCAAACCCATGTGACTGATGGGTTACTCCAATCTCCATCTCGACTTTGAGAGCACATCGAACGATTTCCTTGTAGCTATTGAAGTCCCTTATGGCTAACGCCCTTCGAAGACTTGGTTTTAAGCCACTAAAGAATCGATCGATCTTACTCTCAGGTTGGATAATAATACCAGAAGCGTACCTTGCAAGTCTTGTAAAATTTGCTTCATAGGTACCAACAGATTCATCATCCCTTTGCTTCAGTTCAAGAAACTCTTTCTCCATCTTTGTTCGGAGAATACGAGGGAAGTACTTATTGAAAAATAAGTTCTTGAACTCGTCCCATTCCATAGACTCAATTTCATCCCTTTGCCTCGTATTCTTAACAAGATTCCACCATTGATCAGCATCTCCTTCCAAACGATACACTGCTAGGATGACTTTATCATGTTCAGAACATTGAAGAACTGAAAATATCTTTTCAGTAGTACTAATCCATTGTTCAGAAACTAATGGATCAATAGACCCGCTGAAAGAAGGTGGACGCTGCCTCATGAAGGATTCAACAGAATGTTGCTCCCTCCTTTGCTCGTTTGGAAATCCTGCATGATTCATAGCTTGAGAAAGTTGTGTGAGCATGGCTACAAGATTTTTCATTCCAGCTCCCATATCGTTTGGTTGCTCAGGGGGACAATCATTTCATTGCCCATCGCATTCCGCATTAACACGGTTCCTTCGGGTTCCAGCCATTGACTAAAACCAAGAAGAATAGTGTGAGCAACACTAATTATAATAGGAAACCACATAATTCAAGAATAAAATTTTCATGCTTATGGTCTTATCCTAGGTTATTCAAGGCCATTTCTAAAACACTAAGATTGTGTTCTATGCTTAGACTTATCCTTAGGGTTCTTACTAAGGCTTTCACATCCTAGTTTCCAAAGGTTGACTATACCTTTCCTCTGATACCAACTGTAACGACCCACACTTTACATATATTGTTAATACTTCAAAATTGAAGCACACTTATTACAACATATGACAAAACCACAAAGGACCGTATAGGTATAGTGTCTTTAGAAACTGGGAAACATAAACAACTGGTTCATAAATCTTCTACAGTGTCTCCCATTTATTTCATCATATCTAGGGTCCCTTTTAGCATATTCTACTTAATATCCATCTTCCTGACCTGGGGAAAAGAAAACATAAAAGGGTGAGCTCAAATGCTCAGCAAGGGAAAATAAAGGAAATAAAAATCATATCATATCTTTTTGAAAATCAAAACCTGCAAAAGAGATCATACTATCTTAACATGGAATAAATCATAGAAGTGAAAATGAGATCCCCATAATCATAACATAAAACTTGAAACTTTGTGGAATGCACACATAATCCTGGAAAATCATTTCTTGTTAGTCATGACTCATTGCCAAGACTATCTTAGTGGACAAAGTCCCTTTCTGAACCGAGTTCACTCCTCGTTTCAGTCCTGTATCACTGAACCGAAATAACCTTCCGTTCCAGCCATGTCTATCTCATGAGATATAAAGTCTTTACCCAATGCATTGGAGGGAGATATAGGTCCCACCCATCTTATAATGAATCCTTTCTTATGTGTGCCACATAATCATAAAACATACATCATCGCATAACACAAGTAACAAAAATGGGATTCTTAAAACATCATGACATCATAAATCAATTCATATAAGATAAAGGAATTCATAAAAATAATTCCATCACAACATGATCAAATCAATGTAATAATAGGGATAAAAATATAACCCTTTATTATCTTAGATGGAAAATAATTTTGATAAAACACTTGAACTCCATTCTTGAGGAAAATATCCTTTCTTCTTCAAAAACATTTTTCCTTTCATAACATGTCATACAACTTTAAAACAAAAGAAGTTGATTAAAAATAAACTTGAAAACTTGTAAAGGAATCTTCTTTGAAGTAATGTTTTAAAAACCCATTCATGCCGTATAAGTTAAAAAAAAACATTCTTCGTACTTTTGTCGGAAAAGTCAAAAAGTACCTCGTACGGAAAAACGACAAAATATTCCTTTCATATTCTTTACTAAAAACTCACCTAAGGGTAAAATTGGATTTAAACTATTGCAAGTGGATGGAAACAATATTACATATTGAGGGAACATGGATGTGGATGATAAAATACACCCCAGTAAATACTTACGAATAAACAATCTCGGATAAAAATGAGATTGTGATATTTCCCTTACCTTAGGTCCGATTTGCTTTGTTCATGTCCGAAGCTCCTGTATAATGGTTTAAATAATGTTATTGACTTATTCCAGAATCATACATATTGATATGATATCATATAAGGTCATATTATTAGCTTCTTGTTAGTAATATTTCATTGTTACTTGTTACTTGGGTCTTTATAACTTTTTGTTCTTATGCGTGTTTTGTCGAATAAATTCTTATTCTTATCTTTAGGTTATATATAATTCATTTCCAGAATGGTATTAGTGTAGTATATACCATATTCATTCATTCAATTCATTTATATAATCATTATGAAATGAAGATCATGTAGAACGAGTCGCATCACATCGTGGAGACGGTATTCCGTACGTACGTACGAGTGATGATATCGTTCCTATGATCGTGGAATTGTATTGGAGTATATATATATTATTTCAGTATCAATATTACTTCATAATAATCATATATAGTTACTCATTACACCATTATACCCATCCTTGTAAAGTGATGGTGGACAATAGATTACACCACGGCGTGGAGACGGTATTCCGTACGTACGCACGCGCGGTGATTTCATTTTTCCATAGGATGGATAGAAGGTGAATTAGGGTTGTTTCATATTTATAATAACATATCAGTATTTAAGTGATACTGATGTTATTACTTTATCATGAAACAACTAAAGAAGAAGAAGTTGAAGAAGAAAGAAATTGAAAAGATCGGTAATGGATATTACCTCTTCTTTGGAACGCCTCTTTGAATCCTCCACTTAGGGAACTAAGATTGGTCTTTGAAGAAGACCAGGACCTCTAAGATTATTCTAGGGAAGTGGAGAGGAGAAAATGGCAGGGGTTGGCCGAGCTTGAGTGCTCAATTTGGTGTGAGGAGGAGGGGGAGGAGGTGCCCTTTTATAAGGGAGGAGAGGGGCACCTTAGGAATATCTCAAAATATTATTTTATATTAAAGTCAAAATCGGTTTATAATGGTTCCAAAGGGTCTTATTTCGAAGCTAAAGTGGGGATGGGTCGAAATCCTATCAACCAATAAGATTTAGACAAGTTTAGGGTATTATTTTAACCTTATCAATTAGATTTAACTCTAAGTTAAATAATTTAACTTTTACCGTGTCTTTTTGTTTTCTTTCACTATATGGTTAATACACTTACTATAACATGCCAAACGAACCCCAAATTGTTTATTATTAATATATATATCCTTATCTAAGTCATTTGACCGAACCTTAGATTTTTAGGAATAAAATAACAATTAATAATATAATATTTGATTTAAAAACTATTTTGTGTCAATTTTGACACTATTTGATATATGATTTTTGTGAAAGTCATAACAGAATTATATGTTCGAACCAAGTTGATTAAATCAACAATAATATATCATAGTAACCTAGAAAATTAGTTTAATTCATAAAAAGTCTCAAATTACATTTATTTTGGTGTTTATAACATCAATTATGTCAATATTTCATTAACAAGATAATTACTGCATCATCTTTGTGTCATAAATAAATTAAATTATTTGATGTCTAAAAATTACAAATAAAATACCATCATGTATTAAATCTTTTTAGCTTTCTAATGAATATTTACAATCGAATTTATCTTATATATAACCCCATATTAAAAATGATTTACTTATTAAACTTTGATTTTAACTACTTTAACCCTTCTTTAAATAAATTAATAATAAATGTCCTAATCTAATCCAAGTGGGCCTAAATGGTCATATTTTATTCCTAAGTTTGTTTTTGGTCGAATTACACTTGTCCAATAGAATTAGGACATGTGTTAGGGTAATATTAATATCATATTTACCCTTAGTTACCCTATTTACTATTAACCGCGGTAAAAAAAAAGTAAAAAGTTACTATTCACCAAAAATTATTTTTATCTCATTGAACCACATTTTACTTACTGATATCAACCGTGTCTGTCGGATTTTCGAAATTCCATTCACAGAAGCGGTAAAATTAAGTTTTATGCAAAATTCAGTTTTTAACCTACCACTTAGTGGTTTCACTATTCATCAAAAATTGAAAGTTTTCAGAAAAATACCAAAATTTCACCCTAGGCTAATTTCGATATTCTGAGTCCAAAAATGAAGTCCATTTTGAAAAATAAAATTTATAAAATTTCAAAAAGTGGTTATTACTATTCATAACGGCTAGTTTTAATAGCATATTGTTGTTTAGTGAAACTCGGTATTGCGTACGACGCAAGCTATCGAGGAAGGTCGCGATTGCGTGTAAAGCAAGCCAAGCAAGTGTTGTATAGAAAAAGATTCCTTTGATGATTTATATAACATAAAAGTCTCGGGTGTTACACTATGTATCCTAGTTATTATAGGATTTATATTTCTTGTAGTTTAGTTGATCGGGGATTACACACTGAAGTTTCCCTAGTATGTGGGACATATCATATTATGCCACTTTTTGGGGATTACACACTAAGGTTTCCCTAATATATGGGACATATCATATTATGTCATTGATTGGGTATTACACACTAAGGTTTCCCTAATATATGGGTATTATGCCTCTTATTAGGGCTTAGACCCTATGGTTTCCATGTATGTGGGACATATCATATTATGCCACTAATCAGGGCTTAAACACTAAGGTTTACCTAATATATGGGACATATCATATTATGACACAGATTGGGGCTTACCCATTGAGGTTTCCCTATATGTGGGACATATCATATTATTCCATTGATCAGAGATTACACATTGAGGTTTCCCTAATATATGGGACGTACCATATCATGTTGCTGATGGAAGATTACACAATGAGGTTTCCCTAATGTATGGGACATATCATATTATGCTTTTGATTAGGGATTACATAGTGAGGTTGACTTATATGTGGGACATATCATATTATTCCACTGATTGAGGATTAAACACTGAGGTTTTCCTATATATGGACATATCATATTCTTCTACTGATTGGGGCTTACACACGGAGGTTTACCTAAAATAGATTTTGGACAAGGTTATCATGTTAGAGGACTCCTTCTTGACCTGGCCTAGTTGTTCGCTTGACCTGCTTGATTTTCTACCTGAAATTCCTTGATTTTATTCCTGACATATCAGGGGATGTCTAGACATGTCTGGTTGTATTGTGGAAAAGTCCAAAGACAATCACATGCTCTATTTGACTTGTCCAAGGGACGTCTCATAATATGAATGGAATATATAAATACCATCACATGATCAAGGTTTACTTGTCTGGAGGACATCATAAGACCTGGATGACTTGTCCGGGAGGCCATCGAATAATCTCAGTTGACATGTCCAAGGAGTGTCGAATGACTTGTCTGACTTTTCCAAAGGAAATCGCAAGTCTTGGATAACTTTTTCTAGATGAAATCACATGATCTTTAATGACATGTCTGAGGAGTGTCACATGACCTGGTTGACATGTCTAGAAGATGTAACATGATCTAGGTTGATATTTCTGAAGGATTCCCCACGATATAGGGTGAATTATCTAGAAGAAATCATGTGATCTGCATGGCATGTCCTGGTGTCGTCGCAAGACGTAGCCAACATGTCCTAGTGTGATTATAAAACCTGGAAGGCATGCTTGGAGGGTTCCATGAGATTTGACTTGTAGGCCTAGAGGGCTCTGTGAGATGTACCTAACATACACTAGTGTTGCCATATAATTTGGGAAACATGTCTAAGGATATTTCAAGATCTGGATGGAAATCCCATAGGGATTCTTGAGACTCAGGTGGTAGGACCAGATGGTGTCTTGAAACATGCTTGACACACCAAGAGAACATTGCATGATATGAAAAATATGTCAAGAGGATGTCGTATGGCTTGGGTAACATGTACTAGTGTTCTATCATGACCTGGATGAGTCATGAGAAGTACATGATGATCAAAGAATATGTTCTTCTCATAAGTCTCCTATATTTTAGTATTTATTATAGTTTTTATTGCATATACACCTTATATTTATTCAATGTTAGCTTGTTTTAGTTTTTTCGTGATACAACAGATCTATGGGACCTCCTTATCATAACTCTACCGACATGCCAGAAGTCATTTTTGTGATCCTAAGAGATTATGAATAGTGCCTATGCATGATTCGTGATCCTCAGGTTGTTCCCTAAATTTTACCTAGCGAAAATCCTTTGCAATCACAAGATTGACCACTTAGAGAAGTCTGATCTGATGCCTAGATGCACTGGTATGTGAATCCAAAGAGATGTGTTTTTTATTTATGAGGGGATGAGTTTATAGGCCTCACCACCTTGGTTTTACACTACCTTTTTGGGAACATATCTTATATTTTTGAGATGAATTTAGTGAAGGGAATTGGTGCTACACACATCACATGATCCATCTACGGGTGTTGCATGATTTTTAGTGACCATAATACCATCCCATCAGCACTCTGTCTATTGGATTTAACCGATAAAATGGGTATTTTCTAATAATGTAGAAATTACAAGGGGATTTTACAAGTTCTGAACCAACATGTATAGGGACCTTTGTGAGATCAAGATTCCTATTTAAAGTCTTTCATGTGATCTAAGATGCTATGTGCATGACCTTTCGTGAGAAAAAGGCGGCTTGCCATGGGGCCTTTGCGAGATTAAGTGGTCATTCAAAGGAGTCTTATAGGACCATGCTATATTGTTGAGGAGGGTTTCTCATGATCAATGGTGATCACTTAGGGTGTATAACCACATTCTTATAAAATCATATTATCTTCCCCACATAAGAATCTCTTGTCTTTTCCCTTTTTTCTCCTTGTTTATTTTACAACAATTCGGGATATCATGATTTTGTATGAGTGTTTTCAAATACAATCACTCTCCCCATAGGTGATGCACAATGTGACCAATAAAGGGTCCTATAGTGATGCATGGGAATTATCATGGAAAACCATTATGCTTGTCTTTAGATCCAGAGGGAGAGTGCAGGACCACCTGAACATGTATGAATCCCTTTGTATGATGAGGGTGACATCCCAATGAGATCTTGCGTGATAAGGAATAAATTTCACCAAGTCTTTAACAATGTATTTATAAATGAATGGATGTGTCTCATAATGATTTATGACCATGAAAGGATTCTTCCCTTTTCATATTTCCTTCTTATATTATAAGGATTTTTTGATGGTTTCTCAGGCGCCCACTGAATAATAGGTTGCATGATCCAGAGTAACTATTTTGGTAGCTACCACATGATCAGATAATGTCTTGGATTCCATTTCAAGAATTTAAGGGATTTCTAAAGGGTATTTGTGTGATCTCATAGAGGTCATGTGTCACACATGTGTTGTGTGTTCATTGAGGTTCATGCACTCTGTGAGTTCTAACCACCTTCTTCTTCCATTACTTGGTAGAGAAAATAATACCCATGTTTCAGGTATTTCTACCCTTGTAGACTTGCTGATGCTTATTTGGTGGGAGTTAAGAGATAGAAAAGATTATTTTTGTAGAGTAATCCTCCTCCTTGTATTTACTAGTGTTATATAATCACCAATAATGTTTTTCCTATCAATTTTATCTGATTTATTCAGTTTATGTGCATATAAAGGTTTAATGTTATCTTTATCATCATCTAAATCTTCTTTTGAATCTTCTTTAGGTACTTACACTCCCCCTAAACTTATCATCTCTTCATCACTATCCTACTGATACTTCTCATTGATTTTTTGAAGATTCTTTTCATTTTACCTTACAAGAACATCATTTATATCAATAACATTTTCCAATAGATTATTGAAACATTTATATGATTTTATTTTTCTTGAGAATCTAAGTAATATCCTCTATTCTTCATGGTATTCAAAATTCCAATGTTTCTCCTTATTGAGAATGAAACACTTACTTCTGAAGACTCAAAAGTACTTCAATATGAGGTTCTTTCCATAATACAAATCATATAGAGTCTTATATTACTTTTTATATAATAGATATCTATTAGAAATGTATATTTATGTCAATAATTCTTTATTCCAAAATTTATCTGGAAGGTCTTTCTCAATAAGCATCATTTTTTCCATGTAGTTGATGATATAATTTATTATCTTAACCACCCCATTTTCCATGGACTTATTGATACTAAGACTTGGTTAATTATCCCATGATTCTTAAGGTAAACCTCCACTTGGCTATTTTTGAACTCTATTCAATTATCATTTCAAAACATTCAAATTTTTTGACCAAGAATCTTTTCAACTTCCCTCTGATATTAGGTTATGTAACTGAACAACTTAGATTTGTAGGTAGTAAATGAAACCTATTCCATTATACTATAATAATCAATGAAAATGAAATAATATTTTTTCCCATAAATAGGTATTGGTTAAATAGGTCTAAAAATATCAGTTTTCACCAGTTCAAGCACTCTTATTAACCTATTCTATTTTTATATATACTTATTTTGAGTGATCTTACCTTGTTGGAAAGAATTTCATGTATGAGTATAATCACATAATAACCTAGGGAGGTCTTGAGCAGTATCACACTTCACTATATCTTCCATGTATTGTTGGATTAGATGACCAATATTTTTATAACAAAACCTGTTTTCTTCTTCCATGGACATGAATCACATATCTTATTATCCACTCACAAGGTATAGATTCCCTTTTATGAAATTCCATTGCATCACTATTGTAACATATGTTCCCTTGGTGATACATATCTTGGTAAATCTTATAGCATGTCCTGAATCAAAAAGTTGACTGACACTAAGCAAGTTGTTACTGAGACTTTAAAATACCAAGAAATCCCCATGTCTCATATCTTTTCCCCAATCATGTATTTTCCTAATCCAATAATCTCTAGGCCTTTATCATTTCCAAACTTTATGACACCTTCCTTTTCATACTTTATTCATGTAACAAGATCCTTATTTCTCATCAAGTGGGAAGTGAAATAACTATCAATAATCTATAAACTAGTATTATTTGATTCTTTTAGGCCAATATATTCAACCACTACCTTCTCAACTATTTTCTTTTTTATCCTAGTTTTTGTCTTGATACTTGATAAAGATTTTTACTCTTGATCTTCCTCAAAATATTATGGACCATCTTTATCTTATAAAGATAAAAATTGATTTTTATGTTTTCAATTCATTCTATGACCCATTTAGATACTACATACAACCACTTTGGGTCTACTTCAACACATTCTTCCACATTTTTGATGAAGAAAATATGGCCTTCTGTCTGAATCCTCCACACCAAAAATAGTGACCATCAAAAGAATTCCTGGAATATTGAACTTTGTTCAGATACCATAGTTTCTCTCATTCCCTTGGATACCTCTTTGATATAAAACATACATTTTGGGAATGTACTGTATTTCCATAATAATAACACTTGATATGAGGTTAATTCCAAGGCATCATTTCTAAAAATCTTGTTTTCCCTTAGGTTCACTGAATCTTCAGATTTTGATTCTTACCAAAAATATATATTAAACCACAGATCAAGTTATTGTGGTCTATAACCAATTATCACTACTTTCTATTTGTGATCAATCCCCATAACAGTTGTTTCATTTTAATATGTCATTAGATTCTTTGTTTATTTTTATGGACCTAAGTACTCTAATTTCCCTTTTTCCATTTATTGTGTGACCTAATTTTCTAATATGATACTTAGAGTCAATAGTTTCTCTTAATATAATACCTTTATATGTTGTTTTACAACTTCCTCCTCAAGTTATTTGATTTTTATGACTTGATATTTTACTATGTTCATCAAACTATCAATAAATCTAGTATATTATTCAACCTTGTTCTTGTACTCAATGACTTTCTCTAAGTTTTATGGATTTTTATATTTTAAATTTTAAATTTCAACTTTCTTCTTAGACTTATCTTCTTCCTACTACCATATATAGTGTTTTTCATCATGAACCACTCTATTAGTTTTATTTTTTTGGCTCTCCAAAATTATATCTCCTCAAGATCGTATTCTAATTCAATATGGAGATCAGATCTTCCTTCTACTTCTAGTTCATCATTTTCACCCTCTTCCCATGTCTAAGAATTTCCCACAACTTCTACCATGTTATTTTCTCTATGGTATTTACAGTCTTCAAATTATCCTTCCTTATTTTATTTTAAACTATCATTTTCTTATGAAATAATATTATTCTTCTTGAAGAAATTTCACTTATTAATTTTCCAACCTTTCACACTGAAAACTTATATATGTAAATTTCATAATCATATTAAAACTTATTGGGACACTTTGCTTCAAGATACCCAAAAATTAAAAAATTAAATCATTAAATAAGTAGTTTACCTTAAAACTTTCTTATTATCCTATATATATTTTAAGAAAGGAATGGAATAACCTATTTTACTTCTCC
Source organism: Viscum album (assembly GCA_963277665.1). NCBI lineage: Eukaryota > Viridiplantae > Streptophyta > Magnoliopsida > Santalales > Viscaceae > Viscum > Viscum album. Next base: position 286,045,156 of record OY728119.1, on the reverse strand, counting down.
TTCTTCTTGGACATCTTCTATGATGAGCTTCTTTATGGTCTTGAACGCCACTTCCTTGGACTTCCCTTTTTCCATATCCTCATTACCATCATTTATCATTTCATATGAAATAAGCATACTTTGAAAACTATCCAAAATCAAATCCTTTGGATATTTATCCTTTAGTACAGAGACTTTTGGATTGAACTGAGGTGGATTTCTTCTCAATATATTCTTGATAATATTTACATCATCAAGGATTTACCTAATACCTCACATGTACTCCACCACCACATTCACCCAATCAATGAATGCATCAATAGACTCATTAGAGTGTATCCTCAGGTAATCTTACATGTTCCACATAAACTTAAATTTAATATCTTAGACTTTTAAATCACCATTATATATATTTTGGATCTTTCTACACATGGAATGTGATGAATTACATGACATCAAATTTGTGTAAATTGTGTTGGATAAATACCCCCCTAAAGTATTGATTCCCCCAATACCAATATCCAATTCTCTTAGGTATACTTCTAATAAATCTCTATTATCCATACTTTCTAAAATACCATGAATCATAGATATAAAAACATTCATGCCTAAATATCACAAGTAGTGATGCATCCAATTCTTTTATAGTTAAAAATTGTTTCCATCAATGATCAGAATCCCTTTGTGATTAATAACCTCTATTTCTTTTGCTGATATAAAAAAATATGAATTTAACCCTTTTCTCTAATACCAATTGTTATCCAATCTAGTTTAAATAACCTGAGGGTGGGAGGGTAATTCATTGTATGAAAGATTAAAACAACTCCCCCTTTGGATCATTTTTCATCATTAAGAAAAAACTATCATCTCTCTCCTTCATATAGAGAAGAATGGAAAACAATTAAAACAAGCACATGAAAGAAAAAATTTACTTGGTTCACCCTCATATGGATACATAAAAGGATCATACAAAGGCAATGTACCAATGTATCAAAACCAATAAAGTGAACTATTGTTATAATGTCTAGAGTGGAATCACTATCCTTTTTGGTTTACAACCAATCACAATTGGAAATATCACTACTATATTTCTACTAAAGTGAATTCACTACTCCTCTAGTAGATTCTTCTGATGATATTTATCAGTTTTGAGTTGATTCGCACTTGAATGAGTGTGTCTATTTTCTTCTATTTCATCAAAGAGATAAAAACTAGCTTTTCATGTGACTTTTATTCCTAGAGCATGTAACCCTCAACGAATTACATGATTGAATAACTATAGAATAAGACCCAAGTAAATAAACCATATGAAAGTCACCTTCTATAATGAAACTTTACATGACCCCCAGTTTGTAACACCCCAAGCTTCTACGGTACGCTTCTCTTTGAATAATGCAATAGCGTGTGTTGTACGCAACATCGAGTTCTAACACACCACAACCAATGAAACTAGCAGTTATGAATAGTAATACCCACTTTTTGAAATTTATAAATTTTATTTTTCAAAATGGACTTCATTTTTGGATTCAGAATATCAAAATTATCCTAGGGTGAATTTTTGGTATTTTTTTGAAAAACTTCATTTTTTGATGAAAAGTGAAACCACTAAGTGGTAGTTAAAAAAACTGAATTTTTCATAAAACTTAATTTTACCGCTTCTGTGAGTGGAATTTCGAAAATCTGAGAGACATGGTTAATATCAAGGAGTAAAATGTGGTTCAATGAGATGAAAATAATTTTTTGTGAATAGTAACTTTTTTACTTTTATTTACCACGGTTAAAAGTAAATAGGGTAATTAAGGGTAAAAATGATATTAATATTACCCTAACACATGTACTAATTCTATTGGACAAGTGTATCTCGACCAAAAACAACCTTAGGAATAAAATATTATCATTTAGGTCCACTTGGATTAGATTAGGACATTTATTATTATTTAATTCAAAGAAGAGTTAAAAGAGTTAAAATCAAAGTTTATTTACTAAAACATTTTTAATATAGGGTTACACATAAGATAAATTCAATTATAAATATTAATTAGAAATCTAACAATATTTCCTACATAATGATATTTTATTTATAATTTTTAGAAATTAAATATTTTAATTTATTTATGACACAATGATGATGCAGTAATTACCATAATAGTGAAAAATTAAAATAATTGATTATATAAATACCCAAATAAATATAATTTGAGACTTTTTATGAATTAAACTAAATTTATAGGTTAATATGACATGTTAGGATTTATTTAATTAACTTTTTTGAAGTAATGATTCTGTTATGATTTTTACAAAAATCAATTTTCCAAATAGTGTCAAAATTGACATAAAAGAGTTCTTAAAACAAATATTATATTATTAATTGATATTAAATTCCTAAAAATCTAAGGTTCGGCCAAGAGACTTATATCATGATAGCTGCATCATTAATGGACCACTTGTGGGTCTCTTGGAGGTATATAGTATGTTTATTAACTATATATTGTAAAAATACAAAGTGACATGGTAAGTGTCAAACTAATCAACTAAGAGTTAAAACTAAAAGATAAGGTTAATATAATGACCCAACCTATCTAAATTATATTGGTTGAGTGGTTTTAGACCCATAACCACCTTAAACTTTAAATAATCCACTTTGGAGCCATTAGAAACCGAATATGAATTTATTATAAAATAATATTTCTAGCTTTTCCAAAGGTGCCCTCACCCCTCTTATAAAAGGGCACTCCCCCTTATCATTAACTGACACCATAAAAGCCTTTTTTTTCAGCCAAAACCTTCCCAAATACTCTCTAAACTTCCATAACTACAACCTAGAGGCCTTAGTTTGATCAGAAAGCCAACCTAAGGAGCCCTTTTGATCAAATCAAAAAGAAGAACCCGAAGAAGAGGTAATGTTTTCACCACCCTTCTTCAAATTCATTTCTTCTTCAACTTCTTCTTCCTTTGTTATTCCCATTCTAAAATAATTAATCCAGTATCTACTATATACTATAATATTATTATAAATATGGTACTACCATATTCAGTATTCTATCCATCCTTTTAATGACATGTCACCATACGTGCGTATGTACGACTTACCTCTCCACGTCGTGGTGTAATTGTTATTCAATATATTATTATTTGGATGGGTATAATAATGATTTTTAATTTATGTAAATAATAAATATAACATGATAATTATTCTTTATATATGATATACCATTCAATTATATATTATTTTAATATCAAAAGAATGATATTGTCGCTCGTGCGTATGTACTGACTACCGTCTCCACGAACGCGATGAGATTCATTCTCCATCGTATCCATTCAAGTATAATTATCATTTGATGATTTAAAAATAATGTTTAAGGACTTTATATAATTCTGGATATGAATAAGATACAACCTATCCATGACAAACATGTCTTATATAACAAAACATATAAAAGAAAACGAGTAAGTTAACACCCGAAATGACGATAATACTAAGATATTATTAACAAAGAAATGTTAAAAGATCATATATGATAACATAATAATATATATGATTCTTTTATAATTTAATAACAATTATTTCACCAGTATACAGAAGGTTAACCTACCCCAACCAAGGAAAAGTACAAGGTAAGGGTTTATTTCACAATCTCTTCATTATCCGAGGTTGTTTATATGTAATAATCTACTGGGACTTCTTTATCATCCAAATCCATGTTTCTTAAAAATGTATTTCAATTTTTTTTTACTATGGGTTAAAGTCATTTATACCCTTGTTGACTTTTATAAGTGGTTTATAAAGGAATACTTCCTTCGTTTTCCAAACAAGGTCCTTTTTAACCTTTTTGATAGAATTAAGGTAAGAATGTTTTTTCTAACTTATACGGCGGGTGCGGCTATTTTCCACCTTTATAAAATCTTCGAAGCTTCCCTTACAAGATTATAAGAATATTTTCAAAGAAAATGTTTTATTTTATAAATATATGACTCTTAAATGATTTCAAAATAGAAAGAGATATTTCTCTAAAAAGAATTTTGATTTCATCTATGTCAACATCCTTTGATGGATTTTATGCTTATTTGAAGTTGATTTATTATGATACAAAACTTCTATATTGTATTGAAGGTTTTGTGATATGTTTGACTATGGATGTGTTATTTTTATACCATTCATGGTTTATGGATAAAGTATTTACATTTCGTATGCTAGTTTTAATAAGAATGTTTATGTTATGTTTAAAACTTTTCATAATGGAATGCATTGGACTTAATATGTGACGGGTGGAGCCCTCTATAGATCCTCGATGCATCGGTAGGTCTCATGAGACAAACTAGTGTCTTGGCACAAGGCCTTGACAAAATCTTATTTGTAGTCTTGGCACAAGACCTTGGCTATGTGGTTATGATAATATGGAATTATGCATTCCATCATTATGAAAGTGGTTATTGATATTTCATGTGATTATTTGATTAGTAGAATATCCATGTGAATAAGTAAATGGCATTATTTCATTTTATTTTTGCTATACTAAGTTGAAGTTCAAGTTTAAAAGGCTTTTGTTTTAGTTATGCATTGCCTTAAATGTTTATTATTATTTATAAAAGTTTCCGCTATATTGTTATCCTTACTGGGCATTTGAGCTCACCCCTTTTCTATGTTTTATTTTTCCCAGGATGTGAAGAAGTAATTTATGAATGACCTGCAGGGATAGTATGAGGGAATAAGAGTGTGGACTATGGAGACTATGTTGTTGTAGTTTTCATTTTTATGATGAAATGTAAAACTTTATGAATATATCTAGTGTTTACAAGGCTACTAAACTAATTGATCCTTCAAGATTTGATCTTTCTTGTGATCATGCCAATGTTATGTAATAATTCACTGACTCTAGGTAACTGGGGTTAGGGCATTACAGTTGGTATCAGAGGAAGTTTAGTACAAACCTTGGAAGCTATATTTAGATAAACTCTGATTAGAGCACATAGACCTAAGATGGACTTTGAGGATTAGTATAGAAGAACTTCCTAGAATTTTGGTATTGTAAAGATTTTGGGAGTTTTCCGAGCAATACATCCCTATATGGATACGAGCAGGTAGATGCGGCTCTAGAACAGATGTACCTAGGGGTAAAACCCGAAAACACCACTTTGAGCTTGACTCGAACAGGAACTGGTGAACGAAAACAGGCCTTGCTGCACTCTTGGTTACGACAATCTCGGGGGATATGATTAGGATAACTCTCATTTAATTTAAAAATCATTATGAAGGGTTTATGAGTATATACTTCCTCAAAGAAAACATTTTTATGATTATGAATTATATCCACAAATAGTTCAATTTTTGTTAAGTGTTTTATAAGTATGAAATTGTGTATTTTGATTCATAAACTGATCTAGTTTATACCATTGTTTAGAAATGACACATAGTAGAAGAAATGGAAACCGTATCAATGAATGCACTCCATGTAGGGATTTCCCTCCTGTTCAAGATAATTATAGTGTATTGGTGATGCAACTGGTGCTGATCAACTAATCACCATACCGGGACAACTCACTCAGGTTATGAATAATAACCTTACCCGTATGGAGCACCCGGATCCACAGTGTGGAGGATCAATGTTAGATCGATTCATGAGGCAACAACCACCAAAGTTCAATGGGATTAAAAATCCCTTAGTAGCTGAGAAATGGATAAATTCCCTAGAGAAAATATTTCAGGCTTTGGGGAGTAGTGAAAGGGAAAAAGTTGTCGTGGTAGTTTACCGCCTCACTGGAGATGCTGATCAATGGTGTTCATTGATTCAAAACACGAAGGAAGATGATGAAGTATCAAATATGGAATGGAGGGAGTTCAAAGATATATTTTTAGAAAAATACTTTCCTCGTGACCATCGAGCAGATATGGAAAGACAATTTCTGAGTCTAAGACAAAAGGAGGATGAGAATGTCACAAAGTATGAGGCTAACTTTACAAGGTTAGAAAGGTATGTTGGAGATTATATACGTAACCCAAGAAGTAATATTGATCATTTCTTTGATGGGTTAAAACCATTTCTCCGTCGATCATTAGTCTCACAATCCTTCTCGTTGTATGAAGACATTGTCTCATGTGCTATCAAGACAGAGAGAGAATTCTCAAAGTCTTATAACTTTAAAGAAAAGCAAGAGAAGAAGAGATCTGATGATCAATCTGGGAATGGAAATAAAGGGAAGAAGGGAAAAGTTTAATATCCATCCTGCAGTAAATGTGGGAAGAAACACCTCGGTACTTGCTTAAAAGGAATGAGAGTCTGTTACAAGTATGGTGAAAAAGGCCACCAAGCTTGTGATTGCAAGGGGAAGAAGGAAGCTACCAATGTTCAATGCTACAATTGCAGGGAGATGGGACATTATGCAAATGAATGTCCTAAGTGTCATGGGAACTTACCTCAGAAAAGGCCAAGGGATCAAGGCCAAGCTTATTCTATCACTACTGCTGAGGTAGAAGCTCCGAAAGACGTGGTGGCAGGTAATTTAATGGTTTACTCAAGTTTAGAAAATGCATTATTTGATTCTGGATCATCGCATTGTTTCATATCTTCCCAGTTTTCTAAGAAAATTAGATATTTCCGATTTGATTTAACAAGGGAGTTGTCAGTTAAAACTCCTAAGGGAAGTATCATTGCAACAAAGTTTTTTGAATCAGTCCCCATTAGAGCACATAAATGTTCTTTATCTTCTGATATCATCGTCATAACTATGATTGAGTTTGATATAATACTCGGTATGGATTGTCTTTCAGACCATGATGCAAAGATTTATTGTAAGAAGAAGGAGGTTACGATTTTTTATGATGATGATAAGGAACACCTTATCTTTAGAGCAGAATCGTCACCACCTAATTCTTATCTAGATCCACCCCCAGTAGCTCAACTAAATTCAATTATTGGGGAGTAATAGGATGAAATGAATGTGGGTGAGGAAAGGAATGTTCAAATAGAGGATGTACCTATTGTGAAAGAATATGTAGATGTGTTTACCAAAGATTTACCTGGACATCCTCCAGAACGAGAAGTTGAGTTTTCCATTGATTTAATTCCTGGATCAAGGCCTATATCGAAGACCCCTTATAGAATGACCACTGTAGAATTAGTTGAACTAAAGAAACAAATAGAGGAATTGAGTAATAAGGTATTTATTCACCCCAGTGTTTCTCCATGGGGATCCCCTGTTCTTTTTGTTAAAAAGAAAGATGGATCTATGAGGTTATGTATCGACTACAGGGAGATCAATGCTATAACAATAAAGAACAAGTATCCCCTACCTCACATTGATGATTTATTTGACCAACTGCATGGAGCTCAATACTTTTCAAATATTGACCTTTGATCTGGATACCATCAATTGTGTGTGAAGAAGGAAGACATTCCGAAGACAACATTTCGAACTAGGTACGGGCATTACGAGTTTACAGTAATGCCTTTTGGATTGACTAATGCACCCTCTGTATTCATGGATCTGATGAATAGAGTTTTTAAGGAATATCTCGATGAATTTATGGTGGTATTTATTGAAGATATCTTGGTATACTCCAAAAGCTACGAAGATCATGAAAATCACTTGCGCATTATTCTGAAGACTCTGAGAAGACATGAATTATATGGGAAGTTTATCAAGTGTGAATTCTGGCTTCAGGAGATTTCTTTTCATGTATATATTGTCTCTAAAGATGGAATCTCTATTGATCCTTCTAAGACCAATGAAATCCAAGAATGTCCTGCACTGACGAGTATAACTGAGGTACGTAGTTTTATTGGTTTAGCAGGTTATTATCGACGTTTCATCCAGAATTTTTCTCGGTTGGCTAACCCATTAACAAAGCTCACACTTAAAGAAGTTAACTTTGTTTGGACAAAAGAGTGTGAAGAATGTTTTGAAGAACTGAAGAGAAGATTAGTCAGTGATCCTATATTGACTATACCATCGGCGAATGATGGGTTCATTATTTATAGTGATGCATCGAAGAAAGGACTTTGTTGTGTCCTTATGTAGAATGATAGGGTTATTGCCTATGCATCACGACAATTGAAAATTCATGAACAAAACTATCATAATCATGATCTCGAGTTAGCAGCTATGATCTTTTCTTTGAAGATATGGAGGCACTACCTCTATGGTGAAAAATGTGAGATTTATACCGATCAAAAGAGTTTTGAAGTATATTTTCTCACAAAAAGAACTCAACATGAGGAAAAGGTTATGACTTGAACTACTCAAGGATTATGATTGCACGATACACTACCACCCGGGGAAGGCAAAAAAGGTGGAAGATGCTTTGAGCGGAAAAGATCATGTAGTTTTGAACAACATGAGAATTGAAAGGGATCCAATTTTCATGGATCTAGTGAAGATAGACATGGGAATAACCAGGGAAGGTGAAACATCAATGCTTTTTCAAATGGTTTCCAAACCATCTTTACTAGAAAGGATTAAGAGTTCTCAAACCGATGATGAAGAATTTCAAAAGAAGATTAATGCTGTGAATGATGGGAGATTGAGAGACTTTGTGTATGAAGATGGAATTTTGAAATTTGGGAAGAGACTTTGTGTTTCCGATATACCTGATCTAAAAACAGAATTGCTGGATGATGCTCATAGTTCCAATTTCTCTATACACCCTGGGAGCACCAAAATGTATAGAGATTTGAAGGAACATTTTTGGTGGGACAACATGAAGAGGGAGATTGCTGATTTTGTATCAAGATGTATGGTTTTTCAACAAGTGAAAGATGGAAGGCAACAACCTGGTGGAGTATTGCAACATCTTCCCATACCTGAATGGAAATGGGATAATATCACGATGAACTTTTTCATGGGACTACCAAAGACTCCTAGAAGGAATGATCCAATATGGGTCATTGTTGATCGTCTTACCAAGTCAGCACATTTTCTTGCTATAAGAGAAGATTTACCACTTGAATGACTAGCAAGAATATATATTAATGAAGTTATGAGACTTCATGGAGTACCCTTATCGATTGTTTCTGATCGTGATCCCAGTTTTACTTCAAGATTCTAGAAAATTCTTCAGAAATCCTTGGATACTGAACTTCATTTGAGCACTGCCTACCACCCTCAAACAGATGGACAATCAGAACAAACTATTCAAACCTTAGAAGACATGTTGAGATCCTTCTCACTTGACCTTCAGGGTATGTGGGATCAATATTTACCTATGGTAGAATTTTCCTATAACAATAGCTTCCATTCGAGTATTCAGATGACACCATATGAAGCGTTATACGGAAAGAGATGTCGCACACCAACCTGTTGGGATGACGTTGGTGAAAAAAAACTTGTAGGCCCAGAACTGGTGGAGGAAACGATGGAAAAGGTTAAGTTAATCCAAAACCATATCAAAGCATCTCAAAGTAGGCAGAATAGCTATGCCGATAATAGAAGGAAGGATTTAGAATTTCAAGTCGGTGATCATGTTTTCCTGAAGGTATATCCATGGAAGGGAGTCATATGTTTTGGTAAGAAAGGTAAATTTAGTCCCAGATACATCAGACCTTTCGAAATTCTAGAATGAATTGGGGCTGTAGATTACCGATTGGCAATGCCGCCAAGTCTCTCCAAAGTTCACGATGTGTTCCATGTATCACTATTGATGAAATACATGCCTGACCCAACGAATGCACTCACCTATGAGGAATTAGAACTGGAACCCGATCTGTCTTATTGAGAAGAGCCCGTCAAGATTCTTGATACGAGAGAACAAGTACTGAGAAACCGGACGACTCGTCTGGTAAAAGTCTTGTGGAGAAACCATAAGATGGAAGAGGCAACGTGGGAACCCGAGGAAATTATGATGAAGAACCACCCGAGTCTTTTCATGTGGTAGTATTCTAGAAATTTTGAGGACAAAATTATTTGAAGGAGGGGAGCATGTAACACCCCAAGATTCTACAGTACGATTCTCTTTGAATAATGCAATAGCGTATGTTGTACGCAACATCGAGTTCTAACACACCACAACCAATCAAACTAGCCATTATGAATAGTAATACCCACTTTTTGAAATTTATAAATTTTATTTTTTAAAATGGACTTCATTTTTGGATTTGGAATATTGAAATTATCCTAGGGTGAATTTTTGGTATTTTTCTGAAAAACTTCATTTTTTGATGAATAGTGAAACCACTAAGTGGTAGTTAAAAAAACTGAATTTTTCATAAAACTTAATTTTACCACTTCTGTGAGTGTAATTTTGGAAATCCGAGAGACAAGGTTAATATCAAGGAGTAAAATTTGGTTCAATGAGATGAAAATAATTTTTTGTGAATAGTAACTTTTTTACTTTTATTTACCACGGTTAAAAGTAAATAGGGTAATTAAGGGTAAAAATGATATTAATATTACCCTAACACATGTACTAATTCTATTTGACAAGTTTATATCGACCAAAAACAACCTTAGGAATAAAATATTATCATTTAGGTCCAACTGGATTAGATTAGGACATTTATTATTATTTAATTCAAAGAAGAGTTAAAAGAGTTAAAATCAAAGTTTATTTACTAAAAAATTTTTAATATAGGTTTAAACATAAGATAAATTCTATTATAAATATTCATTAGAAAGATAAAATGATTTTTTACATAATGATATTTTATTTATAATTTTTAGACATTAAATAATTTAATTTATTTATGACACAATAATGATGCAGTAATTACCATAATAGTGAAAAATTAAAATAATTGATATTATAAATACCCAAATAAATATAATTTGAGACTTTTTATGAATTACACTAATTTTCTAGGTTAATATGACACGTTAGGATTGAGTTAATTAACTTTTTTAGAAGTAATCATTCTGTTATGATTTTCAAAAAAATCAATTTTCCAAATAGTGTCAAAATTGAGATAAAAGAGTTTTTAAAACAAAAATTATATTATTAATTGATATTCAATTCATAAAAATCTAAGGTTCGTCAAAGAGACTTATATCATGATAGGTGTATCATTAATTGACCACTTGGGGGTCTTTTGGAGGCATATAGTAAGTTTATTAACTATATATTATAAAAATACAAAGTGACATTGTAAGTGTCAAACTAATTAACTAAGAGTTAAAACCAAAAGATAAGGTTAATATAATGACCCAAAACTCTATAAATTATATTTTTTGAGTGGTTTTCTACCCATACCCACCTTAACCTTTAAATAATTCATTTTGGAGCCATTAGAAACTGAATATGAATTTATTATAAAATAATATTTCTAGCTTTTCCAAAGGTGCCCCTCACCCGTCTTATAAAAGGGAACTCCCCATTCTCATTAACTCACACCTTCAAAGCCTTTTGGTTCAGCCAAACCCTACCCAAATACTATCTCAATTTCCCTAACTACAACCTATAGGCCTTAGTTTGATCCGAAATCCAACCTAAGGAGCCCTTTTGATCAAATCAAAAAGAAGAACCCGAAGAAGAGGTAATGTTTTCACCACCCTTTTTCAAATTCATTTCTTATTCAACTTCTTCTTTCTTTGTTATTCCCATTCTAAAATAATTAATCCAGTATCTACTATATACTTTAATATTATTATAAATATGGTACAACCATATTCATTATTCTATCCATCCTTTGAATGACATGTTACCATACGTGCGTACGTACGACTTACCGTCTCCACGTCGTGGTGTAATTGTTATCCAATATATTATTATTTGGATGGGTATAATAATGATTTGTAATTCATGTAAATAACAAATATAACATGATAATTATTATTTATATATTATATACTATCCAATTATATATAATTTTAATATCAAAAGAATGATATTTTCGCTCGTGCGTATGTACGGACTACCGTCTCCACGAACGTGATGAGATTCATTCTCCATCGTATCCATTCAAGTATAATTATCATTTGATGATTTAAAAATAATTTTTAAGGACTTGATATCATTATGGATATGAATAAGATACAACATATCGATGAAAAACATGGCTTACGTAACAAAACATATAAAAGAAAACTAGTAAGTTAACACCCAAAACGATGATAATACTAAGATATTATTAACAAAGAAATGTTAAAAGATCATATATGATAACATAATAATATATATGATTCTTGTATAATTTAATAAAAATTATTTCACCATTATACAGGAGGTTAACCTACCCCAACCAAGGAAAAGTACATGGTAAGGTTTTATTTCGCAATCTCTTCATTATCCGAGGTTGTTTATAGGTAATAATCTACTGGGACTTCTTTATCATCCACATCCATGTTTCTTAAAAATGTATTTAAAAACATTTTTACTATGGGTTAAAGTCATTTATACCCTTTTTGACTTTTATAAGTGGTTTATAAAGGAATCTTTCTATCATTTTCCAAACAAGGTCCTTTTTAACCTTTTTGACAGAATTAAGGTAAGAATGTTTTTTTTAACTTATACGGCGGGTGCGACTATTTTCCGCCGTTATAAAATCATCAAAGCTTCCCTTACAAGATTATAAGAATATTTTAAAATAAAATGTTTTATTTTATAAATATATGACTCTTAAATGATTTCAAAATAGAAATATATATTTCTATAAAAAGAGTTTTGATTTTATCTATGTCAACATCCTTTGAAGGATTTTACGCTTATTTGAAGTTGATTTATTATGATACAAAACTTCTATATTTTACTGAAGGTTTTGTGATATGTTTGACTGTGGATGTGTTATTTTTATTCCATTCATGGTTTATGGATGAAGTATTTACATTTCATATGCTAGTTTTAATAAGAATGTTTATGTTATGTTTAAGCCTTTTCATATGGGAATGCATTGGACTTAATATGTGACGGGTGGAGCCCGCTATAGCTCCTCGATGCATCGGTAGGTTTCATGAGACAAACTTGTGTCTTGGCACAAGGCCTTGACAAAATCTTATTTGTAGTCTTGGCACGAGGCCTTGGCTATGTGGTTATGATAGTCTGGCATTATGCATTCCATCATTATAAAAGTGGTTATTGATATTACATGTGATTATTCGATTAGTAGAATATCCATGTGAATAAGTAAATGGAATTATTTCATTTTATTTTTGCCATACTATGTTGAAGTTCAAGTTTAAAAGGATTTTGTTTTAGTTATACATTGCCTTAAATGTTTATTATTATTTATAAAAGTTTCCGCTATATTGTTATCCTTACTGGGCATTTGAGCTCACCCCTTTTCTATGTTTTATTTTCCCCAGGATGTGAAGAAGTAATTTATGAATGACCTGCAGGGATAGTATGAGGGGATAAGAGTGTGGACTATGGAGACTATGTTTTTTTCGTTTTCATTTTTATGATGAAATGTAAAACTTTATGAATATATCTAGTGTTTCCAAGGCTACTAAACTAATCGGTCTTTCGAGATTTGATCTTTCTTGTGATCATGCCAATGTTATGTAATAATGCACCGAATCTAGGTAACTAGGGTCGGGGCATTACACAATTGATCTTCCTCTACACAAGTCTCTAAGTGTAAAACCCTTTCATGTATATTTGATCATGCAACTTCCTTGTTGAGAACCTCTTCATGCATCATGTATTCCACTCCACTTCATGTAAAAAATATTATGGCCATTATCTTATGTGACTTAGAATTATGTGACTTTGATAATGTAACTCCATTTTCCTTATGAAATATTCCTTATTTATACTTTCCTTCATATTAAAACACTTAAGAACCCCTTTTAAAATATTAAGGATAGGTTAAGGGGTATTTTTAGGTATAAATACACCACCTTAACTCCGAAAATTGTGGTAATCCATCCATTCTACCAACTTATCAAACTCCACCTCATCCATACACAATTAACATATCTTCACATGGATCATGAAATCATGAGACCACCATCATAAGATCTCTATCAAAATACACTTTGTCTTAATCAGATTTATCACCTTTCACCCCAACCGAGTGACTCTATCCAACTCTTGCGATCACATGATTAAGAGTGACCACAAGAATTATCTATCATTTACAACTAAAATTCCTTCATTCAATACTCAATAAATCTTCTCAAGTACTTTAATCACTTATATGATTGTGTTATTCTATGAAAATACACGTCTACTCCATATTTTCCATCTTTTCTTTGACCATGTGATATAATTTTGTGATCAAAAGATCCCCTTTAGCTTATGTGAAATGAAAAAAATTTATCTATCACTTGATTTTGAGTGATCAAAATACACGTATACCTCGACATATGATAGGCCCCATGAACTTATTTGGTTTATTCAATCATGTGATATCCATTAGTTTATGTTATTGTGTGATCCATTTAACTTCTTGAGACCACATGATATCCTCCACTTCATGTGATCACATATCCATTTGGGTCTTATGTCCTCAACCAATTCCTAATCCTAAATATCTTAAACAACTAAAAACCATCATACATCCTTTGAAAAAAAACTTTTTTCAACAATTTCCAACCCTGTCAACAAACATAACAACTCAAAAAAAAAACTATCAAGATGGATTTCATCCAACAACTACCAAGGTGGATCTTGAGCTAAGTATTACTACAAAGAAGCATCTGAATTTTAATAATGTAATAACTCTGATTTTTCCAAGTATTATTTTGGAATATTTTATAGATTATTTTCAGATCTAGGAATAGAGATGGTGTGAGATTCCAAGGATCAGTGTGCCCAAAATCAATTTTTAAAACATATAAAATATTTGAAAAGCATGCATGAAAAGTTTTCCTAAAAAAGTGGAATAAATATTAATAAGAGGCTAGTATCAAAAATATGTGGTCTCTGTTGAGTTTATTTCATGATTTTTACCTTCGGTTCGAATTAACCTTGGAGTGTGTTGGATTTTTGGGTTGAGTGCCATCACAAGTGAATTAATAAAATAAATAAATTAAAATTTTATTTTATTAAATGACACAACGACCTAATTTATTCCTCTATAAATAAACTATTAAGAACAAATACTAGGGTTAGCTACATAACCCTAGCGATTTGTGGGAGAGCGTATGAAGAGATTCTGTCAGCGAGTGACATACAAATCATGGATCATCGATCGACGTGCTACAAAACCTAAGGATCTTTCTAAAAAAATGGCACTGAATCATTCTTCACAAGTGATACAAATTGAGGTAGGAAATTTTTATGTTTTGATTCATCCTAGATTTATTATTCTTATTATGAACACAAATCAATTGACCAATGGATTTATTCATGGATCGATCATATTATGGGTACGAGATTATCTGCAGGGATTTTTCAAAGAATTAATTATTTTATTTTGATATTGATTCATCATTATAATAGAAATGGATTAAGGACAACCAAACATGAATGATTTTTATTCCTATTTTTTATGTTTCTTATATTTCTTAAAACATTCTTCATTCATTGTGGGAAATTCCTTTGGCCCATGGGTTGAAAAATGCTGGATAAACAATCGTTGCACACTCGTTTCTTGGTACAATGGACTATTATCATAGATCTAGGTTTGTATCGATGATGGGATTGAGATATGATTAAAATTATACTGGATCATAGTTCTTGGTGAGAGTTTGGATGTGCGGATACCAAGATATGTGATAGAGTGATTTACCATGCGTTTTGGTGGCTAGAATCTAGTAAGAAATGATGGAGAGGGTCAGCTGGAACAGATCCATGTTCCCCGATGTCTTTGGTGGATAGATCCAAGGATGTAGGAGTGGAAAATGAAATATATTATGAATCTATAATTATGGAAAATTCTATAGAACATAGTGTGTATTTCAGAGTTACATGTAATGTTACTCTCTTTGTGGCACTGAGGTTCTACGGAGAAGATAAAAATCACATGGTGCCTGACATCTATCACATGAGATGTGACCCTTAATTTGTAGCTTGGAGTGTACCTGGGAAGGTACATATTTATGGAAACAACTAGTCATACACAAACATGGCCAACCAGACACATACATGGCTAGCTAGGCATATACACAGCCAGAAGTACACGGGCTTGGACACCCATGTACTTACGAACAAACATGGACATGGGCATGAACGATGATACCTGGGAAGAAACTAATGCTGAAGGTTCATTCCATATACTACCATTACACACTATTTACTCCTTCAAAGAATTCATAGAACCCTTTCGCTCCTTATATTGGAAAATTTTTGTTAGGGTGTGTTCCATTGATCCATTACATGAGGGTTTACTATATAATTGCATCATATACCTAGGATGGTGATCCATTTAGAGGGAATTAAATCTTGTAAAGAATTATTGGAATCCTTCCATGAGGCTCATAATGAGATCCTCTATCATAATATTTTCCCTAGGTGTAGTTCTTGATATCATTGTGACCAACACTATGTGGGTTTCAATCCTCTATTTAGTGGGTTATTATAGATTGATTTGTTGGTATACACTACAACCTTGGGTGCAATCCTCATATGTGTATCATTATCCTAAAACTTCCAGAATGTACTTCTTATGGTGAGACCCAATGAGCATGACATCTCAGATGGATGTCATCTGTGCTACCATGACTCATAGAGTGTGTCCTCCCAGATGAGTGCTATGTGGAACCCTCAAGCAGGAATCCTAGGCTGGAATTATGTTTGTGACTTTACATTGAGACTATGGATCTATATTGATTATATCTAGATGTTATTGTTATATGTGTAGTAGACATATACCTGTGATTATATGAATATTATTCTTGATGTTATATGATTACTGATTTCAAGGTGTCATACTGGGTATTGTTATACTCAACCTTACATGATATTTTCTTACACATTTCATGTCTTATGAAGACAATTGAACTTTTGAAATATTCCTATAAGGAATAGGACAATTTGGAGCTTAGTGATCTAGATAGACCATGGTGTGTTTCTACAATCACCATAAAAACAACACCCTTATATACTTTCAGGTTAGACTTGTTTTTAGTTTCTTTGTGATAGGTTTATATTTGGACCTTTTTCTTTCTAGTACTTGTTTTCATACACTTATAGTGGGATTTTAGATTTATTCATGTATGGTTAATAGTTTTTTACATTTAAACATTATATGGTCTTGGATATGTGTGCGTGTATGTAGGTATATTAGGCTAAGGCCTCACATGTGTGTGATATGCCTATTCAATGATGGTCTCCAGCCCCTGGACTATTAGAGGTGGGATTGGGGTAGTCATGATATAGTCCCCATAGAAACATATCATGATAGAGTGGTATCATAGAATATGGTTTTACCTTAGCACTGGGGTCCATGATATTGGTTTGAGGAAATAGTGTTAAGTGTTTTAGTTTGACTCTTAGGCCAGGGAATCCAATGTTGGTGCAGTAACCAACGTATCCATACACCAGGAATCTGATAAAATTCTTTTTGACTCGATACATGTATAAATTAGTTGTAGGAAAGAACATTGGAACATGAATCACATAGTAATAGGTTTTGGTTTCCATGTCTTTCTTGAGTCATCTCTCTAGATATATTCATTGACCATGATATATCTTGTCTATTTCAAGATGCCTCTAAGATGTTTTCCAAATATGATTTATTATTAAGATCATGAGGATGATCATCTAAGTGATGATGATTCTATGTAGGTACCAGTTCATAGGTGTTACCTATAGGCGGTGCACTAGTTATACCACCACCTATCGAGCAGCAGATGGCACCAATTGTACCAGTGGATGAGGTACATAGGTTGAGTATGATTTATGAGTTTTAGTAACAACAACCCTTAGGTTCTGATGTGAACCCTACCCATATGTGGATGAGGACCAAATTGATGCGGTGATGTGAGTTTTCTTTCTTGTCAGGACACTAGAATATTAAATGGTGGTTCTGGTAGTGATCCTTCTCCATGGATCCACAGGATGATGGTGGGGATTAGTGACCCAGTCATACAATGAGGTGACTCTTGCATAACTAGAGTTCAATATAATTTTCATCAAAGAGTTTTATCCAGCTATATTGAGATATGTGTGCATCTAGAGGATTTTACTGCTTCAATAGGTTAGTATGATTGTATCTGAGTATTCATTGAGGTTCACCAACCTCTCTCAGTACTTGATTAATATAGTGCATGATCAATTATTTTGGGATTGAACTTTTGAGTGAGTAATGTATAGATACATACAAGCCAAAATTATACTTCTATGAATTCTTACCTATGTTGGGGTGATAGAGCACGCCTTGGTGGTCAAGAGTTTCCTAGTTGAGTAGACATAGATATTTGTTGTCGAATGTGGGAACATAGGAGTAGAGACTTTATAAGTAGGGATCCAATGACAGACTTAGGGACATGTATGTGCAATAAATTTCATAAGGTTATTCTAGTATAGAGGGTTTGTAGTTTAGGGATCAAAGGATGGATCTAGTTATCATAGGGAGAGGTAGTGCTACTCCTATGACGACACGAGACATCTTGCATTAGATTTTCCAACCCACTATATGACTAACAGATAGGCAGTGGATGGGTATACAAGGTATAGGTAGTTGAAATAATAGGTAGTTACATAGGTTAGTGGATGTGGAGGAGGATATAAGAGAGTAGTTGGAGGTGGTAGTCGTTTTTACTTATTACTACCACCACCTCCCAATGCTCTATGCTAGGATAAAGAAGCTGGGAGATAGGGGTAAGGGAAGCTACAGGTGGTCAAGGCATATGGAATAAAGGATCCAGGGATGATATGTGGTACAATTTTTTTATTTTCTACCTTATATGCAGTATAGATAGGTATAGGTGTGATTTATTCCCTTATTTCCACCTAGTTGGTTTGAGATTTAGAAAATCCAATTGAGCCATTAGCTCGACCCTTGCTCTTAGAGATTCCAATTGGAGGTGACTAAGTGATCAAACACTTGTCCCAGCAATGTGACCTAACTCTTGGAGGTGAGAGTTTCATTTATGATATCTTTTTAGCAGTGAAGATGCCTTATAATGACATCTTAGGTGTGGACATGTTATTTACATTTCATTCCCAGATAGACTGTTTCAGGAAGATGATGAAGTGTGTCTGCAGCGATGGGGTGATGTTTTCCTTTGTGGGTGAAAAGGAAACCCATGTAGATTAGGATGGACTAATGCATATGAGGGTGTAGATTATCAGTCCCAGTTGTCTAGTATGACCCTTGGTGTAGTGGATTCTATGAGTTTCCAATTTCCTATAATAGTGGTGAAGTATAAGGACATATTTCTAGAGGACGTTCTAGGCTTACATCCCTGCTGAGAGATAGAATTAGATATTGATATACACCCTTGGATGACCCTGATATCTATGTTGACATATCAGATGTCTCCCAAAGAGCTTCATGAGATGAGGGTGAAGTTGGAGGACTTGTAGAGAAAGGGATTTGTTAGACCCAGTTTTTCACCCTGAGTAGGATGAGAATTGAGGTTCTTCATGAATTACCATCACCAAAACTAGATAGCTATAAAGAACAAGTATTCACTAACAAGGATGGATGAACTCTTTGATTAGTTTATAGGGTCATGCCGGTTCTCGAAGATTGACCTCAGATTAGGCCATAACCAGTTGTGAGTAAGGGATGAGGATATATCTAAAACAACATTTTAATGTCACTATAATCATTATGAGTACTTGGTGATGCCGTTTAGCATGAATAATTCCCCATAATTATTTATGGGAATCATGAACCATATCTTTTATCCTTTCTTAAACTGGTCTTTGGTATTCTTTATTGAAGATATCCTAGTGTACTCGATATTAGAGGAGGAGAACACAATACACTTAGGGATGATTCTAGATATACTTAGAGAGCACTATCTTTACAATAATCTCTCAAATCTCTAGTTCTAGATTCAGAAGGTTCAATTTTTGGGATATGTTATCTCAAAAGATGGTGTAGCAGCGGACCCGACAAAGTTTGATGCAGTGTTATCTTGGGAGCCACCCAAGTGCATGACATAGGTATATAGATTCCTTGGCTTTCCAGGATACTATAAGAGATTCATACTTAATCTATCCAAGATATCAGCTCCCTTTATAGATTTGAACTGAAAGGAGCATCTTTTCATGTGAACAGAGAGGCGCCAGTAGTCCTTCAAGGAGTTTAGGCAGAGATTGATGAGCGCTTACATCTTGAGATTTCTAGAGGAGGGTGTCAAGTATGTAGTGTTCTGTGATGCATCAGAGATCGATCTTGGTTGTGTTTTGATGCATAGTAAGGAAATTATTTTCTATGGTTCAAGTCATTTGAGTCCCCATGAGCATAATTTTGCAACCCATGTTCTTGATTTAGCAGTAGTTGTCTTTGCACTAAAGATTTGGAGACACTACTTGATGGGTGAGGGATTTATCATTTATTCTGACCATAAGAGTCTCAAGTATATCTTATCTTAGAATGATAATAACTTAAGATAGTGGAAATGACTAGAGTTTCTCTAGGACTATGAATTCAAGATTTTCATTACTTATGGGAAGGAGAACATGGTAAATATTCTCTCAGATAAAGGTCTTATTCGCAGTTGTTAAGTGAGGCATCAAAGCAATTGTACATGTTGTAGTTATCATTAGTGGATAGATATAGAGAAGATTAACTCCAATTGAAGGTTTTTACCCCTATAATTTTACATTGATTCAAGGAGGAATAACTTGGGGATACTAACTATGAGACTCTATATGATCAAATATACACCAGGCATGCCACTGATAGATTTTCTGAAGGTGGGGAGCATGTTGTTATTTTTAGAGGGCACACGATGCTACCAATGATGTGGTGGGATGATTTTTTGAGGTATTTCCATAACTATTTCATATAGGTACATATAGGTGTGTAAAAGATATACTGAGACCTTTAAAATTAGTTATGATGACCAGGGATGAAGAAATGAGTTTCATAGTTTGTCTCTCGATGCCTTACTTTTTAGAAAGTGAAGGCTGAGAAAAAGTTTCTAGAAAGTTTAGCTCAACCCCTTGAGGTGATGGAGTGGAAGTGGGATGAAATATCCATATAATTCATGATGGGGTTACCACATACATCTAAGGTAGGTGATTCCATCTGGGTGATAATAGATCGACTCACCAAGTCAGCCCATTTCCTAGAAATTTGAGAGAAGAGTTCAGTAAAGAGATTAGGACACCTCTATATGTAGGAGATAGTCTAACTACAAGGAGTTACCTTGATATTCATTTATGACCATGATTCTTACTTAACATCTCAAATATGGAAGGGATTGAAAGAGGCTTTTGGTACTCAGTTGCGATTGATCATGACTTTTTGTCCCAGTCTGACAAATAGATTGAGTAGACCTTTTAGGTATTAGAGGACATACTACAAGGTTTCATGTTAAAATTTGAACGTAGTTTGGAGGATCACCTATCATTGGTGTATTTTTTCATACAATTACAACTACCATTCCACAATCAGTATGAAACCATTTGAGGCCTTGTATAGGTGACCTTGT
The DNA here is from genome assembly GCA_963277665.1 of Viscum album. Lineage (NCBI taxonomy): Eukaryota > Viridiplantae > Streptophyta > Magnoliopsida > Santalales > Viscaceae > Viscum > Viscum album. The sequence continues at coordinate 286,023,751 of OY728119.1, read as the reverse complement.
AGGTCTCTACTATGCTGGCTGACATAGGAGATTCATTAATCATGGCACCATAGTTGGTTCAATCCACTATAGAGAATGTGAAGATCATCCAAGAGTGGATGTGGACTTCTTAGATCCGTCATAAGTCCTATACAGACTGAAAATGGAGGACTTTTGGAGTTCGATGGGGGAGACCATGTATTCCCGATGGTCTCACCTCAATGTGCATTATAGAGATTTGACAATGGAAGAAAGATATCTATGAGATTCATTGAAACTTTATTGATACTTCATAGAGTTTGAGAGGTGTCATACTACTTATCTCTACCACCATAGTTAGATCAGGTACACAATGTCTTCCACATGTCATAGTTGAGGAGGCACATGCATGATCTATCACATGTTATCGACTAGGATGAGCTGGACATCAAGGATAGAGATACCTTTGTAGAGTACCCAATAGAGATCTAGGATCAGTATGAGAGGATACTTTATGAGTGATCAATTCCCCTAGTGAATGTTTAGTGGAAGCACATGAATCTTTAGGAGAGTACATAGGAGTAGGATACATAGATGCATACTTAGTCCCCACATCTCTTTGACCGGCCTTTTGTTTTGGATTTTTTAGACATAAAGCCCTAAGGTGGGGATAATGTAATAACTCCAATTTTTTCTATGTATTGATTTGGAATATTGTATGGATTATTTTTAGAGCTAGGTGTGGACACTATGAGATTATGAGGCCCGATGTGACCCGAATTATTATTTGAAATATATGAAATATTTTAAATTCACACATGCACAATTTTGCTAAAATAGTGGAATAAATATTAATAGGTGGCTGGATTAGAAATTTTATGCCACCATTGAGTTCAAAGTTTTGGTTTTACCCTAGGTTTAACTAAACCTTGGCACACATCAGATGTTCGTGTTGAGTGCCATCGCGGGAAAATTAATAAAATAAATAAATAAAAAATTTATTTTATTAAATAATGTTGTGGAATAATTTATTCCTCTATAAAAATTTTGTTAAGAAAAAAATAATAGGGATAGATATATAACCTTGGTTATTTTTGAGATATATTTTGAGGATATTATGTTGGCGAGCGATGATCAGATCATGGATCATAAATTGGTGTGTGAGTAAACATAAGGATATTGCCAACGACAGTGACACAAAATCATTCCTCTCTAGGGATTGATCCAAATCGAGGTAAGATATTTTTATATTTAGATTAATCCTTAATTTATTTTTCATATGATGAATGTGAATCAATCGACCAACAGATTGATTTGGTGATCGATCGTATTGTGGGAAAAGATTATCTGCATGGTTTTTTGGGAGAATTATATTTTTTATTTGGATATTTTTTCATCATTCTAAGAGGAATAAATCAAGGCCAACCAAACATAGCTAAGGATCATTATTATTTTGTGTGTTTCTTGGTTTTCTCCCACCATTCTTCATTCATCGCGGGAAATTCCTTTGGACCACGGTTTGAAAAATACCAGATAAATAATCATTGCGCACCTGTTTCTTGGAACAACAGATTATTATCATAGATCCATGTTCAAATTTATGAATATATTGAGAAACAATGATAGATTAGACCTGATTATAGTTATTTCTCTGAGTTTGGATGTGTAGATACCAGGAGATGCTATGAAGGGATGTACTGTGCATTTCGGTGGCTAAAATCCAACAAAAAATGACGACAAGGCTCAACCAGAGCAGAACTACATTTCCTGGTGTGATTTTCCACTAGATCGAAGGTTGGAGGAGTGGGCGGTGATACAGAGGAATAATATAGAATTCTAGAAAATTACATAGAACACTACATGTATTTTAGAGTTACATGGAATGTGGGGACCCTTATGCAGCGTTAGGGTTCCATAGAGAATATAAATATCACATAGTGTGCGAACCTTACATGGTGGCTAATAGACCATAGGGCATCGTTACATCCTATGGGGCTAACCAAATTTAGTAATTTATATAGACTCATACAACCTAACTAAAATTGTCGTACTTGGTAAGTCAGAGTGTCGTACCCATAGATATGATCCGTATGAATCAAAATTAATTAAGAAAATAAGATTGAAATTGTTTCATTTTTTTGGAAAATGAGAAATAGATAGTTGGATTTTTAGGTTGAAAATCCAAATGAGAGGTATGCCAGGTTCAATGATTTTCAGGTTTGTGTGCTAGGTATTTTTTGAAACAGGTTCATTCAATTATGGAATCGAAATTAGGTCAGTAGGGATCCTTGGTCATGGAATCCTACTCTAATCCTATCATTAGACCATTGGAATGGTCATATAATAGATTCAATCATAGAGATAGGTGGCCCAAAACCATATTTAAACATAACTATCCTATGTTTCATAATATTTATACAGAAAATAGATTAATTAATTAATGCAATGGAAATAAAACTCCTTAATTCACCAGCAATGGTATTGCAATTAAAAAAGAAATAGATTTGGAATTAAATAAGTAGAGTTACAACAATCCAAAACATGAATAAAAAGTAGAAAATAATCCCTAAAAACACCTTCCCCTACAATCACATCACCCGACACTAATGGACTACTCACACATGGTGAGAACAAGCAACATGGGTACCCGAGGGAGAATGGAGGTGAAGAATGGCTCCATATCGTTACCCCATTGTCTGGTGGACATCCTGTGGTGTTACATGGCCTCCACTGGTCTTATTGTATCTTGGAATGGCATCCAAGGCCGGTATTTATAGGTCAAAATTATCAAAACCCATGGATCTTCGTCATTAATTTTTTCACATGTCTTCGTTATCACGACGTGTACCTGGAATACACATCGTTTACTGCAGATCCGGGTTTTCCTCCACAATGTTGAATCTGAAAAAACTTCATACACTGGTTTGACTCAAGTCACATCATGTACTAGAGACTCATGATGTGAACTTGCGGTTCACAACATGTTCCATCATCATGACTTGTTCTACATGGTCTACAACATGTCAGGAACTGAAACTACATGTCATGTACTCTCATTACATGATGTGTACCCATTTTTCTCCAGAATTTCTAGCTTCCTTATCTCTCAAAAATATGGTATCACACTGTTTCACTTCCTTCACGACGTTAAGGGTATTTTAGATAATAATTTATACTCTTTTCATTCCTTTTTGAAATAATCATAATTTCATACCATAAAACATAAAACAAGTAAATTAATTCCCAAAATTGGAAAGATTATGAAATTAAATACAAAAAAATCCTTTATTAAAACACTCAAAAATGTATTCATGAAAGTCACTTATTAGTGGCTTGTTTTGTACCTTGGAAGGTACACATTAATGGGAATGAATAGATTTTTATGGGCACAACCATTCATATAGAGACATGGCTAGTTGGACATGGACATAGCCAAGAGTACACAAGCTTGGACATGTCATGTTCTCAGGCAGAGACACAAACATGATCATGAGCCCTGATACATGGGTAGAACTCGATGTTCAAGGGATACTCTATATACTACTAGTACACACTATGTACTCCTTCAAATAAGGTTTAGAACCCTTTACCTCTTTAGCTTGTACAAGTTTCATTAATGTGCGTTCCCTTGATCAATTCATTTAGGTTTTAGTAGGAATCATATCCTATACCTAGGATGGAGATATCTTCAAAGGGACTTTATTATTGGATAGATTTATTGGAATAATTCCATGAGGACTAGGGTGAGATACTATATCATCATTTTTTACCTAGGTGTAGTTCTTGGTATCATCATGACCAACACAGATTGGGAGTCGATCCTCTACTTAGCAGGTTATTATAGATTGGTTTATTGTTATACCCCATGGCCTTTGGGGTGATCATAATATATGTATAATTCTCTGTAGACTTATATAATTCAATTATTATGGTGATACCTAATGATTATGGAATCTAAAATAAATTTCATTAGTGATATCATGACTCATGGAGTGCTTACTCCTAGATGATTGCTACGTGGAACCTTTAAGAAGGAATATTTGGCTATCATTATGGTTGAAACTTTACATTGAGATCATGGATCTATGTTGAGTATATCTAGATATTCCTGTTATATGTGATGTAGATATATACCTATGATGTGATGTAATTTTATTCTTGATGTTATATGCTTAGTTATTTTGGGGTTTCCTACTGGGTATTATTATACTCACCACTGTATGAGATTTTCCCACATATGTTATGTATTATGCAGATGATTAACCTTTTAATGGAGTCCTAGAGGGACCAGGACCGGGTGGATCTTAGTGAGCCCGATAGACTATGGTGTATTTCTGTAGTCACCTTGAAAACAATCATTTATCATAATAATAAAAGAGATAAAGGATGAAAAGGCGATGAAAAAGATAATTATAAAATCTAGTTAAAATTTTAATTCATTATCAAATTATTTAAAGGATCCCAAAATTTGGACTCCACCACAACTCAATGCCAAGAAAAAAATAATAGAGGAAGGGTAGAACAAGTGAACTATATGAGTAGTTTTTAAAATCCATTCTCAATCCAAAATATGTAACATTGTACCAATCTTTAATTAGTTGACATTGAGTTAAAGTTATAGATTAGAAACCATAAAGAAAGCTATTTTGGGATGAAAATATATTTTTTATTAGTTTCTAGGAATTATTTTAGGAATTTATTTTAGTTTATGAACTCTCCTTATGGTTAATTATTTTATCTCTTTAAGTAGAAAATGGATGGAACCTTACTTTACTTGTCTGTTTTTGATTATGTTGGTTATAAATAAGAAAAATAAGTAAACAAAAATGAAGAGTTGAATAGGGATATAACTTTATGGATGGGGATTATCATTCTAAATTTCTTATATTTTGAATCTCCAATTATTTTTACTATCATGTTCTTTTGAAAAAGAGTTGAATTGTTGCCTAAACTTAATTGAGACGAATTATACCATGAATACTTGAATTATTTATCATGTACTCCATGATCTAGGAGACATCAACACTTAGGAGAATTAATTTTATTTAATGGAAAATTTGATTCATCATACCTATAAAATTTTGAGATATAATTATAAAATATGAAAATTAAATTTCTTATTCTAGTTTTGAATTGTTTAAAAATGATTCCTGCTATGTTTTTTATTATTGATATTGATTCTTGAAGTCTTAATTTAGTAAAATAATTACTGAAAAAATTATACGATTCTTATTATTGAGAGGTTTATAGTCATATTTTGAAATATTCATTCTCATACCCAATTTCTTGAGTGAACTCAGGGTATGAAAATCTACCAAAATTTTCTTATTAGTATTATTGATGCTAGATGATTTGATGCCTTATTAAAATGATTGACGCCATTGATTGATTATATTTGAGACCATTTTACCTTCATACATATCCTATGTCATTCTAGTGAAACCTATATAAACCATGGAATATGTTATAAGAATCCACATTATGAGCCCATGTATCCTTCATAGCATTATTCATGAGTATTGTTGTATGATTTTTCATTTGATCTTTAAAGAGGGATTTGGGTGTTTCATGGTACCATGCATGATAATTCCATGAATGAGTGTGGGGGAAATCTATTATTCATTTTGGGAAAGTGTTCAAAACTATTGGTGATCATGTTTAATTGATTCCTCTATATTTTGAAAAAGAAAAATAAATGAAAATAAAATAAATAATAGAAAAAGTGAGTATGTGGGATACCTTGTATTGACTATTATCTAGAAACACCTCCCCTCTTCTTGTACTAACTATTCCAACTAGTTTTAGTAGGAAAATGATGGTGGGGTTTGAGGTTCTATTTGGGTTGACTTCCAAGGGTGTGGGACTTTTTCTTACACAAATTCCACTAAACAAATATGATAAGAAAAATTATAAGAGAAAAATGTGGATTTTCATCACTTCTTTACATGTAATTATTGGGGACCGCATTCTGAAATAAGATAAAAGAGCTCATAATATTGTATTCTGAAGGGGAGTTGATGGAGGAAATTATTTCATCAATATTACTTGAATAACATGCATTATGATTTATGAATTTAACCCTCCTTTTTTATCAAATTATTATAATTTTAAAATCATAACCCACTAACCTTCCGACTCAAATGCATTAGAACCTTAATGAAAATTCCTCATAATTTTTATAGTTTAATTTCTAAGTGAAGATGTATAATTATTACAAGTATATAGATAAAGTAAATATTTCTTTAGATAGATCATAACTCAATATTATATGTTATTCAGTGGTGATTGAAATGAAATTTTGGTAAGGTAAGTCATAAATGGAATGAGAATTGATGGGAAGTTGAATGATATAAGTGAAAATAATCAATGTATTGAGTTGTGAATTATATAAGAAGCATGATTTAGGTATTATTTATTGAGAATGTTTTTTTTTATTTTAGAAATTTTACCTATAAATTTTTATTTATGAGAATAATAAATTAAAAGATTACCTTATTGAGGCACACACCCTTTTTCTGTTAGATGTTAAGATTTTTCTCAAGGATGAGAAAAGGATTAAGTATGGGAGAGTTTGTTATATTTATTTTATATTTATTTTTTCAATATATATTTTATATCAATTCATTGGGTTTGGATTGTGGTATATGATATTATTTCTTAATTATAATGATTTATATTTTTCTATGGTAGAGATATCCTTCCTTTGAAATTTAGAATAATTTGAGGAGAGGGAAGGAAAATGGATTTTTGGGAAACGGAAAATGGTTGAAGTCACGACATGCCTATTTATGGTGTGACTATTTTGACTATAGAGGTCCATTTATTTTTTTGGAGACACTTCACACCTCAAAAAAATGTGTTAAAGTATAACATTATTTTAGTGAATACAAGGATGGACTTCTTAATATTTTCCATTGAACCTAGACAAACTATTCACACCATGACCAAGGGTTGATAGACCAGTTAAATAAATTCCATGGAAACTCATTCCATGGAAATTTTCCTTCACACCATGATAGGAGTCATGCATAATTATATAATAGTTCCATAGAATCCTCATGAAATGACCCATTCATTCACACTATGAAACACCTTGTCAAAAATCAAAAAGAGATTTATCTTGGCTGATTCCCTAAATATTTTTCACCATGAACTTTGGATAAATTTTTTATTTTGAAATATGGGGGTTTTTATTTATTCTATGATAAAACCTTTCTCATCATGACATTTTAAAATAGAAGAAGTTTGAGGAAGGATACATTACTGACTCACACTATGAAGGATGTGTCACACCACGAGTACATCGACTATATAGATTTGAAAAGGTTTAATTTTCCTATCTCTCTGGGGGATATTGATCCATGTGGATTGAAATAATTAAATCTAAATTCAAAGGAGATTTTAAAGTGTAATTTTAAACCACTTGGTGGGATATTTTGTCCAACAAGGAAATCCACCTCTAGGGTTTCTATCTTGAGGAAGTCCATAGTTAGGTTATCTTTTTATATTTTTATTTCAATTTTGTTTTATTTTTATATTTTTATAAGTATTTTATAATTTTATTTTTATTGTATTTTTATCTTATCTACTATATTATATCTTCTATAGTTTATGGAATATTCTTCATTGACGACCACTCGAGGATGATTGGTTAACTCCATAGAAGATAGAAGTTCCAATTAAAGAGGGTGAGTACGAACATGTTTTTATTCTTTATTTTCTCAATCGATAATATAGTTTAATGAGAGTTGTGCTATAATTAAAATTTCTATTTTATTTTTTATTGGACCATTGAATTAATGTGTTAAATAATGAAGGAAATATAACACAATATATATGATAAGTCTATGAACAATAGATTGAAATATCCTTATGATGTTTCTATCAGAATTTATACACATCAATTATTTTATATTTTTCGATCAAGATGGTTTGGATTCTAAAGTAGTTTCAATAATAAATTACAATGTTGTTGTTGAATATAATTATGATCATGTAGATATTTAATTTTATCATTCTATGAGTGAATTAAAGTCACCCTTTTAGTAAAATCACCCTTTGAAATTGGTTACCCTATCTTTTACTAATCTATCTACCTTTAGTTTACTTCACTTTGAGACTTTATTTAATTAATTTAATTTAGTTAAACAGAGTATCAAAATATTGAAAAGATTATGATGAACTAACATTTGATCAATATTTTTCATCATTATTCTATATTTCCTTTTCTTTTGATCTTAGTAATCACGTTCCTATAATTCTTTTTAGTAGATTTAGTGATTTGTGTTGTTGTGAACTATAAATTATAATATTTGGATTCCCATCGAAGGTGACAACACTAGAAGGTACCATAAATAATCAACCCAAGAGATCACGTCATCAGTTACTCAGACCCAGGATCCTAATAGGAAGTCTCACCAAGGAAGATAGGCTATAGAAGATGAGAAACAAACCAATATTCTTGTTCCCACTAAAGAAAATTACAAGCATGTCCTATAATCAAGTGATGAAGTATGACATAATTTTATGGTATTAACTAGGGAATATTCCTATATCCCTATTCCAATTAAAAAAATCTACCAAAACACTATGAAAAAATCCAGGAATCAATCCTATATTCTTACACCAGTATATGAATCTCGTCGACACATTCCAACAAAAAAATAGAGAACCGTAGTGATCCCATATTACTCTATCCATTATAGTGTGGACCTATATTCCTGTTCCTACTAAATAACCCCCTTTTAAATATCCAAGGGGTACTTTAAGGTATAAATTTTATCCTAGATTATATCTTTTATAGTTTCTAGTATATCCTAGCAGTGACAACGAAGGACTACCATAATCATACCCCTATATTCAATAGAGAGCAAGAATATATTTCTAATCCTTCCATCAAAGGATATCATCTGTATAATTTGGTAGCTACTCAAGAGATGAACCATATCCCCCTTACCATTTAATAGGATAATTAACATACACTGATAAAGATTAAAGAATATTATTAGGCTTATATTCCCATTCCAACTGGAGTTCACCGGTATGCTTTAGAAGTCACTCCAGGGTAGGCTTATATCCCTGCCAACATTATATTAGATCACCAAAAAACTCTATAAATTTTTATATAGTAAAGTATATTCCTTATCATTCCAAATAAGAACAACAACATGTTCTAGTGATGACATAAGGACAAGCTCATATTTCTACTCATATGCATGAATCCCATTGGCATATCCTGGTGGAACCCATCAAGGTGAAGGATAATGTTATATTCCTCACCTAGGAGGATCATCAGCATATTTTGGAAATGAATAAAGATAAAAAATGGTCTCATATACCTATATATGATCACAATTATGAATAACTCTAGAATATTATAGTAACTATCCAATAAAGTCATTGAAATATTCTGATGACCTATAGGAAGTCTCCTAAGAGGGTTAATACACATGGGGTTATTACCTGCATTACATGAATTCGATGATAATCAAGGTTCCAACCCCAGTTTCTCATCTATTAATATCTATAAGGTCTCATAAAGGGAAATATAAAAATAATTATTTATCCCATATCCTTGTCTCGATCATCACCAATATTCTTAAAGCCCTTTGATATCGGTTAATGTAAGATCAAGAATCTACCAACTCTTCATCAATAGGAAATAGTAGCGATAACTATGGGGGTCCTTCCTATGGTACCATGAACAAAATATCTAGAGTTACTCCCTATATTACCTATCATAAAGGTCCCCTAATGATAATGTGAAGATCATTCATGAAGTTCCTCCCCATGACATCTATCACAAATGCCATTTATACAACCTAAAGATCAACTAATAATAATGTAATCCCCTTGAAAATTAATTATACATTGGTAAACATGAAGGTCATCCCCATGGAAACCATAATATCCAACTTTGAGGTCCTCCCTAGGGAATATGTTGTAGAGAACCTACATGAAATTGGACATCAATCCATAATATAGGCTCTCCATATAATAGAAAATACAAATACAACCATATAATTCCTCCCCATAGTGCTCATTACATAGGCCCTCCCTAAAATGATATATCTCTTCTTCATGAAGTTCCTCCTTAGGTAAAAACTACTTCATGGATTCCCTTATATTGAGAGGAACTCGAAAATTCAAGACCATCCATGCCTAACACCTTTAATTAGTGGATGGTGTTTCGGCCTCATCAATGCGTGATTTGGGATGAAAGTAATTATCTTCACCCCCCCACACCACATGTTCTCTGATGTAGAGAATGAAAGTCCAAAAAATACCACTCACCTCGATGTAAAATCTATAAAATGACCACATTTGTTAGATCATATAGATAAATCACTATTTAAGGATAAGGATAATACCATGGTTATGTGGGAAGAACTGGGTAAAAGAAATATATCAGTTATATTCTATCCCATATCCACTTTTTGGTATGACATTCCAAAGAAATTAAAAGATAAGTGCATACATTATATATACATGAATCTGTGGATGAATTTCCACCATATAAAGGTGAAGTATTATCTTATGGGGTAGAATGCCAACCAAGTCAAGTATATAAATGATATATAATACCAAATCTAGTTAGTATCCCTCTTAGCTGAACAAAATCCATATTTAGGAAAATAATATAAATACCTCCAACATGAATGCCTCAATGGTTTAATGATTCTTCTCATTGTAATCATTGATTCTCCACCTAATGTGTGTATTAGAGGGTGGGATGAACATGGAACATTACACAACACTTAACTCCATGGATAGTAGAGTCCAACAATAAAGGCTACATGAAACGTTATCACCTCAGATCAGGTATCAGGCCTAGGTTTTTTGTATTCTAACAAGACTATCTAGAAAAATCCTCCAACTCCCAAATCCCAGAAATGATGCACACAATAGGAGTGATCTATTATTAACTCCTAAATCAGGCTAATAAGAAGGTCAAATGAGCCTCACACTTGAGGAAAGTGAGATCCCTAAATATATAGAAAGATTTTATGGTGAGTATATCATGATTAAAATAAGAATTAAATCCATAAAATACCTAGATTAAATAATTAAACATCAATAAGGTTGTGATATACACTAACTCATCAGCATTATAGAAGCATCCCCATCCCATGGGGATTGGAAAATTTTTACCACCACCACCACCCCTGGGATCATTAGATCTCTAGAGGGTCCAAGATTTAATAATAATAGAGTATGGTTATCCCTAACCCATAGGGTTGGGGGAATTATTATCCCCTTATTCTTTATGGAAATTGGTCTTCTCCATATTGGTAGGAAATTATTATGAAAATTACTTATAGTTTCATTTACTACATGAACCATCCTTCTCATTAAGAATATGTTTAGTGATAGATACTAGGTACTCCAGTAGGATCATTATTTATAAATTAATTCTGAGGGAATATCATGGAGAGAAATAAAATACACACACGATTAATAATCCAAAATGGTCCACTAAGAGGACAAAGACTGAGGATGATTTATATTTTTCCCTTAAAAGATAATTAGAAACCAAAAAAGTAAAGTTACCCTTTAGATAAAGATATGAACCCTGATGCATACTGTACATTGGTGAATATCATCATTTTTGGTCTTACAGATAACTCATAGCATGATTCCAATATACAAGAACATGATTAGGAGACACTTGTTCAAAATATGGTCCACACTGAAATACTTTAATAAGGTGTGTATACCAAAATTATAGGCAAACTCAAAATTTGATAGATCATCCAAATAGTAAACTTCCATGTGTTTAGAGGACTTAAGTTAAAGAAAAGGGAAGGTTATGAATATATCCTACCCACTACATGAGAAATCCCATACTCTCACCTCTGAGAAGAATTTGGCCCAATAAGAAATTAGGTTGAACAAATTGAGATAGATTAATGATGAGTTACTCAGAGAAAATATTATTATTGAATATAATCCACAGATAGAGGAAAATATTTCCCATTTAGTTCACACATAGTAGGATGAAATGAGTCAACCTATAGGATTAGATTCCATTAATATAGCTAGCTATGAGCTCAGAAGATCAGTGTATATAAACCCGATGGTCAAATATTATCAAGATTTTTCTCCATTGGGGAAGTATTCACAAAAATATACAACATATAACCACATGTTAGATGAAATTAAATATAAATATCTAGTGTATTCAAGATGATCATATTAGGCTCCACCCACTACCTCTATTCGGGTGTCTTCCCAACCAGAAGTCTTTCCATAGATCCTCAACTCCATCAATTCAATGTATGTTTGAATAGATTATATGGAGGGGATATGTGAACCAATGTAGCTATATGGGACCCATATAAACATATCACACATTTTTTTGTCTCTATGTGGCCTCATGATGGGAATACTTGAAAAATACAAAATGATAAAGCTCAGGTGATTTTTTAAGACTTTGGAGGGAATAACATTTTTTGGGTATAAAAACCTACCAAATGGGTCCATTATAGGATGTGAAGACAATTTTATACTATCCATATACTATTTTAGATCCACAATGAGGAATACAATGATCCTTTACCTCTATAATTTTAAAAAATGTGAGAATGATTGTGTCTCAAACATCATTTCTAGATTGAAAGGTTTGACCTATTCATTGAATATGAAACTCCCATGAGAGAAACTATTAGAGATATTTTTTGAAATATCCATGATGTGTTACTGAAACCACTAATTTCTATGAAATACCCTAGTGAATTTTATGAGTTTTAAAATGTTCACAACACCTATAGGATGCTATATTATAGTTCAAGGCCAAATATCCTCCAACAACATCATCCCAAGGAAATAAACTTGATATAATGGAGACTATGAATGTTATGTTCAATATGTCACTTATAAAATCTCTAGAACCTTAGCCTAAATGGTATCACATGGTACCTCCCCTTGAAAAATATTAGTAGAAATAACACCCTCATTAAAAGGGGAGAAAAAATCATAATCTTATAAGGTTATAGGATTGGAATTATAAAAAATTTTCTTTTTGAAGAGAATAGGTCCCATGGTACTTTATTAATTACATGGAGAACAGCTTTCTTAATCCTTAAGAGGTAAAAAATCCCAATGAATCAGGTTTAAATGAACACCTAGATTACAAACCCATCCATCAGATTCTAGGACACAATATACAAGATTACTTTGTCTTCAAAGTCACCATCCAAAATTAGTTGAATCTAGGAAATTAAAATTGGTTAAGCTACCATAATAGGTGACTTAAGTATCTATTATCCCACATAAAGATAAATGATAATGGTATGAAGTTCTAAGAAGATTAACATGAAATTTTTATAACTGTATGATATGGATATCAGTCAACTAGAACCATGACATACTCAGGGATCAATGAAACTAAACAATTGTGACACCATATCTCTATAAAACATGAGACAAGATATCTTTATTATCACAATATTATAAGATTTAAGATAATCATCACTAATAAGGGAATTCATAAGAGGAATATACCTTACTGATATGTAATTTAGTCCAGACCATCTCAAACTTATTACCACCATAACTAGGAGTAAAATAATTTCCCCTTTAAATAAAGAAACATGGACATCCCACCAAATAATATCCTCATTAGATGAAGAATAAAAATATGATTTTTTCAATGCAATTAACAAGATAGGAACATTCTATAATGAATAAGAAATATATAAAATCAACATCCCCTCCCATAATTTAGGGAATGGTTTTCAAGAAGATTTAGGAAGATAAGGTTGAAATGGACACCAGAGTTCAAGAAATGTCTATGTTGAAGCCATATATGAAATAGAAACATGTAGATAGGAACATAATAAATACTAGTAGGAAAACTAATATGATATTAATTCCTCTAGATCATATTCAAATCCAATTATATTATAATACCAACTAGACAATATGCGATTGATTTATCAACATTAGAATATGGGAATTCTAGTTCATCCCAACTAACATGCCATGAAAATGTCTCCAATTGTTGGTCAGGAAAAGGAAAAAAAAACATAAGCATACCCAACCTTTATGCCTTAGTCCATAGAGCAGCCTCATGATAGGAGGAACATGCCTTTAATTTAGAAGTATGAAATTATAAAACAACTGGATATTGTCCCAACCAAAATATCTATTCTGGATACACTTCACCTCTCCACATAGATTAGGGTGGTAGTCATCAAGGCCATTCTAAGACCTCAATACTTTGAGACTAAAGTCTTTAATATTGAGACATATATCATTAAAACTAGTCCCCCCTGACCATCACATGGTCATCTCCATCATGGAACAAGATTAGGAAACTTCCATACAAGGACACATCAATTCCCTATTCATATATGGTAAATTGGATGATGTTAAAGTATATTAAGATTTAATTTATAAAGAAACTATATTTAATATCATACCATTCCAGGCCATATAATTATTGGTCTATAGCAAGTATGACCTATCCCCTTCCAACTAGATGATATAAGGGTCTAACAAGAGTTAATTGAAACATCTTAGAAAAATTGTTGGACTACTAAGAGTATGAAATGGATTTGTTAGAAAATTTGTGATATTGTATTTATTTACAATATCATTGGTGGAGTGGTGATTCGTGGATAATTATTATGGATTCAATTGACGACACTAGATTTCATTCTTGATTGTGAAGTAGTGGTTTTTATAGAATTGTTGTGTATTCACCTTTTGGAATTAGATGAAATTGTTGAATAATTTTCCTTATTATTATGATTTTTGATATGATATTATACTTAATAAGAGTAATTAATAAATACATGAAAATTATTCTATGTGAATGTGTTTAAGGGGTTTGAAATTTGATCGTGAATGGCTTGATGTTACTTTCTATAATTAGAAAACAATATAAGTATTTTTTTGTGGGAATTAGTAAAAAAAATTCAATCCCTTAGACAACTAAGTATCCACTTCAACCACCTATGGGGCCAGGGGTTGAATACATGGGAGGAAGTCTATCATAGCTATCCATAGGTGGAAGATGTAATTTTGGGCTTGTATAGTGACCCTGGGTAGCATTGAGAGGTGTATGCATGGAATGAGCATGGGTGCTGAAGGAATCACACAAGTTCATGATATAAACTGTGTGGGATGTTTGTGGAGTTTGATGGGGGTACTGATCCTCTGTGTCCTTTTCATATCCAATGATCAACACAAGATCACTTATTAAGCATTGTGCAACTAAGCTGAGAACTGGTGTGGGATGAAAGTGAGCAGAGTACTATTATTACACTTAAAATTTTATAATATAACATTGGTTGCATGATATAGCTAAACCGATCCATCTAATCAAGTTGAGTGTTATCTTACTCTTTATTCATTCAAGGGTGTTACAGTAAGAGGATTCTTCCACGATTATTGAGAAATAAAGATCATACAATCATACATGTTTGATTGTTCATCCAATGATCAATATCGCATTGATACTCTAGGATCCAATAGAGATCCAAGTACCCATTATATATGAAATTAATGCATTTATATTCATAAATAGATATTTCTCAACTGGTGATATAGCTGGATGAGCCCAAGCCTTTTGGGATGAACTAAATTATTGGATTTAATTCACAAGTTGAATGAAATAATAATTTCATGTAGTTACAAATTCATGTAAGTAGTTTGAATGAGAAAATGAATATTTTCCATGTTGGAAGATCCTATGCATAAGAAGCTTTAAATGGAGAAGCTTAAGTCTTTGGGAATTTATTTGTATTTACCGCATGATAAGGTGGATATGCCATAGAATATCCTTGTACAAATGAGATGGCTATGTCACATCCTTGGATTTCACTGTGGAAGGTTATATATTATAATTAGAAAGAATTTTTAGCTATAAGGGGATACATCATGGTGATTTCCACTTCACTATAGAATCCTTGAAATTAACAAAAGTAGTTATAAGCTTCACTGGGCTACGATGTAATTTATGAAATTTCACCACAAGGAAAATGTTTGAGATTTACAATTCTTGAAATCTAGAGGGTTATGAACCTTTGAAGAAATACTACACCATAATGGGTTATGTGATACACTTTGGAAGATATGGATGCACCATAGTATACGTGAAAAATAATTAAAAAAGAATAACACCCACAATAATTTTCGGTATTAAATAGTGAGTAATTAAAAACCCAATAGTCAGTGGGTACTCTCATTTTAATGAGGAAGATTAAGTTTTTTATTCATAACACATTTAAAGCATGACATTAAATGATTCATTAACACATGCACAATTAGTGTGTTTTTTGAATAAATTGTCCATGCATGTATTAAAGTTTTTAGAGAGGGAGAGAGAGTAATATTGCATGATTATATTGAGATACCTATACATCTTAAAGTTTTTTTCAAGTTATGGAACGAAATATTTAATGTTTGGAAACCACTAAATATCTTTCCAAGAATATTATATAATTTTTGTGTCTAAAAAAATGTGAAGAATCCATCCATACTAGATCTTGAAGGCAAAGGTGGCACACTAAGGTGATTTCATACATGTGTAGTAGTAGCACAAAAAATACTTCAATAGAGCATCTAACTTGATTGAATATGCATTTATTATTGATCATAATGGTGACTACATGTCTATAAACCATGTGTGATCATTTCTGGAGTAGTGATAAAAAGAAGAGGAAGAAGGTGATACTTTCCCCCGGTAGCGATCTATTAAAGGATGGTTCAATGTAGTGACCCTTGGGAAGTAGTAAACTATCCCTATAATTTTAAGGTAGTGAGACTAGGTATATGAGATACCTTGTCTAAACAAAAAATTAGTGATCTTAGTAAGTTTGGTGTACCAACACAATGTCTGTTTCATGCTCCTTGGACTATCCCTTTGTGTTGAACAAAGTAAAATCTCTTGTCCATATTTTCTTTATGCACACACACTAAAAGAGACAAATAAGCCTTAATCATATCTAGTAAAGATAATAATAAGTGAACATCAAAATTGAGAGTTAAATATCATTTATGCCAAGTTATAATTTAAAGAATAAATACTTTTAATTTTCACAAAGATTTCATACCCTGATTTACACCCTCTCTTGGTAATATCACATCAAGTCCATTATATAAGTCTAAAAAGTGGTATTAGAGGGTAGGTTAATTTTTTATTTTTTATTTCTATGAATTAATTTAAAATTTGTGTTAAAAAAATCTATAGTAAACGAACCATTATTTTATGGGAATAATTTCAAATATTTAAAAAAGGAGCACATATAATTCATGGAAATTTATATTGGATTTTATTGAGAAGTGGTACAAGATGGAATTGTTATATTAATAAGAAATGGATTTTCTTTTAAAATTATCAAATAAAAATTGAAATTGATGCTTAGTTCAAATAGGAATTAAGGGAGGATCTCAAGGAAGACTCCTATAAATAGGGGAATCATGAAAAGTTCTATAAGACACATGGATGAAACTATAAGAGTTTTTGTGGAAAAAAAGAAAATAGAAGTGAGAAGTGTCTTATGAAAAAAGAAGAAGAAGAATAATAAGAATAATTTATCCCAAAAATTTTATTTCTTAACCAATTTAAAATCTGAACGCAATGTTCTCTAATATTCTAACCCACATGTAGAGAAAAAATGTGAAATTTTGGACCCTCTCATGGAGATGAAAAGAAGATGTGATTTAGGTGATGAAATGGAAACAATATCAAGTTTCTATTCCAAGGAATTGTCTTTCAATGACACTAAACATTAGGGTCATATCATTCTTGTAGTATACCATTCAATGATTGAAGAATTAGCATTGGAAAATAAATGGTCTAAGAATGAATAAGTGGCCTCTAATTTCAGTGTGAATAAAATAGAAACAAATATGAAAGATAAAAGTGACATGATTGAAAATATTTCATAAGAAATCATGAAACAAATATAAACAGGTAAAAATGTAAAGGCAAGTTTTCTTTAACTAAGAAGAAAATATGAAGAAAGGAGATGGTATTTGGGAGATGTTGGCTTATATTTGAAGAATTTGGAAGAAGATCTAGAAGAAAAAATAATAGGATAAAATACCTTGAGGAGAGAATGAACGCATCAAGAGAGATGGTAAATATCCCTCCAAAATCTATCTCAATTTTTGAGGCAAAAAATAAAAGTAATTTTTTTTAATCTAGATGAAATGAATTTTTCCATTTAAGAAATATAATTCCACAAAAAAATGAGGCACCAAAGTTCTTTTATTATGGAATATTTGGGTACATAATGGAAACATACTTCGAAGAAAACAATCCCAAATAAGTGATAAAATCTATAGAAATACCAATATCTCATTTGAAAAGAAAAAATAGCTATTATTATTTTAGATGATGTTTCATTTGTTCTAACCTCAATAATATGGAAAATTATTTCAATTGGATAAATTAATGGAAGGGTAAAGAAGCTATAATGAGACACTCCACTACCAAAGAGAATAATTATCTTGGAAAAGGGTTAAAAATAGGTTCAATGTCTTGGATAATTAAAATTCACCTCAACAAAGGGTGTTTCAATAACCAAAATCTGGTTTGTCACAATAACCCTCTTGTAAGAAAAGAAGACAAACATGGAAGCAGAAATAGGAGGTTTTTCCAGTTGTGAATAAGGAGGAAAAGAGTGTGAAGATGATTCCTTCAAAGAAGTTGTATTCTAAGATCTAACTCTTGGATATCAAGGAAGATATTTTCCAAAGTGGTCCCATAAAACACAGTAAGATAAAAAATAGGAATATGCAATGGAAAATAAAACAGGAGGTGAGATCCACTAGTGATGCAATTCAAGAAGTTATTTGTCCAAATTTGATCATTTAAAAAATTGTGGAAAACACTAAGTCAAAGAAGGATATCAATTATTATATGAATAAAGAGAAGTTTGAAACTAAAATCATTCAAGGAAGATCCTATACAATAAGATGAGTTTTTAGCTACAAGTGATGATAAAGAACTTGAAGAGATGATTGAATTCCTATCCCAAAATTTAAAAAAGGGAAAAAGAAAGTTGAATAGTGGAGAGTTAATTTATCTTGACCAACCCTATTAATAAACATAAGAAAATTTGATGTTCCCCTCTCCCAGTATACTATATTATTTATAACTATTTTTTAATAGGTATATAATTAAGGGGAGATACGATCCATGGGGTGATTGTTCTTAAATAGAACATGGCTGTTTGTGGATGGAGATGAGAGAAAATTTGGATAAGCATATTTTTGCATTAAAACGGAGAACCCAATTGTGTTTCCAAGACTAATTTATATTTACTTATATAAATTGATATTAATACTAAATATTCATGATTTTGGAAGTTTTTAATTCTAAAATTACGTGAAAAAAGTCTTAATTATGTTCAACAAACTTGGTATCATGATATGTGCTTTAATACGGATACAATTCAAGTAGTTTTAGTCATATTAAAAAGAATTTAATGGGTAATAGAAGAATCCAAAAAAAATGAATCTTATTTTTATATTTTTTTCTCTAATAAGTGTTTTGGTATAATATGTTTTGATTTCATAGGATACCAAAAGCTACTGAAATATTTTTCTTCCCAAACAAGTGGTTCCCCCAATTTTGTACACTACCAAGTGGTATCTTCAAGTGGTGTCAAAAGAAAAAGTCTAAGGGGGAGTTATGGAAAACATAACAGGATATTAATTTTCATTAATTGGTTAATGTTTATCAATTTGTATTAATTACTACATCATGTGATATATTTATCACAACATAGTACCTTTTTTATGTACTAATGGGTTAGTATGAAGTGATGGACATCACAGGTTATATTTTGAAAATGGAAATCCAAAGGCATTATGCGTTTACTGGAATTCCTGAGTGACATGCATAGCCTTATTAATTGTGTATAAAACTCTTGTTTCTTAAACTAAGCTTTGTATTAGTAAGATTAGATAACTTATCAAGTGCCAAGTGGTAAATTTACTCAGTGAATATCTTATGAAAATTAAACAGGAAATGATCCAGGATTGTGTAATATGTTGTCTCAAAGGATTTTTCTAATAAAAAAGTTGTTGATTCCAAAAATAAATTTGGTTTGAAATAGAAGTAGAAGTAATCCTCAAAGGGTAAGTTGATATTTCTTAGATTCTTCCCTTTCACCAAAGGGGAGAATGTTTTCAAAATGAAAAGGGAGAAGCTATTTTTCATATGTATTGATTTATATGAGATTCAAAAGTCTAATGAAAAAAGAAGCACATGGACTAACACCATGTATTTTATTGAAAATAAGAGGGATAAGCGAAAAATAAAGTTTTTTTCCCTATGTCTCAAGATATTTTGAAAGGAATATTGTCAACTAAATCCAAATGGGATATTTTTAGACTACTAATAGCGTGGAATGGATTTTTTGACAATATGTGTGATTTTAGATTTTTTGGAAATATCATTGATGAAGTGGTGATACTTGGAGAAATATTATGTATTCAATTGATGGAATTGGATGTCATTCTTGATGGTGAATTGGTTATTCTTGGATAATTTTTATGGATTCACTTGTAGTCATTAGATGTCTTGCTTGAACAAGTCTCCATGTTATAATGATTTTTGATCTGATCTTAGGCTGAAGAAGAGGAATTAATCAATACATAAAAAATATTATATGTGAAGGTGTTAAAGGGGTTTATAATTTTATGGTGAATGTATTGATGTTATTTTTAATACATAGAAAATAATATAGGTATTATTTTTGTGGGTCTTAGTAAACACATTTTCCATCCCGTGGAAAACCAAGGACCCACCTCAATTGTCTACAAGACCAGAGCTTCACCACGTGGGAGGTAGTTCATCATAGACAACCACTGGAGGCGGATGTAATTTTAGGCTTACATAGTTCTCACTGGTATCACATAGAGGAGTGTGCATGGTGCACACGAGGGTGACCAATGGACTCCACAAGTGCATGGCATGGCCCATGTAGGTCATGTGTGTAGTGTGGTGTGGGTGCTGACCTCATAATACCTTGGCACATATGGTGATAACCAAGAGATGAATTATTAAGTGTCCTAAAACTAATCTGAGAACCGATGTGGGATGGAAGTGAGCAGGGTACTATTAATCCCTTAAAAATATTACACATATAACATTGTACACACAATGTGGATGATCTAATCCATGTGATTAAGGCCATCATCATCTTCATTATTCTTCATTAAAGGGTGTTATTATAAGTGGGTTATTTCACCATTATCAAGCCATGGTTATCATTCCATAATATGAGTTTGAGTATTCATCCCATGATCAAGGTCACATTGATACCCATGGATCCTATAAATACCAAAGAACCCATTTCATATGATATTCATTCATTTCCATTAATGAATAGAGAATTTTGAAGTGGTGATATATGTGGATGAACTTGAGCCTTTTGGGATAAAGTAAATGATTGGATTTAATTCATAGGTTGAAAAAAAAATTATTTCATGTTTTAACACTTGGAAGTAAGAAATTTGAATGATAAAATAAATATTTTCTGTGTTCAAAGATCCTGTACATAGGAAGATTTAAATGTATAAGCTTGAGTCTTTAGGAATTTATTTTTCTTTATTTCATGATGTGGTGGGTACACCATAAAAGATATATTGATAAATTATATGGATATGGAACAAACTTAGATTATGATGTGAAATATTGTAAATTGGTAGTGGAAAGAGTTTTTATCTATAGGGTGATACGTCATGGTGATTACCACTGCACCATGGAAGCTTCAAAATTAAGAGAAGCAGTTATAGGATTTGGTGAGCTACAACATAATTTATAAATATACACCCCAAGGAAAATGTTTTCTATTGGTTTCTCTATAAATATAGAGGGTTCTGCACCATTAAAGAAATAATAAACCATAATGGATTATGTTTTACATCGTGGAAGATAAGGTTATGACATCATAGAAACAAAAAATAAATGAACAAGAATAATACTCACTTTATTTTTGGGAATTAAAGAGTGAGTAATTATGTACCCAAAAGTCAACAAGTATTCTCATTTGAATGAGGAATATTAAATATTTTAATCATAACACATTTAAATCATGGAATTAAATGATTCATTAACATATTCATTATTTTTGTGATGTTATGAATAAATTGTTCATACAGTTTGTGTAGTTTTCAAAGAGGGAGAGTAACATTGAAAGATTATATTAGGATACCCATACATCTTGAATGTGTTGTTCCAATGATGGGATATAATCTTGAAGGTTAGTAAACCATTGAAGATCTTTCCTAGAATAATTTTTAATTTTTGTGTCTATATAAAAGAGAAAAATCATTGCATACTAGTTTTGGAAAGAAGAGATTCTTTACCAAGGTGATTTCACAAGAGTGAAGTACTAGTATAACAAGGAATTAAATAGATAATCTACCTTACTTTCATATGGCTTCAATATTGATCATGATGTGACCTACATTTACATAAACCATGTGTGATCCTTTTTAGATCATTGAGAAAAAGAAGAGGAAGAAGTCGATCCTTTACACTAGTAGTGATCCATTGAATGAAGGTTTGAGGGAGTGACCCTTGGGAAGTAGAGAGATATCCCTAAACTTGTAAAGTAGTGATCTTGGGCATAAGAGTGACCTATAATAAACAAACAACAAGTTATCTTAGTAATTTTAGATCACCAACATAATGTTGGTTTCATGATCCTTGGACTATCCCTTTGTGGTGAACCAAGTAAAATATTGTGTCTATATTTACTTTATGAATGCATTCAAAAATAGATCAAGAAACCTTAATCATATCTTTTAAAGAGTATAACAAGTGACCCTCAAGGTTGATAATTCAAGATCTATAAGGTCAAGTGATAATGTAAAGAAGAAAGAGTTTTAATTTTCACATACAGTGCATACCCTGATTAACCCCCCTCTCAAGGTAATCTAAAATTTTGTCCCTTGTATAAGTATAACAAAATTCAAGATCAGAACTCAGTTCAGAGACCTCATATTCAACTCTTGTTTTATGATTTCTTACTAATACACAATTTTCAATGCTTTTCTTGTAAGTCTGTATCTCTATATGGATGAAAACAGTTCCCTCATTGTACCATCAGTGACTCAAGTACAATGTTAATGGATAGGATAAAGTACTATATAGCTTTATTACACCTTTTTGTGTCATTTTAATATGAATATATAGACACAAAATTTTAAAAAAGGAAGGGAAATCAGCTAGTGAATGATGACACCATCCAAATTACTACCACTAATGGTTTAGAAATGGTCCTCCACATCCCATGTAATAAAATAAAAAAACAATGTGTTTTCTATCAATAAAACTAATAGAAAAAAATACAAATTTTGGTAGTTATAAAGTCATATGAATTCCATTTAGAGGTAAAATAATCTGATCCCCTTCCCATCATATGATGGTCTGGTAGCTAACCCCACTAAGCATCCATCACTAATAGTGAAAAAGACTACCTCTCAATCCATAAAGATCAACCTTACTCTTTACCACCTCTACTCAAGGTCTGGTCAAACCAATATTCAGGCCACATAGTTAGGGATTTTTGATGAAATGGATATCAACCTTTGAATAATAAGGATAACATGGGACTTATTCATATTTCCCCTGTCCACATGATATCATTAGCATCCAAAAAATATATCCATGTAGAGGAGGGATATGATTTTGGTTAATATAATAAAACCCTTGATAATAAACCCCCACATAATCTCTTTAATATCAATATATAAGAACATCTTCCTCAATTGATGAAAATGTAGAGAAACATGAATATATTTAGAATTCTTTTAATAATGATGTCCCCACATCAGCATCTTCAAAAAACCTAAATGTGCCTCTATACTATTTTAAAAATAACAAACCACCCCTTCATAATCTACTACTAATAATGTTAGGATGAAGTAAGAATAAGAACAAGGTCTCAAATATTTCCCTAAAACATTTGATGAAGGTGTCTCAACAACCATTGATGAGCTCCGATGAGTGAATCTGGGAATAGAGGAAGATACATGGCTTACATTGATCAGTTCCACCATAACCCATAAGTATCAAGATTAGTGCATATTTTTCATAAAAAAATATCAATATGTAATCCCCTAGAACTACATGGAATTATCAAACTAGATCCTAATGCGGAAACCCATCATTTGGGTATGTTAGAAGATCACTATGACTATATGAAGGAAACTAAGAGAATGAATCCAACCCATGATACCCAGGTAAAAGATGAATTTCATATGTTTATCAAATCCAAATTCATTCAAGAGTTACAATACCCAAAATGGATCATCGATATCATTCATATAAAGTAAAATAATAGGCTGATAAGGATTTTCAACAACTTTAAGGACCTCAACTAGCACTACCTTAAAGATTATTTCTCAAACATGATCATGGATATATTGATAAAAATGATGAATAGATTTGAATAACTCTCATTAATTTATATATACTAAAGGTATAAATTAATTTAGATGTCCCCTGAATATGAAGGCAACATTTTCTTCAGGTAACCCCAAGGGGTATACTTCAATTGAGTAATTACCTTTGACTTGAAGAATGTTGGAACCACATACCAATTTGATATATATTATATTTTCACTCCCCTCTCAGGTAAGACTATAGAATACTTTGCTTATGATCTGGTGGTTAAATATAAATGATTTTATGGTCATATTTATGATCTTGATATAGTTTAAAAAAACAATGAAAACAATGCTTGAAGATAAACCCCTTAAAATGTTATTTAGAGATAACATCATGAAATTTTATCATCTTCTTTGTATAAAATTTTAGTATTAAAGTAAAACTATAGAAGACCAAGGTGATACATGATATGACACCACCTAGAAACCATAAATAGTTTAGGGGACTCTAGGGATGCCTCCTATACATTAGTCACTTCATATTCAACCTTGTCGGAAAGTTATTACCCTTTATGAAGTTGATGAAGAAAGGGGTTACCTACCAGAAGATCGAGGGTTCTTAAGAAGATTTCAATGAACTCGAATAGTATCTACTAAACCCAAAAATTTAATTCTATTGGTATAATAATAGTTGATCATCCTTTATGTAGCAAACTTTGAGAGATAATTTAGCACTCTCCTTTCCAAAAATAATGATGCATGACAAGATAATAGTCTCAACTCTCTCAGTATAAAAATAATAGATACTGATACCCATTACACATACATTAAGAATAATTTACTCACAATAATTTTCAAGGTGTAGAATTTGAGACACTAACTACAAAATAATAGGGTCCACTTGGCCTCTCATATTGATCCACTTAATCACATCCTTAATCATCCAATGCTAACTAGACATCTACCATGATGGGTGGTCATCCTGGAATAATTTGACATTCAATTTGTGTCTCAGAAGGTAGTTAAAGGGAAAGCATTGATGGATTTCACCACAACACACATTTACCCATAAATATCCCAAATAAATATAGATAATATTGACAAGTAGGTTTTATCCATTCATTAAACGCCCTAAATATGAGAGATATACTTCAATGGTTCCTCCATAATCCCAACAGAAATAAAAATTGAAAATTCAAAGTTCAATAGACATAGATCAGTAATTGTTCTTCTCCCTCTAGTGAATAAAGTTCTAGCCTGTTCATTATTATTATCATGTGGTTTCACCAACAATAAATTGGAATACCAATTCCCCATTTTAGGTTTGGATATTTTTCTATAGATATTAGTGGACTTCTTGAATATTAAGTGTGACTCAGATTTTAAAATCAAGAAAATTAATGGAAAATATGCCATTAAAAATGAGTAATTAACCCCTTTATTGAAAATGTATGAGTTTTTTTTGAAATAATTTCCCTCTTATCAAATACTATCCCATGTCTCAAGTTTATATAATTCCTATGTTGATGAACTAGATAATGAAGACACTACCCTAAATGATCTAGACAAGGAAGAGACAATCATCTGCATTATGAATCATAGGGTGGTCTCTCTGTTTATCAGTAATGAAGTTGAAGAAATAAATAAAATCAACACCACATATGATAATAGTGATCCCATAGACTCATCAGTTGATACCATGGGTGTATGAATGTCCCAAATAATAGACTAACTACAAATCCGGATTCTTATGCTAGATTGAGCTAAGAAGGAATAGGTCCATTGGAGGGTATACAATTTTTTCCTCTATGATAAACCATATTTTTAGTAAGTCCTTTATAATCAAGGATTTAGTGAAGTCCTAATTAAGTTCATTTAATGAGTAGATACCCTCATTGTTATGTAATAATTCCATGCTAATGCTTTTGGTACCCATTAGTTTGGAACCATGATCTTTCATCAAATATAAAGGCTTGGATACTCTTAGCCTTAAATGAAGCATGAATGCATGGATTTCACCAAGAAGTGTCATGATTATCAGATACATTATAACTTAATTCATTAAACCCTATAATTATAGAAAAATGCCAAATAATTATGGCCTTATTATATATGGGGAATTAATGACATAGGGCTATATCTCCCAGATACATCTAAGAAGTTTAAGTATATCCTTACATTAACTGATTTCTTCTCTAAGTGGGATAAGGATATATTTATTAAGGAAGTTAATATATAGGATATTATCAATTTCATGAAGTCAAATATCATCTCTAGATTTGGTTTCCCTCACACAATATTGGTTAAAAACGACATCAATTTCTATTCTACTGAATTTAAAAAGATGGGTTAGAAATAAAATATTTAGTCCAACCACTCATCCCACTACCATACAATGACAGATGGATACATAGAGAATTTCAAAAAAATTATATCTAACATCCTCTAGAATATATTAGAATATGATAAGAAATATTTCATGGATAAACTTCTATATATTTTTGTGGGATTATTACATTAGGACTCATATTTCGACACAAGAGAATCAAAATTTTCTTGTATGCAGGACATAGGTAGTCCTACCTATTGAGACCCAACTACCTTCACTCTATATTTACATATGAAATTAGTTTTATAAAGATAAATAGTCTCAGATCTAGCTAGATTAATAGGTAAGGATTGATGATAAAATTATATGTACATTAAACAACTTGGAGATCCATCAGTATCGAGTTATATAAACTTTCAATAAGAAATCCAACCGCTCCTAATTCATAAAAAGATAACTATTGCTAAATTCGGGAACCCCCTTGATACCCAAGAATAAACCTATAAATTTTGAGCCTAAATGGGAAGGACTTTACTCTATACATAAGGTCTACTCCATTGGAGCCTACACCCTGATCAAAATAGATGGATATCATATCACAACATACACTAATGAAATATTTATAATGAAATACTTTGTATGAATTCATTGTAGGTTAATAATGTCATGGTCATAAAATATAAAATTGGGAAAAACATCCCAACAACATGGCATTAAACTACATGGAATAAAGTCCTTGTACCATGAAAGTATACTATATGATATTTTTTATATCCCATAAGACCTTAAATTAATTATATTTTCCTTCCCTATTTTACATAATTTACTAATAGAGGAGCTATATCTATTTAAGGGACCTATTAGCATATATATTTTTTCTGTAACCCCATGATAGAATAAAAAATTCCATTTCTAGATGACTTCCCCAATCATGCTAGGTTCCTCCTTTTATGGCTTGATATTAGGGTACAATCATTTTACCCCTCAAAAATATGATATAGATCGGAATAAAAGCCTCCAACATAGAGTTCATTTCCCACAAACCTATGATAAGAAATAATTCCTCTATATTCATGATCTTTTCCCAATTTAGAGCTCTCTTTCTTTGTAGATTCCATAATTATGACCCCCAAAACAAAAATAATTCCCTCATATAATTTTAACTATATGTAATTTGATTCCTATTATTTTAGGATAGGTAGTGATACTCATATTATCTATTTCGTGACTAGTCACACATCATTTTATCTTACTCCTTGTGCATAGGCTCTTATTAATTTATGCAGGGTTCACATGTCCTCATCACATGACATTAAATTGTATGACATATACTATACCATACATGATGACCTAAGTTTTTAAGGATATTTTATTGGGAATACATATTTTTTTACATGAGAGAAAGATCCATGTAAGAGTCCCTAGTGAGAAAAACAAATTTATCTTCATGTAAATAGATTGATCTATATGAGATTTTACTTTTCATAAGGATTCTATGGTTCACCTAACATATGATTGGAAATTCACCTTAATAAAAAATATCTGTGGATTTATTCTTATTGATTTGGGATGTGTAGTGATGAATATATTTCTCTTCATAGGCCTAGTCACAACCCTAAATTTCATACCAAATGTCTCTCTAGTAATGATGAATGTCTCTATTCACATTGAGTTTTATCTTTATCTCACTAGGGTGACCATACATTATACCATTAATATAATCCACATTAACTATATCTATGAAAAGACCTTATAAAAACCACGTGTAGTTTTATTTCTATGCTCATAGGGTACATAGAAATGCCCAAATCCATATTATTAGGCACAATAATAAATTAAACCAAATTTATATTCATTATAGTATAGGTCTCTCCATTTACATTGGTTTTTTTCTAATGGCCCTTATACCAAGATCTTAATTATAACTACATGTGACTTGATTCCAATTACTTTAGGATATGTAGTTATGTCCAGATTACTATACCTACCTATAAGTTTTACTCTAATTACCCCTCACTTTGTATTGGTTCCCAAGCCCTCATTAATTCACATTGTGTTTTCCTCTCCTCACTTAGAATTAAGATAGGCATATCACATTTTTTTTCATGATCCATATATGTGTGAAGTCCCCTATATAAATTCCCTTATCGCATGACTCTAAACTATGTGGAATATACATCCTTTCCATATGATGTTAAACCGAAAGACATATGGTTTATCCTAAAAAACCTTAAAATACATAGAGTGGTTCATCTTATAATACCTAACTTCCCTACATGAGATCAAAATCTATATAAGGGTATCAATAATATGAATCCTAACCATAAAATTACAGTATGTTAAAATACCCAATTCCTAAGGAAACTTAGATCTCTTAGCTCGAGTAAAATCCATGGATCTTCTCTTGGTTTCAAACCTAGACCAAGATATAGAAAAATACCCCTTTTTTATATAATCTATATAAACATTGAGAATATCTGTATAAGAACAACATGTGGCTTAATTCCTATTATCATAAGATATGTAGTGATGTTCAAATAGTTTATCCTGAACCCAATCACAATTCTCATCCTGTATGTCCTTATCGCATGATGTTAAACTACAACACATATGGTACACCTCAAAAATAATTAAACTATTTAATTCAGTACATCACACATGATCTAAAGTTTTATAGAGAAACCTATTCCATGGGACCTAATCTCCCTTATATACATGCCAAATTTATATAAGAGTCTCCAAATTATGACTCCTTATCTAAGGAAATATGAAAAAATGACCCAATTTATGAACCTTATTTACTTCGAGGTATTTTATATGTAACAAATATAGATTTATTACCATACCTTATGATGTTTAGTGATTCCCAAATCGTTAATCTTAGACCCAATTGCAAATTCTACTAATATTTTATTTCCTTTAAGTGCATTGTCTCCTCATGTGTGTTGGGGTTTCCTTCAATGATTTAACACTGGGATGAATGTAATTTATTTTATACACAATCTATATCAGTGTGAAATATTTTATATACACATCCTCATCAAATGATCTAAAACCATAAAACATCCAAGTCCTTGTCTCATGATGTTAAACTACATAACACATGGTCCACCCTACATGGCCCTAAAAATACTCAGATTTATCTATTTAAAAATATATATCATATATTTATATGCCCCAAATCTATGTAATACCACCAAAATATAGTTATTTATCCATAAAACTATGCTAAGTTAAAATTCCCCTACTTTTGAGAGTTTCAACTCAGTGTTGGCCCCTCTCTATTCACACAAGGTCTTCCTTTATGAGCCTAACACTAAGATGAAACTATTTTATTTTGTTCTCATGATAAATATATGTGATTTCTACCATATATATGTCTTATTCATATGAACAAAAACTATATAACATGTAAGTACTTGTCTCAAAATTTTAAACTGTTTGACATGTGGTCCACCCTAAATAACCTCAAATTGTTTAGAACGTTTTATCCCACATGATCCCAACTTCTCTATATGAGAGCCATATCCATGTAATGGTACATGAAATATGGGTTTTTTCTATATCTATACACTATGATAAAGTTTTCCTTTTTAAAAAAATTATTCTATGTGGTTTGAGCTATTTCTTTACATGAGGTTTTCTACCTTGACTATAAACTAAAAAATTACCTTGAGTACAAGCCATAATGCTTCTTTTGATTCTAAATTCCATTTCGAGATAAAATTACCCTATTCTATATATTAGATAGATATAAATAGATATTTATATCTATTAGAACTAAATATGTATTTATTTTGGTTACTTTAGGATATGTAGTGATGTACAAACTATATATTTTAGATCTAGCCACAAATCATTATCCATTTCCACTCATTTTCAAAGGACTATTTTGACCTAACCATGGTTAATCTAGGGTTGGAAATTCCCCCTTACGTTTTTTAATATTCCTTTCCCACAAACCAAAATTTGTTCTTTTATTTCTTTAGATCATCACAAACCATTCATGGCTATCGACAATGAGTGCATTTGGATCCAAATAACACCTATCTTATAAATAATATCGATGCTACCATATTTGGCCCTACTAACCAAAGGAATGTTTTCATAGTAAGGAGATGGTCCTCTTATCTCTATGTTCCCCAAAAACATTATATCAGGAACCATCATTTGGATGTATCTAGTGGTCACCCCGATATACTAGTCTCACCCTATCATTTACTAATTCAAATACCTTGGGTCATGATTTACAATATCATTATTCCCTATTAAAAAGGTATTGGTAACTATTATATCTTGATACCCATTTGGGTTACCATGAAACATCTCAATTTATTGTCCAATATCCATGAATTTAAACTATGTGCACCCATTTCTAATATGATACATGTTAGCATGTGGCTCTCATTCATTTTAGGTTTCACCTTTCACTTTCTATATAGATTGTATCACTTGTTTTTAAAATATACGTGACCTTAAAACAAAAATAATAGTTGGTAAAATATTTATAAACTTAAACTCTTGCCATCAATGGTATGAATTCAATGATACTTAAACTGAAAAATAAAAGATACATGAGTCTTTTCAATTGAAAAACCCATAAAGGTTGGGTTGGTAAAAATTCAAGTCTCTTCCCTCTAAGTCACCCCTATCAAGACTTAAGAAAAAAATTAGGTATCAAGATAGAAAAGGAAAAAAATATCATGGGGATCATTATATAGACCTAGAAAAATTTAATCTATACTAAATGACCCCACTATTCTAGTAAAGAGTTAGAGCATATTTTCTACCTTCTCCCATTCACGTGTTCTCAAACAATTTCAGGTTATATCACTACACCTAGAGAATGTGTCTAGTACATAATGACACAACCTTTAGGGTTCTCAAACCCTTTTTGAGTGTCTTTTACTCTATATAACTACTTAATTTATCTGGTGTTTAAATAATCATGAATCTTTCATGGCCATTTTTAATGAGAGAATTTGGATCTAAAAGGATAACTTTTCTTGTTAATGATATCAATTATTCTATATTCAATCATTATAAATAGAGGCATATTTTCTCCCTAAATAGAATGTCATCTAATCTTAATATTCCTTAAAAACATTATAGTGAAACCCATAATTCAAATTTTGGTCAAAACACATCCTCAATGTACTTGTTCTATTCCACCATTTCCTAATTCAAATGTATCAAGTTAATATTTACAAATTCTATAACCAATACATTTAGGAGGATCTGAGTACCCTTTATGTTACACATTCATGTATCATACCCATTTTAAAGGAAAAAAATATGATATCATACTCTTAAACCTTTAATAGTCCTCATCATGTGACTCTAAACCACATGAAAAAATGGTCCAAACATCATAACCCTAAACTGCATATAATTACCCCACAAGACTATTTTCATTCATGTCATTAGGCTCTTTATTCACATAAGGTTTATCTCTCCATTAATATTGGGTAAATTGCATCATATTTTTATTAAATATTTATAAACTTAAACTCCATCCCACATTTATCCAACTTTAAAGACCTTAAACTACTTAAGGAAAGATACACAGTACTCACCGGGATGCAAATATGAAAAGGGAAACCTAGGAAAAATTCAAGTCTTTACTCATTGGGAATAAACCTCAAATGACTGACATGATTTTTGTGGTTTGTGAAGAATCTACAATATTTTTTATAGTGTATCACAATAAATAACCAAGGTCTTCTCTCTTGAAGAGATTCACAGTCAATCACACACTATTCCAAATTTACTTATTTTATTTATGGTGTTTTTTTATTTTATAAAAGAAATGAAAATGACAGGGGAATGGTAATGTAATAAAAAAAATCAACCTAAAATATAGATTCCCTGTAAAATAAAATGATGGCAATTAAGATAATAAAGAAAATTCTCCTAATAGAGTTTTCCAGGGACCACCTTCATTATTCTATTTTAAATCTACTTAATGTAAATAGTCCATCATATATGTTAATACCTTATCCTACCCAAAATGTGAATATATGGTGAAATTAACAATCACCAAGTACACTACACATCCACCACCTCAATTTATGTATAATGGTTATAGAATAAGAAGTTAATCCTTAGATAACCATAGTGAGTATTACACCCACTATAGATCATCTTTATATTCACATAAAGAAGATATTAAATATGGACTCTAGTTCAAGTATTTACTTACTCCCCCATGATTTTTCTTGGGTTAGTTACTCATCATCATGAGTACAAGAGATCATAGTGAAGATAGACAGAGATAGATAATGGAATAACACTTTAATTAAAACATGAATATGAGTTACATGTAAAATAAATAAAACTAAATCTATAGCAAAAAATAATAAAATCAGTAGTATTCCTAACTAGATTCCTAGTCGAGCAACTGATTCCATTCACAATAGCATGGACTCTGAATTTATAAGAAATATATTCCTAAATTCCAACCCTTTTGAATATCAAAAATATTTCGTCAAATCTTCAAATATTTATCCCATTTGAATTACTAAAAGTCTTCTCATTTCTAATCTACATGCAGTTCTTCTTTCTATCTAGGAGGTAGAGTATGTGGATTTAACTTAACCATATTTTTAAATCTTCAATTTCAAATTTATCTAGATTAAATTTTCCTTCATCATCCATTTTAAATAAATTTATTTTTCTATATAGAATCTAACTTGTCACACTCATATTGCAATGTATGCATATAGAGGTGGGAATCCAAAATCAAGATTGAACCTTTAGTGTATAGAAACTTGACTCATGTTTCCTTCAAAATAACCTTCATGTTTTTACCATGATATAAGCTTGTTCATTTCAAACCTTTCATCCCACTAATGGCTACAAATTCACTCACTTGATGAGGGGTTCACCATTTCATTCTACTCTATATTCATACTTTCACGTCTAATATACCACCCTCGATTTTAGGTACTTGAATTTGTTTTATGTATATTAAGCTTATATTAGACATGGGTAGTGTTTGGGAAGTTTTAAAGAGATTCTGGAGTGTTTGGAGAGTGTTTTTGGAGGTTTATAGTTTGATAACGCTTAGTATAAACCATGAAATATCTCCAGAAAACTGTGAAACTCTTTTTGGGAGTCACTGAGTAGGTGCACGGTTGGTGTGCGACTTGGAAAAACTATGCGAGCACCTAATGGAAACCATGAAAAGTTAAATAGAGTGAAAGTAATTTTTAGTTCATGGTTTTCCTAACTATGTGATCCAACTATTTAAGTGGTGGCCTTGATATAGTATCACCACACGGTCGGTGCATGGTTTCACAAACCATATGACCTAACCACATTACGTACAATTGGAACCCCAAAATTTGGGGTTTTAATCTGAAAAAAGTCCTGAAACCCTCATTGGTTTACTAATATCCTAGGATCACGAATTCCCTTTGCACCCAAGGATTCTTTAGAGATTAATTTTGATCCAATGACATCTTTTGTCAAATAAAATAATGTTGGAGATCTAAATTTATTAGTAAGTCTTTTTCATATCCCATTAATAAATATATTCTTCTCCTCTATCCTAGAATAGTATATCTATTATTTTATCAATAGATCTATGTTCTATGATGGTAATCTTGATGAGATATGGTTGAATATATTGAATGAAATAATATCCAAGTATAGATTTAGGATATAATCGAATCATTATTTGTTTTCACCACACTTTGAGAGGTCAGTGGCTTTTCTCTCATCTATTCTCATTCTATTAATTGAAGGATTAGTTTTGATTAAAGGTTTTACTTGAAATTATTGTGAAAACCTTGTGTAGTTTTTTAAAGAAATCCATATTGTTTATAATTTCTAAATTATGGTTTTAAAATTATGGGGATTATTCATATAAGGTGTTTAATTAAATGTTTTCAATAAATATTGAGTTTTATATGAAATAGATTAGCTTGGAATTTAGAATACTTGGTTGGTGTGAGTTCATCTCTTTCGATGTGACCTTGTAGAAGGGGTGTGTAACATTGGGGTATTGGGACATAACCTAGAATATGAAGCATGTACCATTGGGTCATAAGGATATTGTCCACCTAGTAAATAATTGGGGGATTGAAGTGACATTTCTCATGAGTATGGAACAATCACTTGAAATGGATTCATATTTGTGTAGCTGTGTATGGAAACATGGGTTGGGCATGAAAAATAATGAGATTTTTTAAGACTTTGTTTGATGCTTTATATGGAAACTGTTGATGGTTTTGATATAAACTATTTTGAATGATTTTAAATTATTTTATATAAAATGTTCTAAGGAGTTTTTGTCTTAGTGGAGTGTGTTGGGATGTCTTTGTGAAAATACTACTAGGTTTATACTCACCCACTAATTGGGAACTTTTGTGTGTTTGAATATGTCATCTATTAGGATATAGTAAAGGGAAAGGTATCATACTTCTATAATAATGCATCATGATACCTTGGGAATGGTAGGTGGAGTTGGTGTTTAGAGTTAGATGGATGGGGTATTTTATTGGTTTTGGTCTTATTATCCCTTTGGTATTGTTAGTAATTTTTCATGTTTCCATTATCACTCTAATATTTTTTGTTTTTTGGTTTATATTTGAGATCTCATGTTTTTATTCATTCGTCATATAGATTATTTTGGATTTTTATGGTTTAGTTATTAGCAAGTTGTTTTATTTAAAAATAGAAAATCATCCCCCAATCTTCTTTGATTCCCTTGGCACTATTACCAGCCTTTGGTGTCTTGTGGATTTCACCTAAGGGTAGTAACACCAACATCACTTCTCAAGACAATTAGGAGGGATGAAATTTCACAAATTGAATTATGTTTGTTTGTTCCTTGAATTGGAAATGGTATCAGTGTTGGTCAGTCCATCTATTTATTAGGATGATATCAAAGAGATATGATTGTTGGAATTTGAAATTTATAGCTTCAAATACACAGCTAAACTTTTATGTTGAACTTCAATTTACCAGGGTGTTTGGGTGCACGTGAGTTTTAAGAAAATTTTAGGAGAGTTAAAATATCATAATCATTGGTATAGTTAGTATGGATTTTATATCATGAATTGGTAGCGAGACTTCTCATTAGGACCAAATCATTTATTTTTAGTTTATTTTTTTGGAAATAATTAAAAGTATTGATTTTTTAAAATGGATTAAATGATTATAATGGTTTTATTTTTAAAATTATGGTTGTAAAATTTGTTGATATGGTAAATTTGAATTTCTAATCTTTAAGTTTCTAGTGAATTAGACTAAATGGAGTTTTGTTCTTGTTATAGAAATGGAACTAAATAGACATCATAGGAATCAATCAGACGAGGTAGCAAGAAATGTGGTTGAACCCGAGCCACAGCTGAACCAACATTTGGTCCAAATAATTATTTAGGATTTTTAAGTTGTATGAATATGAAATAATAATGATGAAACTTAACAAGTAGACCACTTGTTATAGTTTAAAAAGTAGAATCCACCGATATTTTGGTGGGATTCCAAGCCTGAAAAGTAAGAGTTATGGATAAATTGGATGAAAAAATCTTTGAATTCTTGGGAACACCAGCATAGCTAAAGGTAAATGTAGAAACATATATGATGGATGATATAACATGCCAATGGTAGGATTTATATATTCAAGCTAAAGTGGACCGGGGCATGACATAAGAGGATTTTGAGGAATTTTTTAATAATAAATTCTATCCTAGCACCTTTCATATTTTAGGAATAACTGATTTATTTAGCTTAAAATAAGATAATATTTCAGTAATATATGATTTGGATAAATTTATTAATTTAGTCCACTTTTCCCTAGAAGTTATTGCAAATGTGTCCTTGAAGGAACACATTTTTGAGTATGGATTACGATAAAATATTGGATCAATGATTATCATCCTTTGTATTATGAAATAAACAAATATGTTCAATAGAGAAACTGTAGTAGAAATGGATATATTGGGAAATATTATTGTAGGGAGAATGTTTATCCCCATAGGAATAGTTGGGAACTCCAATGTTGGGAGTAAACAAAAGAGGGACACATACTTTTAGAGTGGAGGAATATCTCCAAATCAGACCATGGTATTAGTAAACATCCCCTAATTAACAAAAATTAATCAAAAACATTATCAATGTGTTTATTTTGAGAATATCAAGTGATATTGTATGAGAGCACCTATATTTTGTCACAAATATAACCAAATGGGACAACTTCAATGTTACAATCACAATTCACTAAGGTCACGTGCTAGAGACACATATCATGTTTCTCAAACATCTTATACTTTGACTAGTTGAGCTCATAAAAATGGATCTCATCCTCAGATCTGAGCGATCCAAGGTGATTCTAGGAACACCATGACACCTCAACTAATGAAATATGAATAGGATAGGAAAGATAAAGGGATAAAAAATAAGAAACTGTATAATTCTGAGTAAGTGATCATGGATGATCAATTTGGTCCTTTTATAGTGTGAGGTACTATTATTTTGAATTATATATTTATGAAAACATTTTTTGATATGGGTGCATCCTGATCTTTCATTACCTTTCATTTTTTTGATCATATTGTTTTCATGTTGAGTTGATTTCTTCTATTTTGAAACTACAAACTCCTCTTTTCCAAAGAGAGTGTCGATTCTTTGTGTAATTTTTATTCTATAAAAATTGATGGGGCATAATTATTTTGGTATTTTTCTATTATGGAGATGGATGTCGATGAAATTATTTTGGGTATATATTGGATGGAATCATTCAAGATCCACATTTACTTTTATTCTTGAATGGTGAGTTTCACATCTATGGATGGTGACAAACATATATTTAGAGAATATTGGGATATGAACTAAAGTAGAGAAAGACATTTGGAACTAGTGCTTGGAAACATCTCTTGCCAGTTTGAAGTGTTTAATGATAAAAAACTATTTTATTGAATATTTTATTGATAATAAATGACATAATTTTCTCACATTGTGCTAAATATGTCCATTTATGAAATATTTTGGATTATATCATTCATTTGAAAATTAGATAAAAATTCTAGTTTTACCATTTTAAAATTCACTGTAGTATTTAGAACATAAATATTTTAATATGACTTATTTGAAATTATAATTTTTTAACAATGTTACTAACTAAATTTTCTAAAGCTTTTATTCAGGACATTGGAGCTACATATTTCATTTGGTTGGGCTAAATGGACCATGAAGGCAAAGGTGGGCTGGACCCGCTAGATTGGACATCAGTTTTGTATTTGAGCCATACCTTCTTTATTTGAGCTTTTATTGGGCCCAAATATTTGGAGGATCTCACCAAAACAATTTTTCACAAATAATTATTTAGGAAGAACATATGGTTTACGCGTTTTGGAGGTCAAATGGGCTGGGAAAGTTGGATTAAAATATTTGGCCGAGATTCCCCATTCACACTTGAAACCTATTTAAACCTATCCTCCCCTCAACTCTATAAATTTGTGTTTTCTTCATCTAGAGGGGTTGAAGAACGTGCATTATGAAGTTGAGGGAATAGAAGAAGACGTTCCACTCAAATTCTCCAAGAAATTCCATAAAGGTAGATCTTGAAGTAAGGATCCCTTCATCGAAGCCCTCTTGTTCTTCCTCATGTTGTAATGTTTGTGTTTTCATAATAAACTTATTTGTTCTTATTTTATTTCTTCTATTTTCTTATGTTTTGTTCCAATTTATTCTTCTTTTATATTCCTCTTTGGTCTGGAACTCATGA
Source organism: Viscum album (assembly GCA_963277665.1). Lineage (NCBI taxonomy): Eukaryota > Viridiplantae > Streptophyta > Magnoliopsida > Santalales > Viscaceae > Viscum > Viscum album. The sequence goes on along the minus strand of OY728119.1, from coordinate 285,985,370 downwards.
GTAGAAATGAGATTGGGTTCTACCCTTTCTAAACCTTTACACATGCAAACCGTTTCTACGATGACTACACCGCCCATGGAAGGGTAGTTTTCTTAGTAATCGATCTAACTCTTTAATTATTCATTCATTTATTTTGAATCAATGATATACTGTAATTCAATTAATATGATCTATTAGTTTAGTTTTTAATTTAAATGAAACTAAGCAAGAAATTTAATAATAAACACAAATTACGTGAGGCCGAGATTTTGTGTAAATTGTGGGAGCGCGAACTTAATCAGTAATAAAAGACCACACGAGATAAGTTGGTAGAGTTCAAATATAACCCCTAAATTAAATTAATACTCATTTATAGAGTGTATATGTTCTCTAATTAACCACTGACCATAAGCTAACCTTAGAACATCAATCAAATCAGGGTATTGCGATTGCGTGTTCGAAGCTAGCTTAGGGTTTAAGTAATTTCATCTTTGTGGTTAAGTTAACTCCCGTAGGGTTCGAGGGTTAAAAAATTAGGGGATAATAATTAAGTGGATATTAATTTAAATGATAATGATTAATAAGTAAATGAATAGTTATAGTTAGATCGATTAAACTTTCTAAAAATAGTTTTCAAAAAAAATCTTCTCATTGTCATTTGTTAATCAACTTTTATTTTAGAATTAAAAAAATGCAATCTTCTTCTAGAAAACTTCTTCTATATTTATAAAAAATAAACAACACCCATAATTTTAATTAGTATTCTTATTTCCTTTTATTATATTTTCCAAATACCTTTAATATGTTGTTAAATTTACTTCCTCCTTTGAGAGACGACCTTGGTCAGCCACTCTACTCCACCTAAGTAACTTGAAACTGAACATCATTTGAAAGTTCCAATGACAACGCCTTTAAAATTGGAACCATTTATGAGGAGGAAAGTAATTATTTCAACTAATTATAGGTATTTATTTTATTTTAAATTTTATTCTCTTCCTTTTTTATTCCTTCTTTACCCAATCTTATTTTCTTGTTCTTTTTCTTTTATTTTCATCAACTTCTTTTTGGACCATCAACTCAAACTTATCATTTTTATTTTACTATGGTTCACTTTACTTATTTTAATTTTTAATTTATTTATGACACGAACTAATCTCAAGGATCTTTTAGATCTTGACCCTGAGATTGAACGTAGCCTTCAAGATTGAATCAGACAATCTCAGTCTACGAGAAGTTTCAACATTCAACCTGTTGAAAAATTAATCCACTCTCAGAACATTGAAATTGGAAGAAATTCAAATTCAACCACAAAACAAGAACCATTGGCTGAAAATAATGGAAATGAACTTAATATAACCATTCGACAGTTGGCTGCACCTGATATTAATTATCAACCAAATTGCATTGCATACCCAAGTATCAAATCAGACTTTGAACTGAAATCTGGATTAATTCACCTACTTCCAAAATTTCATGGCCTCTCTGGTGAGGATCAAAAAAAAAACATCTAAAAGAATTAAATGTGGTTTTATTAACCCTTAAACCAAGAAATGTTTTTGAAGATCAAATCAAACTAAGAGAATTCTAATTCTCACTTGATGGAGCTGCAAAGGATTGGATGTATTATTTACAACATGAAGATGTATCTTATTGGAATGATTTGAAACGTATTTTCTTGCAAAGATTTTTTCAAGCATCAAGGACCACATCCATTCTAAAGGAGATCTTGGTGATCAATCAAGCCCAAGGGGACTCAATGTATGAGTAACGGGAGCGATTCAAGATGTAGTGTGCAAGCTATCCACATCACCAAATTAGTGAGAAACTCCTCATCCAGTACTTCTATGAAGGAATCACACCTATGGAGAGAAGCATGGTGGATGCTATGGCTAGAGGATCATTGGTGGACAAGACACTAGTAGATGCATGTTCATTGATCGAAAAAATTACCCAAATCTCCCAACAATTTGGTGATCGAGGTACACCACATATCGGGGGAGTACATCAGGTAAGTCCATATTCTCTTGAAAGTAATTTGATTGATACCAAGTTGGAAGAATTGATAATTATAATGAGACAAATTTCATTATCTCAAAAGACATCCCAACCCCCTCCTTCAAGGCCTTGTGTCATTTTCACTATGACAAGCCACCCAACTGACTATTGCTCCCAACTAAAAAAAATAGTAGATTGTAAAACAGTGTTTCCTGGGAGACCATATCAGCAGAAACAACAACCATATCACCAAAAGAAGCTTGATTCCTTTTCACCAGCATAAAACCAAGGGTGGAAAGATCAATCAGACATGAGGTATGGCTCTAGAAAACAATAAAGGCCCCCTTTTCAACAAAACTTACAACAACCTCCACCTTACCAGCAGGGTTTACAACAACCCCAAAAGAGATTTGAATCCCTAGAATAAACAAGCCAACAAAAAGTGAATCCCCAACCAAAGGTAGATTCTAATATAGACGATCTTTTGAAACATATTGTTCTTAATAAACATAATGAGTTTAAGAGTCAAGGTTAGGAGCTGAGGGAGTGGAAGACACAAATGAGCCAGATTGCCACTACCCTCCATGAACTGCTAAGTAAGAACTTCTAGAAATCTACCTTCCCAACCTACTCCAAATACCAAGGGGAATGTCAGTGCCATCACATTGAGAAGTGGGAAGAAAACAACTGATACATCTGCACATATCATTCCACCAAGATTCAACTCAACTCCAGAAAATCCCCATTCCACACCAACTGATGAGAAATCCAAGGAGAAAGACAAATGTAAGAAAAAGATTGATGATGTTCCTCCTAAACCCCTTCCATTTCCAAACAGAGTTGTAAAAACCAAAAATATGGCTGAAGAAGTAATGAAAAAGGAGGTTTTGGATACATTCAAGCATGTGGAGATCAACATTCCTCTACTTGAATCCATCAAGAAAATCCCAAGGTATACGAAATTCTTAAAAGAACTTTGTAACAATCGAAGAGAGATCAAGGGAAATTAGAGGATCAATCTTGGAAGGAATTTTTTAGCACTCATTACACAAACTCTAGTAATGCTAACAAAGTGTAAGGATCTAGGTACATTCACTATACCATGAACCATAGGGGAGTTGCACTTTTATGATGCTCTTTGTGATTTGGGAGATTCCATAAATGTGATGCCTCACTCTGTATTCTCTTCTTTGGAGGTTGGTGAGCTGAAACCGATGAGAGTAGTGGTGCAGTTGGCGAATAGAGCTATGGAATATCCAATGGGAGTCTTTGAGGATGTACTTGTATGGGTAAGAGACATGATCTTTCCAGAAGATTTCTACGTTCTTAACATGGAGGATGATCAGGTAAGTTCTCATGCTCTCATTATCTTAGGTAGACCCTTCCTCAAAACTGAAAAAACTATCCTAAATGTCAATGAGGGTACAATTTCTATGGAGTTTGGGGATGAATTTTTGATATTTAATGTTATGGACTTCATGAAGTACCCCTCATAGGACCATTCTACATTTTTTATCTCCCATTTTGAACCACTAAATAAAAACTCATGGAATTTGATTGTCCTATGCTTAGGGATATTATGAGTATTGGTTCTAGTTTGATATCTAAGATTACTTACACACCTATTTTTAATTCACAATACTCTCTTAGATTTTATTTTGAAATGGAATCATATTTTGATCATTTAAACTCTAATTATGACATGGCTATTGAGTATGCTGATGGATTTGATGCTTTATTCTCTAATTGTGATGATTTCTATTCTGATACTGATGCTCTTTGTGCACATATTTCGATTCCTTCAATGTCTATATCCATACACCACCCCCTTATTTGGAGCTCAATCCATTTCCACCAAATCTAAAATACTCATACTTGTTGAGTGATGAGTGATTACCTGTTATAATTTCTAATATTCTTCCTTTTGAACATGAAGAAAAACTTTTGAATCTTTTGAGGGAGAACATTAAGGCAATCAGGTGGACCTTGGCTAAAATATCAGGTATTATCCCCTCCATTTTCATGCATAGGATTATTTTAGAGGATGGGGATAAACCAGTGAGGCAACCATAAAGGATACTCAATCCAACACTTCTGGAAGTTGTTAAAAAAGAGGTTGAAAATTTGCTCGAGGCAGGTATAATCTATCCCATTTCAGATTCCTAGAGGGTGAGTCCTATTCAGGTTGTGCCAAAGATAAGTGGTGTTACAATTGTTAAAAATGAGAAAGATGAGTTAGTTCCAATGAGGGTGCAAAACAGTTGGCGTGTGTGTATTTATTATAGGAAACTAAATTAGTCCACCCGCAAAGACCATTTCCCCTCCCATTTATTGATTAGATGTTTGAGAGACTAGCTGGGAAAACACACTACTATTTCTTGGATGGATTTTCTGGATATTTTCAGGTTCTTATTTCTCTGAAGGATCAAGAGAAGACAACACTCAATTCTCCATTTGGTACGTTTTCCTACCAAAGGATGCCATTTGGACTTTGCAACACCCCAAGTACCTTCCAAATATGCCTAGTGATTATTTTTTCCGATTTTATTGAGACATGATTGGAGGTATTTATGGATGATTTTACAATGTATGGGTCTTCATTTTATAATTGTATCTTTAGTTTAGGAAAGGTGTTGAATCGTTGTGTTGAGAAGAATATGGTCTTGAACTTTGAAAAGTGTCATTTCATGGAAAAGCATGGAATTATCTTAGGTAATGTAGTGTCAAAATATGGGATAGAGGTTGATAGATCTAAGATAGACATTATTTCATCCTTACCATATCCCTCATATGTGCGTGATGTTAGATCTTTCCTAGGTCATGTAGGATTTTATCGGCACTTCATTAAGGATTTTATTAAGATTGCTCTTCCTATGTAGTGGTTACTTTAAAAGGATTCTGATTTTGGGTTTGATGATTCTTGAAGGACTTCATTTGATGAGATAAATAAGTGTCTGACCACTCCACCAATCATACAACCCCCATGGTGGGATATTCCTTTTGATTTTATGTGTGATGCCTCCAACTTCTCAATTGGAGCCGTCTTATCTCAAAGGGTGGAGGGACGTTCACATGTGATTACCTATGCATCGAGGACACTAGATTCAGACCAATAAAACTAAACAACCATGGAAAATGAGTTTCTTACTGTCATATTTTCTTTAGATAAATTTTGTTCATATTTATTGGGCTCTAAAGTAGTTGTTTTTTCTGACTATGCAACTCTGAGGTACCTCTTGAAGAATCCAGATGCAAATCCCAGGCTAATACGATGGATGATCCTTCTTCAAAAATTTTATATTGAGATAAAAGAAAATAAGAGGTCATAAAACATGGTGGAAAACCACATGAGTAGGCTTACTCACACACTAGAGGATGACACCTTGGACCAGGTACCACTTCAGGACACTTTCCCTGATGAGCATCTTTATTACATCTCAGTTATGAATCCTTGGTATGATGATTTAGTTAACTTCCTTGTTGCCTCTGAAATAGCTACAAATTTAAATAAATATCAAGTCCAAAAATTAAAGAGTGAGTCAAGATTTTATGTTTGGGATGATCCATACTTATGGTGCATTTGTAGTGACCATGTTATTAGGAGGTGTGTTCCTGACCATGAGTTTGAGTCTGTTCTACAATTATATCATTCACTTGCTTGTGGTGGACACTTTGGACCCCAACAAGAAACTAAAAAGTTTTGGACTCTAGATTATATTGTCTTATCTTATTCCATGATGCCCATGTTTTTGTAAGTCATTCTATCGTTGCCAACACATTGGGAACATTTCTAGGAGACATGAGATTCCCCAACAACCCATATTACTCTGTGTGATTTTTTATATATGGGGCATAAAATTTTGGGGTATTTTTCCTAGTTCCTTTGGTTTTTTTGTATATTTTGGTTTCTATTGATTATGTGAGTAAATTGGTGGAGGGTAAGGCCACCAGGACTAATGATTCTCATGTTATTGTGGACTTTTTCAAAGCGCAGATTTTTTATAGGTTTGGAGTACCAAAGGACATCATCAGTGACCAAGGAACACACTTCTGCAATCGGAATCTTACTTCCCTTCTTCAGAAGTATGGGGTGACACAAAAAACATCAACACCATACCACCCCCAAAAAAATGGCCAAGATGAGGTTTCAAATCATGAGTTGAAACAAATTTTGGAGAAAATTGTGCAGCCTAATAAGAAAGATTGGAGCAAGCACTTGGATGATGCACTTTAGGCTTATATGAAAGCATACAAGACACCCATTGGTATATCCCCATTTCAGATTGTTTTTAGGAAATCATGTTATCTCCCCATGGAAGTTTAGCATCAAGCTTATTGGGCTATAAAGAAATTCAACATGGATTTGGCCCAAGGTAGAATCCAAAGGAAGCTGCAAATTCAAGAGCTTGAAGAGATTCGATTGTCTTAATATGAGAACTCAAGGCTCTATAAGGAATGATAAAAAGTATCTCATGAAAAAATGATCCAACAAAGGGAGTTTCATGTTGGAGATAAAGTCCTTCTCTACAATTCACAACTGAAGCTGATGCCTGGTAAGTTGCGTTCCAGATGGTTAGGTCCTTATGTTGTGACTAATTCTTTTCTTTATGGTGAAGTGGAGATTACACAAGAGGACACAAGAAGGAGCTTTACAGTGAATGTGAAACATTTGAAGAGATAAATTGAGGGACTTCCTACTGATGCAGTGGATTTCATCACACTACATGACCCCATCATCACTTGAGCATATCCGGCTATTACTAACCCTTTCACTTTTATATTATTTGTCCTATTTAAAATTATGAATTTCATGTGAATATATCATCTCATGGGTTCAAATTGAGAACAATTCAATATTTTATGTGTGGGGGAGGGAACCTTTTGGTTTAGTAATTTCAATTGTTTTCCTATTTTTCAATGATTAAAAAAAACAAAACAATTGTGTGTTTTTGAAATTTTGTGTGTTTATTTTTCAATTTTTGTGTGTTTTTGAAACTTTTGAGCTGAAATGATTCTCATCACCATTTTAAAATCCATATCAATAAGTGAAACAATTTATCCCATGAAACCGAGCTTAAATGAATGTTGAAAATAACATTGTTTCAAGTTCAAATCTTTAGTAATTTTATAAAAAGTACTCTGAATTTTGAATCCCATACCACATCTCACTATCTTTATATTTGAAATCACTTTCATGTGATGATTATGAACCATTATTTTCATATTCTTTACATTTACCTCATTTCTTGAGAGAACTAAACCATGCTTGATTTATCCAGAATTTGATTTATTCTAGTTAAAACTTGAGGGTTTGAGGTACTTATGTTTAAACGATTGAGACATTTTTTTTGGTATTAAGGCCCCTATTTCAAAGAATCCTTTTTTTATAATGGCCTAACTTGAAAATTTAATCCTTGCATCCCTTATAATCCATGAACATCCTATTAGGTTTTCCACATTACAATACAATTTTCCCTATCCAACCAACTTTGAAGTGAAATTTCATAATATAGTTGAACTTAAGTGTGGGGGAAGCTGTGTTGTGTTGTGCTACCACATTTTGTGATAATTTGGGTGGAAAATTAAATTCCAAAGAGACGTTTTTTCTACTGAAAAAAATTATTGTATTGAAAGCTATGCGTTTCTAGAGCATTCATGATAAAAGAAGCTGTGCTTTTTCTGGATCTTCTAACAAAGAAAGAAAGTTGTGCCTATCTGGAGATTTCAAGAAAATCATGTTTGAGAAGATTGACATTTTCTCTACTGAAATGTTGAATGGTGTGAAAATTACTTTATTTTTCATGATGATGAAGATTAATTTATGCTATGGGGATTGAGGAGGCGACCATATTTAAGTGGAAATTAGATTAATGCAACTTTGCTTCAAAAAGAGTCAAGCCCTCCTCATTCAACCTTAGAATTTTTCACATCTAAATCCTACCAACTGAAATCCATAGAACAACCCAGAAATTTCCTCATGATAAACATATGTCCTTGAATCACATCGGGTGGTGATGTAGGAATTTATCAAGCATATGGTGACCCTTTTATGAGTTTGGGTGAGAAAGACATTGCTGAAAAATTTAAATTTGTGTGATAAGAGAAAATTCAAGTGAGGTAAGTGTTTTGTGAATGTGAGGATAAATGAAGTGAAAATATATTTAATGATATAAATGGAGAACTTGAAATAATGGTTTTTTATGAGGCATGATATCTTTTGTTTCTTGGTGTGGAATTGTTGGATCTCAAGGATATGTGTTTTAAAATTTATTTTCATTTGATATTGATGTGTACTTAATATGAGGTTTTGCCCAGGAGTGAAAAAGGGAAAGTGTGGGGGAGTTGATAAAACACTATTTTGTTGAATATTTTATTGTTAATAAATGACATAATTTTCTCACATTGTGCTAAATGTGTTCATTGATGAAATATTTGTTATTAGATCATTCATTTGAAAATTTGATAAAAATTCCAGTTTTACCCTTTTAAAATGCATTGTAGTATTTCACACATAAATATTTTAATATGAATTATTTGAACTTAAAGTTTTTAAAAGTGTTACTAACTTAATTTTCTACAACTTTTGTTCAGGACATTGGAGCTAAAAATTTCATTTGGTTGGACTAAATGGACCATGAAGGCAAAGGTGGGCTGGACCCGCCAGATTGGACATCAGTTCTGTATTTGAGACATATATTAGTTATCTGAGATTTTATTGAGCCCAAATGTTGGGAGGATATCGCCAACCAATTTTTGAACAAATAATTCTTCTATAAGAACAGATGGTTTATCCGTTTTGGAGGTCAAATAGGTGGTGAAAAATGGATTAAAATATTTGACAAAGATTCCCCATTCACACTTGAAACCTCTTTAAACCTAGCCTCCCCTTCACTTGATAAATTAGTGTCTTTATCATTTGGAGGGGTTGGGGGACATGAAATAAAAATTTTAGGGAAGAGGATAATAGGTTCCACTCAAATTCTCCAAGCAATTCCATAAGGGTAGCTCTTGAAGCAAGGATCCCTTCATTGAAGCCCTCTTCTTCTTCCTCATATTGTAATGTTTGTGTTTTCATAATAAACTTATTTTTTATTATTTTATTTCTTATCTTTACTTATGTTTAGTTCAAATTTATTCTTCTTTTATATTCCTCTTCAGGCTGGAACTATTGAGTAGAAACAAGATTGGCTTCTACCCTTTCTAAACCTTTGCACATGCAAACCGTTTCTTCGATGAATACACCACCCATGAAAGAGTAGTTTTCTTAGTAATCGATCTACCTATTTCCTTCTTCAATAATTTATTTTGAATCAATGTGACACTTTAATTCAATTAATATGATCTATTAATTTATTTTTAAATTTAAATGAAATTATGAAAGCAATTGAACAATAAAAATAAATCACGCAAGGTCGAGATTTTGTGTAAATTGTGAGAGTGCGAACTTAATCAGTAATACAAGACCACACAGGAAAAGTTTGTAGAGTTCAAATATAATCCCTAAACTGAATTAATCCTCATTTCCAGAGTGTATATGTGCTCTAATTAACTACTGAACATAATCTAACCTTAGAAAATCAATCAAATCATGGTGTTGCGATTGAGTGTTCCGAAGCTAGCCTAGGGTTTAAGTAATTTCATCTTTGTGGTTAAGTTGACTCCTGTAGGGTTCGAGGGTTAAACAATTAGGGGATCATAATTAAGTGGATATTAATTTAAATTATAATTATTAATAAGTAAATGAAGAGGAAGAGTTAGATCGACTACACTTTCTAAAAATAGTTTTCTAAAAAAACTTCTTCTTGTTGTGCTTTGTTAATCAACTTTTATTTCAAAATTTAAAAAATGAAATCTTCTTCCAGAAAAATTCTTCAAGATTTATAAAAAATAAACAACCCCCATCCTTTTAATTAGTATTCTTATTTCCTTTTATTCTATTTTCAAAATACCTTTAATATGTTGTTAAATTTACTGTTTCCTTTGAGATACGACCTTAGTCAGCCACTCTGCTGCACCTAAGTAACCCAAAACTGAACATTATTTGAAAGAACCCACGACAACGCCTTTCAGTTACTTTAGCATTTGTGTATGAGATTAGAAATAGATATTTTCCCAACATCATTGAAAAATTTATTTAAGTTTTACCTAAAAATTTCTTAAGGTTTACACCCAAAAGAGAAGTGTAATTTACAATTTATTTCCTATTAGGGACCAATAATATTTCCATTATTTCTTATAGTATGGAACCAATATAATTTAGGTAATTGAATGTCCAGTTTTAAGATTTGGAAAGAAAAGGGTTTATTCAACCAAGTACATCCCCTTTGGAAGCACCGATTATTTTTCTAAAGAAAGAGGATTGAAATATTAGACTTTGTGTGGATTATCATAAGATTAACCAATTTACAATAAATAATTGGAATCCTCTTCCAATAATTGGTGATCAATTTAATCAATTAAGGGGAGATCAATAGTTATTTAATATTGGCTTACATTCTGGGTATTACTAACTATGAGTTTAGAAGGTGGATATTATAAAGATAACATTTAAGAGAAGATATAGACATTATGACTATGTGGTTACACTTTAAAATATTGAACTATTTGTGATAGGTTATTTGCGATGGGTTCTTGTCGCAAGTAACCCATTGCAGAAAACATCATCACAAATAACTTGAGCCATTTTCTAAAAGGTTATTTACGATGGGAGGGATTACCCATCACAAATAACATGAAAAATAATAAAATAAATAATAATAATAAATAAAATAAAATAAATAAAATAAGGAAAAAAAATAAATAAAATAAAAAATAAAAAAATAAAATACAAATACAAATAAAAAACAAATACAAAAATACATAAAATAAATAAAAAATAAATAAAAAAATACCAAAAAATACAAATTATAAAAAAAATTCAAAACTATATAAAATACACACTATATATAAATGTAAATATATAAATTAGTAAAAATATTATAAAACACGTGTAATATCAAATGTTCCCTTGAATCAAAGAATGCTGACGAGAAGGTTTTTTCCAATTTACATAAAATTAAAACAACATCTTCTTGCAGTCTATTTACTGCATTTTAGTATATTGTCTCCTTATAAATGTCTTGGAAAAAATATGACATTTATATTAATGAATCCCAAATCATAGAATTTAATAAAAGCCAATTGATAGAAGTCTTTCCATTATACTATGACAGTTATGAATTTTTAATCTCGTAATATGACCATTTTTTATACATCTTGCCAAATTGGAAACATAACCATATGGGAGCCTCAAATCTACAATCCACTAACAAAATAAAAAACATTTTTCTTTGAAAACCATATAAGCCACTTTTGGATTCATTAACTTCTGTGATCTATCATTTTCAAACAGTTCAAGTTCAAGTCGTCTATAAATTTGGGTAAGATCTAATCATTCCTTTACATTATCTTTGGTCTTATTAGGTGTGTCCAAAACTATATAAAATATATTATCAAAACAGTTATTCGCAATATGCATGACATCCAACATGTGACAGACCAAAAAATCAGACCAATATGGTAGATCCCAAAAAATGTTCCATTTTATCCAATTATGTAATTTCCTAAATCTATATATTTTTATTGTTTTATAGTTAGTCCAAAGGTAATGGGAGGTAATAAAGAGAAAATGGATTTTAAATCAATACCTGAGATCATTTTTTAGGTTCATCTCTTTCAACTGTACATTTTCTGAAATGATATCTGTTCCTCTGAAAAAGATGATCAATAGGAAGAAATCTTTAATAACAGTGGAAGAAATAAGGTTTTTTTCCATTGAAAAACATATATTTTTTACTGTCTATCATGCAGTATGGACATTGTTTTGTACCACATGTAGTTCAGCCGGATAACATGCCATATGTTGGGAAGTCACTAATTGTCCACATCAATGTAGATTTCATTATATTTCTTTTCACAAAAACATCATATATACTGACACCATTACTCCATAATAAATTTAACGCATCAATAAATGGATTCAAATAAATATGTATATACTTTTTGGGATGTCCTGTAATTAATAATGTCAAAAAGATAAAAAACTTATCCATAAACATCCAAAGAGGTAAATTATATGAAGTTATAAAGATGATCCAACCAGAATATTGAATACCGTAATAACCAAATAGATAGAATCCACCTGTAGAAAGACCTAATCACACATTTCAAGATAATGAAGCAAAGTGTAGATGTACCTAGTCAAAATGTTTCCACGGATCACCATCAGTGGGGTTATTTAAGCTTTTACCAGTTGAAATATTGGTTTTTACCATAACATCAATGATGATGAGTTCTGAGACATAAATAAACACTTCAATTTGGGAGTAAGCGGGAAATACCTCAAAAGTTTTACAGAAATCAATCCAAACATCCCTAGTTGAGCCTCTTTGTACCTCGACTGTCCATAAGAAGGATAACTAATTAATGACTCATTTTCACAATAAAATAAGATGAAATCATTTAAACATGAAAGAATCTTCTAGTAACCAAGACCCAAATTATAAACCAACCTATTTCTCTCATAGAAATTTATTAGAAACACATTTCTTTCAGGTAATAGTGCTTTAACCAAAGAGAATATTTGATCAAAATAGCTATTTGACATTCCAATATCTGATTTAATAGCCATATAAATTTCAACCGATTGAAATTTTCTTACATTACAACAATGATATAATGCATCCTCAGCAGAATTCAACAACTCATAAAATTGAGATGGTTCCAACGCATAAGTTAAATCAATATCATCATGAGTTTCAGTTTGTTGAAAAGACGAACCAGCCACATCATGTACTAAATTATGAAACTATAGCAGATCTAGAACCAAATTATTAATAAATTATGTGGAACTATGTTCACCATGTTGATACTAAAAGGAAAAATCTATTCAAAAATCAAAATGTAATAGATGAATCCCCATGTTTTCATCTATGTCAAAACTATTCTGATCACATTTCTTACATGGAAACTTAATTGGTTCTTCTAAAACAAATTCAGGTTTTGATGATGAAAATGATAAAAAAGATTCAACACCATCAATATATACAAGATTTATACCATAATTGTTTGGATTCCTATGATGATTTATCCAATCATGATCATGTAATAAAGACAGTTGTTGACTTCTTTGTTCCACATTTCTCTAAACAAATATAAAATAAATAAACTGTTTATGAATAATTTTATATAAGAATAAGACGATCCCAAAAATAGTAGAAAATTTATAAATTATAACTAATTATTACTCATTTTAATATTTATTACTAATCATTACTAATATTTACTAATTTCTTCTAATCATAATTTTTTTTACTAATTATTACAAATTTTTACTTATTATTAAATTTTTTACTAATTCTAGCCAATTATTAATAATTAAAACCAATTATTACTAATTACAACTAATTATAACTAATTATAACTAATTATAAATAATTATTACAAATTATTACAAATTATTATTAATTATTACGAATTATTACTTGTTTTTAATTTTTTTACAAATTTTTACTAATTATTACTAATTATCATAAATTATTAGTAATTATTACATATTTTTATTAATTATTACAAATTTTGATTAATTATTACAAATTCTCTCTAATTATTACTAATTTATACTAATTAGTACTAATTGTTACTAATTAGTACTAATTATTACTAATTATAACTAATTATTAGTAATTATTACAATTTTTACTAACTATTACTAATTTTTACTAATTATTAGTAATTATAGCCAATTATTAGTAATTACAATTAATTATAACATTTTTTACTAATTTTAACTAATTAAATCTAATTATAACAAATTATTACTAATTATTACTAATTGTTACTAATTTTTACTAATTTTCATAATATTTACTAATTCTTATTAATTAATACAATTTTTTACTAATTATTCCAAATTTTTACTAGCTATTAAAATTTTTACAAATTATTATTAATTATTACAAATATTTACTAATCAAAATCAATTTTTACTAATTACAACCAATTATCAGTAATTACATATTATTAAAACTAATTACATCTAATTATAACTAATTATTACTAATTATTTCAAATTATCACTAATTATTACTAATTATTACTATTATTTACTAATTATTATTTATTATTACTAATTATTACTAATTATTAATTTTTTTTATTAATTATTACAAATATTTATTAATTATTACAAAATTTTACTAATTATTACAAATTTTTACTAATTTTTTACTAATTATGACTAATTATTAATAATTATTACTAATTATAACCAATTCTTACTAATTTTTACTAATTATTTCTAATTATTACTAATTTTTATTAATTATTAGTAATTATAGCCAATTATTTATAATTATTGCTAATTATAACAATTTGTACTAATTATAACTAATTATAACATATTATTTCTATTTAATACTAATTATTACTAATTATTACTAATTATTACTAATTATTACCAATTTTTACTAATTATTACAAAGTATTACTAATTATTAAATTTTTTATTAATTATTACAAATTTATATTAATTATTACAAATATCTACTAATAATTACTAATTATGACTGATTATTAATATCTATAACAAATTATTTCTGATTGTTTCTAATTTTGTCTAATTTTTACTAATTTTTACTAATTTCTACTAATTATTACTAATTATTACTAATTATTACTAATTATTACTAATTATTACTAATTATTACTAATTGTTACTAATTATTAGTAATTACAGCTAATTATTTCTAATTATCGCTAATTATAACAATTTTTTACTAATTATAACTAATTATACCAAATTATTACTAATTATTACTAATTATTACTAACTATTACTAATTATTAACAATTATTTCTAATTATTACTAATTATTATTAATTATTACTAATTATTACTAATTATTACTAATTATAGCCAATTATTACTAATTACAGTTAATTATAACAAATTTTTACTAATTATAACTAACTATTTTTTATTTTTACTAACTATTACCAATTTTTACTATTTTTTCAATAATTTTTAATAATTATTAAAAATTATTACAAATTATTATTCTTTTTATTAATTATTACAATTTTTTACTTATTTTTACTAATTATTAATTTTTTACTAATTATTACTACTTATGACTAATTATTACTAATTTATACTAATTTGTATCTATTATTAATAATTATTACTAATTACATCCAATTATTACTAATTACAACTAATTATAACAAATTTTCAATAATTATTACTAATTATAACAAATTATTACAAATTATTACAAATTATTACAAATTATTACAAATTATTACTAATTATTACTAATTTTTACTAGTTTTTTCTAATTATTACTAATTATTATCTATTATTACTAATATTTACTAATTATTACTAATTATTACTAGTTATTACTAGTTATTACTAATTATAACTAATTATTACAAATTTTTACTAATTATTAAATTTTTTTACTTATTTTTACTAATTATTACTAATTTTTACTAATTACCACCTAATTATTAATTGTTGATAATTATTAAAAAATAATGATAATTAAAACAAATTATTGCAAATTAAAACTATTTAATTTTAATAAAAAAATACTGGAAATTGAAATTAAATATTTCTAAAAAAATTAGTGCAAAATAAAACTAACTAATTCTAAATAAATTTACTTAAAGTTAATAAGTAATAATTATTACCAATATAAAATAAAATAAATTAATAAAAAATAAAACATTAAATAAATACCTTCAAACTGAATCTTTCAGTGGATGCGAATCTTGAAAGTTGCTCCTCTGTAAACTTTAAAACTTCGAAAACTGTAAACTAACGAAAATGAGAGGAGAGAAGGAAGAGAGAGTTTAGAAAAGTATGAAATGAAAATATTCCAGGGGGGGTATATATATGTTAGATCATTTACGACGAGTGTATTTGCGATAGGGTCCTGTCGTAAATGACCTCTTCCAACAGTTTATTTGCAACATAACCTAATCCCGTTGCAAATAACATAAAATGACGGTATGTATTTGCAACGGGACCTGTTGCAGATACTTTCTTGCCGACACAGCATCTGCACTGCGAGTAAACTCCTATCACAAATAATAAAATCGACGGAAGACTATTTGCGATGGGTGTACATTCTTGTTGCAAATAATCTGTCCACGTTTTGGCATGCATCACGCACCAAATGTATTTGCGACGAGAAAATATTCCCTTCACAAATAGTCTTTTTTAACCGACTATTTGAGACAGGATATGAATCCCATCACAAATACTCTCTTTCGATGGACTATTTGTGGGGGGTGGATGTTCCGTCACAAATAACCCATCGCAAAGGCTCTTTTTCCCATAGTGTTATTCCCTTTAGACTTATGAATGCATCAATGGTGTTTATGGAATCAATGAAAAAAATATTTAGAGTTATCTGGATTCCTTTGTAGTGGTGTTCATTGATGATATCCTGGTATACTCTAGAACTAAGGACGTTCACGAGGAACACCTGGATATAGTGTTGTGCATCTTTTGGGAACATCACTTATATGCAAAACTCTCAAAGTGTGATTTCTGGATACAAGAGGTACACTTCCTTGGTCATTTCATTTCCGAAAAAGGATTTTCTATAGATCTTGAGAAGATATAAGTTGTTATCTCTTAACAACCATAGAAGAATGTATTTGAGATATATAGTTTCCTTTGCTTAGTAGGATACTACAGATTCATTATTCCTGATTTTTCATGACTTGCCTCCCAAATGAATGATTTGATAAGGAAAGGTGTTCCTTTCCAACAGAATAGTGATTTCTAGAAATCTTTTCATGAATTCAAGGTACACCCAATGTCATCACCTATCCATATATTTACAGAATCAAGGTAGGGGTATGCAGTCTATTGTGAAGTATCGTGATCTGGGTTGGGTTGTGTTCTCATGCAGGGAGATCATGTGGTTGCTTATGGATCATGACAATTATGAGTGCATGAGAAAAACTACACAACACATGATTTTTAATTATCTACTATAGTATATTCTTTGAATACATGACATCATACTACTACAAAAATGGCGTTTAACAGCGCTAGAATATGCCTTTATAAATGCTAAAAAAGCCTTGATAATTTGAGCATTGTTATAGGCCCGAAGCTTTTATCAGTGATAAAATGCACTATTAAAGGCCCCATTTAACAACGCTAAAAAAGTGCTCTTAAAGGGGTCCTTTAACATCACTTTTTTAGCACTGTTAAAGGCCCCTTTTATCAGATCTTTTTTAGCACTATTAAAGGGGGCCTTTAATAGTGCTTTTTTAGCATGAATAAAGGCTACACTGATAAAGGGTATAAAAAAAATTCCCACGCCCTACCCACCCCCTTCATCAGCGCTTCCCACCCCACCCCTTTATCAATGCTTCCCCTATACTGTTTTGTTTCACATTTTTTGATATATCTATATATTTATATTTATTTCATTGCATTTATTTATATGTATATTTATATATATGTTTTTATATATGTTTATATATTAATAAATATATTTTATATGTAAATGTGTTTAATTATTTATTTATAAAATTAAATTTTTATGTGTGAATATATAAAAAATATATATATATTGTTATATATTTTATTATAAATAAAATTAAATTATGAAAATTAAAAAAACATTTAAAACCATAATATCAATATGAATGTAAGACCTTGGAATTAATTTATCTCCCACTAAAAAGGGTAAAAAGACCCCCATAAACGAGCCTAAAAACCCATCAAATGTTAAAAAATTGGGGTATGCCGAGTAAGAACTAAGTTTTGGAGGCCTTATGGGCCTTTTGGCCTCTAAATGTGTGAAAAAGCTTACCTATGTCATTAAGGGTGTAGATCTCCTAACAGGCTTCGAATTGATATATGGTAGAACCTAAACGGACAGCCAGATCAAAAGTTATGGTCGTTTAAAGTTCGAGTTTCATTTTCAACTTATTTCAAATCTTTTATTAATTTTTTGATTTTTTATCTTCAAATTGACAATAAATGACCATTACATGGTAATAATAAGAAAATAATTAAATAAAAATATTTTTTAACTATTTTATAAGTTATTTCCACTAAATATCTTATATATTAAGCGTAAATGCCAATTTACATTATCTAAAACATATTTTAAAAAATATATATTATATTTATATTAATATAAATATATTTATATATTTATATATTATTTGTAATGAAATGTAATTTGTTTGCAGTATATTTTTATCCGTGCTTGTAAAAACCAATGATAAAGGGATGTCTTTTATCATCGCTTCTCAAAAAGCGCTGATAACCCCCCTATGAGTGATTTTTTAGAAGTGCTAATAAAAGACCTAATTTATCATCGCTTTTAAAAAAGCACTAATAAACGCCCCTCTTTAAAAGTGCTTTTTAGCGCTATTATCGACCCTCTTTAAAAACGCTAAAAAAAGTGTTGTTAAAGACCCTCTTTAACAATGATTTTTTAGCACTAACAAATGGGGTCTTTAACAGTGTTTTTACATAGTGCTGTTAAATACGTAACATTAGATAAAACCAGTTTTTTAGTTGTGTTATTATCATTTTGGTGATAAATTTACAGTGTTTATTGATCATAAGAGTTTAAAAAAAATTCATAAAGGGATTTGAATCTAAGGAAACTAAGATAGATAGAATATAAACAACTGTTCAACTATGATGTGATGTATACACCAGTTAAAAGGAATTATGTGGATGATGCATTATGTAGGAATTCATATAATAATCTTTATAAATGATCTTAAGATCAATGGTAACTAATATCAGTTATAATGGATATGCATCTGGAGTGTTCTGAGAAAAGTAACATTATAAATTTCATCCCAGTTTTGTTTCTTCCTGATTTTGTTGAGCATATGAAATAAGATCAGATATCTAATCCTAAATGTGTCACCATAAGCTTGAAATGCAATGGTGGGGAGACAATTGTGGGATTAGAGATAAATAATAGATTAATGTTTTGGTTTCAATATCAGATAGTAGTTCCTTTAAAATATTAGGAATATAATCTTAAATATCACCACCATTCAAAATGGGATATTCATATGGGAAAATAAAACATGTATAAAGTGATGAGAGCATAGTTTAGTAGGATTCTATGAAAAGGAAAGAATTCGAGTTTTTTTTAAGATGATTCACCTATCAGCAGGTCAAGTTAGAGCACCAGTTACTAGTAGTTATGTTGTAATCTTTACCTATACCCATGTGAAAATGGGAGAATATAGCCATGAATTTTGTGACAGGTCCACCAATAATGGTTAGGAAACATGATTCCATATGGGTGATTGCAGATCAGCTAAAAAAAGTCATCCCATGTCATCTCTATTTGTGAAACCAATATAGTGTATGTTAGGTCCACTAGGTCGAATACCCTGATGGGGGGGGGTGAATCAGGGTGATTCTCGCTCAAATTTACCCAAGAGATGAAGGTAGGACGGTCCTTGTAGTTTAGCTTGGGTTGTCGAATCCTCAGAGACCTAAGAAGAAACCTATAGGCACGTACATTTTATGGACTATTTTTGGATATGAAGTGGCCAACTCGTCTTTATTTTATACAAGTTTAAGTGAACTCTAAGTCATAGAAGTTAATTCAATTTTAAAGTATGAGTTGATCCTAGGTTATCACTTGGGGTGGATTGGACGCATTCCCTTTTCATCTATTTTAATTTCTTATATTTTAGATGAGTTCATTTAATAAGATCAAACAAAATCATCACTCATTGGTTTAATGCCTACACACCCTAATACTAATCACCTATACACTTGAATGATCAAATCTTTGAGCACTCCAAGGTAAAGGTTCATATTAGCACTTGAAGTGTGTGACCTTAAAATTCAATAAGGATTAAGTAGTTTTAAATTCTTCAAATAAAAATCTCATTTTAAAGAAGTGATTAGTGATTAAGGTAGGGATAAATAACATCCAATCCATCCCCTTTCTACTCCCTTGGATCAACCCATAAGTGGATTAGCCCTCCATTGATGTTATGGTTTCAATGGAAGCGGAAAGTAGACTCATGAGGGAGGAATTGGAGAAGTAAAAAAACAATGAAAAAACAATCACTCCACCGTTGTGTGATAATCTCATAAGGTTTGGTATGAAAAATTTCACACCTTGAGGCAATGCTATCAATGTGATAAGAAGAATAATAGAAAAAGAGAAGATGAAGAACTTTTATAAAGAAGCTAAGGTAATTCAAGGAACTTACAATTGAGGGAAAGCGATTACAACATCAAATTGGCAGCATAACATTAAGATGAAAACAAAGCTCAAAAATGATAAAATCCTCCGCCACCAATTCCTTAAATAGGAATTTTGGGAGCCTTGGGCCGAGCCTCCAATAGTACAAAGCATCTCACTTGATTATGGTAGGCCTAGGGTGGTGGAAAGCTTGTGAAATTTGGACTTTTCCACTCTTGACCTGAGGTGGTAGCCAGCTTTCTGCCACCGAAAAGACGTGCCTAGACGACCTTCTAGATGGCCGAATTTGTAACACCCCAAACTTCCATGGTACGTTTCCCTTTGAATAAAGAAATATCTTTCATTGTACGCGACTTCGAGATTCTAACACACCACAACCAATCAAACTAGCCGTTATGAATAGTAATACCCACTTTTTAAAATTTTATACATTTATCATTCAAAATGGACTTCATTTTTGGATTCAAAATATCAAAATTATCTTAGGGTGAATTTTTGGTACTTTTCTGATAACTTTCATATTTTAATGAATAGTGCAAATTAATAAATTTTAATTAAAAACAATTTTTTTAATCAAAATAATTAATAGTAATAAATTATGAATTTTAGTGGTTTTAAAGTATATTTAGAATATATTTTTACCATTTAATACAATTTTGGTCATTGGACATAATTTCACATTTAAACCGGACATAAATAAGTGTCAAACCTGTGATAGTTATTATTTCTTAAAAACAAGCTTTTTGTTTTGACAGCGGGAATTAATTTTAAATTAATTTCTATCACTTCTGTGTTTTGAATTGGAAAAAATGGATTCCATATTTGGAATCAGGATTTCTAAATTGTGTAAATAGGTAACTCTTATTTTTAGACATTTTGAATAATTACTTCGGTAAATATTTTATTTACCATGGTTAAAGGGTAAATCCGGTAAATAAGGGTAAAAATATAATATTATTATAATAATAAATTATCCTAAAACATGTCCTAACCATTTTGGTTGATACATTTCAGACCATGGGTATCTTTGGGTTGATTTTGGGACCCCATGGATCCACTTGTAAGTGATAATGACACGTTATATTAATTAAGTTAAAGTAAATACAAAAATGACATAAGCATATATCATTTAGAATTTTTTTTACGTAGGGTTATATATGTTATATTTTTGACTATAAATATTAATTATAAAGATAAAAATATTTCCTAAATAATGGTATTTTATTTATAATTTTTAGATATTTAATTATTAAATTTATTTACGACACAATAATGATGTAGTATTTTATTTATTAATGAAATAATCAAATAATTAGTATTATAAATGTTAAAATAAATATAATTTGAAAGTTTTGATGTCATACACGAATTTTATTGGTTACTATTACTTTTTAGTATTTCTTAAATGAATTTGGTTCTAATTAATAAAGTTGTTATGACTTTAACAAAAATCAATTATTGAATGGTGTCAAAATTAACATAAATGAGTTTTTAAAACAAATATTATATTATTAATTAATATTCTATTCATAAATATCTAATTTTCTTCCAAAGGACTTATATAATTATATGTGTATTATTAATGGACCACTTGGAGGTCTCTTGGAAGTTTATAGTGAATTTATTGACTATATAATATAAAAATACAAAGAGACATGGTAAATGTCGAACTATTTAACTAAGAGTTAAATCAAAAAGATAAAGTTAATATAGTGACCCAAACCTATCTAAAACCTATTGGTTGAGTGGTTTTAGACCTATACCAACATTAACCTTTAAATAATCCACTTTGGATCCATTATAAACCAAATATGAATTTATTATAAAATAACATTTCTAGCTTTTCCTAAGGTACCCCTCACCCCTCTTATAAAAGGCAACTCCCCCTTCTCACTAATTAACACATTCAAAGCCTTGTGGTTCGGCCAAAAACTACCCCAATATTTTCTCAACTTCCATAACTTCATCCTAGAGTCCCTCATTTGGTCATAAAGCCCACTTAAGGATCCCTTTTGATCGAATCAAAAGGAAGAACCCAAAGAAGAGGTAATGATTTCACCACCCTCTTTCAAGTTCCTTTCTTCTTCCACTTATTATTTCTTTGTTATTTCCATTCTAAAATAATAACTCTAGTATCTTCTATATACTGTGACATTATTATAAATATGGTACAACCATATTCAGTATTCTATCTATCCTTTGAATGACATGTCACCATACGTGCGTATGTACGGCCTACCGTCTCCACATCGTGGTGTAATTGTTATTCAATATATTATTATTTGGATGAGTATAATAATGATGTGTAATTAATGTAAATAATAAATATAACATTATAATAATTCTTCATATATTATATACCATCAAATTACATATTATTTTAATATCAAAATAATGATATTGTCGCCCATGCGTACGTACGGATTACCGTCTCCACAAACGCAATGAGATTCATTCCCAATCATATCCATTCAAGACTAAATTTCATTTGATGATTAAAAATAATGTTAAATACATGATATAATTTTGGATATGAATAAGACACATCCCATACATAACAAATATTTCTCACATAACAAATAATATAAAGGAAAATGAATCCGTTAACACCATAAACAATGATAATACTAAGATATTATTAACAAATCAATGTTAAAAGATCATATATGATATTATATTAATGTATATGATTCTTGTATAATTAAATAACAATTATTTCACCATTATAAATGAGGTTAACCTACCCTCTATCAAGGAAAAAGTACAATGTAATGGGTTTCTTATCTCACTTTTAATTCCGTGAGATTTCCATTGTTCACCACTTATTTATTGCATGTGGTGTGTGTACTTCCCATGAATATATTCATTGTGTAATATAATTTAATTTATGTATATTTACATCATCATTGTATGATCCTTCTTTCATGGGTGTATGTTTCGTAAGTTACCAAATCAATAAGGGAATTTGAAATTTCAATTTCCACTCATTCGGCTTTACACATACTTCGTTGATTATTTTACTCCAAGATTATGTGTGGAATCACAATTAATTTGCTTATGTCATAATTTCCACTCCCCTTTCTATGTATATACTTTTTATACACATAATCACTCAATTGATAAATTCTTAAGTCATCGATATGAACTTGATAAGAGTAATTTTAACTCAATCTCCATTTGTTGAGTTAAATATCCAATTCATTGGTGTTGTTTGTACAAGAATATGTGTGAATGTACTCTGATTGATTTACACTAAATATTCAACCATATTTAGTGAATTTATATTTTTCACACATAATTATGTCTTTAATTTATCCTTAACCTAAGGATACTATCTTTATAAGATATTTCATCTCAATTTACATTCTACTGAGATTTCTTCATTGTTATACACCAAATCACTTTTATATGGTGTATATAATGTGCTTTGAAATAGTATATCATGAATCCCTTTATTCTCATTATATTACAATGTTTTGATTACCTCAATTATTTTTATTCAAGTTTCTCTCTTTTGGTTAGGAACTCTAACTAAAATATCATTTTAAAATGTTTTAAAGATTTATTCTTCTAAATCTTTCTCATTAATGTCCAAGTTTTAAAAATGGTTTTAAGGATTTATTTATATGAACATTAATGTTTTAAAATTAAAATTCATTTTAAAAGTTTCAAGGTGGTATGGGACACTTTGATTCAAAAATCTATTTTAAAATGACATCTTGACAAGTAGTGTGACTTTTAAATGTTTTCAAGAAAAAGGGGGATATTCCTCTCAAATAGTTTTGATGATTATTTTCATCTATGTCAATATCCTTCATTATTCTCGATTGAGGATAATATATTACAATACAATCTTCTATATTGTATTGAATGAGTTATGTTTGACTGTGGATGTGTTATTTTTATACCATTCATGGTTTGTGGATAAAGTATTGCTATTTCGTATGCTAGTTTCAATACAAATGTTTATGTTATGTTTCAAAATTTTCATATGAGGAATGCATTGGACATAGTAAGTGAAGGGTGAAGCCCACTATGACTCCTCAATTCATCGGTAGGTCTCATGAGACAAACTAGTGTCTTGACACAAGGCCTTGAAAAAAACTTATTTGTAGTCTTGGCACGAGGCCTTGACTATGTGGTTATGATAGTCTGGCATTATACATTCCATCATTATGAAAGTGGTTATTGATATTTCATGTGATTATTCAACTAGTAGAATATCCATGTGAATAAGTAAATGACATTATTTCATTTTATTTTTTTCCATATTATTCTGAAGTTCAAGTTTAAAAGGATTTTGTTTTAGTTATACATTTCCTTAAATGTTTATTCTTATTTATGAAAGTTTCCTCTATATTGTTATCCTTACTTAGCATCTGAGCTCACCCCTTTCTATGTTTTATTTTTCCTAGGATGTGAAGAAGTATTTTAAGAATTAACTGTAGGGATAGTTTGAGGGGATATGAGTGTGGTCTATGGAAACAATGTTGTTTTAGTTTTTCATTTCATTATGTATTGTAAACCTTATAAATGTATCTAGTACTTCCAAGGCTACTAAACTAATCAGTCTTTCGAGACTTGATCTTTTGTGATCATGCCAATGTTATGTAATAATGCACCGGCTCTGGGCTTTTGGGGTCGGGGAGTTACAGAATTAGAGTGGGCCATAGAAGAAGAATATGGAACCCCAAATGTCTCCTAACCTCCTATAAAATTTGGGCCCATTTGGAGTTCTTGATTCTGAGATATGATTATATTGGTAGGATTTTTTTTTCTAGGCCACAAAATCTGGCCCATAATTTTATCTCCAAATTAGACCACCTTAATGTCCACCATCGAGGAAGAATTATCACTGACTCATGAAGAATTATTTGTTCCTCTAAATGTCTTCTATCATCCCACGAAATTTAGGCTTCATTGAGTTTGTATGTGGGGCCCCACATTCGAATCGGTTGGCTGGTGTCCAATCTGACTTCTCCAGAATTGTTTCCTTTCATCACAAAATATCCCCATATTCTTCCTTGAATTATCCATTGATCCCTGAATGAAAAATGTTCATATTGAAGTGTATATAAATTTAACAAAATATCAAACTGAAAAATGGATAATTACATTCCTTAAAATCAGATGAATCATTGGGTACTTTAAATGATGTTAAAAAATGTACCACATAATAGTGCATTTTAAGAAGGAATTACAATCATAATTTGAAATGATGTTCAAAGTGTAAAATTCACTAAAATGGTTTTTATGACTAATAAATAATATGAATATTATATAAATTAACAATGAATATTAGACTCATTTAGTGGCTAATCACAGGGAATGAACGATTAAAATTTATTCTCCTTTAGATCTAGTTTTTTTGTAAAAAAACCATCTTCTCCCTAGTTCTCATTGCAAATTATGAACAAAATTTAAATCATGCAGAAGACACAAATATTTTTACTTGGTTCACCCTCACTAGGATACATCCAAGGAGAATACAATTATGGTATGCTGATGTACCAAATTCCATAAGACTCACTATCAATAGTGAGTACAATGTTCAGGATATATATTCTATGCCCAGGCTCACTACCTTTACAAGGATTGGGGTCTGATCACTACATTACCAAGGGTCACTCCCTATGCCTCTTTCTATGGCTCACTACCAGTGGAAAGGGTCACCATCTTCCTCTTTCTTCTCTCACTGCACTTGGAAAGTAATCCACTCTCATTTTATAGACTTTTCAGTTGAACATTGTTTATAAACATGTAGTTCCCTTCATTTTTATGAATTATTTGTAGGACCCCGGGACACCCTGAGAGGGGAGGGGTGAATCAGGGTGGAAACTTTTTCTTCTTTTAGTTGTGGATCTTGTTCCCACGTTGGTAGGAACTACATAAACCTGTATGATGGATATGATCAGCAATTAAACATTCACATGCAGAGAGATGACACAGCTATTTTTACTTGGTTCACCACTAAGGGCTACGTCCAAGGAGCATACGCCGACAGGTTGTCGGTCGTACCTAAATACACTATGCTTCACTAGCTATAGATTACAATGGTTCGGGTACAGTCACTCTGTCCCAGGCTTACTTCCTTTACAATTGTTCAGGGATAGCTCACTGCGTCCCTCGGGTCACTCCCGTTGACTCCCCCTGGCTCACTGCCATTGGTGAAGTCCCACTCAGTTTATAGACATGAAGGTCTCTTCAATAAATGTGCATTGATGTTCTTTGTCTCCTGTTCAGCATGAGACTTTGCTTGCATCAGGGTTCAGAGTTGATGCTCTTTATAGTTCAATCTTTCTTCTTTAGTGCAATGACTGAATGCACTAGATCCCCTTGTCTTCGTTTGCTTGAATCACAATCACTTATGTGATTGCTCAATAAATGATGTTCATCTTACTCGACATTCGTCAGAATCAATTCACCATGTATGCATGAGATCATGAATGTATCATTTAGATTTCTTCTTCAATCTCGCTTTGCACCGAAAGTATCAGGAAATCTTTAGCTCTTGTACAGCTCCAGAAAGGTGGGCGTGCTTCAACAATATTTGGCTCTCCTTTTCAAGCCCGGCGCGCAAGTCTCCATCTGGCGCGCAAGTCTTAGGCGCACAAGTGTCTCCAAAGCACCTGCGCGACTCTGCCTTCTTGAACTTCAAACCTGCGCGACTCACTTCCTTCCTTGCCCAAATCACCTGGGGCGCTCAACCATCAGTCGGCACGCAACCTCTACTTGCGCGACCCAACTACCACTTGCGTGGTTCAACCACCTGCGCGACGAGAGCTCGAACAATCTCAAAGTCTTGAGCTCCGTGAGTAATGAGGAGGGGTGATCCAGTATTTATAGGCAAACTGGACCCCCTGCGCGGCGGCGCACAAGTCATCCATCGGCGCGCAAGTCTCGGACCCTGCTAGGCACTTGCGCGATCAACATCCAAACTTGCGCGAACATCTTGCCTTTTCCAAATTTGGATCTTCTGATCTCGAAAAACCATAGGCGCGCAAGTTATAATGTAATCAAGGCGTCGGCGCGCAACTTTCTTCCCGTCACATAATTCACCTGCGCGACCTCACCAAAACTTGCGCGACCCTTATCCCTTTGTCATATTTTGATGCTCTGATCTTCAATAACATATGGCGCGCAAGTTTCCTATCCTCCAAGAGTATGGCACGCAAGTCCCTTTGCCAAAATCACTCTTCTTCATTTGTTGATTTTGAGGCCCTGAAATTTGGCAAACACTGGAAAATGGCGCCACCTTGTATCTGCTCTTTTTATACCGCCTCCAGATCATCCATTCCTCTGTCGAAGTTCTTGAGTCAAACATAGATCGTTGACCATAACTCTTGAACTCGACATGTCACCATTGAATCTCCTTTGTCATCAAATTTTTATGTCGTTTGTTTGCTTTGTCGACAAGCACGATCACCTCAACATCACTTCTTCTTGGTGATCTGTATCCTTTAGCAACTCTTTTGCTTTTATCACAAACTCCACTATTGTGATATGTATTCTTTGAAGGAACAACTTTAGTACCATCATCTTCTATGACAATTTGATGTGCATGACCATTTCATAAGTCAACTCACTGGAACTTTGCCTCCTTCATCAATCGTCATGATCAAATTCATGCAAACCATGTGATTCAATCCGTCAAGAAGTCTCTAGCATGGTTCTCACGCAATCATGAGTAATTGCATGGTCTTCATCAAAACCCATTGTTCTTATGCAATAAAAAGGAATTGCATGGTCTTCATCCAAAAACACCATCCTGCTTTAATCATCCTTGGATGGATTACTCCTCACATTCTTCATTGTTGTAAACAATGTATCATCTTTGACACATGTCATTTGAACTTACGATCAACACAACAATCATCTGAATCACTACTCCTCTACTTCATCGGAGTACTTCATGATCTACTTCATTGTGAGCTTCCATTCCTCTATTTTATTAGAGTACTTCTTGATCTCTTTCATTTTGATATTCCATTGACAACTATTGACAACAAATACAAACCTATACACAAAGTGGTTCCAACAATCTCCCCCATTGTATTTTGTTGTCAATACCTTATACATCATCTGAAATGAATTTGTCAATGTCAAAATGAGAATCTTCTATTCAATCAACTTTTCTTTTCAAACATTCATTTCACTTTCTCTCCCCCTTATTGACAAGAAATACAAAGCACGTGGTAGGGAGGGTATCAATCCATACTTAAGCAATGTTTCATTAATCATTTCACTCTAAGTCTACTTGAGCAATGCTCGATGTAGAAAACAAGAGGATTTGATTAAGTCAACAAGGCTGTCCATTATCCACAGATCATGATACCAACATGAGATGATAACTCATGTATATTGTCTTCAAGGGTTTACCACTTTAATCCTAGGTAGAAGAAGATCAACTATGATAGAGAATAATCAACCTGAAACTCCTGCACTCACATCATCAAATAGATCAAAAACATTCAAGTGCAATCGACAGGATAAGTGACCTTGGGGCACTTCCATTCTCTTTATGTCACTGATCAATTCAGTTACTCCCCCTTTGTAAAATAATCTTTGATCTGAGTAACCAAGGGATAGTGATTGAGAAATGACATACCTTCTCCATTGGCGTGTTCTTCAAGAAATTCACAGAGTAACTAATTTTGAGTCCAGCTGGAGTTGATATTGATTGAAACAGTGATTATGGAATCTTCTTCATTCTTATCCCCCTCATGGGAAACACTCCTCATCATCTTCATCAAGAGTGATCCTTCATCATCATAATATTTGAATATCAATTGAAGAATCTACTAAGGATGGAATCTTCTTCAGCTTGGCTATCAAGAGTTGATAGAATTCACTACTTCTCAGGTTCTCCCCTTGAGGGCATGCTTCACCTTCAATTCCCTGCGTTATTAGCACAAATACAATACATAAATGATTACGGGAATAAGGTGGTTCTTTCTTGCTTCATCAAGAAGACTTTCTTGGTTGAGGTTATTTTCTCAACCAAGTTCCTCTGTTCACTCCAGTCTTCATGCCTACACATTTGAACATATGTTCTGACATCTGTCGGTGTGGCATAGCTCTGTTCACATTCTCTTCTGCTTTGTGTGGAGAATTGTTCTGCTTAGCAGCCATCATGAATGATACATTCTTACTCCTCTTAAGAACTGATTCTTTCTCTAGTATTAAGGTTAGGCAACCTTTTGCAATGTGACCAGATTTCTTGCATCTCTCACACAGAACTTCTTTGACACGTGTGTTTCTCTTTGTTTTCAATCTCTCCTACACTGTGTCTTCATCATGTGAAAGTTTTCCTTTTCCTTTGTCACCAGCCTTGGCCTTCTCATCTTTTAGTTTCCTTATTCTTTTCAAATATTCTGGCCAGATGACCAATATGTCATTTGGAACATTTGCAGCTGGTTTAGGTCTTCCACATGGGTCCATCCGATATTCATCCCACTTAGTGTTTGTTTTGGATGAATGACCCTTCAATTTCATGGATCTAAAATCCTGGGTCTTCTCAGCTTCCCTACTTGAGATCTTCTTGGGGAAATGTGTGTTCACAACATTCTTCTGATTTCTCCCCAAGGTTGCTGCTTCATTCTTTGACGGCATCAGAGGTCTTATTTTCTTTTCAACAGTGAAAGCATGTTGATATGGACATTTGCCTGCATTGTGACCACTGCCGTTGCATACATCACAGATGTTATCAAGAATTCCAAATCTGTTTGCAGTAAACAGATGCTTCCGGACCTGCTGATGTTGCTCCTTTTTCTCTGGCTTCCTTCTCTTTGATATAGGCATTCTCTGTGCTTTTCCATGTAAGGGATTATAAAGACAATCTAGTGCACAGTGCCCAAATCTGTTGCAGCACCAACATTGACCCACAAATCTTTTCTTCTTTGTGTCTTCTGTATTAAGTTGTTGGGCCATCTGCTTAATCTTTTGTGCTCTATTTGAGGAACCCACTTCCTCCTTTTTCTTCCCATCTACCCTAGCCATGGTGGTAGGTTTCTTCTTCTCACCTTTCCTCATCCATACTTGTTTAGAACTTTTCTTCCCACCTACACTGATTGTAGGAGTGTATTTAGAAATATGAGTGCAAGATGGTTTGGATGGTACCTTCACTTTCTCAGTTGCTTATGATAGATCAAAGAGTGAAGTCATGATCTTCTTATCACATGTTGGAGGTTTTTTGACTATAGAATCCTCCAGTGAGCATTGAGTACCAGAAACAACTGATTCTTGATGTGGATAATCAAGAGTTGTCATAATCTTCTTATCACATGTTGGAGGCATTTCAGCTTTAGACTCCTCCAACGAACATTGAGTGCAAGCATCACCCATTTCATTCTTTTGTGAAGTCTCAATATGTGTGTTCTCAATCTTGGTCAACTGAGCTTCCAATTTTTGACCCACAATATTGAGGATGATCTTCTGATCTTCAATCGTGATCATCTTCTCTTCACAAGTCTTCTTCAACCTTTCAACCTCATCTTCATGCATCTTAAATTTATTTTGTAACATAGAGTCAAGTTCCCTGAATTTAATGGAAATTTATTCCAAACAAAAACTCTTGACTTCATTTCTCTTCTTCAGCTCAGCTTCAAGAGCATGGATCCTTTATTTTAGAGTCTTATTGACTTCCTCTTCTTCTTCAAAGACTTTCACCCATTTGATGAGCTTTATACTTTCCAACCCCTTTTCCATATTGTCAGCTTCCCTTTCTAATCGATTGATCTCATCCTGCATAGATTGGAATAGGCTACAAATAATAGAAACCCTTTCTTCTGGAATATCATGCAGATATGTTCTGAGTTTTTCCTGAAAGCTTGAATTAGGGGTATCATCCTTTCCTCTGGATGAGTTCTGAGCCACCTGCTTGATACTTTCCAAGCCTAATGTTTCTTCATTATGGGAATGGCATGGAGAACAAGACACTGCATCTCCTTTGGATGTGGGGGACTTCTTCATCATCTTCTTCTCCTTCTTTTTCCTATTTGTCAAAGTCTTGGTGGATAAATATTTCTGCTCAGAAATGACTGTGTCATTATCAAGACTGCTCTTCATTGTTGACTCTAGGAAAGAAACTCAAATCCTCTTCTCAATACAATTACTAGAGAATATCCAACATACATTAACCTTTCCCTCTGATACCACTTGTAGGACCCCGGGACACCCTGAGAGGGGAGGGGTGAATCAGGGTGGCAACTTTTTCTTCTTTTAGTTGTGGATCTTGTTCCCACATTGGTAGGAACTACATAAACCTGTATGATGGATATGATCAGCAATTAAACATTCACATGCAGAGAGATGACACAGCTATTTTTACTTGGTTCACCACTAAGGGCTACGTCCAAGGAGCATACGCTGACAGGTTGTCGGTCGTACCTAAATCCACTATGATTCACTAGCTATAGATTACAATGGTTTGGGTACCGTCACTCTGTCCCAGGCTCACTGCCTTTACAATTGTTCAGGGATAGCTCACTGCGTCCCTCGGGTCACTCCCATTGACTCCCCCTGGCTCACTGCCGTTGGTGAAGTCCCACTCAGTTTATAGACGTGAAGGTCTCTTCAATAAATGTGCATTGATGTTCTTTGTCTCTTGTTCAGAATGAGACTTTGCTTGTATCAGGGTTCAGATTTGATGCTCTTTATAGTTCAATCTTTCTTCTTTAGTTAAATGACTGAATGCACTAGATCCCCTTGTCTTCGTTTGCCTGAATCACAATCACTTATGTGATTGCTCAATAAAAGATGTTCAGCTTACACGACATTCGTTAGAATCAATTCACCATGTATGCATGAGATCATGCATGTATCATTTATATTTGTTCTTCAATCTCGCTTTTCACCGAAAGTATCAAGAAATCTTTAGCTCTTGTGCAGCTCCAGAAAGGCGGGCGTGCTTCAACAATATTTGGCTCTCCTTTTCAAGCCCGGTGCGCAAGTCTCCATCTGGCGCGCAAGTCTTAGGTGCACAAGTGTCTCCAAAGCACCTGCGCGACTCTGCCTTCTTGAACTTCAAACCTGCGCGACTCACTTCCTTCCTTGCCCAAATCACCTGGGGCGCTCAACCATTAGTCGGCGCGCAACCTCTACTTGCGCGACCCAACTACCACTTGCGCGGTTCAACCACCTGCGCGACGAGAGCTCGAACAATCTCAAAGTCTTGAGCTCCATGAGTAATGAGGAGGGGTGGTCCAGTATTTATAGGAAAACTGGACCCCCTGCGTGGCGGCGCGCAAGTCATCCATCGGCGCGCAAGTCTCGGCCCCTGCTAGGCACTTGCACGATCAACATCCAAACTTGCGCGAACATCTTGCCTTTGCAAAATTTGGATCTTCTGATCTCGAAAAACCATAGGCGCGCAAGTTATAATGTATTCAAGGAGTCGGCGCGCAACTCTCTTCCCGTCACATAATTCACCTGCGCGACCTCACCAAAACTTGCGCGACCCTTATTCCTTTGTCATATTTTGATGCTTTGATCTTCAATAACATATGGCGAGCAAGTTTCCTATCCTCCAAGAGTATGGCGCGCAAGTCCCTTTTCCAAAATCACTCTTCTTCATTTGTTGATTTTGAGGCCCTGAAATTTGGCAAACACTGGAAAATGGCGCCACCTTGTATCTGCTCTTTTTATACTGCCTCCAGATCATCCATTCCTCTGTCGAAGTTCTTGAGTCAAACATAGATCGTTGACCATAACTCTTGAACTCGACATGTCACCATTGAATCTACTTTGTCAACAAATTTGTATGTCATTTTTTTGCTTTGTCGACAAGCACGATCACCTCAACATAACTTCTTCTTGGTGATCTGTATCCTTTAGAAACTCTTTTGATTTTATCACAAACTCCACTATTGTGATATGTATTCTTTGAAGGAACAGATTTAGTACCATCATCTTCTATGACAATGTGATGTGCATGACCATTTCATAAGTCAACTCATTGGCACATTGCCTCCTTCATCAACCGTCATGATCAACTTCATGCAAACCATGTGATTCAATCCGTCAAGAAGTCTCTAGCATGGTTCTCACGCAATCATGAGTAATTGCATGGTCTTCATCAAAACCCATTGTTCTTATGCAATAAGGAGGAATTGCATGGTCTTCATCCAAAAACACCATCCCGATTTAATCATCCTTGGATGGATTACTCCTCACATTCTTCATTGTTGTAAACAATGTATCATCTTTGACACATGTTCTTTGAACTTACGATTAGCACAACAATCGTCTGAATCACTACTCCTCTACTTCATCGGAGTACTTCATGATCTACTTCATTGTGAGCTTCCATTCCTCCATTTTATTGGAGTACTTCTTGATCTCTTTCATTTTGATATTCCATTGACAACTATTGACAAAAAATACAAACCTATACACAAAGTGGTTCAAACAATCTCCCCCTTTGTATTTTGTTGTCAATACCTTATACATCATCTGAAATGAATTTGTCAATGTCAAAATGAGAATCTTCTATTCAATCAACTTTTCTTTTCAAACGTTCATTTCACTTTCTCTCCCCCTTATTGACAAGAAATACAAAGCACGTGGTAGGGAGGGTATCAATCCACACTTAAGAAATGTTTCATTAATCATTTCACTCTAAGTCTACTTGAGCAATGCTCGATGTAGAAAACAAGAGGATTTGATTAAGTCAACAAGGCTGTCCATTATCCATAGATCATGATACCAACATGAGATGATAAATCATGTATCTTTTCTTCAAGGGTTTACCACTTTAATCCTAGGTAGAAGAATATCAACTATGATAGAGAATAATCAACCTGAAACTCCTGCACTCACATCAGCAAATAGATCAAAAACATTCAAGTGAAATCGACAGGATAAGTGACCTTGGGGAACTTCCATTCTCTTTATGTCACTGATCAATTCAGTTACTCCCCCTTTGTAAAATAATCTTTGACTTGAGTAACCAAGGGATAGTGATTGAGAAATGACATACCTTCTCCATTGGCGTGTTCTTCAAGAAATTGACAGAGTAACTACTTTTGAGTCCAGCTGGAGTTGATATTGATTGAAACAGTGATTATGGAATCTTCTTCATTCTTCTCCCCCTCATGGGAAACACTCCTCATCATCTTCATCAAGAGTGATCCTTCATCATCATAATCTTTGAATATCAATTGAAGAATCTACTAAGGATGGAAACTTCTTCATCTTGGCTATCAAGAGTTGACAACATTCACTACTTCTCAGGTTCTCCCCTTGAGAGCATGCTTCACCTTCAATTCCCTACCTTATTAGCACAAATACAATACACAAATGATTAAGGGAATAAGGTGGTTCCTTCTTGCTTCATCAAG
Organism: Viscum album; assembly: GCA_963277665.1. Taxonomy (NCBI): domain Eukaryota; kingdom Viridiplantae; phylum Streptophyta; class Magnoliopsida; order Santalales; family Viscaceae; genus Viscum; species Viscum album. The sequence continues at coordinate 285,950,788 of OY728119.1, read as the reverse complement.
AAGACTTTCTTGGTTGAGGTTATTTTCTCAACCAAGTTCCTCTATTCACTCCAGTCTTCATGCCTACACATTTGAACATATGTTATGACATCTGTCGGTGTGGCATGGCTCTATTCACATTCTTTTCTGCTTTGTGTGGAGAATTGTTCTGCTTAGCAGCCATCATGAATGATAAATTCTTACTCCTCTTAAGAACTGCTTCTTGCTCTGGTATTAAGGTTAGGAAACCTTTTGCAATGTGACCAGATTTCTTGCATCTCTCACACAGAACTTCTTTGACACGTGTGTTTCTCTTTGTTTTCAATCTCTCCTGCACTGTGTCTTCATCATGTGAAAGTTTTCCTTTTCCTTTGTCACCAGCCTTGGCCTTCTCATCTTCAAGTTTCCTTATTCTTTTCAAATCTTCTGGCCAGATGACCAATATGTCATTTGGAACATTTGCAGCTGGTTTAGGTCTTCCACATGGGTCCATCCGATATTCATCCCACTTAGTGTTTGTTTTGGATGAATGACCCTTCAATTTCATGGATCTAAATTCCTGGGTCTTCTCAGCTTCCCTACTTGAGATCTTCTTGGGGAAATGTGTGTTCACAACATTCTTCTGATTTCTCCCCAAGGTTGCTGCTTCATTATTTGACGGCATCAGAGGTCTTATTTTCTGTTCAACAGTGAAAGCATGTTGATATGGACATGTGCCTGCATTGTGACCGCTGCCGTTGCATACATCATAGATGTTATCAAGAATTCCAAACCTGTTTGCAGTAAACAGATGCTTCCGGACCTGCTGATGTTGCTCCTTTTTCTCTGGCTTCCTTCTCTTTGATATAGGCTTTCTATGTGCATTTCCATGTAAGGGATTATAAAGACAATCCAGTGCACAGTGCCCAAATCTGTTGCAGCACCAACATTGACCCACAAATCTTTTCTTCTTTGTGTCTTCTGTATTAAGTTGTTGGGCCATCTGCTTAATCTTTTGTGCTCTATTTGAGGAATCCACTTCCTCCTTTTTCTTCCCATCCACCCTAGCCATGGTGGTAGGTTTCTTCTTCTCACCTTTCATCATCCATACTTGTTTATAACTTTTCTTCCCACCTGCACTGATTGTTGGAGTGTATTTAGAAATATGAGTGCAAGATGGTTTGGATGGTACCTTCACTTTCTCAGTTGCTTGTGATAGATCAAAGAGTGAAGTCATGATCTTCTTATCACATGTTGGAGGTTTTTTGACAATAGAATCCTCCAGTGAGCATTGAGTACCAGCAACAACTGATTCTTGATGTGGATAATCAAGAGTTGTCATAATCTTCTTATCACATGTTGGAGGAATTTCAGCTTTAGACTCCTCCAACAAACATTGAGTGCAAGAATCACCCATTTCATTCTTTTGTGAAGTCTCAATATGTGTGTTCTCAATCTTGGTCAACTGAGCTTCCAATTTTTGACCCACAATATCGAGTATGATCTTCTGATCTTCAATCGTGATCATCTTCTCTTCACAAGTCTTCTTCAACATTTCAACCTCATCTTCATGAATCTTAAATTTGTTTTGTAACATAGAGTCAAGTTCCCTGAATTTAATGGAAGTTTATTCCAAACAAAAACTCTTGACTTCATTACTCTTCTTCATCTCAGCTTCAAGAGCATGGATCCTTTCTTTTAGAGTCTTATTGACTTCCTCTTCTTCTTCAAAGACTTTCACCTGTTTGATGAGCTTCATACTTTCCATAACTTTTCTTTCCAACCCCTTTTCCATATTGTCAGCTTCCCTTTCTAATCGATTGATCTCATCCTGCATAGATTGGAATAGGCTACAAATAATAGCAACCCTTTCTTCTGGAATATCATGCAGATATGTTCTGAGTTTTTCCTGAAATCTTGAATTAGGGGTATCATCCTTTCCTCTGGATGAGTTCTGAGCCACCTGCTTGATACTTTCCAAGCCTAATGTTTCTTCATTATTGGAATGGCATGGAGAACAAGACACTGCATCTTCTTTGGATGTTGGGGACTTCTTCATCATCTTCTTCTCCTTCTTTTTCCTATTTGTCAAAGTCTTGGTGGATAAAGATTTCTCCTCAGAAATGACTGCGTCATTATCAAGACTTCTCTTCATTGTTGACTCTAGGAAAGAAACTCAAATCCTCTTCTCAATAGAATTACTAGAGAATATCCAACATACGTTAACCTTTCCCTCTAATACCACTTGTAGGACCCCGGGACACCATGAGAGGGGAGGGGTGAATCAGGGTGGAAAATTTTTCTTCTTTTAGTTGTGGATCTTGTTCCCAAATTGGTAGGAACTACATAAACCTGTATGATGGATATGATTAGCAATTAAACATTCACATGCAGAGAGATGACACAACTATTTTTACTTGGTTCACCACTAAGGGCTACGTCCAAAGAGTATACGCTGACAGGTTGTCGGTCGTACCTAAATCCACTATGCTTCACTAGCTATAGATTACAATGGTTCGGGTACCGTCACTCTGTCCTAGGATCACTGCCTTTACAATTGTTCAGGGATAGCTCACTGTGTCCCTCGGGTCACTCCCGTTGACTCCCCCTGGCTCACTGCCGTTGGTGAAGTCCCACTCAGTTTATAGACGTGAAGGTCTCTTCAATAAATGTGCATTGATGTTCTTTGTCTCCTGTTCAGCATGAGACTTTGCTTGCATCAGGGTTCAGAGTTGATTCTCTTTATAGTTAAATCTTTATTCTTTAGTGCAATGACTGAATGCACTAGATCCCCTTGTCTTCGTTTGCCTGAATCACAATCACTTATCTGATTTCTCAATAAATGATGTTCAGCTTACTCGGCATTCTTTAGAATCAATTCACCATGTATGCATGAGATCATGCATGTATCATTTAGATTTCTTCTTCAATCTCGCTTTGCACCGAAAGTATCAGGAAATCTTTAGCTCTTGTGCAGCTCCAGAAAGGCGGGCGTGCTTCAACAATATTTGGCTCTCCTTTTCAAGCCCGGCGCGCAAGTCTCCATCTGGCGCGCAAGTATTAGGCGCGCAAGTGTCTCCAAAGCACCTGCGTGACTCTGCCTTCTTGAACTTCAAACCTGCGCGACTCACTTCCTTCCTTGACCAAATCACCTGGGGCGCTCAACCATCAGTCGGCGCGCAACCTCTACTTGCGCGACCCAACTACCCCTTGTGCGGTTCAACCACCTGCGCGACGAGAGCTCGAACAATCTCAAAGTCTTGAGCTCCGTGAGTAATGAGGAGGGGTGGTCCAGTATTTATAGGCAAACTAGACCCCCTGCGTGGCGGCGCGCAAGTCATCCATCGGAGCGCAAGTCTTGGCCCCTGCTAGGCACTTGCGCGATCAACATCCAAACTTGCGCGAACATCTTGCCTTTTCCAAATTTGGATCTTCTGATCTCGAAAAACCATAGGCGCGCAAGTTATAATGCATTCAAGGCGTCGACACACAACTCTCTTCCCGGCACATAATTCACCTGCGCGACCTCACCAAAACTTGCGCGACCCTTATCCCTTTGTCATATTTTGATGCTCTGATCTTCAATAACATATGGCGCGCAAGTTTCCTATCCTCCAAGAGTATGGCGCGCAAGTCCCTTTTCCAAAATCACTCTTCTTCATTTGTTGATTTTGAGGCCCTGAAATTTGGCAAACACTAGAAAACGGCGCCACCTTGTATCTGCTCTTTTTGTACTGCCTCCAGATCATCCATTCCTCTGTCGAAGTTCTTGAATCAAACATAGATCGTTGACCACAACTCTTGAACTCGACATGTCACCATTGAATCTCCTTTGTCAAAAAATTTGTATGTCGTTTGTTTGCTTTGTCGACAAGAACGATCACCTCAACAGCACTTCTTCTTGGTGATCTGTATCCTTTAGAAACTCTTTTGCTTTTATCAAAAACTCCACTATTGTGATATGTATTCTTTAAAGGAACAACTTTAGTACCATAATCTTCTATGACAATGTGATGTGCATGACCATTTCATAAGTCAACTCATTGGCACATTGCCTCCTTCATCAACGGTCATGATCAACTTCATGAAAACCATGTGATTAAATCCATCAAGAAGTCTCTAGCATGGTTCTCATGCAATCATGAGTAATTGCATAGTCTTCATCAAAACCCATTGTTCTTATGCAATAAGGAGGAATTGCATGGTCTTCATCCAAAAACACCATCCTGCTTTAATCATCCTTGGATGGATTACTCCTCACATTCTTCATTGTTGTAAACAATGTATCATCTTTGACACATGTTCTTTGAACTTACGATCAGCACAACAATTGTCTGAATCACTACTTCTCTACTTCATCGGAGTACTTCATTGTGAGCTTCCATTCCTCCATTTTATTGGAGTACTTCTTGATCTCTTTCATTTTGATATTCCATTGAAAACTATTGACAACAAATACAAACCTATACACAAAGTGGTTCCAACATTATTACATTCTAAAATTTAGGTATATTCTCTGCTGATGCCCCTTTTTCACCCATAGATGAAATCCACCTTTCCATGTACTTTTAGGTAACAGAAATGACTTTCGCAAACTGACTTGATGCTTTTTCAAGCTTCCAAGAGTGTTTTACGAGACACTTACTCCTCCTGTGTATTGTGTAAAGGGTATGGTAAACCAAAAACCTCATTCTCATACCGTTTACAATTACAATAACCTCCCTTCATCCGTAGACTACCTCCGCCTTCACTATCGCATACCATCTCTGCATACTGACTCCGCGAACCTCCTCTACAAACCACCCTTTGTTCGAAAACTATTCTCTATTCGAAGACTACCTTTGCTTCCACGTACCAGAGCACCCTCTCCATGTACTTCGTTCTTCTTCCATGGAACGTTCTTCCTTTTAGGACTATAACATCCCACAAAACACTTTCACAAACTGTTCTGTAGACTTTTACAGCCTTTGCGGAATCGCTTCCCGCAAACCAATTTCGGTTCCCACCAAATTCCCGAAGCGAAGAGATGTTCTCTAATGATATTATTTCTCACTTATAATTGGTGGGATCATCGCGCCTTATATAGACAAATATATCCTCAAAATATGTTAATCCAAGATTTACTAAATCTTTGATTCGGTACAGCCTCCCCTACATACCAATCCTACTGCCACGAACCACACCCATACCATGATCCATTTTTCCATAGTGGTCCCTGTACTACCTTTTCTCTTATGCGGCACCATTATATTATTCTATCCTTAAAACCATCACACCTTCCTCATATTGTGTTACCTTTTCCACAACCGTCACCGCGAACCATTTTTGATTCCGAGAACCGCTCCCACATATCGTTCCTACTGCCTAGTATGCTACTACGAACCCTTCTCGAACATGGTACGCAATCAATTTACCAAGATAAAAATTTATCTTACTTTTCCAATTTCATTTTCCATTTTTCACACCATTCAGTCCTATGAATAAAACCTTACATTTCCAAACACAAAAACTCGATGTTGAGGCCCAAAAATTTGGAAAACACTGGGAAACCACACCACCTTCAAAAACTACTTTCAGAAAACACAAAATATACTCATTCGTGGTCATTTGGCTTTTCCACCAAACACAATCACACCCAAAACATACCGTGAGGTCATATGGAGGGATTTTACCAAAAATCTCTCCCTTTGGGTTTGTTGACAACTCTTCTTGTGACAGTTCTTTTCATTTTGATACTTCGTTAACGCTCTGTCCTTATTCAATTAGCATTCGATTCATGTGATTAAGATAGTAGTCACAGATTTACTCAACACATACTCTATGACCACATGATCCATTCTCAGAATGAGAAATAATAGTATAATGAAATGTTCATCAATGAATCACTTCATTCTTGACACCAGCTCTTGAAACCAAAAAACCGCTTTCATCACAAACCTCAGCTATTGTGATATGTAATCATTGATCGATCACATATAGAATAATTAGATTTAATACACCCCTATCTAAGTATATCTCCAAATAGATTCAACATAGCTTCAAATCCCCTGTCTCGTTGCTCCACTTAACATATTTGCCCCATGTCTTCTGTGCCTCTAAACTAGTCACACTTTCTCCCCCTTTGTCAATGAACCTAAAGGGCACTTCAAGGTTGTCTGCAAGAGATTAAAGAACACATATCATCACATTAGGGAAAGAGACATCATACCTTAGGGAGATGGGATCCCACATCCAAACTTTTTCAATTATGGGGATTCGACTGGACTCCCAGAGCTAGTTTATTCCTTTAAAATGCTTCTTTGGGTAAGGCCTTTGTAAGAATATGTACAAATTTTTGTTCTGTTGGCACATACTCCAACTTCACAAGACCTTGCTCCCCCTTCTCCTTGATAAAATGATATTCTATTTCAGTGTACTTTTTCCAAGAGTGATGGACTTGATTTTTTCTAATATTTATAGCACTTGAATTATCAAAATAAATTCCGATCAGATATTTCACAACAACTCCCATATACTCAAGCTGCTACTTCATCCACAATAGTTGTGTGAAAGCTTAAGTAGAAATAATATATTCAACTTTTGTGATTCTTAATGAAATTCAATATTGTGTCTTTCTCAACCAAGAAATACACAATACTCTAAGATAAAAAGAACCTTTGGACGTTGAATTCCTATCATCTATTGATCCAGCCTAATCTACATCTGTATTTCCCAATAACTTTGGCTGAGATTTGTAATTATACATTAAACCAAAATCCATAGTTCCCTTAATATACCAAAGTTTTCTTTTCAATACAATAATGTGGATCTCCTTGGGATTTATTTGATATCTCACTGGTTGGCATGTGGAAAATAAAATATCAGGACTTGTTACTATTAGTTATAATAGACTTCCAATGATTTTCCTATATTCTGTGATATTAATTGGCTTACCTTCATCATCTCATGATAGTTTCAACTGGGTAACAAATAGAGACTTCGTCTATTTGGAATTATCTATTCCAAACTTTCTCAAAACCCCATTTTCATATTTATATTGAGAAATAAAAGTTTTACTTCTTCCTTGCATCACCGGTAAGCTAAGGGAAAACGTCAGCTCACCGATCATTAACATTTCGAACTCTCTTTTCTTGAATTTAGAAAACTGTCTGCATTGTGATTCATCTAATCCACCAATGATTATAAAATTTACATAAACCAATTGTATGAACCTGGATATTATTTTTAGGTATGTTTTTATTTTCTGGTCATTTTTGGGAAAAAGAAGAAAATATGGAAATTTTCTAAGTACACGCCGTGTACTTTGATACCGCTCGAGGTTGTGTGCTGGCCGTGTCATGACCACACACATGACCATGTAGGGGTGATGTGGAGGCCGCCTAAAGCGGAGTATGGAAAAGGGGAGTGCACGCCATGTACTCCAAAAGTACATGCCGTGTACTTTGTTTTTTTCATTAAACAGACCGAGGCTGCGTCTTAACCCTAGAACTGTCTTCTTCTAAGTGTTCTTCGTCCGAGAGAAACCATACGACCGCGAATCTTCTCCGAGCCCCTGAGCCTCTGTCTATTCTCCAAATTGACCGCCGTCGATTGCATTGGAATCGTAGTGGTAAGCTCTTCCTTCTCCTAGAGATTCATTTTCCAATTCCTCATCTTTCTTAAGTTATCATGGGTTGAATGTTTTGGACGTTTTCTTAGATATACGATGTTCTAAGGAGAATCAAGCTTCGGGGTTCAAGTATATCAATCTTTTAACGTTGAGGTATGTGGTTTGTGCCTTTCTGTAGAAATTATTTGAGTATTTGTGCAAATTCCACCAATACCCTTGAACAGGGTATTGCGTGTTTACCGTTTATCCCTATTGTTTTGCCTGCTTTACTTTTATGCTAGAGTAAATGATTTTGATTGTATTTTGGGATAATTGTTAGGCTTTGGAAGTGTTTGACATTCATGTTCTTGCCTGTCTGGTCCATTGGGTCTAGTTTCCTTTTTACTGCTGTTGTTCTTTTATGCTGAGATGCTGTAGAATTCTAGACAAGTAGTTCTTAAGGTTACTTTGGCCGTTATGCGATGCGATACTTGCTGGATTTACACAGGGCTGTGGGAACCTCGTGTAGTAGACCTTAGGGAGAATGGACGTATGGGCTTCTCTGGAGTTTCTTTATTATACGATGCGAAACCACAGAGGGAATTGACTTTGAGTGCTTCCTTAGAGTGTATGTAGTTCCTCGATGCGGGCCATGGGGGGAATGAGACGTTGAGTGCTTCCCGAGAGGTTCGTTAGTACGATATGAGACCATAGGTGGAATTGACGGTGAGTTCTTCCCCATAGAGTCTATTCTTGAGCTGAACTAGAGGGGTGAGACTGTGTGTGACTCCCAGAGGGTTGCTAGTACTTGTAGGTTGAACTATAAGGGGTTAGGCTATGAGAAATACCCAGAGGGTTACCTGTTTTTTCTAATTTATTGAGTAGCTACTAGATTGTTTGTAACTTATATGCTAGAAACTGTGGATTGTTTGCTGATGAGTATTTTTCTATTTACTACTTCCTGTACTTTTACCTACCATATATTCACTTACTGTTAGGCACATATCTTCGGGTGGTTGCCTATTGGGACTTTGTCTCACACTCTGTTTGGGTCATTCTTTTGAGCCCAAATAGATTATATTGTTGCAGGTATAGATAAGGGAAAGCACCCTTCGACTTCAGGTACTTGACTTGCTGCGGAGCTGGGGAGCATGGGACGAAGCTTAGGCTTGTGATGCTATAGAGTTGTTATCTTTCTTTTGTACTTGTTTTTAGTACTATTTGTATTTCTAGAATTGTGACTTGTTTAGATGCTTTCCTAGACATATGTATCATGCATCATTTATATATATATGTTTTCTCCAGTTGTTTTCCTTTATTAGTCTTCCTATATTTACTCTTGTATTGATGTTTACTACTTCTACTATTGTATGTGTGTTGTTTACTTCTGCTGTGTACTCTGCCAATGAGGTCACAGTTTCCCCACTATCACACCCAAGGCCCTCGCTGCTAGTCGGCAACCTCTGGAGTTCGGGGAAATGCACTTGAGGCCATGTGACTAAACCAGGTACTAGGCACCTCTGGGTGGCTTCCAGAATCGGGATGTTACAAAGTGGTAACAGAGGGTTTATTTTCTCTTGACTTACTGTTTGGAGCCTATATCCAGGGTTAGGACAGAATAAGTACTTGGTAATAAGTTGTGCCTGGGAGTAGATAACTCATGTACAGGGAAAAGCCATACTACCTCGTTTATTTCAATTTTATTGGTTTTCAATTTCACGATTGATTTGATTTCACTGTTGGGTAATTCACATGTTTTGTGTTATTACTGTTGTTGTTATCGCGGTTATATTTCTATCACAACCCGATTAGATGAGGGTAATCCATATCATACATCATATAGGAATTTGTTAGAAATCATATGCCATGAAATCTAGGATGCATTAGTGATTGCATGTTGTTGTGATATATGTTGTGTACATTATGCATGCTGTTGTGATAGATGCTTTTATATAATCCCTACTGTTTGATAGGGAATTTGTTTGTATAGTTATTTACTTATATAGAAGCCAAAATTTGGTTCTTGAGGTGTTATGAGCCCTCATGGACTGGAATTTGGTGGATCATTGCTTGTTTTCTTTGTTATAACTTGTATAAGATTCCAAGCTTTGATTCGCAGGGATTATGGCCCCTCACAGATCAGAATTTGGCACCTTAACGCTGGTTTTCTGTGTTTTCTAGGCTTCAGAGCAGTTTCTGAGACTACTGTCTGGAAAAACCCAAAATACATGGCGTGCACTTTATGAATACACGCCGTGTAGTCTATAGCCATGTCATTGACTGTCCAAGCAGGGACACAGGGTTGTGAAATATATTGTAGGAACACGCCATGTACTAGTTTAGCATGCCATGTAGTATGAAATAGGTACCCCCGCCATGTCATGAACAACACAGGTTGTGTTATCTTTTCACATACATGCCATGTCTGAATCTCACATGCTGTGTAGTCTACTCTAGGTACCCGGCTGTGTCACGAACAACACGGGTCAGTGTTACCCTTTCTCGTACACGCTGTGTCCGTCTGGAACATTCCGTGTAGTGTTAGACGTGTGTCAGGACATTTCTCTAACAACATGGGCTAGGTAAGGCATGTCTAGTACACACCGTGTCTACCTTGAACACGCCGTGTAGTTTTGTCTTAGGGGAGCCGTGTGGATTAACCGTGTAGAAGGACTTGGGCCGGGAAGAGGATTCAAGTACATGCTATGTGTTCGGACAACACGCCGTGTATTTGGGGTGTTGCAGGACCAGTTTAGGTAGGAGGACACACCCATGTAAATGAATTAAGGGAACACAACATGTAGGAAAATTACACGTCCTGTAGTCATGTTTTGCAGAACTTGAATGCTTTCTTTCTTCTGTTCCCTTCTTATCCTTCCGATTTTCAATTTTTGATAATATTAAATCTAGGGTGTGAATTTGACCTTGAAGAGTCATGCCACCAAGATTTCCTCTAGTTTTACATTAGTTTCTAGTGAGTATTAGACACCGGATATAGATGATCAGGGGCTTCCCATAGATTTATCTCTGTTGTTGTTGTTGAGAGCCTTGCGATCTACATCTTTTATTCTACCGATACTTTGACTCTAGACACACCGTTGGGGACTAGAACAGTTAGTGTATGTCAGTGCAGAGAGTGAACTCTTAATGTTGTGGGGTGTCACTTCTTATGGGACCTCTATGTCCTAGAGATAACAATATATGATGCCATTCTCGGAATGGACTGGTTAGTTCCCTTCCAGGCAGTCGTCGATTGCTATCGCCGCGGGGTTAGTTTCAAATCACTAGAGGGTGGATCTTTTCTTCATCGGGGTGAGTGGGATGTCCAGGAAAGTTGAATAGGACCTGAGCATCATGGTCTAGGAGGGGTTACAGCCCAGATTTCTAGTCTTTATTTGGATGACCAGGGGACTTCACAGTTAGACTTTCCTCCAGTGGTGGATCATTTCAGGGATGTCTTTCCAGAGGACTTTTCAAGTTTGCCTCTATAGTGTGAGGTAGAATTTTCTATTGAGATCATTCCAGGAGTGTAACCGGTGTCCATTCCTATTTATAGGATGGCTACACCTGATTTGTAGGAGCTCAAGAAGAAGTTGGAGGAGTTGCATGCAAAGGGTTTCATCCGACTAGTACTTCTCCTTGGGGTTTGCCTGTCCTGTTTGAGAAGAAGGTAGACGACACCCTTAGGCTTTGTATGGATTATCAGAAGCTAAACCAATTGACGGTCAATAACCGATATCCCTTGACCAGGATTGATGACCTATTTGATCAGCTTCGAGGAGCCCATGTGTTCTCAAAGATTGATTTGAGGTCTGGTTATCATTAGTTGCGTGTTAGAACACCTGATATATCTCTTATACCTTTTCGAAGCAGGTATTGTCTATATGAGTATATGGTTATGCTGTTCGGCCTCACGAACGCGCCTGTAGTTTTCATGACAGTGATTAACCAGGTGTTCCATCCATACTTAGATTCTTTTGTGGTGGTCTTAATGGATGATATCTTGGTGTACTCTCACACTCGACACGACCATGCTACCCATATTAAGATCATTTTGAGTACACTGAGGGAGCATAAGTTATATGATAAGCTCTCAAAGTGCCATTTTGGATGAATCAGATTCACTTATTCGGTCATGTTATCTCAGAGACAAGAGTATCAGTAGACCCAGAGAAAGTGAGAGCATTAGTTTCATGGGAGCAGTCGAAGAATGCCTTTGAGGTGCGGAGTTTTCTAGGGCTGTCTAGATACTACAGATGCTTTATAAAATACTTTTCACGCTTAACAGCACCGCTGAGAGGTTTAAATAAGAAGGATGTGAAGTTCTTATGGTCAGATTCTTGTGAGTCAGCCTTTTAGGAGCTGAAAGGGCGGTTGACTTCAGCATTGATACTAGTCTTTCCAGATCCAAGAAAGAGTTACACTGTCTTCTGTGACACTTTAGGTATCGGGCTGGGAGCTGTGATTTTGCAGGGAGATGGAGTCATTGTGTATGGGTCTCGACAGTTGAGGCCACATGAGAGGAACTACCCGATGCACGATCTTGAGATGGTGACATTTGTTCATGCCTTACGCTTTTGGAGACATTATCTTCTGGGAGAGCATTTTGTGGGTTTCACCAACCACAAAAGTCTCAAGTACATTTTCACTCAGTGTGATCTGAATCTGAGACAACGCAGGTGGGTCGAGTATCTTCAGTCCTTTGACTTTGAGCTTGCCTATACACCTGGGAAAGACAACGCAGTGGATGACGCGTTGAGAAGGAGAGCTCATATTTAGGTTGTTCAGGAGGCTAGTAGTGAGTGGAAGCTTATGGCTATGTTCTCTGAGATAAATTTGGAGGTGCATGACTGACAGGGACAAACTTTCCTATTTTTTTTAGCTGTTACATCTACTCTTCTTGATCGAGTTCGAATGAGGCGGCTATCAGATTCTGAAGGCCTAGTCCTACTAGAGAGCTTTTCAAGAGAAGAACCTCTTCATGGATGGATAGTAGGAAAGGATGAGATCTTGCATTAACAGGGACACGTATGGGTGCCAGCAGATATACGCGAGGAGTTGATATGGGGTTTTCATTCCTCAGTTTGGGCAGTTCATCCTGATGTCACCAAGATGTATCGTGATCTACACTTCCAGTATTGGGGGCCAGGTATGAAGAGAGATGTTGCTGGTTTTGTCATGAGATGTTCCACTTTTCAGCAGGTGAAAGTGGAGCAGTATCGACCAGCATGTCTTTTGCAGCATTTACCCATTCCCGAGTTGAAGTGAAAAGACGTCGTAATAGATTTCGTGACAGGGTTGCCAAGGTCTCCCTGAGGAAATGATGTTGTCTGGGTTGTCATCGACAGGATTACGAAGGTTTCTCACTTCTTGCTGATCATGAAGACCTTTAGTGTTGATGAGATGGGACGGTTGTAGATCCGAGAGATTGTACATCTACATGGAGTTCCACACTCCATTGTTTTAGACAGGGATGCATGTTTTACTTCTCGGGTCTGGCAGGGGCTTCAGAAGGCTTTGGGTACACAAGTACTTTTGAGTACAACATACCATCCCCAAATAGATGGCCAGTCCGAGCGTATGATTCAATTGATTGAGGATATGCTCCGAGCTTGAATTCTGGATTTTGGAGGTTCTTGGGAGAATCATATTCCTATTTTGGAGTTTTCCTACAATAATAGTTTTCAAGTAGCTATTCAAATGGAACCTTTTGAGGCTTTGTACGGTAGGCCATGCCGATCACCCTTATGTTGGCTGAAGGTATGAGAGGCAGCTTTGCTGGGACCTCATCTTGTTCAAGAGACCTCAGAGTAGATAGAGTTGATTCGGAAGAGGATGGAAACTGCACAGTCTCGTCAGAAGTCTTATTCTGATCAGCGGAGATGACCCCTGGAGTTCGAGGTCAGGGATCAGGTTTTTCTGCATGTCACACTGAGGTTGGGGCGCATGAGGATTAGAAGATAGGGTAAGATTTCACCGAGGTACATCAAACCGTCTGAGGTGTTGGATAGATTGGTACCGGTTTCCTATCAGTTGTAGTTACCTTAGAGGTACCGGGCTATGCATGAAGTCTTCCACGTTTCTCAGCTCCAAATTTTACTTTTCAGACTCGTCTCATGTCTTTCAACACGAGGTGGTTGATCTTGAAGTGGATGCGTCGTTTGATGAGAATCCTATCCAGATTGTCGATCGCAGTACGAAGGTTCTCCATGTCCGGTCTGTTCCTCTGGTGTGAGTGCTATGGAATCACAGGCTAGTAAAGGACGAGACTTGGGAGAGGGAGGCCGATGTACAAGCTTAGTGGCTGGAGCTGTTCGGGGATTCTTCTTCTATGCCGCATTAGGGAAATTCGGGGACAAATTTCTTTAAGGGGGGAAGTTTGTAAGAACTTGGATCTTCTTTTCAGGTATGTTTTTCTTTTCTGGTCGTTTTTGGGAAAAATTGGAAAATATAGAAATTTTCAAAGTACACACCGTGTACTTTATAAGTATATGCTGTGTACTTTGATACCGATCGAGGCCGTGTGCTGGCTATGTCATGACCACACACATGACCATGTAGGGGTGATGTGGTGGCCACCTAAAGAGGAGTATCAAAAAGGCGAGTACACGCCACACACTCAAAAAGTACACGCTGTGTACTTTGTTTTTTCATTTAATGGACTGGGGTTGCGTCTTAACCCCATAACTATTTTCTTCTAGGTGTTCTTCATTCGAGAGAAACCGTACGACCATGAATCTTCTTCGAGCCCCCGAGCCTCCATCTGTTCTCCAAATCAACCGCCATCGATTTTTTTGGAATCGCAGTGGTAAGATCTTGCTTCTCCTAGAGCTTCGTTTTCCAATTCCTCATCTTTCTCAAGGTATCGTGGGTTGAACGTTTTGGACGTTTTATTAGATCTATGACATTCCAAGGAGAATCAAGCTTTAAGGTTCAAGTATATCGATCTCCTAACATCGAGGATGGTGGTTTGTGCCTTTCTATAGAAAGTATTTGAGTATTTGTGACAAATTTCACCAATACCCTTGAATGGGGTATTGCGTGTTTACCGTTTAGCCCTATTGTTTTGCCTTATTTTCTTGTCTACTAGAGTAGAGGATTTTGATTGTGTTTTGGGCTAATTGTTAGGATTTGTAAGTGTTTTCCATGCATGTTCTTTCCTGTCTAGACCATTAGTTCTAGTTACCTTTTTACTGCTGTTGTTCTTTCATGCTGAGATTCTGTAGAATGCTATCCAAGTAGTTCTTAAGGTTACTTTTGCCGTTACGCGATGCGATACTTACTGAATTTACACAGGGCTATGGGAACATAGTGTAGTAGAACATAGAGAGAATGGAAATAAGGGATTCTCCAGAGTGTCTTTATAATACGATGTGAGACCACAAGTGGAATTGACGTTGAGTGCTTCCTCAGAGTGTCTGTAGTTCCTCGATGCAGGCCACATGGGGAATGAGACATTGAGTGCTTCCCCAGAGTGCCTTTAGTACGATACGATACAATAGGGGTAATTGACGGTCAGTGCTTCCCCATAGAGTCTATTCTTTAGCTTAACTAGAGGGGTGAGACTGTGTGTGCCTCCCAGAGGGGTTCTAGTACTTGTAGGTTGAACCATAGGGGTTAGGCTATGAGAACTACCCAGAGGGTTACCTGTTTGTTCTACTTTCTTGAGTAGCTGATTTCTTGTTTGTAACTTATATGCTAGAAACTGTGGATTGTTTGCTGTAGAGTTTTTTTTCTGTTTACTACTTCATGTACTTTTACCTATCATATATTCACTGACTGTTAGGCACAGATCTTCTGGTGGTTTCCTACTAGGACTTTGTATCACACCCTATTTGGGTCATGCTTTTGGTCCCAAAAAGATTATATTGTTGCAGGTATAGAAAAGGGAAAACTCCCTTCGACTTTAGGTACTTGACTTGCTATAGAGCTGGGGAGCATGGGACCAAGCTTAGGCTTACGATGATGAGGAGCTATTATCTTTCTTTTGTACTTGTTTTTAGTACTGTTTGTATTTCTAGCATTGTAACTTGTTTGGCTGCTTTCCTAGAAATCTGTATCATGAATCATTTATATATATGTTTTCTCCATTTGTTTTCCTTTATCAGTCTTTCATTGTTTACTCTTGTATGGATGTTTACTGCTTCCACTATTGTATGTGTATTTTTTACATCTGCTGTGTACTCTCCCAATGAGGGAATAGTTTCCCCACTATCACACCCAATTCCCTCACTGCTAGTCAGCAGCCTCTGGCATTCATGGAAATGTGCTTGAGGCCATGTGACCAAACCAGGTATGGGGCGCCTCTGGATGGATTCCAGAATTGGGATGTTACACCAATGCCAGCATCCTTTGACTACTGTGATTGTTGAAATAAATATTTTAATCAACTCTACCATGTTGGAAAATGAGCTTCTTCAGAAACTGATCAAACCTTGAATACCATGCTCTTGGTGATTTCTTCAATCCATATAAAGCCTTCTTTAGTTGACAAACTCTGTTCTCATCTTCATAAATGAGAAAACCATCTAGTTTCTCAATGTAAAATTATTCTTCGAGTACTTTATTCCGAAATGCTGACTTGACGTCCATTTGGAAAACCCTGAAATTTATTTACACTACTATGTACAAGAATAATCTTATTATCTCTAGCCTCACAAAAAGTGAAAATGTTTCATCGACATCTATACCCTCTATTTGAGCGTACCCTTTTCACACAAGTCGTGCTTTGTTTCGAATCACAACACCATATTCATTAATTTTGTTGTGAAAGACCTATTTTTTCTCTATGGAATTCTTGTCTGTTGGTCTCAAAATAATTTTCCACGTCAGATTATTCTCAATTTGGTCAAGCTCTTCATTCTTTTCCTGAACCCAATTCTCCTTTCCATCTACTTCATCAAATCAGTTAGGCTTCACTTTTGATAAGTATGATGTTTTCTTTAAATAATTCATCCTTATTATCTACACTTGTGTTGTATGATCACCAATTATGTTCCGCCTTTCAATTTTAGCTCTTCTAACTAGTCTCGGGATAGAAAATAATTTATTCTCATTATCTGACTCTTATTCTGAATCAACCTTTGGAGCTAGAACATCTCCTGACCTGCTCATCTCTTAATCACTATCCACATGAGTCTGATCATGTATTTTCTGAATATTCTGTTCATTATCCACTATAGTCACATCATTACTTTCAACAATCATTCCTATTCGATTATTAAATAATTTATATACTTTTCTTTTATTTGAGTAGCCAAGAAATATCCCTTCATCCCCACGAGATTCAAACGTCCTGTGTTTCTTGTAATTGAGATTGAAACATTTACTTCTGAAGACTCGAAAGTACTTAAATGACGAATTCTTTCCATACCATAACTCATATGGAGTCTTATCCTCTTTCATAAAAAGTAAATATCTATTTAAAGTGTAGAATGCTGTCATCACTGCTTCTTTTGATTTTTTTTCCAGAAGGTCTTTCTCAATGAGCATTGTACTGGCCATGTTTTTAACAATCTGATTTCTTCTCTCAACTACTCCATTCTTCTATGGAGTTATTACTACCGAAACATGATTCCTTATCCCATGTTTCTCAAGATAATCCTCGACTTTGATATTTGTGAACTCTGTTCCATTATCTGTTTTTAATTGTCTAGATTTTCTTACCAATCATCTCTTCACATTCACGTCGATATCTTGTAATGAAACTGAAAACATCATATTTGTGGGTGATAATTGAAACCCATGCCATTCTGTTATAGTCATCAATGAAGAGAACATAATATCTCCTCCCATAAATAGCCCATGGTAAAATTTTCCCACGCATATCAATATTCACCAACTCAAGAAATCTTATTGACTTTTGCTTCTTTGGATTATATGTCTTTCAAATGATATTCCCTTTTTGGCAGGCATCACACGTATGAGTAAGATCACATGATAATATAGGGAGATTTTGAGCAACATCATATTTCACCAGACATTTCAAGGACACTTGGATTATGTGGCCAAAATGCTTATTCCATAACATGTTTTACTCATCCTTGGATAGAAAGCACATATATTATTATCCACTCACGAGGTAGAGATTCCCTTTTGTACCCTTTCCTTAAAACACAACAACACCATGCTTGGCCTTGATGATACATAATTTCTTGGAAAAACTTATGGCATTCCTTAAGTCAGACAATTGACTGACACTAAGAAAGTTTTGACTAAGCCCCTCAACAACCAAGATATAAGCTCATCTCTTGTATTTTCCTTCAAACTTGGATTTTCCTGAGCCAATAATTTGCAAGCCCTCATCATTACCAAATATTACGATAGCTTCTTTATCATACCTGATTCTGATCACTAGATCCTTATTTCCCATCATATGGGAAGTGCATCCACTTTGAATGATCCATATCCCAGTGTGATCTGATGCCTTGAACGTAATTTCTGAAACCATCGCTTGCTCAACCCTTTTATTTTTGACCCAAATATTTTACTTCATAACCAACATGTAATGATAATATTGATATTACTTAGTATATAATGGACTAGATTCAACTTGCAGTGCTCCAAATCGATTTTGAATTTTCACCTCTCTTGATGATACATTTGGCTGCTTCTTATGAACAAATTCAGTCTACCTAGGCACATTCCTCTACATTATTGATCTGAAATATCCTACCATATGTATGATTACTTTACACCTGAAACAAATACCATAAAATGATGTCCTAGAATTTTGATCTCTTTGAGGTATTTGTCTTCCAAAACTAAAACTTTCAGATTGAACTATGGTGTTTGTTTCATCAAGATACGTTTCACAATCTTTATATATTCAATGACTTCTCCAAGACCCTGCTTGTCTTCAACAATAACATTTACCCTATTGAATAATGCATCAACAGTCTCATTGGGGTTCATTATGATATCATCATACTTGTTCCACATAACCTGCACCTTTACTTCTCAAACTTTTGTGTCTCCCTCATAAACATTCAATAATATTTCCCACATATCATGTGATGTTTTACATGAAATCACCTTTATATAAATTTCATTTGATAGAGATCCCCCTAAAGAATTGATCCCTTTAGCATCAACACCCAATTCCATTCTTTCAACTTCCGATAAAGAACCACTATTGATGTCAGCTGATATTACATGCATAGTTTCTGTGAAGACATCCATCCCTACTGATTGGAAGTAGTGCTGCATTTGATTATTCCATAATTGAAACTTATTTCCATCGAAGATCAGAATTACTTCATGACTGACCACCTCTATTTCATTTTATGAGAGGGAATCTATATCTTTTAACATTTCCCTAGGATACCAATTGTTAGTTCCATTAGGTTGAATACCCTAAGAGGGAGGGGGTGAATTAGGGTATGAAAGATTAAAATTTATTCCCCTTTTCAACTTGTTTCATCATTAAACAAAACTCTCTTCTCTCTAGTTCTCATTGAAAAGTATGAAAAAAATTTAAATCATGCACGAGAAAAGTTGTTTTACTTGGTTAACCCTTACTGGGCTATGTCTAAGGAGCATACAACAATGGTGTGCCGATGTACCAAATTCACTAAGTCTCACTTCCAATAATGAGTACAATGTTCAGGGAAGATATTCTATGCCCAAGCTCACTACATTTACAAGGATTGGGGTCTTCTCACTACATTCCCAAGGGTCACTCCCTATGAATCTTTCTCTAGCTCATTGTCAGTGATAAGGGTCATTGTCTTCCTCTTCCTTCGCTCACCGCTCTTGGAAAGGCATCCACACCAAATTTGTAGACTTGTAGGTCGAACACAGTTTATGGACATGTAGGTACCTTAATTTTCATGAATTCCTATACCCTCAAATTTAGGTGGATGCTCTGTTGAATTCCCTTTTTCACCCCCAGATGAAATCCACCTTTCTTTGTATTGTTAGTTAACATAAATGACTTTGACAAACTGACTTGAAGGTTTTCAAGATTTCTTGACTATTATGTGAACCTCCTTCTCCTCTTTCATATTGTGTACCGAGTATAGTACACAAAACACCTCCTCTGTATACCACTTCCACTTCCACGAACCCCCCTTAATCTGTAGACTACCTCCGCCTTCTCTATCGCATACCTCCTCCATGTACCGACTCCGCAAACCTCCTCTGCGAACCACCCTTTGTTTATGAATTGTTCTCTGTTTGTGGACTGCCTTCACTTTTTCACACCGAATCTCCCCCTTCGCATAATACATTCTTCTTCCATATATTATTCTTCCTTTGTAGACTATAATGTCTTGCAAAAACACATTCGTGAACTGTTCCAAAAACTTCTTTAGCCTTTGCGGAATCGCTTCCCACAAACCACTTTCAAACTTCACCGGATTCCTAGAGCAAAGATATGTTCTCTAATGACATTTGATCTCACTTATATTTGGTGGGACTATCACTCCTTATGTTAAAGAATATATCCTCAAAATTTTCTAGTCTAAGATTTATCAAATATTTGATTCGGTACAGCCTCCACCACATACTAATCCTACTGCCGCAAACCACACCCATACCACGAACCATCTTTCCACAATGGTCTGCGTATTACCTTTGCTACTATGTAGTGCCATCATCTTCTTCCATCCCATGAACCATCTCATCTTCTATAAAATATGTGACATTCTCCGTAACCCATCGCCACAAACCATTTTTGGTTCTATGAACCACTCCCACATACCGTTCCCACTGCCTAGTATGTAGCCTCGAACCCTTCCATGACATGGTACATGGTCCATGCCCCAAGCTCCACATTTCTCATAATTTTCTGATTTCGTTCACCATTCCTCACATCATTTAGTCCTATGAAGAAAAACTTCAATTTCCAAACAAAGACACTCGATTTTGTGGCCCAAACATTTGGAATACACTGGGAAACTATGACACCTTAAAAACATACTTTCAGCAAACACCAACTACACTCATTCACAGTCATATGGATTTATCAAAAAACACAATCACTCCCAAAACATACCGAGAGGATATATTGATGGATTTTTCCCAATAGTGGAAGACTTGTCAAAACTCTATATTCATGAAATAGTAAATATGCATGGAATTGTTTTCTCGATTATATCTAAATGAGAATCTAAGTTTACATATGTTTTTTGGAAGTACTTACAGCAATCCCTTAGAACCTAATTGACTTTAATCACAAATTATAATCCTCAAATGAATAGAAAATCCAGAAGAATGATCCCAACATTGAAGTAAATTCTTAGGTCTTGTGTAATGGATTTTGGGGGCTCGTGGGATTATCATATACCATTAGTTGAGTTCTCATACAATAATAATTTTGAAGCCTCAATACACATGGATCCTTTTGAAGCATTGTATGCCTATCATTTTCATTCTCCACTTTTTTGGGTGGAAACAAGTGAAACTTCACTTATTAGGCCTAACCTAGTATATTAGATAATGAAAAATATTCAGATGACCAAAAAGAGAGTGGTTATGGTTCAAAGTCATCAGAAATCATATGAATACCATCATTGATAACCATTATTATTTAAGGTAGCTGATCTTGTTTTCTTGAGAATCTCTACAAGGATATTACACCATCATTTTGGTAAGAAGTTCAATTTTTTATCTATGGTATATTATCCCTTTTGGGATACTTGAATGCATGTTTTATGTGACTTATCATTTATCACTAACAAAAATGTTAAGTTCTGTGCATAATGTGTTTCATGTACCTCAATTGAAGAAGTAACATCTTGAACCTAACCACGTGATTAGATGGGACCATTTTGATCTTGAACTAGATGCTATGTTGATTCATGTGCTAGTATAAATTATAGATATGAAAGAGAATCACTTTAGTGGTAAAAGAATCAGTTTAGTGTGGGTTTTGTGGCAGTATAGTCAGACTCAAGATCATGTGAGTGTGAGAAGAAAATATTAGAGCAATGAGCCAAGCTCTTTTGGAACAAAAATGGTTTTCTAGTTTTAGGGGATGGAAACACCAATGGTGGGGAGAATATAGAATAGTTGACTTTAGGTACCTAACAATTTTTATGTTCTTTAATCTTATATAATACTCTAGATATGTTTTGGGGATTTATAGGAGCTTTTGGAGTTTTTTGAAGATTTTCTGGAGGCACATGGTTTAAGAAAGGTCTGTAGAAACTGTGAAACATCTCTAGAAAACTATAAAACTCTATTTGGGAGTCACTGGGTAGGAACATAGTTTTTATAAACCTTGTGAGTATCTAAGGGAAACCATGAAAAGTGAAATAGAGGTAAAGTCAGGGTGGGAGTTCGGTTTGTCTAACTCTGCAATCCAACCACGTGAGGTGTGTTCTTGAGATAGTCTCACCACATGGTTTGAAAAACTGTGTGACATAACCGTGCGATGTACCCCCCCCCCCCCCCCCCCCCCCGAAATTTTGGGTTTTAAACTGAATTAATTCCCAATACCCTCATTAGTCACCTAATATCCTAGGATCTCAAATTTCTTTTGTTCCCATGGTTCCTTTGGTGTTTCCTTTCAATCAGAAGACATATTTTATCGAATCGAAGAACATTGAAGATTCAGATTCATTAGTAAGTCCTTTTCTATTCCCATTATTCTTAAATATTTTCTTATACTATCTCCCAAAACTATATACGTAGTCTATTATGGATAGATCTATGTTAAATGATATGAATATTAATGAGATATAATTGAATAAATTGATGGAAGGTATATCCAAGGATGGATCTAGGATATCTTAGCCCTGTTCATAATTTTCAATGCCTGTTGAGAGGTAGGTGGATTCTCACTCATATCCACTCATTCTAGAACTTGAAGGAATAGTTTTGATAAAAGGTTTTACGTGAAATTGTTGTAAAAACCCCGTGTAGTTCTTGATAGAAATATCTATTTTTTATAATCATAAAATTATGGTTTTCAAATTATGTTTTTGATACAAAAAAGTTTTTAATTAATTTTTTTTAAAAAATATTGGGTTTTATGTGAAATGGTTTGGCATAGAATTTGGAATACACGGTTGGCGTGAGTTTATTATTTTCAATGTGACCCTATAGAAGGGGTGTGTACTATTGGGGTATTAGGATGTGAAATAGAATATGGGGCATGTTCCATTGGGTCATAAATATATTGTACACCTAGTGATGACTTGACAGATTAATGAGAGACCCCTCATGAGTATGTAATTTTCACATGGAATGGACATGTGTGTCTGGGTGTTCATGGAAACATGGGTTGGGTATGCCATGTAATGAGAAATAGTTTTAGGTTTTCTTTGTTTCTTTCCTTATAAATTGTTTATGGTTTTGATATAAATTGTTTGAATTTATTTTAAATTGTTCTATATAAAATGTTTTAACTAGTTCTTATACTAGTGGAGTGTGTTGGGAAGTCTTTGGGGGAAATCATTGTAAAGACCTGTAAATTTCAAGGAATTTTTTTTCTTAATTTTCCTTGGAATTTGACAAGAACGCAGTTTCTAACGGCACCTGATTCCGAGGCCTGGTGTGCCCAGAATCATTTTCCAAAGTTTGGCTCGGGTACGTTCAGTGAACGAACGAGCAGGTTTTTCTAACTTTTGAACCGGTGCTTGGAATCAAATTCCGAGGGCACCGATGGAATCGCAGCGCCGATATTTACTTAGAAACGCCTCTTCTGGAGTTGCGTTTGCTCGGGTGTGCTTTTTAAATTTTTAGGGTTAAGTTAAGAAATAAAATAAAGTGGTGCGACAACTTTAATTTTATTTCAATTAAAGACACTTAAAAGACACTTAAAGCTACTTGAGCTAAGTTGAAGCGGATAAGGAGCAATCCAAAATATCCAACCCTATTGGTATGATATTTGTGAGGTGGGGCCCACACGAGCCCCACCATTTATTTTCCTCTAATTAATGCACCCGCGAAAACTCCTCATTAATGAAAGTCAACTGGGGCGTTTTCTAAAACTCTTAAATGCTCCTATTAAATGGACAGTTAAGTCGTTACCATTAATTCACCAAATTAATGGTTCATTTCTTAACATGTTTTCAAACTGTTGGCATAATAATAAAATAAGACCAACACTTTTATTTTGTTGACGGGTTGATTGTTGAGAGGATTTGGAGAATCTGTACCTTCATTCCCCTCCATGGAGAACGCGAAGAATGAGAAGAACGCGAAGAATGCGAAGAACACGAAGAATGCGAAGAACGCCGGACCCTCGGAGATCGACGATGCGACGCCGTGTTCCACGACGCCGTGTTCCGCGATGCCGACGATTCTCCTTCCACGACGTTTCTTCCGCAACATTATTCCTCGGAACAATCTCCGATCATCAAGTGCTTGAGGTTGGATATTTCGGATCTTTTAAATTTTCCTTTGTGGATTTTATCCTTAACATGGATTTAATTCGTGGAATTAAATCTGTGTGTTTTCTTTAACCCTCGGAGATTGTCGACGCGACGCCCTTTCCGCGACGATGCGACGCCCGTCCGTGACGCGACGATCCTCTTCTTCCGCGATGTTCAATTCCGCGAAGAACTCTCGTCCGATGACAGCTACGAGGTGGGGGTTTTATTTGAGAATAATATTTATTCCCATGGTTGTTCCTTCTAAGACAAAGAACCTGGATCAATGTTCAATTTTAATTTTTTTAAATTGTGCCTTGTTATGTTTTCATGTGTTGAATATTATTCCCAATTGTTATCACCTAACACGGAGGGTGCGGGCCAAACAAACATGGCCCGAAAACCCTCCGCAGTTTTTCGTTGATGCGTGGTGTAATGGCGTTTACGAAATGGGATCGGAATGGCGATTGGAGGCCTTCGCAGCAGAGTTCGGATCCCGGGAGAGCCGTAGGCGCATACCATAGGCAAAACGGACCACCGAAGCGCGTCCGGTGGTCCGCGGAAGTTCCCACCGGCACGACGGTCGGCCGCCAGGAAGCGGCGGCGACACTGGCCAGTCCCGCGGCCACGCGGGACCGCGGAGGAGTGACGCGGCCTTACCACGTCCGTTGGCGAGAGGCACCCCCCCCCACGCGGGGCCGCAGAACCATCAAGGGTGCGACGCCCCCTGGCACCCGCTCGACCGTTACGACCGAGCCGCGCCGTCCGGGTCAGACCTGGACCCGGGTCGGGTCGACCCGGTTTGGGCCGACCCAGGGGGGGTTGGGCCGGGTCGGTCCGGGCCCAGACCCCCCTGTTTTCGGACCTTTTTGGTCTTTTACTCATAACTTGATCTACGGGCCTCCGAACGATGCGCCGTCAGCGGAGATGAGATCCTTGGATCGAGACGGTCATTTAGGTATACTACACCCAAGGTTTCAGAATACTTAGGGTTCAGACGGTTGGTTCGTACACGAAACCAACCGGGCCCTCAGAGTAGAAACACTCATATCTTGAGCTTTGGACGTCCGATTGACGTGCCTTCGACTTTGTTGAATTCCTCTAAGTGGGATGGATCTTTTGGCTTACTCCGCCAGAGGTTTGGACGCAGGTGGAGTATGGTCGAGTTGGTTTTGACTTAAAACCATCCGGGCCCTTGGGACGAAAAAGCCAATAAACCTCAGATCGGGCATCTGATAGACGCGCCATCTTCTACGTTGAGTTCCTGTTGACGATACGGAACTTTTGGATACATCAACTCTGGACTAGGTGTTAGTTGATGTATCAGCCTCTCGGCTCGTGGAGAGGACCCTCCCGAACGAGCTTGCTATGTGCGGGAACCCTAGAGATGGATGCGACTGCTACTGTGACCACGACGACTGTGCATAGATCCTTAGTGGATTCGACGGCGATGACTACAACACTCAGCGATCCTTTGTGGGTCAGTGCTACCGATCCTGTGTGGGTCAGCGCTAAGTGGTCCTGTGTGGGCCAGCGCCTATAGATCCTGTGTGGGTCTTTGCGGGGGTTAGTTACTTATCGATCCTTTGTGGGTCAGATCCTTTGTGGTTCATTGCAGGGGTTAGTTACCTATCGATCCTTTGTGGGTCAGATCCTTTGTGTGTCATTATGGGGGTTAGTACCTATCGATCCTTTGTGGGTCCGGCGGATTAGATGAATCAGTGGCAATATCTGGTCATCGTTATCATCATATGAAGAAGTGTACCTGTGTGAGCTGAAAACCTATTTTGCTTTCCTTTGTGGATTGTGTTGTGCTATCCTGTGTGGATTTATGTTTTGCTTTCCTATGTGGACTGGGTTGTACTTGGGCTCGGATGTTGGAGCCGAACGAGAATTGAAGACTTAGGTATATGTATGGGCATATACCTAAGCAGTGTCGGATGTTACTTCGTGATTGTATCTTTCCTTTGTGGATTATCCTTTGTGGATTCTGGGAGACCTTCAGGGGTCTCGGGGTCCCTACTGAGTAGCTTATACTCACCCCTGTACGGGCTATGCCCGCACTACATTGTGTTGGTTGTAGACGATGGACAACGCTAATCGTGGTTGAGGCTTGCGGAGTAGGACGATACCTGGAGGTGGACCACTGGGCGGGACGTACTCAGAGTGGTCAGCTGGACCCGAGGAGCAGTGGATGATATCTGTACCCACCCTTCAGGTGGGATTTCTAGTGGAAAGCTCGACGTTGCGACTTTACTTTTCAGTTGCTGTTTTTTCCTTTCCAGTTGTACTTTACTTTCAGTTTGGGTTTGTATACTGGCCCACTTACATTTCCACACTTACTGTTGTACCAGTTTTTACTTAGTGTTTACTTCTTCTGCTTGCTTTCTCTGGGGTGTTTGTTTACTTTACAAAGGAAATGCCTTCCCTTTTTCTGGGATTTACGCCTTGGTGCTAGTTGCCAGCCCCTGGCCTATGGAAGGCACGCTTTGGGTAGTCACGACACGGGCCCCGAGGACGGGTCGTGACAAATTGGTATCAGAGGAGTTCAGTTCCACCGCAGACTCTGATCTTTTTCTATGTGAAGCAATAGTGTTAAGCGTATTGGGTGTGGTTATCAGTCCAGGGAGTCCAATGTTGGTGCGGCGGCTGACATATCCGTACACCAGGACCCTGACTTCTGATTTCCGACTTAATGCATGAAAACATTGATTGCATGTGTGTTTCAAGTTTTCTTTGTGATTACTATATGTCAACTCAACATGTATACTGTTTTGACCGTGGCACACCTGATTCTTTTCAGGATGGCCCCACGATGACAGCCAACTAGGGTTCTGAGAGTTGAGCGTGGCGATAGCCCGCCGAGCGACGAGGCCTCGGTACAGGGCCCTTTGACAGCTGAGGCACCGACGATACCTTTACCCGCCGAGCCACTGATTCTTCCAGCCCCAGCCGCTGACGATGCACGTCGCATTGGATCTCTGCACGAGTTTCAGTGCCAGCGACCGCCTATGTTCCGTGGGGAGATGGACCCCCAGGCAGTCGAGGACTGGCTGGAGGCATTTGTACGAGTTTTCAGGCTAGTGAGGACACCAACAGACCTCATGGTGATCCTCGCAGCGAGCCTACTGCACGAAGCAACGGGCCGGTGGTGGAGCTTGATGCTCCAGGTGCATGATGAGGCATCTCTCCTCTGGACAGACTTTGAGGGCCTCTTCCGCTTAGAGTTCATCCCGGCCACCCTCCGTGCAGCGCACATCCAGTAGCTTCTTCAGCTACGGCAGGGCAGCTTGACGGTCGCCCAATACTCGGCGAGATTTACCGATCTCTCGCGCTACTCGACAGACATGGTACGAGACCCATTCTTCCAGGCCCGGACCTTTGAGAAGGGTTTGAGACATGAGATCAGGGCATCATTGATCTCCCTCAGCATTCCAAATCAGGAAGGAGTACTGGAGCGAGCCCTTTTGATTGAGAGCTTCCTTGCTAAGCCTTCATCAGCAGCGAGACCTACCGCGGGGCGGCACGTAGCAGAGTCTTCTGCGGAAGGCAGTCGACGGATGACTCAGGGGTCCAGGCAGAACAGACCCTCACACAGACGACCTCAGGACACTGGCTCAGCAGTGCGGGGCATGCAGCATGGAGCCAGTCTTTCGAGAGGCAGGCAGTGCTACACATGCGGTGGGCAGGGCAACGTGGCTCGTGATTGCCCGACCCACTGTGCCGAGGAGCAGTAGACAGTTGAGGGGCCACCCAGGCAGAGGCAGAGGGTCAACCGTGGTAGTCCGCAGGGAGGAGGCGGACGAGGCATAGGTGCTGGTCGAGCAGCAGGTGGTGGGCGACGCTTTGAGGCTCTACCACCACCACCACCAGGAGGTCCACCCCGGCCACAAGGAGCTGGCAGGAAGAGACAGGCACAGCTCCAGGCAGCGGAGGCCTATGACCACGGTGTGCTTGAGATGATTCGAGGTACTATCTATGTCTATTCCACCCTCGCTGCAGTTCTTATAGACATAGGAGAGAGTCACTCTTTCAAAGCCACTTCCCTTGTTCGGAGCTCAGCGATTCCAACAGAGCCATTGGCTCGATCCTTATGGCTAGAGACTTCTACGGGATCAGACTCGACGATTACGCACTGTTTCCGGCAGTGTGAGCTTACTCTAGGAGGTGAGAGCTTCGGATGTGATCTTCTTGTAGCGGCGTCGAGGCCTTACGACATCATCTTGGGCATGGATTGGTTATCTACAGTCCATGCGCAGATTGATTGTATTAGGCACAAGGTGCGATGTGTACGCACCGACGGGAGCAGGTTCACCTTCACCGGCGACAAGGGAGCCTTCGCAGCACAGGATGGACTCTCGTAGAGGAGAGGACATCCCATCACTCATCAGTTGGCTAGCCTCATCCTAGGAGCAGTTGACGTGTGGAGTCCTAGTTTTCCTGCAGTGGTGGATCAGTATGCGGACGTCTTCCCCGACGACGTTCCAGGACTACCTCCTCACAGAGAGGTAGACTTTTATATTGAATTATACCTCGGGACAGCCTCGATATCGACTATAGCATATCGGATGGCCCCCGCTGAGTTTCGAGAGCTACGGGTACAGTTGGAGGACTTGCAGGGCAAGGGATTCATCCGACCCAGTGTTTCACCCTGGGCTTCCCTGATATTGTTCGCCAAGAAGGCGGACAGGAGCTTGCGACTTTGTGTCGACTATCGTCGCCTGAACCGGGTGACAGTGAGGAACAAGTATCCGCTATGGAGGATTGATGACCTCTTCGATCAGCTCAATGGAGCACGGTGGTTCTCGAAGATAGACCTCAGGTCAGGCTATCAACAGCTCAGAGTTCGGGATGAGGACGTGCAGAAGACGGCCTTCAGATGTCGGTATGGCCATTATGAGTTCTTGGTTATGCCATTCGGTATAACCAATGCTATAGCGGTGTTCATGGGCCTCATGAACAGGATCTTTCAGCCATACCTCGATCGATTTGTCGTAGTCTTCATCGAAGACATTTTGATTTACTCGACGACTGAGGAGGAGCATGCCTACCACTTGTGAGTTGTACTAGACACACTCCGAGAGCACCAGCTTTATGGAAAGCTCTCGAAGTGTCAGTTCTAGATACATGAGGTCCACTTATTGGGGCACGTCATCTTTGAGGCGGGAGTTGTAGTGGATCCTGCGAAGATTGAGGCAGTGCTAGCTTAGGAGCCACCCAAGAGCGTGAAGGAGGTGCGGAGTTTCTTGGGACTAGCTGGATACTATCATAGATTTGTACCAGAATTCTCCAGAGTTGCGGCACCACTCTCGGCTTTGACGAAGAAGGGGAAACCCTTTGTGTGGTCAGACAGATGTCAGTAGAGCTTTCAAGAGCTGAGACAGAGATTGACCAACGCCCCTATCTTGAGGTTTCTTGAGGATGGAGTAGGGTACGTAGTCTACTATGATGCATCAGGGACCAGACTCAGATGTGTCCTGATGCAAAAGCGGGCATTGATAGCCTATGGATCATGTCAGTTGAGGCCGCATGAGCAAAACTACGCTACCCATGACCTGGAGTTAGCAGCAGTGGTCTTCGCTCTGAAGACATGATGACACTATCTGATGGGAGAGCGCTTTACCGTCTTTTCTGACCATCAGAGTCACAGGTACATCTTCTCTCAGAAGGACCTGAACTTGAGACAGCAGCGATGGATCGAGTTCCTCCAAGACTATGACTTTGAGATAGTCTATACTCCTGGGAAGGGGAATGTAGTAGTCGATGCTCTCAGCAGGAGGACGAGAATTCAGCTACTCGAGGAGGCGACAGAGCAGCTAGCCACTTTATGGATATCCTTTCTGGATGGAGATAGAGCAGCCTTCCTTCAGTCACTCACAGTCTCTCCTCCACTACTACAGCGGGTTAGAGAGGCACAGCATGGGGATGATGACTGTGAGACGCGGCATGCATAGATATCCTCAGGGCAGAAACTTGATGGTTTCTCCTTTGGAGCAGAGCATGAAATCCTTTTTAGAGGACGTACCTTAGTACCAGTCGCTTTGCGAGAGGAGGTGCTGAGAGAGTTTCACACTTCTCCTTTGGCGGTACATCCTGGAGTGGCGAAGATGTACCAGGACCTCAGATGACAACACTGGTGGCCGGACATGAAGAAGGTTGTAGCAGAGTTCATTTTTCGATGCCTCACCTGCCAACATGTGAAGGTAGAGCATCAGGTACCAGTAGGCTTGGTACAGCCCTTGGAGGTCCCGGAGTGGAAGTGAGACGGGATATCTATGGACTTTGTGACTGGACTTCCACATACTTCCAGAGGTCACGACTCCATTTGGGTGATTGTCGACCGACTCACCAAGTCGGCTCACTTCTTAACTATCAGAGAGCAGGGCTCAGTGGAGATCTTGGGGCGTCTCTACGTTCAAGAGATTGTACGACTTCACGGTGTTCCATCATCTATCGTCTCCGATAAAGATGCTTGCTTTACTTCCCGGCTTTGGAAGGGGTTGCAGGAGGCGTTCGGGACACAACTACGTCTGAGCACTACCTTTCACCCTCAGACGGATGGTCAGACGGAGAGGACCATTCAGACTCTCGAGGACATGATCCGCGCATGTGTCCTCGACTTTGGTCGCAGCTGGGAGGACCACCTACCCTTGGTGGAGTTTTCATACAACAACAGCTACCACTCCACCATCGGGATGGAACCATATGAGGTGTTGTACGACAGACCTTGTAGATCTCCTTTGTGTTGGTCAAACCATGGGGAGTTAGCACTTGTGGGACCAGAGATGGTCCGGGCCACGATAGAGAAGGTCCAGGTCATCCAGGAGCGGATGAGGACAGCTCAGAGCCGGCAGAATTCTTACGCTGACAGGAGGCAGAGGCCACTAGAGTTCGAGGATAGTGACCTCGTTTTCTTGTGTCTCTCACCTCGACGTGGTTTACAAAGATTTGGATGAGGCGGAAAGTTGTCTCCACGCTTCATCGGATCATTCCAGGTCCTCAGCAGGATCGGCAAGGTGGATTATCGCCTGGCTCTACCACCTCAGTTGCACCGGGTGCACGACGTCTTCCACGTATCTCAGCTACGGAGATACGTGCACGACCCGGCGCATATCATTGACCATGGGGAGCTATATGTTGATGATGGGGCGACTTTTGTGGAGGTCCTGGTGGAGATCGAGGATCGACAGGAGCAGGTCCTACGTGGACGGTTGATTCCTCTAGTGCGCATTAGATGGCAGCACGGGAACCTCCAGGAGAGCACTTGGGAGCGGGAGGCTCAGATGCGTGCTTAGTACCCACACTTGTTTCCCTAGTTCATGATGTATCTTTAAGGGGACGTAAAGCCCTGAGGTGGGAGTGATGTAAAGACCAGTAAATTTCAAGGAAATATTTTTTCTTAATTTTCCTTGGAATTTTACAAGAACGCAGTTTCTGATGGCACCTGATTCTGAGGCCTGGTGTGCCCGGAATCATTTTCCGAAGTTTGGCTCGGGTGAGTTCAGTGAACGAACGAGCGGGTTTTTCTAACTTTTTAACCGGTGCTCGGAATCAAATTCCGAGGGCACAGATGGAATCACAGCGCCGATATTTGCTTAGAAACACCTCTTTTGGAGTTGAGTTTTCTCGGGTGTCGTTTTTAAATTTTTGGGGTTAAGTTAAGAAATAAAATAAAGTGGTGCGGCAACTTTATTTTTATTTCACTTAAAGCCACTTAAAAGAAACTTAAATCCACTTGAGCTAAGTTGAAGCAGATAGGGTGAAATCCAAAATATCCTACCCTCTTGGTAGGATATTTGTGAGGTGGGGCCCGCACGAGCCCCATCATTTCTTTTTCTCTAAGTAATGCACCCGCAAAAACTCCTCATTAATGAAAGTCAACTGGGGTGTTTTCTAAAACTCTTAAAAACTCATATTAAATGGACAGTTAAGTCGTTACCATTAATTCACCGAATTAATGGTTCGTTTCTTAAAATGTTTTCAAACTACTGGCATAATAATAAAATAAGACCAACACCTTTTCTTTTGTTGACGGGTTGATTGTTGAGAGGATTTGGAGAATCTGTACCTTCATTACCCTCCACGAAGAATGCAAAGAACACCAGACCCTCAGAGAATGATGACGCGACGCCGTGTTCCACGACGCCGATAATTCTCCTTCCACGACACTTCTTCCGCGACGTTCTTGCCCGCAACAATCTCCGATCATCAACTGCTTGAGGTAGGAGATTTCGGATCTTTTAAATTTCCTTTGTGAATTTTATCCTTAATAGGGATTTAATTCATGGAATTAAATCCGTGTGTTTTCTTTAACCCTCAGAGATCGTCGACGCGACTCCCTTTCCGCGACGATGTGACGCCCTTCCGCGACGCGACGATCCTCTTCTTCCACGACGGTCAATTCTGCGAAGAACTCTCGTCCGACGACAGCTACGAGGTAGGGGTTTTATTTGAGAATAATATTTATTCCCATGGTTGTTCCTTCTAAAACAAAGAACCCGGATCAAAGTTCAATTTTAATTTATTAAAATTGTGCCTTGTTATGTTTTCATGTGTTTAATATTATTCCCAATTGTTATCACCTAAAGCGGAGGGTGCGGGCCAAACAAACACGGCCCAAAAACCCTCCGCAGTTTTTTTTGATGCGTGGTGTAACGACGTTTACTAAATGGGATCAGAATGGCGATTGGAGGCCTTCACAGTAGAGTTCGGATCCCGGGAGAGCCGTAGGTGCAAACCGTAGGCAAAACGAACCACCGGAGCACGTCCGGTGGTCCGCGGAAGTTCCCGCAAGCGTGCCACGCCGGCATGGCGGCGCCCGGCGTGCCACCGGGAAGACCCGCCGCGGCTGAAACTGCGGAGGCACTGCTTGGTCCCGCGGCCGCGCGGGACCGTGGAGGAGGGACGCGGCCTTGCCGCATCCGTTGGCGAGAGGCCCCCCCACCCCCCACGCGGGGCCACGGAACCATCAAGTGGGCGGCGCCCCCTTGCACTCGCTCGGCCGTTACGGCCAAGCCGCCAGGCGACCGGGCCGGGCCGCGCCGGCCGGGTCAGACCCGGACCCGGGTCGGGTCGACCCGGTTTGGGCCGACCCAGGGGGGGTTGGGCCGGGTCAGTCCTGGCCCAGACCCCCCCCGTTTTCGGACCTTTTTGGTCTTTTGCTCATAACATGAGCTACGTGCCTCCGAATGACGCGCCGTCAGTGGCGATGAAATCCTTGGATCGAGAAGGTAGTTTTGGTATACTACACCTAAGGTTTCAGAATACTTTGGGTTCGGCCGGGTTGGTTTGTACATGAAACCAACCGGGCCCTCGGAGCGGAAACGCTCATATCTTGAGCTTTGGACGTCCGATTGACGTGCCATCGACTTTGTTAAATTCCTCTAAGTGAGACAGATCTTTTGGCTTACTCCAACCAAGGTTTGGACGTAGGTGGAGTACGGTCGGATTGGTTTTGACTTAAAAACCAACCGGGCCCCTGGGACGAAAAAGCCAATAACTCTCAGACCAGGCGTCCGATTGACGCGCCGTCTGCGACGTTGAGTTCCTGTTGACGATACAGAAATTTTGGATACATCAACTCTGGACTAGGTGTCAGTTGATGTATCAGCCTCTCGGATCATGGAGCGGACCCTCCCAAATGAGCTTTCTATGTGCGGGAACCCTAGAGCTGGCTACGACTGCTACTGTGACGACGACGACTGTGCAGAGATCCTCAGTGGATTCGACGGCGATGACTACAACACTCAGCGATCCTTTGTGGGTCAGTGCTACCGATCCTGTGTGGGTCCGATCCTGTGTGGGTCAGCGCTCAGCGGTCCTATGTGGGCCAACGCCTACAGATCCTATGTGGGTCCGATCCTGTGTGGGTCTTTGTGGGGTTTAGTTACCTGTCGATCCTTTGTAGGTCAGATCCTTTGTGGGTCATTGCAGGGGTAAGTTACCCATCGATCCTTTTTGGGTCAGATCCTTTGTGGGTCATTACGGGGGTTAGTACCTATCGATCCTTTGTGGGCCCAACGGCTTAGATGAATCAGTGAAAATATCTGGTCATCTTTATCGTCATATAAAGAAGTGTACCTGTGTGATCTGAAATCCTGTTTTGCTTTCCTTTGTGGATTGTGTTGTGCTATCCTGTGTGGATTTACGTTTTGCTTTCCTGTGTGGACTGGGTTGTAATTGGGCTCGGATGTTAGAGCCGAACGAGAATTGAAGACTTAGGTATATGTATGGGTATATACCTAAGCAGTGTCGGATGTTACTTCATGATTGTATCTTTCCTTTGTGGATTATCCTTTGTGGATTCTGGGAGACCTTCGGGGGTCTCGGGGTCCCTACTGAGTAGCTTATACTCACCCCTGCACAGGCTATGCCCGCACTACATTGTGTTGGTTGTAGACGATGGACAACGCTGATCGTGGTTGAGGCTTGTGGAGCAAGACGGTACCTGGAGGTGGACCACTGGGCGGGACGTACTCGGAGCGGTCGGCTGGACCCGAGGAGCAGTGGAGGCTATCTGAACCCACCCTTTAGGTGGGATTTCCAGTGGACAACTCGACATTGCGGCTTTACTTTTCAGTTGTTGTTTTTTCCTTTCCAGTTGTACTTTACTTTCTGTTTGGGTTTGTATACTAGCCCACTTACTTTTCCACACTTACTATTGTACCAGTTTTTACTTAGTGTTTACTTCTTCTGCTTGCTTGCTCTGTGGTGTTTGTTTACTTTACAAAGGAAATGCCTTCCCTTTTTCCAGGATTTACGCCTTGGTGCTAGTCGCCAGCCCCTGGCCTATGGAAGGTGGGCTTGGGGTAGTCACGACATGGGCCCCGAGGACGGGTTGTGACAATCATAATGGGTTTATACTCACCCCCTACTTGGGAACTTTGGGGTGATTATAGATTTCATCTATAGAGACACAATAAAGGGAAAGGTATTTTACTTCATTACTAATGTATCTTGATACCTTGGGCATGGCAGGTGGAGTTGGAGTTTGGAGCTAGATGGATGGGGTATTTTATTGGTTTTGTTCTTGTTATCCCATTTCTCTTGTTAGTTTTTCCCATGTTTCCATTGTCACTTTGATATTGTAGTGGTTTGGTTTATATTTGAGATTTAATGATTTTATTTATGCATCATATAGATTGTTTTTGAGGTTTATGGTTTAGTTGTTTGTAGATTGTTCTATTTCTAAAGGGAATATCATCCCCCAATGTTAATTAAATACCTTGGCATTTATTTCTAAAATTAGGTGTTTTTGGGATGTCACCTAAGGACAGTAACACCACCGTTACTTCTAAAGTAAATGAGGAAGTTCAAGATGTTACATCTACCATGGGATATCAATATGACTTACCTCTTCAACATCAAAGTCTCGGATGGCATAAATAATGAACATACTTATAAAATAGGTTCCCTTGGACTCATCTTGATGAAACTATCATGAATTAATTAAGCATCGATGGAATAAATATAGTGGTAAAAGAATATAGTGGTAGGAGAGTTAGGATGACAGAAGCACTCCACTAGAAGCAGGTGGCAGTTATGGCTGGAAGTAGTGGAATAGAAGTAGAGGTTATGAGTCTAGAGGTATTAAATCATCAGTACCAATCTAATATATTGCATGGTGATGGTGGTAGGTAGAATGGAGACAATTTAAGATGACTTTAGGACTCGAATGACGGTAGCAGGAAGCGGTATGAGGCAAAAACTATGGGTAATAATAGTAGTTCTGGGATGCGGTAGCACATCCTGATGGTAGAATAAAAAAATCAACCGATGGTATAAGAAGATGGATATAGATCATGGTGATAAAAGGAAATGGAGGTGAGGAAAATGGTATCATGCAGATGGTGCCACTCCGTGGTCACATGTCTCTGTGGTATGACTCGGTGGAAGTAGGGGGTAGTGGCATCACTCGACGCAATCATGTGATTAATTATATTTAGTAGACTTCATATAGTCATATCCCAAGATTATGATGGAATCAATATGGATTTCAGTTTCTATCAATGATCATAAAAATTGGATGGATCTCAGAGGTAGAATCCATGTAGGTTTATGACGACTCCAATGGTTGTCCAGTGAAGTCCATGTGTGGTAGTGATGAAGGATCATGTTTGAGTAGGTGGGGTCATGTGTTTGATACAGGATGGTTCCATTTTAGTTAATGATGAATATTTACTATATTAACACCATCCCACATTAGTTTAGATTTTGGAATGACAACTCCATATAAAAAAACACAAATAATTTGGCTCAGAAGCCTTATGCGGGGATGGGCTATCGCATACACCGACACACTTAACATACACATGCCATGCCGATATACACTGACCCAATGGGATTTGGAACAACCCATGAACATGCTCTATGGGACTCTTAGTTCTTCTATGTGCTAACACATTCCTTCCACTTTATGGTCCCTAAACATGGTTGGTTATGCCTATGGGGATCCTCCATGGAAAGATTTGAGGGCAAATTTTTCCAAAAAATAAATATGAATCCCTGTTGAATTTCTTCAAAAATGAACATTGAATTTATTAATCAAAATTAAATTTAAAATTAACATTTTTATTTCCTTTTCATAATTTGTATTTAAACTATAAATTTCTAAAAATTTATTAACTCAATGGAATTATTGGTTAATTTTGTTTTCAAATTCTTTATTTTTAATTAAAATTTCCATGTAAAAATTATATACATTAAATACCTCCACACTTGAACTATTATTATACCCAATCATTGAATCTCACTAATTAATCAGAGAGGAACACCATTCTTACCAATATTCAAATTTCAAGGTAATGGAATTTAAAAATTATCAATGCCGCAATCAAATATTCAAGTTCCAGATGAAATATTATTCCAACTTCACATTTTTTAAAGAAGCCAAGTCAATCATTAAATTTACTTCCTCTTATTGGGAATTGATGAATCTTCTCCTTTCATTCATTCACATATCATAATCTATTTTTATTAAGCATTAAAAGTTTTATTTACATAAAAATGAACTCTTTTCTCTCATCAATCATCATAAAAACTTAAGTAAATTTATTCTCATACCATGATTATAACCTCCTTTTACACAAGTTAACAAAGGACCCACACTCTCCACTTTGTAAATTCAAAATTCATAATAAATCATGAGGAATTTACAATAAATATTCTAATGAATTTGATGCTTAAGGTTTGTGGGTATTTATGTTTTAAAAAATTAAGGATCAAATATAAGGTTAACTCTAAAGAATAATACATGATATTAAAAGTAAAGTGAAATGGTATAGTGTCTCCCCTTCCAAAAGTGACAACTCTCACTTCCCAAAACTCAAAGAAAATTCCATGAACAATGAAAGATCCATGAATGATGCAAAACCTCTTGATTTGTTTTCATACTAAATTTTTAGATCATTTTTTCTATTTTTAAATTCATCATTGGAAAAAATATCTCATCCACAACCTAACCACATATGATATAAATCATTAGTATAAAAATACTAATTTTTGATTTTACCAAGTCAAAACCCACGTTCTTATATTTTTTTTTCATTTTTAAGATGGGTAAGAAATGTAATAAAATGATTAAATGACAGAAACCTTTTCTAGTATCCAAAATAGAACCCCCACACTTATTCCTTTGAATTCGATACATTCCTTCCACCAATCCTTCCCTCACCCCCACACACCAACCTTAAAATATCATGCAAATTCATAAAGAATCATTGTAATAAGAAATATTGGATTATAATGTGGCTCATTCCTAAAAAGGTTATTTGTGGATTACTTATGTTAACAAAGGATTAATGTAAAATTTGGTGTCAAGGATAATGGATAAATAAATAAAAATTCCCCAATTATATTAAATGTGATACTATACAATCATAGATTT
This sequence comes from Viscum album, assembly GCA_963277665.1. NCBI lineage: Eukaryota > Viridiplantae > Streptophyta > Magnoliopsida > Santalales > Viscaceae > Viscum > Viscum album. Next base: position 285,913,038 of record OY728119.1, on the reverse strand, counting down.
GACAAGTTCTAATGCAACTTCTAGTAGGTGGAATGCCCCAAGATCTCCCCAAAAATATTCTTAAGATAGAAATGGAAAGTATTAATTCTATAGATACTCTCAGGAATGAAACATATGAATTTTAAAAATCACTTGTGGAATGAAATAATAACAACAAATCAATCTGAATGAATTTTAAAAATTCAAATTATGAATAATGTTAAGGAAATTTCATTTATATGATAAAAAGATTCCCTAAAATTATGATTCATTAAAATAAAATCTTATGATTCATCTTAATCATTCCATACCTCACATTAATAATTAAATCTCATTAAATTATAAATTTAAAACATGGAATCATGGGATTACTATGAAAATCATGTATCCTAGATATGTCAAGGAATGAATAAAGTTTATGTGTGGGTGTAAAAATTCTCTTTTAAATCTAAAAACATATTTTTTTATCAAAAATATAGGGTGTTAAAAGGTAAATAATGTTGAATTAAATTCCATTTAAAGTGAACATGTAGTACTCTACCTTCTTCTCTACTTTGTATATGGGATACCTGTGCCATCATGATGGGCCTATAAAATAAAATTACCCATTAAAGCTAAGGACCATTTTATTAAATCTCAAAAAGATAAAGGGGAATTGTGATACATGATAATATATTACTAAATATAATTCATAAGAAGGAAATTAAAAACTAAATTATTCAAAATAAAATAGAAGAAAAATAGGGAGAAGTCTTGGTTTTTCTCCCAAGTGGGCCCTGGGGTTTGACTGCCTCCAGAAGGGTAGTTCCAACTATTATCTGAAATCCAGTGGTGGGTGAAGTTTCTTTCACTCGAACAACCAACAATTGTTTATTATAGCTTTTATTTATTTTTCATTTTTATTGATAACTTCTTGGATATAGTACAAAAAATCCACCACCTTAATAATAAGATATTATTTTCATGGTGTAGGTAGGATAAGAAATGGGTCCTCCTTCTCTTTAGTTTCCTCCTGTATAACCTCTTCTTTATTCCTCAATGATTTGTTAAGGTATACTTTAATGTATAAAACATGTGTCTTTATTTCCTTAGGCTTATCTACTTGGATCTCCTCATTCACTCCCTCTATTAAATGTTTAGAAAGTTTTAGGGATCCATATGATACTCATCAAGAGTATCTTCCTATTATTCATCTTCCTCCAAGGATAAAAAAAGTTGGATAATTCTAAAAATGAAAAATATCGAGAGGTTATATTAAATTTAGTTTCAATAAAATTAGATGAGATTGAGTTAATGGAAATATCATCTCCTTATATTTCTTCAATATAAATTTATTCTTTAGTGTAAAATGGTTCTTGGAGTTGAGTGGTAGTTGGCAAAGGTAGGTAGTTAGGGTTCTCCTTTATTTCATCAAATTCCACCATCTACATTGTTTCTTCTTCCATAGCAAGAGAGAGATATAATGGTGATAATTATTCATTTTTTAGGATGGGTAGATCATTTTCACTTTATATTCATTCCATAATTCATCAAAATCTTGTTGATCTCCCAAATATACATCATTGGAAATTTTTCCCATAATCTCCTCTAATAATGGTTGAACAAGGTGGTAGGGGTATTTAGAAATTTCCTTCATAGACTCATTAGGTTATTATACAAGAAATATTAGCAGGGATACAACTTCCTCCTCCTGTTTTGATTCTTATGGAGGTTCAGGTTGATGTTACTTATCTAATGGTAATTTCTTCTTAGCCTCCAATATTTGATAATTAGTTTTGGTTTGATTAAGCATGTCCATAAATTCTTGAAGTGAGAGATCTGTAACATGGCGAATCAAAATATACTTGGACAAAATAGTATGATTATTAATACTTTTTAAGAGGGCTTCCCCATAAATTGTGAACCACTTTTCCTTGAACTTGTGAGTAATATACCCATTTAGAATAATTTTAATTTTAATACATTAGGGGAGAATGTTTTTTGAGGTTTCTTTAGAAAACAAAGAAATATATTTTCAAAGTGTGAATATAAATAGTGAGAGAAAAACTACTTGGAAAATATATAATTTTTTAATGTTATGAAAAAACCATAATAGGTAGTGAGAAAGATATAATATTTTTCCTAGTGTAGTATAGTGGTTGACTAGGGTTATCTCTCTTGAGGATCTTCATATTCAATCAAACACTATTCCAAATTCACTTACTCTATTTTTTTTGTATATTTTATTATATGAATAAAATAAAAAATGAGGGGATAATGAAAAATAAATTCAAAAATAAACCTAACATGTATATTACATGAAAAAAAGAATGTAGTTAAGATAAGAAAATAAATTCTCCCAAGAGAGTTTTATAAGGAGAACCTTTATTATCCTATTTTAAATCTACTTAATATACACACTATATTTAGTGTGTGAAAACATTATCCTATATAGTGACCCGAATTTTTCATACATATATATTACATCTTTTTATATTAATATCCAATAAATTACAAAAATACACGGTGAGGAATATAATAGTTTAGTGTATTTGGAGGCTAGGTACTCAATATTATAATTTGGTGAAAGATCTTAAATGTATCCCATAAATATCATACCATTAAGTATTATTTATAGGAATAACCAAATTAAAAACTTTCTTTATAACTTGATAAAGGAAAAATGATAATGGGTGAGATCAGATGCTCAATAAGGGTAAACAATAAAAATACATAGAAATTATGTGAGTATAAGGGTATGAGAACATGAGACTAAAAATTCAAAACCACATAATATATATCAAATATCATAATTTTGAGTCATGAAATAAATATTATCAGTTTATAAGACATGAATCATAATAAAAAAATAAATTAATCCATGAGAGCATAACATTGTCATAAGACATAGAATTATGGAATACACATTATAATATAAAATATTATGTCAAGGATACCCACCAAGACAATAATAACATGTTACTCTTGGACTGACCACACATTTACATACATTGGGATTGGGATGGCCTCCTGTGTACCCTCTTTTAGGATTCAGATAACTTCCCATATACCCTTTGAGATTATATAACATTAATCATTACCCAATGCATTGGAGAGAGATATAGGTACCACCTGTCACACGATGAAAATATTACATACATGTTCCACAAGAAAATAAAAATTCCATCATATTATAACACATAAAAAATAAATGGGTTTCATAAAAAGTTTCATCATATTATAACCCATGGAAATGAAATACATTTCATAATCATTTCAACATAAAATAACCCATGGAAAATTTATTGGTTTCATAAACATATTTTCATCATAAATCTAAACCAGTCAGGTAAATAATATGAATGTTATCCTAGTATTATATCCCTAGTTAGTATAAGTAACATCAAAGGATTTCAACATAGAAGTAAAATGTTTTTGAAAGAAAAATCACATGGAATTTTTATTGACGAAGATATCCTTTCCACTTTGATTTTTTAAATACTACATTTTTGAAATAATTTTCATAGAAAATAACTATTGAAACTTATAAATTATTCTTTAAAACAATTTTTAGCCATGATAGATAAACTACCATTCATGTCGAATGGGTTAAAATAAACGTTCCTTTCACATTTTTGGTAAAAGAAAAATGAGAATTGTTTTTAAAAATGAAATGAATATTTTTTAAAAACATTTTTAAAAAGTCTAAAATGGGTTAAAATTTATTAAATTAATCCTTTTCATAACATTAAAACATTTTTTAAAACATTTTTAGAAAACATGGTTTTTCATGAAAAACGAGCTTTCGATCGAAGAGAGAAATAAATATGATTTTCCTTAAAAAAATTATTTTGAACTCATGAGTACATAAAGGGAGGAAAACAAAGGGAAAACAAGTATTCTCATGAAATAACTAAATTATAATAAAATTAACTAGTTTACTGAATTATGGATCATAACATTTCATCAATATAAGCTTAAAGATAAACAATCCCAATAAATAATGAGATTGTACCATAAAACCATTACCACTTTGGTAATATTGAATCATAAGACCCATGAAATAATAACATTAAATAAAACATAAAATATCATTATAATAAATAAATTCGTAATATTACATGTAAAATGGGTTTTATATACACCTCATGAAATAATACAAGTGCATAAAATAATATGTCTCAAAAAAGGAAAATTGAGACAAAAATCCCTTACTACTTTGGTATATTTTGAATCATAAATCACATGAAAGGGATATCTTGAAATGGATATTTAAATCCAAATAATTCTATGGAAAATAATCATCAAATATATTCATGATAAGTATATACACCACATAAAATAAAACGTAGTGATTATTTCTTATGTTTCATAGAAAATAAAAGTGAGGCGGAAATCCCTTACTGCTTTAGTAATATTTTAAATCATAAGCCCCAATAAAAAATAATATAAAATTAAATTTTAAATATCATTAAAAGGAATAGATTCATTATATAACATCTAAAAGTTTTAGTATATACATAACACAAAATAAACGATTGGTTAATTTTCACACGTCTCCCAAAAATAAAAGAGAGAATATGAATCCCTCACCGCAAGTCTTGAATTCTTTTGTACACATTTTAACCTCCAATATAATATATATAAGTTCATAATAAATATATTACCAAAATATAATTATATATATCATACCATATATTATTTACTTATGACCATTTATTACCTTATTATTAATAATTCTTTGTTAAAATTACATTTTGGGTAATTACCGCTTTGTTTTTCGTATATATTTTGATTTTTTATTTTTGGTCTTATTAGTTTTATAATGGTTAAATAATATACAGAATAATATTCATGATATAATTATTAAATTTATATATCAATTATAATTTTAAGACCAATCTTGTAAGATGGTTTTGAGAAATTAAGTATGTTACGATCATGGAGACGGTAGGCCGTATGTACGCATGAGTATCATTTACATTTTTCAATAATCAGTATGGTAAATTGGTAAGTAATATTTTATCTTTATATAATTTTAATAATATAATATATAAAATTTTATTTCTTTAAATATATTTATACATACCACCCATTTCTCATGGTGATGAAAATATAGAGTCACATCGTTTAGTGATGGAGGTATTCCACACGTACATGAACGACGTTATCATCTCTTAATGAGTGAAAAGGCAAGAAATAAAATCATATATTATCTTCTAATAGTGATAAATATGTCATTAATATCCTAATTATTTCATTTATATCATATATATTTATTACTTTTATCCTTATTATCTTTTATTTAAATAATTATTGAAAATGAATCATATCGCTTCGCGAGATAGTAGTCCACCATAGACACGAATGATGCTATTGTATCCCCTATGGAATGGAAAGTAAAAAAATTTATATATGAAATAATTAATACATAGGTATAATTATGTTATAAATATCATATATAACTAATATCCATCATCATAATCAACTGTGATGGATGGGAATGAAAAAATGAATGACACCGGTTCGCGAGATAGTAGTCCTCCGTACACATGAACGATGATTTTATAACCCATTTGATGGAAGAGAAGATGATTTTAAGTCATGAAATTAACCTAAAACCATATAATTATATGTTATATAGTTAATTTCCTATATAATCATGGTTTAATAACAATTTAAGGATGTGGATGAAGAAATAATATAAAAACACCCATTGAAGAACATTTCCTCTTCTTCGGATAACCTCCTTAGGTTTGCACCAAAAGACTTTATATGTTGGATTTATTCCAAAAAATAAGAATTATATGAAGATATGAGGGAATTTGGGAAGTGATTTTGTTAGGTAGTTTCTGATCCAAAAGGTTTTGAATGTGTGAAGAAGAGAGGAGAGGGGGTGGCCTTTTATAAGTGAGGTAAGTGACACACTTGTAATTTCTTGAAAACAAAAGGGTGTACCCATGTCTTTTCTCATTAAAAAAGGCTCTAAAATTAATTATTATAAATTATTAGAAATTTTTTAATCTAAATATGTCTATAAAATACATTTTATAAATGTTTTTATGTCATTTTTACCCTTATCATTTTAGTTTAACCCCCAGTAAACCGATTTTTACTTTAATCACAGTAATAATTTTACTGTTTTCATTATTATTTTTTGAAAAAATTAAGTTAAAATTTTTAGAGAATATAAATTATTATTATTAAAAATATTTAATCCATATTTACAAATTAAATTCACATAAGTGGAAAATTTTAATTTAAAATTAATCTCGTATACACGATGAGAAAGAGAGTTTTCAAAGAGAAAATTTTCAAAAGTTTTCAATGTTTTTATATCAAAATTCATTGTTAAAATGATTAAATTTATCTAAATTATATTAAAAAAAATATATCATTTAACTAATTTTACTTTAAAACAATTTAAAATATAATATAATTTATAAATAACTTAAATGAAAAGGCTATTTTCAATTAAAATTCAGCATTTTTTCACTATTCATGAAAATTTTAATCTTTTCAGAAAAGTATCATAAATTCACCCTATGATAAATTTGAAATTATTATTTAAAAATTAATTTTATTTTTTATAATAAATTTTATAAAATTTAAAAAAATTAAATTTAAAACAATACCTGTAAATGTGTTGAAAAAACAGGTTTTCGAGAAGTGTATTTTTCAAGCATAAGATGTTTTTTATTAAATCTATATCTTATAATAATCATTGTATGAATAGGAATTAAAATTTATTGATATATAATATATAAATTTTATTTAAAATATTTGTCATTAGGTATTATTTTAATTACTTAAAATGGAGAAACATAATACACTTTAAAACTGTTTTTAGAAACAATCTGTTTTTAGACCAAAAAATAAACTTACACTAAAATTAAATATAATATTGATTAAAAAATAATTAAGTGAATTAAATATTAAAAAATAAAAATTATTTCACTTTAAAACATAATGGGTAATTTAAATCACTTTATTTATTGAAAATAAATGACATTTTTATAAAAATCACTATTTTCACTATTCTATGAAAAATCAATATTTTCTAAAAAATCAAAAAAATTCACCATAAGTTAATTATTATATTATGATCTAAAAAAATAAATTTTAGTTTGAAAAATAAATTTTATATAAATATATTATAATATTTTCACATAAAAAACAATAAAAAATATTTTTGAAGAAAACATATTTTTTTATGATTATAATTACATTACTACAAATTAATTAATTATTTACTAAGAATTAATAAAAAATTACATTGAATAGTAAATATATATATTTCACAAATTAGTTAATACTATTTATATCTACATAGTTAACAAATATGTTATAACAATCATATTTAAAATAATATTATTTTATGGTTCGTTGAAGCTCAATGTTGTGTGTCATGCACGCTATTAAAGAGAATAGTTGTTGCATGTAACGCAAGATAAAAATAGTGTTTTGTATAATTCAATATATCTAAAAACTTTAATTAATTTATTTTCTTCACAAAATCTTAGGATGTTACATTTTACCACCCTTAAAATGAATTTCTCCCTCAAAATTCATCTCGGTTAATAATGTTTTAACATTTAAAAATTACTTTATAGAAACCCACATCATAAAAAGGGTTAATAAATCATCATCTCTAAAAAGATAAAGGGATATATGAAATTCATCTAAAATAACATATATTAGGATTCTAAATAGGAAAAAATAGGTGGGAAGTAAAGATATGGACATAGAAGAAAAGTGTAAATAATTACAGAGAGTTATAAAAATCATTAACCATAAGAAAGTGGGTGATCTTGGGAAAGTTAATGACAAAAAAACCATATACCAAATTGGATTAAAAAATATATTTGATATCATGAAAAATGATAATAACATGACAAAATTTTATTTCATGATCCTTCTATTAATGTTGAATAATTTTCCTGAGAAGATATACTTACTTGATTTCATTCCATTTCATAAGAACAATCTCACCCTTTGGTTATACCTGGATTAATTTTGACTTCATCTCTTACTCCAAGAAATAAAGGTGAATTTGTTATTCCTAAAGCACCAACAGTTTATAAGATCCATAAATATAATGATAATTCATTTTATTTATCTTTAGTTATCATCACAATAAAATGGCTAGCAAAAGTTTTATAAATATTCATATAGTGAAGTAATACATTAATCTCTAAAGACTCATCCAAAGTTCAACTTAAACTATTCTATAAATGGTTAACCTTATAACCCTTAAAAAATAAAATTTTTATAAATAAGGTCACTAAATTTCTCAAAATAAAATTAGCATTAATTACCCATATATCATAAAGTAGATCTTGATTTTCACATACCAAAAATGTGAATACCTTCATCATGTATTCTCTTGAAACATGGAAATAACATGAATTACCATAAAACCTTATTGAAAAAAATAAATTCCTCCAAATTACTTATATAAAAATATATTATTTGATTTATTCCATAAATCTAAAAATACTGTAAAATCCATCCATGATAGCATAAACTACCATTTCAAAAAATCATTAATCAGTTCCAAGGTAATCAATACTATCCAATTTAATCTATTCATATACAACATTCCTTTATCCTAACATCATTATCTCAACATTCATAATATATTAATGGTTAAATTCCCTTTAATAAAAAATTACCATCCCATTAAATCACTTTTCTAGTCTGTCAATACCAATTAACATATTTTTTCAAATTCTTAATGAAAACATTATATTGAAAAATAATTATATATTTCATAATTATTGAATTAAAATACATAAACTCATCAATTATTCCACCTCATCCTTAATCCATTAACTAGGATTCATCTTATTCCTTAATACCTCTTTACTTTCATAGGTCATTCATAGTATCATCACCATCAACAACAAAACCATTACTCGTAAAACCATACTTATTATCTTCATGAGATTTCCCCTTAGGACATAAATTTTCATAATTACCATAATTTACACATTTAAAACATTCATACCTTGATAATAATTTAGGGAGACCAATATTCCCATCCATTTAATTAACTATAATTTTCATTTAACCTTGGTAATTACTTACTTTTTGTCCTTTTCTACACTCAAAACATATTTTTATCCCTTTAAGAAATTATCTTGAGTTTTTATTCTCACATTCTTGACATATATGAAACCAAATATTCTTTCCTACATGAAATCCACTACCTAAACTCTTAGAAAACTCTATCCTTTTCTTCTTTGGTGAGTCCGAGAGTTGGTTAAGGTGAACACTGTTAATCATGTATCATGATTACCAATTAGGAATAATCATAATATCCTTCATTCTATTCATCATACCATTTGTATACTCATCAAAAAAATTTATATCACATTCAATGTCAACCCAGTCCCTTTTGGTTCCCACTATTGACTATAAACCAAAATCATTATGTGAGAAACACTAATCATAATGGAAAAACACATTATATGAAAAATCATTTATATGAGGTATAAATCATGACACATTCTTTTAAATCTACGATACCATAGGTTTAAACTATTTTATCCATGGTCATTATATATTTAAATCCTTCACAGTGGTTTGTAAGGATTTTTTGAATTTCCAAAGCATACCCCCTAGGATTTTCAAACTAGGTGCGTAGTAAGTCTTGTTGTCGTGCACCGGGTGATGATCAAGTCCAACTCAATGCACCATTTTCAGATTTATTACCCATAGGTACCTTCATTATAGAGATATATCCACTTATAATATCTAGGAATGGATCTAATTGCATGTAAACCACTTGATCTACTCTTTACCAAAATTCCAGGACATTTTCCTATACTTTGACTCATCCTTAGACATATCCTTAGAGGCATACAATGATTATAATTAGAAATAACCATATGGATGTAAATAAATTTTTCTTATCTTAGTTTCCAAAAGTTAACTAAACTTTTTCTCTGATACAAACTATAGAAACCCATGGTTCACATACATAGATATTAAATCTTTTTAGATGAATATTTGACACATTACACAAACCCACACCTAAGGACCATAATATTTTAGTGTCTTTGGAGACTAGGTACATAATATTCTAATTTGCTGATAGATATTTAATATATCCAATTAATATCTTCACATTAATCATTATTTATAGACATATACTACTTAAAACCTTTCTTCATAGCTTAGGGAAATAAAAAAAATAAAGGGAGAGCTCAAGTGCTCAGTAAGAGTAAAAAAGGGAAATAAATAACCATAATGTGAGAATAATGATATGAAAAAATGATCATAAAAAATGAAATCTACACCCAACTTATCAGAGATAATAATATTGAGTCATGGTATAAATAATGGTAGTTCATAAGACATGAATCATGAGGAAATCAATGAATATGAGCCATAAGAGAATAACATTGGAATAAGACGTAGAACTGTGGATTAGAAATAATAATAAAAAATATAATTTTAAGGATACCAAATAATAAAATCATAACATGTTTGAATTGGTATAACTACCCATGTACCTACTACGGGCTAGGTATGACCTCCCATGTACCCTCTTTTAGGATTGGGATAACCTCCCATGTAACCTTTGAGCTCATATAACATTAATAATTACCAAATTAATTGGGGTGAGATATAGGTCACACCCCTCACATAATAAAAATAATACATCCATGTTCAAAAATATCATAAATAATTCATCGTATCCAAATCCATTAAAATAAAAGGGTTTCATAAAACATTTCATCATAGTTTAACCCATGGAAAAGAAATGGGTTTCATAATCATTTCATCATAACATAGCCCATGAAAAAATATATGGGTTTCATAAACATCTTTTTATGATAAATATAAACCATTCAGGGAATGAATAAGAATGTTATCGTTACATTATATCCCTAGTAAAGCATAAGTAACATCAAAACATGCCACCTTATGTGGAAAATGATTTTGAAAATAAATCACTTGGAATGTTTCTTAAGAAATATTGGATTCCTAATTTAGAAAACAATTTTGAAAAAATAAAACATTTTCAAAATAATTCTCTTTGAAAATAACCTTTGAAACTTATCAATTAATCTTTAAAATATTGATAGGTCAAGATGGTGGAAAATACCATTCATGTTATTTAAGTTAAACAAAGATTCCTTTCACATTTTCAGTAAAATAAAAACGTGAGTTATTTTTGAAAATGAAATGAAGATTAGTTTTAATACATTATTTTTAAAATTATAAAATGGATAAAATTATTTAATAAATTCGTTTAATATTTTTAAAAACTTTTTTAAAACATTTTAAAAAAACATGGTTTTGGAAGAAAAACCGGTTTTTTACTGAAGAGAGAAATAAAGATGATTTTTCTTATAAATATTCATTTGAATTATTGAGTACATAAAGAGAGTAAAATTAATTAAAACATGTATTCTAATTACATAAATATAGTATAAGAAAATTCACTAATTTTTGGAGTGATGGAAAATAATATTTCATCATTAGAAGCAAAGTATAAACAATCCCAATAAATAATGAGATTATACCATAAAACAATTACCACTTTAGTAACATTGAATAATAAACCCCCATGAAATAATAAAATTAAATGAAACTTAAAATATTATGATAATAAATAAATTCATGATATTACATGTCAAATGGTCTGAATATATGCCTCACAAAAGAAGATAGGTGCATAACATAACACATATCTCAAAGAAAGAAAACTGAGATAAAAATACCTTACTACTTTGTTATATTTTTAATTATAAAATACATAAAAGATATATAATCAAATGTATATGTAAATACCAATAATTTTAAGGGTAAAAACACATAAAATAAACACTTAGTGAATATATCTTGTATCTCACAAAAAATAAAATTGAGATGGAAATCCCTTATCACTTTAGTAATCTTTTGAATCATAAGACCCAATAAAGAATAACATAAAATAAAAATTTTAATATCATGAAAATGAGGATATTTATAATATAAAATGTAAAATGTGAAGTATATACACCAAATAAAATAAATAAGTATTGAATTTTCATATGTTCCCTAGAAATAATAGAGAGAATATAAATCCCTTACTATAAGTCCTGAATTTCTTTGTAAACATTAAAACTTCATATTTAATAAATATAATTTTATTATAAATATATTATAGGACTATAATTATATATATAATACCATATATGATTAAATTATGACCATTTATTTTCTGTTTATTAACAATTCCTTGTTAAAATCATGTTTTTGGTAATAGCCACTTTGTTTTTTATATATGTTTTGGTTTTTTATTTTCTATCCTCTTAATTTGGTCATTGTTAAACACTATATATAATAACAATAAATAAATAATTATTATATTTATACATAATTTATACTTTTAAGTTCAATCGTGAAAATGTTATTGAGGAGTGAAGAACATTATGATCATGGTGACAGTAGGATGTACGTACGCATGAGTCACATTTCCATTTTTTGACGATCATTATAGAAAGGAAGCGAGTATTATTTTTTTTATTTATATAACAAAAGGGTGAGAAAATTCTTATGAAATGGAATGAAATAAAGTAATTATATCTTATTTGGAAAATTATTCAACATTAATAGAAGGATCTTGAAATAAAATGTTTTCATATTATTATCATTTTTTATGATAACAGTGAACTTTTTAATCCTATTTGGTTTATGGTTTTTTGGTCATTAACTTTCTCTTTATCACTCACTTTCTTGTGATCAATGATATTTATCACCATCTATAATTATTTATACTTTTATTCCATTTCCATATCTTCATTTCCCACCTATATTTTCCAATTTTTAAACCTAGTATGTTTTATTCTAGAAGAATTTCATATATCTCTTTCTCTTTTTCAAGAGGATGTTTTATTAACCCTTTTTACAATGTCGGGTTCTATGAAGGAATTTTTAAATTTTAAACCATTATTCACCAAGATGTATTTTGAGGGTGCAATTCATTTTAAGGGTGGTAAAATGTAACATCGTGAGATTTTTTAATTTTTTTTTCAAATTAATTTAAAATTTTAGATAGCTTTAATTATACACAACACCAGTTTGAACTCGCGTTACAAGAAACAACTAGTTTCTTAAATAGCATGCATGACACACAACACTGAGCTTCAATGAACCATGTAGTAATATTATTTTAAATATGACTATAATAACATAGTCGTTAAATAAGTGGGCATGAATAGTATTAACAAATTTATGAAATATACATATAAATTTCCTATTCAATGTAATTTTTTAATTAAATATTTTTTTGATATAAAATCATCTTATGCTTCAAAAACACACTTATTAAAAAACCACATTTTCATCACTTCTATGAGTTTAGTAATAAATTTTACCTTTTCCAATTTTAGAAAATTTAATTGAAAAAATAATCTTTATTTTATAAATCATCATGTCAAAATTATCATAGGTTGAGTTTTTGAAAATTTTCTAAAATTATTATTTTTTCATGAATAGTGAAAAATGCGAATATGGATGAAAAAGTTTCTATTGGAGTTGGAACAGATTCAGAAGAATTATATTCTCTATTATAATATTCAGAGTACTATTCATCTCATTAGTAAGCCAATATTTCATTCCAAGTCCAAACACATCAATGTGTGATATCACCGGATCCACAATGTGTTGGATAGTAAATTATTGAAAATTGATAAAATCAATACCAATGATAATGGGGAAGATATGATGAAAATGGTCCTAATAAATTAAAATATATAAACCTATAGAGAGATTATATATTTTTCTTGGATTCCAAATTAGTGTCAAGGGGGAGATTTATGGGTCCATCCCCAATTTGGATGTTTTTGGGGAGAAATTAGTAGAGTCTTATATTGGGTACAATAGTCATTAAAAAAGGAGTATTCATTATCATTAAACCAACTCTATAATAATGTTAATGATTATGTGAAGACTAATCCAACTATGTTGTAACTCTTTAAGGAAATATTAACAATCATGAGGAAAGAAGGTGCTTTTATTTCTTTAAAATAGTAATTAATTCCATGACTTAATGTTTGAAAGATTCTGTAATTTTTAATCCTGTATATTCTTCTGATTTTCATTCTTATTCATATTCATTTCATCTTCTTGGTATTCTTTTACCTCAACACTCCTTCTCTTCTTATATGGTTTCTAACTATTTCATCATCTATTATTTCCAAACCCCTATTCTATCATACCAAACGCAACATAAATGCATTTTATATTAATTATTTCACTTCAATAAATTAAATCAATTTTAATGGTCAAATTGAATTAATATTATCTAGATTTCGATTATAATATATTTTCCTTATTATTTTTTCATGTTTATACAGGTGGGTTAATATGGGTTAGCAAGTGAAACCCTCTACAACATTCAACAACTTTTGTATTCATGGATTCTTTTTATATTGATTACATGATCACCTACTATGTAATGAAACTAAAATTAAATGGTTGAACCTACTTCCATTTTCACCTTTTTAAAATTTACACCTCATAGTAATCGATATCCTAATAAAAGAAAAACTTCTTTTATGTCATGGAATCCTAAAAAAACTAGACTCTTCTTATTTTAGGATAAAAGTCCTGGTCCCAATATGGTTATGGGATCCCTTACGGGTGGCCTTTTTAAAAATGATATTTTTATGAGCCATGAAATAACATGATACACTGTAAACCTACCACTTAAAACAATTCTATTATTATTTTACTTCTTTTGAGTTTTCTCACCACTTCCTCTGTTGTGCAGTTGTTCAAATAAATTGTATCATTCATCCTACTTGGTTTCATGTTATTTGTCTCACTATATAATGTCAATTTTTTTATTAGTTTCGGGTTTTTACTATCTATTTCATTTTGGAATCATTATTTTTTGTGTTTGGGTAAATATCTGATGAAACCAAGATGGTTTGGATCTTGAGCTAGTTTGTACCTTTTTTCTCTTTCACACTAGTAGATATATATTTATGTTTTTAATATTGTTCCAACATCTTGATATGAGTGCTCAATGATTCTACATCTTGTTATATATTCCCAATGAATTATGTAAAATATTATTTTACCATTTTCATGATTTACCTACACTATATTTTTTATGAAAATAAAGGGGGAATATAGATGAGTTCTATTATTTTATTAAGTAAGTGAAATAAAAATGAAACTAGGGTTAGGGTTACCTTAAATTCCATATGCGATTTGATAAAAATATTGTTTTTATTCAAAAAAAAATTCATTTTATAGTATTCAAAAATATTTGTTAAGCCTCAACTTTCTTAAAAAGGTCAAAATTCCTAACACCCATATTTTATATTTTAATATAGGTGTTTTAGTATGTCAATGTTGAATACTTATTATTTTTCCATGTGATATAGTTAAAATACATCAAATTTTTAGTGATAATATTAATTCTTAGTATATAACCCCCAATTTAACATATATTATTCAAATATAATTATGTTAATATAAATATAATTTTTACTAACATGTTGTTTTGAAAGTAAAATTTTGGGAGAAAATAATTAATGGTAAGAAATGGAGTTAATTTCCTCTGTTTGATATCCTAGAATTTAATAGAGGTAAATCATAGGTGGGGAAATATGTAAAAAAATTTATCTTTAACTAAATGTAGTTTTTAAAACATCACAAAATTATAGTGATTTTGGTTTTAAATAATGGTTACTTTTTACCACGTGTTACTAAAAAAGGAATATCTATTATTTTACTTAACATAGATGGGTTTATTTTCAAATTTGAATTAAAGAATTTATCTTTTACAAAAACAACATTTATTACAATTTTGAATAACTAAATAACATTATTTAAGAATTAAACTACAAAAAAATATATTGGAATTTGATAACAAATATTGTTTACACAACTCATACAACGCCCAACAATGGAATCACCATCTTTTCACATAATTGATTATCATTTTATAATGATCCATCAAGATAGGTATTTATAATCCTTTCAGTTAATACCAATTAAATGTTTTAATTCTTGTTTATAAGGAAAAATAACTGAACCATAATTTAGTGGATAGGGTGAAAGGTCCATAGAGCTTCTAGGATTGATATATAGTGATGTGTTTGGACCATATCTAGTATAAGTTAAATGTGGATATTATTACTTCATAACTTTGAATGATTACATGAGTAGATATGTATATATCTACTTGATGAGGTATAAGTCAGAGGCATTTGATAAATTCCATGAATTCAAGAATGATGTATAATTTTTTTTTGGGTAAGAACATAAAGAATATTTGATCCAATAAAGGTGGGTAATATCTTAATAAATATTTTATCAAATATTTATAGGATTTTGGGATTCTATACCAACTTATTCCACCTTGTACACCACATTATAATGGTTTTAGTGAAAGGAGAAACCATAAATTTATTGATATTTTAAGTTTGATGATGATTCATCCACATCTTCCATTATTATTTTGGGGATATGAATTAATTGTTGTAGTACAAACTCTAAAATGAGTAACAAATAAGGTGTAAAATATAATTCTATATGAGTTAATGTACGGAAAGAAATATATGTTTTCACACATTCCTATGTGGGGATATAAAGCATTTGTTAAGGCTATATCAGAAAAAATATAGTTCCACATGGATGAAGTGAATCTTTATATGGTATCCCAAGGAAACATGGGGATACTAAATATATAACCCATAAGACAAGAAAGTGATTTTTGCAATAAAATACGTCTTTCTTGAGAGGGAACATATCTTAAATAAGGATAGTGGGAGCAAGATTGAATTCAATGAAGTTGATACTCATTATTCACAAGAGTTGTTATAAGAAAAAATTTCATAGGTCCTCATGGAAGAAGTTATTCCTGAAACACAAGTAAATTTTATAAGCATAAAATAGGAAAGAGAACCAGAATGATATGGTTTTTAAGTCACTAATGAACCTATATCCTATAAAGAGGTAGTAGAGAGATCAGAATATACAAGATGGAAAGAAGCCATGAATTCTGAGATGGATTCCATATATATGATCTATTTTTGTAACACCCAAAGATTTCATAGTACATTATCTCATTAAAGTAATTCAATAGTTTGTGCCACACACAACATCGAGTTTGAATCCACCACAATATACCAAACTAGCCGTTTAAAAAGCGGTTATGGATAGTATTAACTTCATTTTGATTCTTATATACTCTATATAATTTTAACACCCATATTATGTGTTTCTTAGACATACTATGAGAACAAATTCATTTTTTCAGATAAAAGAAGTTTTTCTTAAAAAAATGAAATTTTACCAGCTTTTAATGGTGAACCCTTTTTAAAACCAATATTTGACACTTTTATATATTCAATTTAATGAAATTAAATTCTTCTTTATAATTGGGGAATAAAAATTTATTTTGGATAAATTTTTGGTACTTCTCTGATAACTTTCATATTTTGATGAATAGTGAAAAATACTATATTTTAATTGAAAAAACTTTTTTAATCGAAGTAATTTATAGTGATAAGTTAAGAATTTGAATGGTTTGGAAGTATAATTAGATTATATTTTTATCATTTAATACAATGTGGGTCATTATAAGTAATTTCACATTTAAATTTCACATAAACACAAGTCAATCTTTTGATAGTTTTTACTTTTTCAAAAACCCACTTTTTGGTTTTGACAACAGGAATTAATTTTAAATTAATTAATTAAACTTATATTTTTTTAATTTTGTAAAATGAAATTCATTTTTCAATTCGGAATATCAAAATTAGCTTAGGGTGAAGTTTTGGTATTTTTCTGAAAACATCCAATTTTTGATGAATAGTGAAAAACACTACATTATTGTTTAAAACTGACATTTTATTTAAATAATTATTTATTTTATTTAAATTTATTTTAAGTAAAAATAGTTATATAGTACTTATATATGTTCAATATAATTAATCGGAGTCATTTTATAATAAAATTAGATGTATAAATTTTTATTGAACTTTTTACCGTCTTTTACCCACCTTTTAGGAGCATTTGGAAATTTGCATAAAACATAATTTTACCAATTCTATGAGTTGAATTTCAAAAATCAGAGAGAGATGGTTGAAATCAGTAAGTAAAATTTGGTTCAATAAGATGAAAATAATTTTTGGTGAATAGTAACTTTTGACTTTTATTTACCACAGTTAAAAATAAAAAGGGTAATTAAGGGTAAAAATGATATTATAATTACACTAACACATGTACTAATTCTATTGGATAAGTGTAATTAGACCAAAATCAACCTTAGGATTAAAATATGACTCTATTTGATCCACTTGGATTAGTTTATGACATTTATTATTATTTTATTTAAAGACGAGTTAAAAGTGTTAAATTCGAAGTTTATTAGCTAAACCATTTTTAATATGGGGTTATACATAAGATAAATTAGACTATAAATATTCATTAGAAAGATAAAAATATTTAATACATAATGGTATTTTATTTATAATTTTTAAAGATTAAATAATTAAATTAATTTATGACACAATGATGATGCATTAATTACCTTCTTAATGAAATATTAAAATAATTGATATTATAAATATCCAAATAAATATAATTGGAGACTTTTGATGAATTAAACTAATTTTATAAGTTAATATGACATGTTAGGGTTGATTATATAATTTTTTTGAAGTGATAAGGTTGTTATGACTTTCAAAAACAACAAGATTCCAAATAGTGTCAAAATTGACATAAATTAGTTTTTTTAAAAAATAATATATTATTGGTTGATATAATATTTCTAAAAATATAAGATTTGGCCAAATATATTAAATAATATTATATATGTCATTAATGAACCACTTGAGGTTCTCTTGGAAGTTTAGAGTAAGTTTATTAACCATATAGTGTAAGAATACAAGAAGACACAGTTAAAGTTAAACTATTTAACTAAGAGTTAAATATAAAATATAGGGTCAATATGGTGACATAAACCTGTATAAAACTTATGGGTTGAGTGGTTTTCGACCCATCCTCACCTTATCCTATAAATAAATCATTTTGGAGCCATTATAAACCTAAAATGATTTTATTATAAAATAATATTTCAAGCTTTTCCTAAAGTGACGCTCACCTCTCTAATAAAAGGGTACTTCCCCCTCTCTCGAAATCACACCTCCAAAGCCATTTGGATCAGCCAAACCCTACCCAAATATTCTAAAAACTTCTCTCAAATAATCCTAGAGTCCTTAATTTTATCAGAAAGCCAAACTAAGGAGCCCTTTTGATCAACCCAAAAGGAAAAACCTAAAGAAGAGGTAATAATTTCACCACCCTCTTTTAAGTACTTTTCTTCTTCCACTTCCTCTTTCTTTTTTGTTTCCATACCAAAATAATAAATCCAGTAAATACTACATGATGTGATATTATTATAATTATGGTACAACCATATTCGTTATTCTATCCATCCTATAAATGAAAATGTCACCATACGTGCGTACGTATGGCTTATCATCTCCACGTCGTGGTGTAGTTTGTTATTTAAACACTTCATTATTTGGATGGGTATAATAATGAGTATAAATGATGTAAATAAAAAATATTAAATTTTAATGATTCTATATATATGAAATACCATCCAATTACATATGATTTCACCATCAATATAATGATATTTTTGCTCGTGCGTACGTACGGATTACCGTCTCCACGACACGATGAGATTCATTCCCATGTTCACAATTCAATAATGATTATAAAAATATATATTATTAATATTTATGTAATATATGAAATAATAATTTTACTGGATATATATATATATATGTCTATACTTACATATAACTTATTCACTGACTTCTGTTCAATACGATATGAAAACGAAAATAGTGTTTATGCGTACGTACGACCTACCGTCTCCATAAACAGTGCCTTCCATTTCATATATCTATCAATTATTAATATTTATATTTTAAATATATATAATATATAAATCAAGTTTTATATTCTGGATGTATTTAAATCATGATCTAAATGATACAATCAAGAATAACAAGTTAAAACACGTACGATAAAGAAAGTGATTATTACCCAAAATGTTAATTTAACATAGAAATCATTATTAAATGGGTAGTATAAAGTCATAAATGAATAATGTATGATATAATAAATATGAATATGGTTCTGGTATAATTTAATAACATACTATGGTCATTATACAGGATTTTAAACGTACCCTCGACCAAAGGAATGTGCAAGGTAAGAGTTAATTTCACAATCTCTTTATTATCTGAGGTTATTTTTATGTAAGTATCTACTGGGAAATATTTATTATCCATGTATATATTTCATAAAATAGTTTTCAAATAGATTATTTTTAAGTTAATTTTTACTAAAACATCATTTTAAATGTTTTAAATATTTATTATTCTAAACCTTTCTCATTAATGTTCATGTTTTCAAAATGGTTCTAAGTATTTATTTATGTGGACATGAATGTTTTAAAATGTTAATTCCTTTCAAAAGTTTCAAAGTGGTATGTGAAACAATGATTTCAAACTACCTTTTAAATGACTTCCTTTATATGACTTTTAAATGATTTTATGAAAAGGGATATTTCTCTCAAATATTTTTACTGATCATTTTCAACTATTTAAACAGCCTTTACGGGATATTATTCTTGATCGAGGTTGATTTATTATGATACAAATCTTCCATATTGTATTGAAGGTTTTGTGATATGTTTGACTGTGGAGGTGTTATTTTTATACCATTCATGGTTTATGGATAAAGTACTCACATTTCTTATGCTAGTTTTAATACAAATGCTTATGTTATATTTAAACCTTTTCATATGAGGAATGCATTAGACTTAGTAAGAGATTGGTGGAGCCCGCTATAGCTCCTCGATGCATCGGTAGGTCTCATGAGAAAAATTAGTGTCTTGGAACAAGGCCTTAAAAAAATCTTATTTGTAGTATTGGAATTAGGCCTTGACTATGTGGTTATGAAGTCTGGCATTATGCATTCCATCATTATGAAATTGGATATTGATATTACATGTTATTATTAGACTAGTAGAATATCCATGTGAATAATTAAATGGCATTATTTGTTTTATCTTTGCCATATTATTCTGAATTTTAAGTTTAAAAGGCTTTTGTTTTAGTCTTATACATTACCTTAAATGTTTATTCTAATTTATGAATGTTTCTACTATATTGTTATCCTTATTGAGCATCTGAGCTCACCCCTTTCTTATGTATTATTTTCCAAAGATTATAAGAAGTTTTTTATGATTGATAAGCAGGGTTAATCTTGGGGATTAATGGAGTTCTAAAAGGATCATTTATGTTGTGTTTTATTTTCTAATGTGTAATGTAACGTTGATGCATGTAATCTATTTTAAAATAATGCTAAACTAATCGGTCCTTTGGGACTTGATTCTTTGTAATCATGCCTATGTATTAAAGTAATTCACCAACTATAGGCTTCTAGGGTTAGACCATTACAATTTTCAGGTTCTAGTCAATATTCTTGTTAATGTAAATCTTGTTGGTTATAAATGGGTATTCATGAGAGAAATGGACATTAAAGGTAATGTAAATACCTATAAAGCATGACTTGTGGAAAAAGGGTTTAAAAACCAATAAGGAATTGACTATGAAATTTTTTTTCTCCAATTTCCCAGTTTAAATCCATCAAAATTCTACTTGATATATAATCTTACCATGACCATGAAGTTGGTAGATGGATTTCAAAAAAAAACCTTACTTAACAGGAACCTTTTGGAAAATGTCTATATAACACAAAAAAGGGATCATGACTAAAAATATTACCAAAATGGTTTTCAAGTTCTAGAGATCCATTTACGGATCGTAGAAAGAATCCAGGTCCAAGAACATTTGGTTTGATAAAACTATAAAAGAATTTGGTTTCATTTAGAATAATTGTGGGCCATGTGTTTTCAAGTGTTTTAGTGGGAGTGTGATATTTATCTATAGTGACACACACTTTTCATAAATTTATATTACATCTAAATAAATGAATACTATTTATATAACATATTGATCCATGAAATAATCATATAGTTCATGCATCTTTGGAAACTTGGAAACATAAATAACTGATTCATAATTGTTCTACATCATCTACCACTTATATCTTCATAAATATCACCCTTCTTATACATATCATACATAAAACATTTATTCATAATTTGGAGAGGGAAACAAAAGAAAAGGTGAAATTCAATTCTTAGTAAAGGTAAAAAAGGGAGATATTAAGGATTATATAAGCCTAAGATAAGTAAAAGTGTTTGAGAACATGAGGTTAACATTTAAAAACTATACCTTGTATATCATAGATCATAATCTTGATTTATGACATACATAATGGTAGTTTATAAGACATGAATCATAAAGGAATTAAAAAACCATGATCCATGAGAGCATAACATTGGTATAAGACATGGAATGTTTTCATACACCCAAGAATATAAAATAATTTTCCTAGTATTTAGAGATAATTACCATGACTATTATAGTGTAATGGGTTCACTACCTAAACTATCATAGTATTCATGGTTCACTCCCTAGACCATGATAGTGGAAAAAGTCCCTTACTGAACTGTGTTCACTCCCCATTCCAGTTTGGTTTATCTCATGAGATCAATTTTTACCCAATAAATTATAGTAATATATATATCCCACCCATAACATAATTAAAATCATACATATGTGTGCCATAAGATCATAAACCATTCATCATATGACAACCTATGAAAAGAAATGATTTTCATAAAAATTTCATCATAACATAACCTTTTTAAAAGGAAAGAGTTTCATAAACATCATTACATCATAAAAATAAACAATCTAGAGAAATAATAAGGATAATATCCATAGATCATATTCCTATTAAATCATAATCAACATTTAAGGTTATTTTTGTTGATGAATCAAAAGATCATTAAAACATTATTGAGGAAAATAACTTTTCCATTTAAAATAAATTATTAAAAATATAAAAAATTTACAAAATATTATAGAAAAACATTTCCATGAAAAAAATCTGGGAAAATGTTTAAGGAATATTCAAAACATTGAGCATTCATGACAGTGGGAAATTATTTTCATGCTGTAAATGTAAAAAAGAATTCCTTCTATAATTTTTTTTGAAATGTTACAAAGTACCTCATTTAGAAAAGGAAAATAAGATTACTTTTAAAACATTCTTAAAATGTCAAAAATGGGTAAAAAATACATTAAAAATAAGTGTATAATAGTAAAAACCATCTTTAAAACATTTTTAGAAAACATGGATTTAAAATTTTTTTTCAACCAAAGAGATAAATGGAGTTGATTTTCCTTCAAACTATATTTTCGGTTTCCTAAGAACATATGATGAGTAAAATGAAAGGAAAAATTTATTATAAATAAATAACTAGAGTATAATATAATTAATACATTTATTTATTTTTAGATCATAAGATAGCATTATTGGATTCATAGTTATAATCAATCCTGATAAACAATGAGATCATGATATAAAACCCTTAGCTCGAGTTCTCCATGCATAGAAAGTACTTCGAACTCATGTATAATAAATTTAAATTGATTATATTTATATAAAATATTCATTTTAATACTTATAATATCATATATTATCCCTTTATAACATTTTAACACCCCCTTTTATTGATAAGTTCATATTAAAAGCGTCATTCATGGGTGTTAGCCATCTAATTTATCATTAGTATTTTAGTTTAGTATTTCTGGTCCTCATACATTTTTCTTAGTTTAATAATAAGTATAATACTAATCATGATATAAATATAATATATATTAATTATATACATATTTATAGTCATCTATAAAATGTATAGATAGAAAAACGTATTACACTTTTCACGGAGAAGGTAGGTCAAACATACGCATGAATGTTGTTTTCATTTTTTGAATGATGGAATGAAAGAAAGGTAAATAATAATTAACAATTAAAAGATCATTATTATATCATATATATAATATATGTATATATTTATCAAATTCAACCTTATTACCATCAAAGTAAAATATAAATGAAAAATGAATCACATCACTTCGTGGAGGTTGTAGTCCACACGTACATACGAGCGACACTATCATTTCCTAAAGGATTGGATTATAAGAAGGTAGAACTGATATTATCCTTACAGAAGTATAATTTTATCACAAATATCATATATAAATATTGAACCTACTATAATACCCATCCAAAAATGATGCTGATGAAAAATGAATTATATCATTAAATGGAGAAGGTAAGCTGTATGTACAGACAAGTTATACTTCCACTTCTCATTTGATGGGAAAGAGGGTGTATAATGGTGTTTTAATAATCATAATAAAATTGAATAATATTTATGATACCAAATATATTATCTTATAATAAATACAGTATATTCATATGATTTAAATAAGAATATATAATAAAGTGATCGGTTAAGGTGATTACCTCTTCAAGTAAAATAATCTTTTAACACAACATTAATGTTCCACTTTCACCTATAAATTCATGTAATTGTGTCAGTTACACAAATTATATCACTTTTAATATTTTCAAAATCACTTATTTTATTATTATGTTAATTAAATAAGTATTGTATTAGCGTTACACACACATTTAAGTAAATTATATAATTTCTGAAAATTATAAATAAATTTATATCATGAAAATAATTTCATTAATATAAAAATATACATTTATATTTATTTTTAACTTGATTTTTTCCTATGTGGGTATATAAAAGATATTTAAACCCACGAGAGTGAAATTTTGTAACTTTCTTTGCATTAAATATTAAAATTATCATTAATAAGGAAAAATATCCATAAACACATATATTTTTAGTCTAAGATTATAAGGGTTGAATTAACTTCATCCAATAATAATTTGTATGAAAACATTACAGCTTTATCACTTATATTTTACCTAGATTGACCGGATTTACTTTTTACTAAGGTGATAAATTTTACCAGGGTTATTGTTTATATTGAACAAAAATAAAAAAAGACAAATTTAAAAAATTTAAAATCCCTTATTCAAAATATGTAACCCATTTTATCAAATTAAATTTACAAAATTAGAATAAATAAATTTTAAAATAAGTGTGAAACACATGATGAAAATAGTTTTTGGAAAAAATTTATTTTTCAGTATAAAACTTTGATTGTTCTTATACCATGAAGTTAGAGAATATTAAATAAAAATTAAAACATTTTATTGAATATAAAATGTATAAATTTCATTAAAATTATTCAAAAATATTGATTAACTTTATTTATTAATATAAAAAATACATTGCACGCATAAAAACTATTTTTTAGAAAAATATTTATTCTTCTTTAAAATGATTTTTATTTTCCATTATAATAAATTGATAACTAATGAATTAATATTATACATGTCTAAGAATACTATTTTAATAATTTATTTATTCCTATTTATACCCACCAATTCAATTTCTAGGAGATAACTTTTATTTTATATAATAATATTTTAATAGTATTTTTGTGGGGTTTTTAAACTCTGTGTTGCGTGTAACATAGGATATTGAAGAAATTAAATTTATATGAAAAACTATTTCACAAATTATTGAGGAGTTACATTATACCATGCTTAAAATGACTTTTTCCCTTGACATTCATCACTCTGAGACAAATAGATGAAGATACTTCTACCTCATCTCATCCTCAAGTTCAGACACAACTTCCTCAAATTGGTAGTTTCACCAAAAAACCTTATCTAGGTGAGTGGTATTGTTTATTAGGAATTTATATATAATATCCATAATCTTTACTAGTTGTTCTTCAAAATAAATATCTTGATCTAGTGGTGCGATCTTTGAGTTTAGTACATGTGAAGGATCAAGTATGTAATTCCTCATAAGAGATATATGAAACACATCATGCACTTGAGAGAGTTCAGTGCAAGAGCCAATCGATAATATACCATCTTTATGGGATCGATAATTTTAGAAGGAAAAATATATACCAAGGTCTTAACATTAAATTATTTCTAAATATAATCACAATATTATGGGGAGATATTCAAAGGAATACCTTATCACCAACTTCAAACTTTATATTTTTCCAACAATTTTCAGCATAACTTTTTTGTCGACCCTAATATACTCTTATGTGATGTTGAATGTATCTAACCTTATATACCAATTATTCAACTATATCTAGTCTTAATAGCTTTCTTTCTCCAACTTCATTCCATTATGTTTGAGTTTTTCACTTCCTATCATATATGGGTTCATATAGAGCCATTTAAATACTTGAGTGAAAGCTATTGTTGTAAGAAACTTCCACCAAATAAAGGTTGGTATCCCAACCACATTTGAAATCCATAGATCAATCTCTCAACATATATTCTATATTTTTAATGGTCCTCTCAGACTCACTATCATTCTAAGGATAATAATTAGTGATGAAACTTAACTCTATATCCATATCTCATTAAAGAATTCTCCAAAACATTAATGTAAATCTTGGATCCCAATCAGATAAAATTGATAATGGTACACCATATAATATTAAAACTTCCTTAATGTATATCCATTTATATTTGAAAAAGATTTAAATATTATCTAATGGAAATTAAGTGTGATTACTTTATAATGAGATATACTATAATATAAATAACATCATTCCATTTAGATATTTTGGGGAGTCTAATGACAAAATCTTTGGTGATGTTTTTCAATTTCCATTCTGGTATGGGTAATGGTTATAAAATCCCCTTAGACTTCTATCTCTCAGCCTTAAATTACTAACATACCAAATATTTGGAAACACACTCTTCAATATCTCTCTTATTACACCCCACCAAAATAATCTTTCAAATATTTATACATCTTCATACTGCCAAGATGAATAGAGAATGAAGAACTAGGAGCTTCATCCATTAGCTCCTTCTTTAAATCTGGTATCGAAGGGACACATACCAGATTCCTGAACCTTATTATTCCATCATAATCAATGTTGAACTTAGGAACATTTATAACCTTCTTCTTTAATTCAACATATTTCTTTTTTTACCCCTTCTAATATTTACTTGGATAGATGGTTAAACACTTATTTGAGAAAGATAAGATTTCTACCTTTTCTTCATGATTTCAAGATCCATAATTTGTATGTTCATAAATATTGGATGTTTTTCTATCCTCATCATAGATAATCTAGCATGATCCTTTTAACTCAAATCATCTACCACCTTTTTCTCTTTCCCAGGCTGGTAATGTACTAAGCAATCACAATCATTAATCATCAATAACAATCTTATTTGGGGCATGTTCAGCTCTTTTTGAGTGAAACTAAACATTAAAACCATGTGATTGGTATATATTTCACACCTTTCTACATATAGATAATGCCTCTTTATTTTAAATGAATAAATTAGCATAGTTAACTTCAAATCACGAGTGGGGTAATTTTTATCAAGGAACTTCAATTTTAATGAGGCATAAGCTATAACCATATCATTCTGCATGAGAAAGCATCCTTTTCCCTTATTTTATGCCTCACTATATATTTTAAACACTTATCCACTGTATGGTAGTGTAAGTACAGTTGATCTGACTAGATTAATATTTAGTTACTTAAAACATTACTCACTTTCATCAATACAAAGGAACTTTGATCCCTTTCGAGTTAACATGATATGGAATTCGATTGCCATGAAAAATTTTACACAACGTGACAATAATATCCAGCCAAACCAAGAAAAAATAGATCTCAGTCAAAATGATTTTTCAAGTATGATGTTCAATAACTTATTTTCTTGAAGGTTCTACTGATATTCCCTTACTTGAGATTATATAACCCAATAATGAATCTTTTTGAATCTATGTACACTTTGTAAATTTTTCATAAAACTTCTACTTAGGGTATTCTGCATAATTCTTAAATAATATTCATTCTCTTACTTTCTATTTGAATAAATAAGAATATTTTCTATAAGGATAACTACTAAATAATCAAGGCAATATCTAAATACACTATTAATTAAATCCATGAAGATAACAAGGGAATTAGTGAGTCCAAATGGCATCACTATATTCATGGTTTCCATACCCTATACGAAATGCAATGTTGGTTATATCCTCCTACTTGAACCTCAATTTATGACATCCAAAATGAATATGAATATTTTAAAAGTATTTATCTATACATATTTGATTAAAAAATTCATCAATGTGGGGTATATGATACTTATTCCTGGTAGTGATACTGTTAAATTCTAGATAATCAATATAGAGTATCATTGATCCATATTTATTATGAACAACCAGAATAATTGAACCCCAATGTGATACACTTGGCGAAATTAATCCCTTGTCAAGACTCTCTTAGAGTTTCTTCTTCAGTTCTTAAATCTAAATTGGGGGCATTCTATATAGAGTCTTGGAAATAGGTGTAACACCAGGTTTGAGTTTTATTGAAAACTCTACTTCATAGTTCGATGTAAGACTAAGAAAATATTCTAGAAAGACATAAAAAAACTCCCATACAATAGAATATATTTGATGTTGAGTTTCTCCCAACCATATAAAATAAATTCAACTTAGTAATAATGACCCTTATGTGGATGTAATTTCCATCAGAAGTTTGTTTTTGTTATCAAACTAATAGTAGATCATAGGTTTGTTCAAAATATCAAATGTAACCCCCATTCCTTTATATTTATGTGGGATTTATGTAAATAAAGATATTCCATGCCAAAAATAACATCGAATGAAATAGGAGTAAGAATTTCAAGATTTAAAGGAAATAAATTCCAAAAAACATCAAATAGAGAAGAATCAAATACTTGGTATGTGATCATCGCAACATTAGGATTTTTTACTATTAACTCAACATCTAATTTTTGAGGCAGTACTATGATACCTTTAGAAAAGTCGTTTGATATAAAAGAGTGAGTAGATACATAATCAAATAAGACATTAGAAATATTACAGTGGATGGTAAGTATACCTTCCACCACATCATTATCATAACCCTCATCATAAATAGTGATCACATGATATTTACTTTTGTTTATGGTCTTAAGAGGTTATTAATTTTGATCATCATCATTAAACTCTAAATTTGGGAATGGCTTAGTATAATGCCCATAATAATTTCATTTAAAACACTAGAGTGTGGGGGGTGCATTCTATATATATTTTTCATTATTCTCATAATTAGATAAATTCTTCCTAGAATATCGATATTTGATTATTTGATGACCTTCCTTTCCACACTTGAATCATTTACTAGTTCCCGTAATAAAATTTCACCCTAGTTTCCTGCCATAATTTGAGCATAAAGAAAGCCTCATCTTCAACTGTATTTAGTTTTAATAATTTTCTTTGAATTCCATTTTTATTTTCTTATAAAAACCATGAGATTAATGTGTAACTAAAATCTCCATATCCAACTTGAGATAACATCAAACAATTTATTTATAGATAATGACATCCCTTTTGGATAAATATACTTAGAGACTTGATTTTAATCCACTAAATAATCTATCAACCATACTTTCGGTTTGAATGATAATACAATAAGTATAACACACAAGTCTTGTGAAAGTTTCATTATAAGTATTAACATATTCATCATAATTTTTCTTTGACTCAAATAATTATATATCCCTTTTTTGCGTGAAGAATTTGAGGAAAGTAATTATTGAAAAATAAACTTTTAAATTTTTCCCACTGTATAGATTAAATTACTTATTGTCCTCTTGTGTTCTTAATAAGAGAAAATCAGTAATATAATTCACCTTCCAAATGATAAACACCAAGAAAACATTATCCTATTCCGAATACTAAATAATAGAAAATATATTTTCAATGGTACTGATCCATTGCTCAATAACTAGTGGATCGGTGGAACCACTAAAAAAGTTGTACATTACCTTATGAAGGGATAAACAAAATATCATTCCATCCTTTAATCATTTGGATTATTAGTATGAATCACATCTTGAGAAAGTTGTTCAAGCAAAACAATTAGATTTTTCAATCCATCTTAGAAAAAATTCAATTTATTAGGAGGAAAATCATTTCATTGTCTATCACATTCAACATTAAAAAAATTACCTTGGGGTTCATCCATTTAATAAAATAAAAAATGATAGTGTGATCAATAATAATCATAGTGGAAAACTACATAATCATGAAAAAAAATCATTTATAGGATGTATAAATCATGATTCCTTCTTCAATAACTCCTTCGGTTTATCCTGGATCATTCATGATCATTATCAAAACATTTTTATTTTATCTTATATAGAGATTTATTACTATGGTTATTAATAAATTTTTATCATCCTAGTTTTCAAAGGTTAACTAAACTATTCCCTAATACCAAATATAGCGACCCAAACTATTGAAATAAAGAAATAACATTTAATTAGATAGATAGTCTTTACATAACATATTGATCCATGCTAGAATCATAAAGTTCTATTATCTTTGGAATATTGTAAACAAAAAAAGATGGTTAATAATAGTTCTACATAATATCCCACATAGATCTTCATAATCATCACCCTTATTATACATAACATACATATAACCTTTCTTCATAACCCTAGAAAAGGAAACATAAGAAAGGGTGAGCATTGAAGCTCAATGATGGTAAAAAAGGGAGATATTAATGATCATATAAGTATAAAATTATAAAAATGATATGATAACATGATATTAAAATTTTAAAACCATACTCTCTATATCATAGATCATAATCTTGATTCATGGCCCAAATATTGGCAGTTTATAAGACATGAATCATAGAGGAATAAAAAAAATGACAGATAAGAGCATAACATGGGAATAAGACATGGAATTGTGGCATACACATAAGCATAGAAAATTATTTCATTATCACATTTATAAAATTTATTTGGGAAAAGAAACTTCATTTTTGAATTCATCATATCAAAATTATATTACGGTGAATTTTTTAAAATGTTTTGAAAAGATTAATTTTATTATGAATTGTAAAAAATACAGAATTTTAATTGAAAACTATATTTTAATTTAAATTATTTATAAAGATAAATAATATTTTAAACTATTTTTAAATTAAAATTAGATCAATTGTATATCTATTAATAAAATTTATTCCATTTGAATCATTTTCATGTTGAGTTTTCAGATTAAAACTTCATAAAATTTTGAACATTTTCTCTTTGAAACTTCGCTTTCTCATCTCATATGCGTGATTAATTATAAAATAAAAATTTCCACTTCAGTGAATTGAATTTGAAAAAATGTTTTCCATATTTGGATTCATAATTATGTACATAATTTAATGACTTCAACATAATTTTTGACCAAAATGAATAGTGAAATAGTAAAAATTAATTAGTCTGGTTAAAGAAAAAATGGGTTTACTGGGAAGTTAAACACAAATAATAAGGATTAAATGACCTAAAAAATGTATAAAATATATTTCATGGATTTCTTACGACCCTATAATGTATAATTATCTATAATAATAAATTTAGTATACTTTTGGCCTGAGAAAAATGTGTATACATCCTTTTCACTCCAAACAATTATAGAAGTTCCACTCACCTCTCGTATAAAAGGGTACCCACTATCCTCTGTTATTCACACCTTTAAACACTTTTTTTAGACAAGACCTTCCCAAATCCCTTCCCAACCACCCTCCTCTCATCCAATAATCCTTTTTTGGGAATAAATTCATCCTAGGAAGGCTATTTATACAAATCATAAGAGGATACCTAAAGAAGATATAATGTTCTTCAATGAGCATTTTTATTTTATTTATTCCTTCACCTCCATCAAGTATTATTAAACCATGATGATATAATAACTTTACTATATTACATATAGTTAGAAGTTTTCATGTTCATGTAATGACCTACAAAAATCTCCAATTTAATCAAATAGGTTATGAAATCATCATTTGTGTGTACGACAGACTACCGCCTCACAAAATAATGTCATTCGTTTTTCCATTACACATCTCACGGTTGTGTATAATAGTGGATATAGAGTATATTTATGATATTTATAACATAATTATACCTCTAAAGTAATTATATCATATATTAATTTTTTACTTTATATTCCATAGGGGATATAATAATATCACTTGTGTATATGGTGGACTACTGCCTCAGAAAGAGATTTCATTCGCTCTTAACTAACACTTTACATAAAAGATAATAAGGATAAATTTAATGAATATGTGTTATATACATGAAATAATTATGACATTAATGACATATTTATCATTATTAAAAGATAATATCTCTTTTTTATTCTCACCTTTTCACTCAAGGAAAGGGAAAACTGGTTTTTGCAACAGGCTATTTGCGAAGGCCCTGTCACCTATCGCAAATAGTCCTTACTGATGCACTATTTGCGATAAGACCCATTTCCCATCATAAAAATTTTTTATTAAGGATTATTTACAACACAATTTTATTCCTATCGAAAATACCATTGGCATGGCTTATGTTCCAAACCTCGAGAAAGGTATTCATGATGGGTATTTACCACCTTCGTATATACGTTTTTTCATTATTGTTATTTGCAAAGAGAATTAATTAGCATCACAAATAAACTATTTGAAGAAGAGTATTTGTGTCAGGAAACATCTCAATTTTTTTTAACACAAATGTGATTATTTATGGTGGGTTCTAATTATGATGGTTCCTATCTCAAATAGTCCCATCGTTACTAATATATTATATATAAATACCCCCACACCAATTTTCCTTAATTGCTTTTTCATTTGAGCTCTCCTTATCTCCCCCTCTCATCTCAACTTAATTTCTTCAATTAAAAGTTAAAATTTCTACAGGTAACTAAATTTTGAATTTTTCACCAGACAAAAGATTCATTTTTGAGGAATTTATTTAATTTATTTAATTTTAAATTCATTTATTTTATTTTATATTAGAATTTAGTACTATTAAATAGCAATAATTAGAATTAATTAGAAGTAATTATTTATAATTATCTATATTATTTTAAATTAGAAATATTTAGTTTTAATTAGGAGTAATTTTTTTAATCAGAAGTAAATAGTTTTAATTTGAAATAATAAATTTAAACTATCAGTAAGTGGTTATTATTAATAGTAATTACTTATAATTAATAAATAAATAGTATTAATCAATAAATCATAGTAATATTATTTAGATATTTGTAATAAGTAATAATAATTTATAATAATTTATAATAAATAAAAGTAATTAGTAATTGGTAGTAATTAATACTAAATTTTAATAATTAACCCTAAATATTAATAATTTAAAAATAAATTGTAAAAATTAGTGACAATCAACATAATTTAGAGGTAATCAATAAAATTAGGGGTAATTCTAAAAGTTTACAGTAATTAAAAAAATTATTGGCAATTAGTATAAAATCAAAATAATCTAGAAAAATTAAAGAAAATGAGTTATAATTAGACAAAATTAATGAAAATGTGGGGTAATTAGTTAAAATAAGCAAAAAATAACGGTATTTAGTTAAAATTAGAGAAAATGGGTGGTAATTCTTAAAATTAGCAGAAATAAGTAGAAATTAGTAAAAAAGTAGTGGAAATGAGTGATAATTAGTAAAAATTAGCAAAAATGAGAGGTAATTATTAAACATTACTAGTAATGAGTGATATTTATTTAAAATTATTGGCAATGAGTTGTAATTATTATAAAATTAGTGGTAATGAGGGATGATTATTCAAAATTAGTAGAAATGAGCATGAATTATTTAAAATTAGCTACAATGAGTGATAATTAGTAAACAATTACATAAATGAGTAGTAATTAGTAGAAAATACCAGTAATTAGTCGTTTTTAGTAAAAAATGGAAATGAGTGGTATTTAGTAAAAACTAGTGAAAATGAGAAGTAATTAGTTAAAATTAGTTGAAATGAGTGTTATTTAGAAACAATAAATAGAAATGAATGGGAATTATTAAAAATTAGTGAAAATGAGTAGTTGTTAGTAAAAATTTGTGGAAATGAGAGGTAATTAGTAAATATTACCAGAAATGAGTTGTAATTTGTAAATATTTTCATTAATGAGAGGTAATTATTAAATAATAGCTATAATGAGAAGGAATTATTAAAAAATAAGTGGTAATGAGAAGGAATTATTCAAAATTAGGAGTAATGAGAAAGAAATATTAAAATTTAGCGGTAATGCATGTTAATTAGTTAAAATTAGATGCAATGAGTGGTAATTAGTAAAAAATGATGAAAATGAGTGGCAACTAGTAAAAAATATCATTAATGAGATTTTTCTAGTAAAAAATTCTCACAATGAGTGTTTTTAATAAAAAATTAATACAATGATCTATTTTAGTGAAAAATACATGCAATGAGCGGTATTTAGTAAATATTAGCGAAAATGATTGGTAATTAGTAAAAATTAGCATAACCGAGTGTTAATTATTAAAAATTAGCCGTAATGAGCGATAATTATTAAAAATTAGTGACAATGAGTGGTAATTAGTAGAAATTAGTGTAAATGAGTAGTAATTATTAAAAAATACCTACATTTAGTGTTAATTAGTAAATAAATACTGAAATTGAGTAGTAATTAGTAAAATATAACAGCAATGAGCCTCTTTTAGTAAAACAAATATCGAAGATGATCCATTTTTAGTAAACAGTACTGATAATGAGAGGTATTTAGTTAAAAATATTGGCAATGATTGGTACTGAGTAAAAAATAAACATAATGAGTGTTAATTAGAAAAAAATACTAGCAATTAGTATTAATCGCTAAAAAAACTACAATGAGCGTTAATGAGTAAAAAATACCAGAAATGAGTGATAATGAGTAAAAAATACTGAAAATGAGCCTTAATTAGTAAAAAATGATTATAATGAGTGTTAATTAGTAAAAAATTATAGAAATGAGTGTTAGTCAATAAAAAATTCCAAAAAATGAGCATTATTTGGTAAAAAATACAAAAAATGAGTGGTATTTAGTAAAAAAATACCGATATTGAGCATTAATTAGTAAAAAATATCACGATTAAACACAATTAAAAAAATTTGACTATAAATAAATATAATTAACCACAATTAGTAGTATAATATCTAGTGATGGGTGTGAGGTAAGCCTAGAGTGGAGAGGATTAATGTGACAGTAGAGAGAAAGAATTAAATGCCCTTATGTTTTGACTGTTTTGAGGAGAGACAGTAATGGATGAACTCCAAGGTTTACCCATGACTATCTCTCCTCTAAATGATATGAATGTAAGGATATTGGAATTATTTCACTACATCATCACCTTTATCTCATCTACACCATGCTTCCCCCATGCCCCTAGGTTGAACTTCTATTTACCTTAAATAAAATTAATGGAAATTAGAAAAAATCAGCGGTGATTATAAAAAATAAGTGGTTATTTGCGAAATTAGAAAAATCTAGTCGTAAATAGATAAAATTGTTAATATTTAGAAGTAATTTGATATTTTTATTTTCTAATTTCTTTATATAATATCTTCCTTATATTAGATTAATTATAAGTAATAATTTTATTTTCTATTTTTAGAAAAAATATGTAATAAGGGAGTGGGCAACATTCTTTGTTACAAGATTGTGATTTGGTAAATCATCAAAAGAATTCAAATAGTTATGGTATATTTTTTTTTTATATTTAGTGATTTGAAATTTTTTAATCATTTGTATCATCTATACCAGAATTTGTTTTAGAAGGGAAAATCAAGTGTCCATATAAGAAATGTGATCTAAGGATATTCAAATGATTTGAAAAAATGGGGTATCATATATTACATTTTGGTTATTGAAAAGATTATGTTTTTTGGTATCAATATGGTGAACACAATTCTTGAGATGATTTTAATAATTTGGTTCCAGATCCATCATGGTTTGAAAATTTAGTACATGAGGTTGTTGGTTCATCTTTTCAAAAAATAGAAACTCATAATGATAACGATTTAACTCTTGATTTAGAACCATATCAATTTTATGATTTGACGATGTCTATTGAATATTCCTTATATCATAGTTACGAGTTAAGAACATTTGAAGTAGTGAAAAAATTTATAGCTATTAAATCAGATAATGGAATGTCACAAAGTTCTTTTAATAACTTATTCTCTTCAGTTAAATCACTATTACCTGAAGGAAATGTGTTTCCTACTAATTTATATGAGAGAAAGAGGATGGTTCATAATTCAGGTCATAGTTACCATAATATTTATGCATGTTCAAATGATTACATCTTATATTATGGTGAAAATGAGTCATTAGTTAGTTTTCCTACATGTGGACAATTGAGGTACAAGGAGGATCAACAAGGTAAGTCTGGATTGGTTCTTGTTAAATAAATGAGGTATTTCCTTCTTACACCCAGATTGTAGCATTTATTTATATCTAAAAACACAACATCATTTATTTCCTAGCATAAATACGTTATTTAAACTAGTAAAAGATTAAATCATCCTTCTGATGGTGATTCATGGAATTTTTTTTGACCATATACAACTTTTTTTCTTTAGAATAACATAACATGAAATTGGACCTTTCTACTGATGGTTTCTATCCATTTGGTTCATATAGTAGTCAATATTCTTGTTGACTTATCTTTATAACTCCATAAAACATACCACCTTGGATTTTTATGAATTGAATACATACATTTTTAACATTATTAATTCTATGACATACAAAAAAGAATATTAATTTTTATTTGAATCCATTGATTGATGAGTTAAATTTATTGTGGACTAATGGTGTCAGTACATACGATTTTGTTTTAAAATAGAATTTCCTAATGAAAGCTGCATAAATGTGGACAATTAGTGACTTCCTATCATTTCACATTTTATTTAGATGGAGAACACATGATATAAAATCATGTTCATATTATATGAGTGAAAACAAAGTGTTTATGATTTTCAATGCGATAAAACCTTGTTTTTTAACCTTTATCACAAATTTATTCCCACTTAACATTCTTTATAAAGAAACAAAAATCATTTCATAAAAGGTAAAATTCAAAGAGATAGACCTATATAAATGATCTTAGATATTTATTTAAAATATATTATCTCTTTATTACCTAAAATTACTTTTGGATCCACTATAAACCAAAAAATATATTTGGATTTAGGAAATATCTCAATTGGATTAAACGAAGAATTTTTTGGTATCTTCCATGTTGGTCTAATTTGTTAGTTTGTTACCTTTTGGATGTCAGGAATATTGAGAAGAACTATTTTGATATTATATCTTATACAATTGTAGACACACCTAGTAAGAACAAAGATAATGTGAAGGCATAATTAGATCTTTCCCAAATTTTTAGAAAATCAAAACTTGAGTTATTTGTAAATGACATATCACACAAGTTAATGAATAAAAAAGTGGATTATAAAATTTCCATAGAAAAAATTTGATTATTTTTTTATTGGATTTTGGATTTGAAACTACTAGATGGTTATGTTTCCAATTTTTATGGATGTGTCAGAAATAGTCATATAGCTGGAAAAAAAATTCATGATTTTCATGTTATATTGGAAAGACTTCTAATTATTGGATTTAGAATGAATGAACACTAACATTTTTATTGATTTTGGAAACACACATAACACAACACACAAGAGGTAACTCATGGAGGTCTGAAGTAATGGAGACCCAAGGAATCATTAATAATAATATTGATACCATCACACAGAAAAGATCCTATGTTAAGGAAGAGGGGTACATTTTAGTTTGGGGAAGCCTGAGATGCCAAGAAGTCCGAAACCTTATTTCCCTCTCACCATGTGTGAGTGATCTCCATATGGGCTCCCATGATATGTTGACACTTACAAATATAATATTCTACACTCCAAGGAAAACTTCCACTTCCTAGTAGATATTTGTAGAGGATCACAAAATCCGTTTCCATTGCCTCTAGGTTGATATGTCTTTTCTCACTTAACTCCAACCTCGTAACCATCACTTTTTCCTTGTTTAGAAGAGAATAAACTCTACCATAAAAGGATAAGAATGTAGCAATGACATACCCCCTCTATTCCCTAATAAATCCACCATCTCTCATATCCCCCCTCAGGAGGGACTCGTCCGTGTTGAGTTTGAACCCACTTCTGAGGGGGTACCAATGTACCCAATTCCCCTAAGATGGGATTTAGAGGGTTGTTGAATTATTAGATTTGGGATGGACTAATAGAAATATTATATTATTTCTGATACATTTGTGTGGTCACAGTAGACTATGATGCACTTAGTAGACTATAAGAATATTTTGATATAATTTTATATAAATTGGAATAACTTTCAACCGACTATACTTGATTCAATAGAACACTTGATATTATATTTTCTACATGAATCAAAATATAGAGGGATGATATAGTTTTGATGGATGTATCCGTATGAGTGATTTATGTAAAAACTGAAGAAAAAATATTATAACAAATCATCAGTTGAATGTTCAATTATAAAATCTTTTTTATTGGAGGAAATTCCATTTTTATGCTCCCATTATTTCCAACATGAATATCCTTCAAAACATCATAGAATAGGGCTAAATGAGGAAACTTTTGATGATAAACTGAACTTTCTATTATAAGTTTTTAATCAATCTAAACTTGGATTTTGTGGAGTTCATAAACGATTTATTTTAGATAATGAAAATCAGAGGGCTCATACATATGTTCTAATCAACTTTAAATAAATGAAATGTTTTTTTTACAGTGAGTGTTTCTTCTAAATATTATTTAGAAAATTAATGTAATTTTATTTATAGATTATATAATGATCATATCAAGAAATAATTTCCACAAATTAAATTCATATGATCTTGAAGAATGTTAGGAACATAGTTTTTCATACTTGTTTCAATGACTTGAAAAGTAAATTGATTATAGGTAAAAAATGAAATAAATTTATTATATTTTCTATTATTAACTGTTTTTCAATTTTCTAGAAATCACAACATGTTAATTCAATTGATAATAGATTATGTGTATTGAGTAACCCACCATAAAAAATGGTTAAATCTAATAATTCATCTGTATTGAATGGTTTTTGATTTCATACATGTACATATGGTGTATCAAAAAAAATAATAGTGGTGTTTTCTTGAGATGATATCAATATAGAGAAATTGAAAGTGAATTTTCTGGAATACTAGATGAAATAATTGAGTTGTGTTATTTGGGTATTATTATGTAATGATGTTTAAATGTCATTGTTTTAATACTGATATAGGCTTTCATGTTTAACCATTCCATGAAATTGTTGATATTAAATATAGAATCTTTCTTAAAGTAAGTGATCCATTTTTATTGTCTCATTAAGAATACAAAATATATTGTGCTAATTATTATGCTTCTTCAAGAGAGTTAATTGATTGGTGGAGTATTAAAAAAGAGAAATCCCATTAAAATTAGTTTATGAAAAGTGAATATTTTTCTATTGAAGTTAACAAAATTGAAAAATTTTAAGAGGAAACTAAGAATACATATTTTCAATGAAGATAAATGAATATTTATGATGACACCCAATAGTTATGAGTTGATAGTGATGATGATATTGATTACGTAACAAATGAATCTTAATTAATAAGTGATGATGAAGCTGAAAATAATATAAAAATTGATGATATTGAAGATGAAGAAGAAAATATTAACACTGTCCTATATGAATATGAGGATGAAAATGAATAATTACACGATTACTTATTCATTAGAGTGAAAATACATATATATTTATAATAACTATTTTCAATTATTTGCTGAAAACAATGTTTTCAAGTTTTAGATGGCTTATGATACTTATGATTATTTCTTTCATAGCCTTAAGGAGGTTGTACTACCTAGTGATAAGCCTGATGCTTTATCATCTGACCCTCAGGTTGCTATCTGTTCATCATCAACTCGGAGGGGTCAGGGTTTTGCGATATTGATGATTCCAGACCCTATACTCAAGTGATGTCTATATATTGATTTTGATACACTCTTGCATATGTATGTTCATTTGTGTATTTTAGTTTGTGTTCATTATTTTCATTAATTTATTTATGTACTAATTGTTTGATTATTTTTTCTATTTTTTTCATAGCTTTTCTCATATTTCTGTTGGACAGAGGAGTGATATTTTGAAAAATTATTTTTTCTAATGTATGGTTAACCTAACATCATATTACTATTGACATTTGGAACTAAATATTTTATAATTGGATTGTGCATAAATAAATAATATTTACTTTTAAATTTATTTAATTATTAAATTGTAATTTCTAAATATTTACAGGGTTTATGACATCCCATTAATGATAGCATGCAGACTACTATCTAGGAGGCCTGATAGGTCTGTATGCATGAGTGTTGTTGTCAGTTTTTTCACAATATGAGGTGGAAAACAATAACATCCCCATAATTTTTAGTTAGATATTATACAAGATATTCCAGATCAAACATAAACAGAAAACTAAATATTATAGTTTAATATTTAATTTATCACCTAGATGTTATATTGGAAAGTATAAATATGAATAAATATATTTTCAAACCCATTTTTATAATTTTTTATATTCATTCAATAGATTTCACATGAATAATATAAGAACAAATCCAATTTTAGACATAAAAGGCTGTATTTTTCTAAAGACAATTTTACTGCCTTTTAATTGAAAAATTGATTTAAAACTAAATTTTGACACTTTTATAATTTATGTTTGTAAAACTAAATTTTATTTTTAAAATCCAAATATGAAAATTTCCATTGGTTTATTTTTTAAAATTTTCTATTAAGTTTAATTTTTTTAGGAATAGTGAAAAATAAAACATTTTAATTGAAAAACGGCTTTTCATCAAAAAAAATTATAATGTTGAAGTATATTTTAATTTTATTTTAGAGTAATATGAGATATAATATACATATTTTAATAAAATTTAGTTTATTTTAATATTTTTCATATTAAAATTGGATATAAAAACATTTCGAACTTTTGAACATTTTCACTTTAAAAACTTGCTTTCTCGCCCCGTCTACCAAATTATTTTTAAATTAATTTTAGCTAATATTGTATTTTTGAATTTAGTAAAATTTATTCTATATTTGGAATTTGAAGTTAAATATTTAATAATAGGTTCCTTTTATTTTTGGACAACATGAAAAGTAAACATAATAATTTTTTTACTACGATTAAGGGTAAATTTAGTAATTAACGATAAAAATAATATTATAAATAATATAAAATTACCATAACAGTTGTCCCAATTTTATTTTATGAGTAAAAGTATACCAAAATAATCTGTGGTTCTAATTTATGACCTCTTTAATCCACTTGGTTGACTTTAATACCCATATAATATTTAATTTTATGAAAAGTCAAACTTGTCCCGCTAATGTTTCAAATAAGTATAAAAATTTTAATACATATTCATCCAGATGATATCATTGACCATAAATAGTGTTTGGAAAGATAAATTATTTATATTTATCATGTTAATTTATTTTTAATTTTTAGGAAATAAATAATTACCTTAAATTATTGCACAACGATCATGCAATAATTGATTAATTAATGTAAATATCAAATAAATGATATTAAAAATATTAAAATAAATATTATTTGATATAATTAATGTATTGAATGAATTTTATATATTCCTTTGACATTTTAGTGATGTGTTAGAATATTGTTTTGAATTTATCTTATTTTAATTATTTTTTAAAAGTCAAAGTAATGAATAGTTTAAAAATTGACATTAATGGTATTTGAAAATAAATAATCTATTATTAAATGATATAAAATTATTAAAAACATTATATCAATAAAAAAGGTTTAGATGAGGTTTTTCATGTAATAAATTATTCATTTATTGGTTTTTTGGCATTTTATAGTAACTATATTACCCCTCAAAGAGTAAAAATCCATATTGTCATGGTAATAATTAAAGGGATTAAATAAGTGTTAATACCAAAATATAAGGATTAAAAAATAGTAAAAATATGTATAATTTTCATTATATGAATTTATTTTTTCCATTAATCCTCCTATATTAGAATTTTTTTTCCATTTGGAATAGAAAATTAATTTATATTAATTTAATATTTTGAGAAATTCCAAAAGTGCCCCTCCCCTCTCCTATAAAGGGCTCCTCTTCTTCTCATTTCATCACATGTAAAAACCTATTTTGATCATAAATTCCCTATAAACATACATTACTATAATACCTAACCAAATAATAGATCTCTTATAATAGTAATAACACAATTCTTAGTGGTCATAAGGTGTTAAGCAACAAAGGATTTCTAAAGAAGATGTACCATTTTTAATTAACTGTTTCTTTTTAGTATCTTCTTAATCCTCAATAAAATAATATTAAATCAAGATAAAATAATTAATGAAATATCCTTAGTATACTTGGATTTTATTATATTTGTTTCATGACCCATATCCATCTCCTTTTCTATCAAATGTGAAAAAAATTCATCATCTACGTGTACGACAAACTACTGCCTCACGAACCAACATAACTTTTTTCCATTACCTTCTCTCAATAATTGATATAAATATGAAATTAAAGTTTATATATTATATTCATTAATTATTTATCATTATGAAAATATAATATATAATTTTTGTTCTTACCTTTTCATTCATGAAAAAATGACAATGTCATACACGCATACATGTGAATTATCTCCTCCACGAAGCAATGCTATTCGTTTTTCATCCCCAAATCACATGGATTATATATAAAGGTATATTTAAATTATTAATATTATTTTAATTTTATAATTATAATTATGGAAATATAAAATGATACTTACCTTATTTCCATAATTATCATTGAAAAATGTAAATGTTACTCATGCATACATCTGACTTACCATCTCCATGATTGCAATGTAGATAGTTTTTCATATCCAAAGTTAATTGATGTATTTAAAAGTATAATTTATTTATAAAAATAATAATTATGTTATTATTATTATTTTAGAGATGATTTACTAATAAAAACTTTAACTATACACATCATACCGAAGTCATTATGGACTCAAGTACCAAATATCATCAAAACATCTGATGTGAACTTAAATAATTAAGTAATAGTTATAACATGGTAAAAAGTGAGATTAAAGGAATAATAAACCTGAAAAAATTCTCAAGAAATTAAATATTTAACCTAGGTTTATTATTTAGGAATATAAAGATTATACATGATGATTCAGACTAAAGGTAAGGAACTTCGTCTCAATCTGCTTTTATTGAGGAATATTTTATTATTATACACCCACCTTGTTTTATGAGGTGTATAGGTGTATATATAGACCCTTTGAAATATAATATCATGAATTTATTTATTTTAATGTTATTTAATGTTTTATTAAATCTAACTCCTTCGTGGGGACTATGAATCAATTGTTTCAAAGTGGTATGCGACACCTTGATTTAAAAATATATTTTAAAATTTTTTTAATTGGTTTTGAAAATGGATTGATTGTTTTGATATCTTGAAATGTTTTCTTATGAGTGAAAATTAAATTTTAATCGTTACATGTTGAAAATTTAAATATTTTATGTGTTATTATTATATAATAGTACTTGGACATTTAATGGGTGGTTACGTGATAAACCAATGACCGGTGGTTTCATGATAAACCAACGAAGGGTGGGTCCAGAATATCCCTCCAATGCATTGGATATGGAAGTCAAACAAATGGTTATTCCATTTTTAATAGTGACATGTATAGAATCCAACCACATTTTTATTCCATTTAAGTATAATTATGTCTCAATATACTTTTATGCGTTATCTATGCTTGTTATGGGTTTTATGGTAATATTTTGATTACAAAAGGGTATGAAATGAGAATATTTTAAAAGGAAAGTATTTACTATTTATTAATGGTGAAAAGTATTAATTTATGATAATATTTTCATCAGTTTTCATGCTTTCATAGAAAAAATATTTTTCTTTTATTTATGTCCCTTAATAATCTTTTTGTGCTCATCTCATGTTTTTGAAATGTTTTTCACATAATTTTATGGAGGATTAGGGACAAGGATGAGATCAAGATCAAATTTGTGATGATATTTCATGAAAATAAAACATGATTTTATTTAAAAGGGATTTTTTGGTGAAAAAATGGATACTAAGTATACGTTTCCACTTGTAATTTATGGGTTTACACTGT
Organism: Viscum album; assembly: GCA_963277665.1. NCBI lineage: Eukaryota > Viridiplantae > Streptophyta > Magnoliopsida > Santalales > Viscaceae > Viscum > Viscum album. Next base: position 285,868,878 of record OY728119.1, on the reverse strand, counting down.
AAGAGTTTTCCATAATTCTCTAAAACTCTAAACTTAGAACATGATTGGGAAAATAAATTTATCTCTTGTTAGAAAAAACTATAATATTTATTTTTTATGGTTGGTTTTATCTAGTTGGTATCAAAGGAGGTCTTAATGAACTTTAATATTTCTTCTTAAGAGTTATACTTATCACCATGGGTTTATAATTTTTAGTTTGATCATAAGTTTAGTATCTTAGAAACCCCTTTTGAGGATTTAAGTTTTGAAATTTTATGGCGACTAATGGTATTTTTGGAGACATTCATTTTTGAGGTAATTATGGGTTATTAAATACTGTGATGTAAAATTAAAGTTATGAGATTACCATTGAGGTTAAAAAATATTAATTTTATTATTTATTATTTTATTACATTTTTGGGAATTTTATAAGAATTAAATAGTTTTATAAAAAGTACATCTCGCAAAACTTGTGACAAACCGCCGCATTTGGAAAGGCCACTGGAATTTAACCCATAACCAAACGACGACAAGGTTGCATCGCCTACCACTATCCTATGTGAATTCCTAGTTAATATGAATTTTTATTTTTAGTTAAATGATATTATGGATAAAGATTAAGTTTATTTTTGAAATCTATGTATAGAATACCATATGGTTAATTTTTTTGGGGGATTAAGTTATTAATGTTATTTCAGAAGAAATTCACTATTTTAGGGACCCTATATGATTAAGGTAAATAAAAAAATATTGGGTCCTAAGAATTCCACATTCAAGATGAAGAAAATTCCATTAAACTTAGAAAAGGTTAGAAAGAAAACACAGAAGAATATTGGAGAAAGTTTTAGGGATGCGGCTATAAAGAACAAATCCCCTTATAGACCACCACCTACACAATGTTCTTCCATTTCACAAAGAATCCATGAACTCAGTGGTTCGAGGAAGGAGGTAGTACCACCATCACCTACGAATGAAAAAAAGTCATTCGCGATATGAAGGCAGTGATTTACACCCTCACAAAAAAATATCCCCCAAGAAATAAGAAGTTCATAGGATGAGGTGAAACTTCCATTGCCTGAAAAAGACATCCCCACTAACTAATTCATCCATGGTATAAATAATTCTCTACATTCTCCCCACAAAATACACTTCATAACCCATTCCATTAATCTATAAAAGAAACCAGAGGAAAAATGAAGAAGGAGAGGAAAATAGGTGAAAAGATGGGCCAAAATAGGGACAAAGCATAGAGAAAAATATAGAGGGTTTGATAGTAATATATCTGGAACCCAAATCAGTTCCAAAACCCCATCCCATGAACCATATGTAGGTGGACATTCATAGAACTCCACCCCATAAACCATATATGGGATACCCTTCATTGAAGATAACACATGGAGGTAGTGTTGTTCGTGGAAATGAGGCATCATTTTATGACCCAAAAAATAAATAAAAAAATAGTTTATCGATGAACTATTGTAGGAAATGGTTTGCAAAAAACCCTTTTCCGGAAATGATTTTCATATGACCCTTTTCAGGAAAGAGTTTGCGGATGACCCATTGTGGGAAATAGTTCACAGACAACCCTTTGCAGTAAACCATACGTGGATGCTCTTATGCAGACCATCCTAGGTAGATGGTCCTACACAGACGCTCCTATACAGATTCTCTTATATAGCTAGCTTCTATGCGGCTATCCCAATGCGGCCATCTCTTACACGGCCAACTCCTATGTGACCATCCTTATATGAAAAATACTATGCTCTTGTTGGTCCATACCTCGGGGGATATGCCCTTGCACCCCTGCTCGAGATTAGCGTTGGGCTGTGGTCTCGGCCCTTAGGTCCAGTCCCTTCATTACTGTCATTGACCCCCATGAAAAATGGAGAGTTATAGCATGGACCTATTTGTCTGAGTCATTGACATTTTCTGTTTCTCCCTTATACCACCAAAACATCCTTCCCTCCAATATCATGAGTCGAAATACTCCTCATGAGACTCCTAAAACCTCATCACCTACCTCTTATTCTAGGTTGATCAAGAAATCCATAGAAAATCATGGTTTGAATGTTTCTTACTTTCTCGGACACATCCTTCTCCAACCATCAAAATCTGTTTCCCGGATGATTTCATATATTTATAAACACTCGTCAACCATAAAAAATGGATAGTCAGTGTCCTGAGGATACCTTTGTTTGACTATGAACACAATGCCCCAGTGGGTTTGCATATGTTTCCCAAAAAAAAGCCTATCAACCAAAGAAAAATTCATTCTTAAGATAGGCTTTTCCTACCTCCAAATGCCCTAATGGATTCCAAGACCCATATCATTTCTAATGATTCGGTAATCCCCAAATCATGGTTTACACTTTCCTTCCCTCTCATGTTCGAATCATTTAAGAACATCCAAGCCTAATTATCCTCTAGTTAATCAGGTTTACTATAATAATCATTCCACGTTCTATGACCTTAAACTATTAGTTATTATCCAATCCACATGACTTTAAATAGTATGGAACTCATCCTGATCACATGACATTAAACTATATGGTATTAGTCCCTACAACGCGACATTAAACAATGGCATCCCTAAACTGACTATAAACTGTATTATACCCTATATGACATTCAAAAAGGGTATCCCTCTTAGAGTAATCCCCTTTGATCACAGGAGGTGGCACTCTCGCCCCTGCCACTTCTACCATCCTCCTCCTCCTTTTCCATCAACGAAGAAGAGAACTTTTGTTGTTTGTTTAATCTTTCACATCATCTAATTTCTCACACTAAGCATGACTCACGCGTTCTTATAGGCTAGTGATGATCAAAAAATTCACACAATACACCCATAAGTGAATGATGATAACACTTATTCCCATTATAATTTGTATATGAAAAAAGCCTTCTAAAGGCTCGATCTCCATACCATCTCATACATGAAATGAGAAATCATGTTCCCCCCACAAATAGGCCTCCTCCAAGGTGTAATCCCCAAATGAATTGAATTATGATAACTCTGATTCTTTCCCCAACTAGGATATGTATGATGCCTTTCTAAGGCCCAATCGCAAAGGGTATCCTTCTCAAAGGCTAACCCCAATCATGACCCCCAATTCATCAAGGCCTCCTTGATGGTATAAGTCCCAAATCCAACTCAAAAAGGGACTTATCTACCGATGCAAGCCATAAATCATGCCTTCTTTATTAGAAAATTCCATTCATATGCCCCATCTTACTGAACTATGGGGGATTTAATTCCCAACCAACTGGGATATGTAGAAAACCTCCACGGGGTCCAAAACTGACATCAAAACTCACCCTAATGTTTTTTTCAGGCTGCATCACCAATATAGTCACCTTTACCCTAAAGACCATATCACTTCTGATCACTTTAGGCCGCATCAGTGTAAGTCCCACACTAAATATTAACTAGGAACCATCAACCTAGATGTCCCTACCAAATGACTTTAAATTGTGTGGATGGTCCCTAATCACACAACATTAAAAGGTGATGTGTCCAGTTAAGTGGAACCTAACTACATGGGAACTTATTCCTCTCGCAAGGAAATGTAGGAATCCAATCTTATGGGTTTGACCTCGATATCAGAACAATTATCACTCCCTAGGATGAAGATAAACTCTAGAGTGCCTCATCATAGGGATTAAACCTGAATTGTCTCTGTAAATGATGAAGGAATTCCTGATCTATCCACAAAAGGGTAACATTGATGAAGAACCTCAGATACATAAAAATTTACTCATTAATGGATAACCTCAGATACATATAGATGATTCTGAACCCACATGTATCTATGATGAATCTTGAAACTTAGGAGTAATCAGTGGAATCATTCTTGGGAAAGAACCAAGGATTCAAGAACATATAAACATAGCTTAAATCTATAATAGAGTCCTAGAATATGAAATAATTCTCCTCAAAAGTTGTGTGACGAGACCGAGTTCCCATATTCTCGACCAATGTGAGTCCTTAAGTGTCATTGGCCAAATCATCATCCAATGAGTGCCAGCCTTTGGAAAGCAGGTCCATGAATCATGAATAACAAGGCCATTGGGTGTTTCTGGATCTATGAATAAATGTATTGGAGACTGTATGAGGACATCATACCCGACACAGATCGATGGAAAAAATACTTAATGCCTTTCAATAACCCATAAAAATAAATGATGCCACCTCAGGAGGAAACAAGAATGGTGAACTCGACATGAATCCTTCAACAAGGTGGTGGCATTACTCCATCAGAGTTCCCTTACGAATCTAAAAAATATAGGAGGACAAGAAAGCACATCAATTATACGGGTGTTAATGAGATGATACTTTGACGGGGTTTTGTTTTATGTACTTGTCATGTATATGTCAAGAATTATGTAGAGATACCTTCAATCTAATAAAGTCCCAATAGTTTTCTTAGAAACATGCATTCATAACTGTACAGGAAACTGGGTCCTCAATGAAGAGTAGGACACCATCGCTCACCCAGTATCTTCAATGATGGGTTTCAAACACATTTATTAAGGAGTACCATCAAAATGGTTCTATCCCCACTATGGAGGCAGTAAGGAAAGCTATATAGGCTATAAATCCCCACTAATATTCCAAATAATGAAGGCTGATGGTCTAACATCGAGCATCCCCACTTACTATCCACAACTATTTCAAGAGGCTGTCCTCAGAATGTGACAACGAGTAACTTCTTTATCTTAGGGAGGCAGATGAGGTCTCCACTGATGACTCTTTCCCAGCTGCTCAGGGGTCTTACGCAAGATCCCCTATCAGAAGACATCACAACCAACAATTTGTGACCTAGTATCCTCATTCTGAAGAGGATATAACACTAAGGGATCCCACTGAAGTTAAATGAAAAAGTGTTACCCGTGATGCCCATCGAGGGTGGTGAACATAAAACCAATAACATGTCATCACCTTGGTTCCTAAGGAATATATCCTTCATGTGAACATGGTGAAATACTGAGGGTAGGAATATATCCTTGTCCCCTCTTCTGAATCCCACCATGGAAATATGGGGGAGACATATAAGCAGATACATATCCCCGATCGCTCTTCTGAAGCCCACCACAGAAATATAGTGGAAAATTATGATCAATCAAAAATTCACACCAATTATCACCAGTCCCCCCACGTAAATAGGGTGACAAATTACAAGTGGGTGCAAATACCCACCGATGCACAAGAATACCATCATCCAAATAGGGTGGTAACCAGCTACAACCAGGCACAATTTCCTGCTGATGCACACCAAGCCTTCAATCTAAATAGGGAGACAAAATATGGGTAGTCGTATAACATTGCCAATGCATGTGAATCCACCCAGTCAAATATAGTGGCAATTCCTACATACTACTATAAATCCCACTAGTCAAATATGGTGGAAAGAAAATATAATTAGAGTCAAATTCCTGTGGATGCATATCATGGTTTTGAGACAAATACAATGAAAAAAGAGTATATGAAAATTCATGCTCACAAATATGAAGCCCACCATTCAAATACTGTGGAAACCAGAGAATACTGTCAGTGTATCCTGTCTATAAGTCAGGGGTAGACTCATTCCTTTGCCCCGACACAGGAGAACTACCAGTACCCACTAGAAACACATGGAAGACCAGAGTAGGCACAAACTCCTACTCTAACATCTGAATGAAAATTTATACATGTTTAAGCCAAAGATGTATCCCAACTAATCCTATAAATGATTTAGGATTATATATATATTATATATCATATCCTCTATACTTGTAAAGATATAATTGTGTTTTTAAAAAGAAGCAAGGATTTAGCCCTATGATCCTATCTCCCCTAGAAGGGTAACTCATCCACAAAATAAGATAGTCACTCTGGATCATACCTGCATCCCTGTTCTAGTCTAGTATGGTTGACATCCATATTCCATGACACAAGGAAAACCACACTGGGAACAAATAACCATTCCAATTTGGGGGCACCGATACTTCATGGTGGCCACTCCATGGTAGAAAAATATCCCTATCAAAATACATGATGTTTTTCAGCATATCCCAGTAGCATCACAGGAACCAACCAAATAGAAACCTGAATATAAAGGCCATTAATAATAGCAGGTGACCTCATTTCCATGTAAGATGACATCCAAAAATGAAATGCACCAAAGGAAACTAGAAAATGAAGAGCACATTCATGTTCTTACTTTTCTGGAAGCTATATTTCTTGATTCCATAAAGCATATACCAATATAGGCTCAAGATCTTGTTGATCCATTACAAAATTATGGATGTTCTAGTTGTAGTTGTAAAGGTCCTCTCCACAATATTACTATCAGTAGCTCTTAAGGTCCTCCCTAGAGAACCCACGGGGGAATACCTCATGGAAAAGAAACAATCAATCATGAGAGCCTATATCTTTACAAGTGTCATGGTATCCCTACCCTTGACCAAAATATCATACAACAAGAAGGATCTACCCTTACTATTATCCACCCTACTGGTCCTCCCAAGGGTATACTCTGAAAAAATTATCCCTGCGGTCAGACATCAAGATATGATGGTTGTCCTCTCCTTGATGGAATCCACTGTGAAGGTCATCCACACAATGGAACTGAGAAAAAAGAAGGTCTATTCCTTGTCGCAGTACATCCTAACAGACCTCCCTTGGGTGAAAACTGCAGATATTGTCTCTGTAGCCTAAAATCAATCCCTGATGGTAGTCCTAACCATGATGACAGTTACTATGAAGGCCCTACCCGCAATGACATCAAGTAGTGAGAAGGTCCTCCCATCACTGTAGTCTACCATAAAGGCCCTACCTAGGGTATATTCCATGGGGATACTCCCTACGATTGAAAATTAATCTACGATGGTAGTCCTCAACATTATAGCACCAACTAAAAAGGTCCTCCCCACAATAAAAATTCACACCGGCAAGAAGGTACTCTCCTCACTGAGCCATGCACAAGAAAGCCATCGTATTCTTAGGTGCTTATAAAGATGGATCCTAACACATTATATACTCTGCCTATGACAAGATACATCCTTTCTCATCCAGAAGAGAGTCTAGGGCCACACTCATCCTCTGAGCGACCCCCTTACCATTCATATATTGATGAAACTTCTACTAACCTTAGTACCATGGATGAAATCATTAAGAAGTACCCAAATTGGGTCGACCAAGTAGAAGAGTCTCTAGAAATGAACAAAAGTGTATGTTTCTCATGAGAAGAAAACTATCTAGGGATGACATACCAGTTATGTTTTGGCTCACAACCACTTCTCAGTTCAACATACCAAGAGAATTGTCTAAGGAATGCATACATAACATTCATCTCAAAATCTGGACAACCCTCTGCCAGTTGAAGTCAAAACTACTACCATATGATGGGTATGTAGATTTTATTGAAATATTGGGGGATATTTTATGTCAAATTGACATAGAATTTATTTCGTCTGCATGGTGGCTACAATCTGAGAGGTGGAGGAAAGATCTCAAATAGGTTTGCCTCCACTCACTACACAAGTTATATTGCCTTATCAGCGATGCACCATCTGGTGTTCATATCCAGGCTTGGGGAGAGCATGGAGCATTAAACTTCACCCCACTTCCCATATATTAGATCCCAATTGAAATGGAATCCTATAATGTTATCATCCCAAAATGGAAGCCAAATGAAATACATGTTTAGGAAAGGTGGCCTTCTCGACAAGAAATGGCCTTGAGTAAGACTCAAAAGCAACAAGATTGATGAGAACAATCCATTCAAAAGCTCCCAAACTAGGAAATTGGGAACATTCAGAACGATTCTCGCCCAAGGGAATCTATTAATCAAGCAATGATCATGACCTAGGAAGCAAATAATTTATATACCGACCCAACACCATATCCAGCTCACCCTTGAATAGGAATGCTTGAGATCAAGAAAGAAGTGATAACAAAAACAATTGCCACAATATGTGATCATCCTCAACTCATATGGCTACAATATTTTTAACAAAAAATAACCCTATAAGACCAAAAGATCCAGGATAATGTACAATGGAAAAGGAATGAGATCAACCCCAGCCCGTTGAGAAGGGGTAATTTTTACCACAACCACTTGTCCAATGGATGTCAGTTTTTCCCACTTGGGGAGAACAATGAAGAGAGAAGCATCCTGTTCTATCCCATATCATGACCCATTCCCCTTAGAAAAGAGAAAATATGGCTAAGCCATGTCAAGGTTCCCTTTAAGTTACCCTTCATCAAGAAACCTAAAGAGGACCTTGGAATGAAAGGAGAAGATCCAATAGTGGATGCTAGAATCTTTCATACCATTCAACACCTGGTATTCCACCCTCAATGTGGCATGCATTGGAAAACGTCATGAATTCCAATCCCATGGAAATCCCTGAAAATGATACAAATAATGAGGATGTAGGAGAAGATGGTTCCTTTTCGGAGGTAGTCCACACCAAGCCTAAAGGTGTGTGTGCCCGGAACCAGTGAGCTACCCTAAACTTGGGCAACCCTTCGCCAATCCATCATTAACTCCCATGAAAATTGCCAACAACCAGAAGAATAAGAGTAAATTCATACACGACCCACCACCTCCTCCCCATGAAAACAAGGCTCTAATTATATAATGGAGATTCACTCGACATGAGGAAGAAATGAAAGAGTTGAGGAGAATTAACACTGAGCTGATTAAAGTGAGCCGTCTTACTGGAGATGTTCCTTAGACAAAGATTAAACATACACTTCTATTAGGTGTGCATCTACCACAAGGGATCATCCTAGAAAATGAATAAAGGATGTAAAGCTCATCCAAGGTAGCACCAAAACTATCAGTGAACATGAATCCAATCCCAACAGGATACAAATATTTCCCTCACTTGAGAAAAAAATTGGAAAACAATTACTGCAAATCCCCAAAGGCTACCCCCATTCGAGTATCCACCTCAAGTACAAACAATAATGACATGACCAATCCTAGCCCCTACAATTCCTTCTCATGATCAGATCCAACATGCCATGCGTCAAGGGCTCATGAATACTATCAAGTTATTATAAAATCGATTGGAAGCCATGGAAGGGTGACACACCTCGATATAACCAGAAAAAAAAACCATATCTCGACTAGGTAAGCCATGTACCACCACCACCAAATTTTGGGAACCCAGTATTCCCAATGTTCAATGGTTCATGTGATCCAGAATAACATCTGATGCACTATAAATCTTACTATGATCTAATGATTGGAACTCTAGAGAAATAAGAAGTAGTGAAACTTAGATGATTCATGTGAACCCTTAAAGGTTTAGCCTTGGTATGGTATACAAGTTTTCTAGCTAATTTGATAAAAATATTGGAGGACCTCCGGTGGTAGTTCATTTTACAATCCAATTCAATGTTACCGAAGACAACAGTCAGTGAGCTCATGAACTAAAAACAATGAGAAAATGAGAGGGTTTCTTACTTTATTTCCAGATAGAGAGGTCTTAATCACTCCCTGAACCAACCACACCCATGATAAGATTCTTTCCATGTGCATCGATAATATGTGTGATGAGCTGTGGACACCACTCATCTCGGTAAAGTATACAAGTGTGTTCTGGGATTTCTCTTTCACTTCCTAGAGAATAGAGGATTTCTTATAGCAGACTAATATCATGTCCTGATTATCACCATAAGCCCTAGGGAAATGAGTAAGGAGAGCTGAAGTGACTTCCATTATGCTCAAGACACCCCCTCCATTAACCCCAACTCCGAGGCCCACACTGAACCATGTAGGGCCACCCTGTTTCAAACAGCCACCCCCGCCTCGATAAGAAAAGTGGAGGGGATCCATAAGAAATAAATTTGAGGAATGAAGGAATAAAGTATACTCATTCCAATATGGTCAATTCTATGGCTACTTTGCAGCTTCTATGAATTGTAACATGCTCCGACTACCAGAGCCATAGAGGGAAGATGAAGTAGGTCTCGAGGAATGACCAGATTATTGTCCTTTCCACCATATAATGGGACAGACCATCCAAGAAAGCTTCATCATCAAATACTTCCTAAAAATAATGATTGATTCTAGTCATGTAAAGCTGGGACCATTACCACCATAAGTGGTGTATGTTTCCACCACCGGCCCTGATGAATAAGGGGATTGAGAAAAGGTCGTTAACAAAAAGGAGCATAAGTTCGACAGTTTTAGGACTTAGAAAATAGTCAAACAAGACCATGGTATCCTACAAGAATAGTTGAAGCAATAGAATATTCCCCCAATGACTCCTTATGTGGCATAACTAACATCCTCATCCCCATGATCCTCTAAGGGTCACCCAAAATCTTCCAAGGGTCGAGAAGATCAAGTATAAGAAGACAAACCTACACAAAGGCCAAATATGGATTTGAAACTCTTAGGTTTAATTCTAATATATCTAAAGATACAGGCACTACCCCACCAAACGAGGCCATAGGAAAAACACCGCCAAATAGCACCACCCGAAAAATTCAGTCAGGAAAAGTTGTCATCAGATGAGGAGATGATTTTCTGATCCAATAATGTCATTCAATTAGTGGATCCCATAGAGTATGAAGAGTATGGATATTAATTTTCATTCCCCACATCCAATTTGGGAATCATATGAAAAGTATGTAGAAGACAAGGATATCCTAGAAGACACAATCATGGAAGAAACCCAATTCCCAATCGCACTCAAGCTCAAACTACCAATGTTGCAAAAACATGCGGAAGGTCCCCTAAGTGAACCCAATAGTTACAGAAAAATTCCCCTACCTTTGTTAGAAGACACTCTGGCCCAATCATCCTAGAATATCCATCAGAATAGGAAGAAATGTCTGATCACCCATGGCATATAGGAAGACCTTCTCAAATAGAATTCACAAGGTACTGCAGATCCACCCGCTCCTATCCTGGGGACTAGTCCAACTTCATCCAATGCTCAAGCCCCTAAAGTGCATATGAAAGAGTATCCCCAAGTAGGAAAGTGCTGGACTTTAGATCATAAATATAATATTATAAATATATTGGTTTCGTACCAACTAAGATATCAATCATGGATGTGATGAATCTATCAGTGGATCTCAGGAAGTCACTTAAAAAATCTTTACTAAGTCCCTAGGAGTTTGAAGATAAAGTGGCCACTGCCGAAGTCTATTAGATAAAGACAGGTTTGGAAGAATTCCATGTGATTATCTCCTTCATGAATCAATATGAAGACACCATTATGTAGGGACACATCAAACTCCTATGTGGATCCAACAAATAAATTGTGTCGATATTTGGAAATTCTTCATTGACAATGGATTTTGAGTTAATCTCATCCCACTGTGGACACTGCATCATCCGGGCTATAATAAGGATATTTTGACAACCTACACCACAACCCTGCTGGGCTATGATAAAAGTGAGAAAAATTCAATGGGCCAAATCAAGCTCCAAACTCGATTTGGTGACCTCGTGGCCGACTCAGAATTTCTAGTGGTCTAGAAAAACACGAAGTTGAATGTCCTTTTAGAAAGGTCATGGTTGAATTAGCATACAGTAATTCTTTCATCATACCATCAGTGCATCAAATATTTTAGAAATAGACATAGTGGAACATCACACACTGATAAGGCCCCATTTGAGTCTTACGAGTCACAATATATCGATGTAGGATTATATGAGTAGGAAGGTAACAAACCCTCAGTCGATGGAATTGATTAGGTTACTTCCCCAAAAAAACTGGAAGTGATCCCTACCAAACCTCTCATGTAGCTCATCAAAGAATACACACTTCCAATTAATCAAGTGGAGTGCGTGAGTCCAAATTCAGATGCATATTTAACAGTGTTCATGATTTCAGTCATAGCCGTTGGGCCTCATAGTGTTGAAAGTTACACTGGCCCCCAAAACAACAGAGAATGCTCGAATGGAAATTCCCTCAATCCATATGCATGGATCCATATGATCCCTGCCTCACCCAATAAGTCCAAATAGAAAGAATACATTTGTTATTCCCTCATTGTATACTCTCTAGAAGATTCCCCGCTGTCAGTAGAATTAGAAGGAGTCACCTCAGCCTCTAAATTCCAAATTGTGACTCTTCTCTCAACTCTATAGAGCTCATCTCAAGAATTGTCTCCCCATCAGAAGGGTAAGAGGATGATGAGAAGGATTTAGAAGATGAGTAGGAAGAATATCTAAGGGAATCCCCTCTAGTATCCAAAGAGGGCATCTTTACCACCATTAATGAGCTTAGGGAAATAAACCTAGGTAACGAAAAAGACCCGCCGCCCACTCTAATTAGTGAGGCTATGTATTATGAAGAGAAAGAGGTATAAAACTCATTCTTAAAGAATAATCGAGATTTTTTTTCAAGGAACTATATAGAAATTAAAGGCCTCGATCCTAAAGAGACCACTCACCACCTAGGACTTATAGAAGACCATCGTGGTTAAAAGAAAGCTGCTAAAAGGATGCACCCAACACATGCTATAAAAATAAAGGCTGAAGTAGACAAGAAAATCAGAGAAAAATAAATTTAGGTGGTCCAATATCCCATAAGGATGGCCAACATAGTTTCCATCAAGAAAAAGAACAGGCATATCAAAGTCTATATTGATTTTAGGGATCTCAATCAGTATTGCTCGAAAGATGATTTCCCAATCCTGATCATTGAATTTTTGATCGATGTAACTGGTGGATACGAGGCTCTATCATTCATGGATGACTATTCAGGATATGACCAAATTTGAATGGCCCATGAATATGAAGAATCCACCACCTTCGAGGTCCCCATGAGTATTTTTCTACAACCTTTGGTCTGAAAAATTTCAGCACCACTTATCAACACACCATGTATCAAATTTTAAAACCATTCCTAGGAAATTTAGTTGAATGATATCTGAATGATTTGGTGTTTAATTTGTGATAGCACTCAGACCACCTGTCAGATCTTGAAACCATTTTCAGAAAATTGTGATAACATTGTCTAAAAATGAACCCCATGAAATGTGATTTTGACATCACCTCAGGGAAATTACTCAACTTCATCATATATCATCTTGGTATCAAATTCAACCCCAAGAAGAAAAATTATATCCTTGGCCTTTCACCTCCTCACAAACTCACTGTGTTGAGAGGAAATCAAGGAAATTTGGACTATATTCATCATTTCATAGAAACCTTGCAGGAAAATATTTTCCCTTCACCATGTTGATGAAAAAAGGGACAGAGTATCAATGGAATAATGATTTTTTGGAAGTGTTTGACATTATTAAGAAATATATATTAAGCATGCCAGTTCTAATTCCATCTATTGAAATAATATCAATAATTCTATACATGAATACCTTAGAGAGATCCATAGGTTCCTTCATTGAATATAAGAATGACGATGGAATAAAAAAACCTTTACTATCTCAACCAAACCATGATTGATAACGAGACTCAATATTTAGATATCGAGAAGAGCTTCTGGGCCCTGATCTTTACATTCCAAAAGTTGAGGCATTATCTGCAACACCAGAAGATACATTTGGTCTGGAATAGAAACCCACTGAAGTATATTCTCAACCATCCAATTCTAACCGGATATCTGTCATGGTGGGAAGTCATCTGATAGAAATTCAACATATGGTTCATACATCAAAAATCCATCAAAGGCCATACATTAGAAGATTTCCTGGAAGAACACCCTTAGGTAGAAATAAAACCATTGAATGATGAAATACTGGATGAAGAATTTTTCTCTATTCAGGAGGATTACATGATATAGGAAATTCATTTCGATGACACATACAGAATATAGATGGGAAAAAGGACGAAAGATCCCAAGCTTAAGAAAGTAGGGCTGGGAGTCATACTCATATCTCTAGAAAAGGAAATCTTTCTTTACTCCTTCCTGCTACCAGAGGGTTGCACAAACAATTAAGCGGAGTACCAGACCCTTATTTCCAGTCTGGAATTGGAATTTTAAGTACAAGAAGAACGTGTGAAACTAGAATGGGAGGTACTGGAGAAATTAACCTTACGGTAGTGGACAATGCAAAACTGTTATGCAGGGGACTGGGATATAAGGGATGGCCATGTATCTCCCCTCTATAATGAGATAAAGCCCCTCGTTACCCCTCTCTAACCCCATACACAATAGATTATTGAGATGGGATGTGTTTCCTTATGGCACAACAAATGGTGTGGGGAGCCCCTTGGATTCATGGGATTCCCTACCACTGGAATATCTTTCAGAGAATCCAACCTACTTCCATTGTTCATCAATGCTGTTCTTAACAGGGACCAGCTAGAATTGTTCCATCTCATTGATCTAACCTCGACCTCTGATAGATTTGTGTTTACCCCATCTCCCTCAGGATCTTTAATGACCAAGGATTATCGTTGGGTCCTTTCCATGCAGGCCGCATGGAATGAGTGGAACGAGTTACTATGGGATAAGAACATTCCCACAAAATATAACATTCTCACATGGGGAATCCGACACAACGCAGTCCCCTCTAATGAGAGCATTAAGCGGTGAAATGTTAGCATGATGTTCAGGTGTGTCTACTTCAAGAGGCATATGGAGGAAAGCTGAGGTCACCTATTATTTGAGAGTGAATGGGCGAAGGAGGTTTGGAATTTTTTTTGGGGATTTCACTACTTTTTCCATTCACGACATGGCTGACCAACACTTTATGGTTTGATGGTTCCATGGATCAAGGGAGATAGGTCCAGAGAGAAGTCCCCACACCTTATTTTTGAATATGGGCTGTTGGTGTTTGTGGAAACCACAAAATAAATGGTTTCATGAAGGGGTGGCATCGTCCAGGTGTGTGATTATTATCAGGATAAAAAACCTGCTTATTGATATGGTTAGGGATCTTAGATCCTGGAGGTAGGATTCTACTTTGTAGTAGTTTAAACAAGATTTAAGTGATACCTGTTATTTCATCAGTATACATACTGGAAAATGGGTTAGTTGGAAACCTCCCCTATTGGGATTAAAGATCAATACAGATGGATCGTGTGTTTTAGTAATTATGCGTAGTGGGAAGATCATCTGTGGTAGATTGGGATCATTCATCCTAGCAGTTTTTATTTGGTTGGGCCAAGGCATGTCACTGCTAGCCAAGGATAAGACTATGCTGATAAGCCTCACAGTGTGTAGGCAGAGGGGTTTGGATCAAGAAAAAGAAAAAAATGACTCTATGATGGTCCACAATGAGCTCCATGGTCTCAGATCTATCCCTTGGTCTGTTGATTATAACATCTGCAAGTGTTGTAGTATCCTTGATATCAATACTAAAGTGTCACTCACCCGGTAGGTGGGGAATAAGGCAACATACTACTTGGCCTCGCTTGACATCCCTGGTCCAGAGAGTTTATTTTTCCATAACCTACCAAGCCTAAAACTGATGAGGATTAAAATCATTAGTGGGGATGCCCTCAGCCTTCATTAGTTTAGACCCCCATAGTCTTATTTCCCCAAGAATTATTTGGCAGGCCTTATGCATACTGCTTTCTACCTATTGTATAAAAATTTACATGATGATGATGATGACCTAAAAGGCAATTCATAATTGGTTATCAAGAGAGTCAATGATGAATACTCTATCAAGAAAGAGGAGTTGATCACTTTGATGAACCACATCTGAGAACTAATGGTAGAGTTCCTATCGGAGCCATCATTGACTTATGTATCTCGATCACAAAATGAACCGGCCGATGCATTAGAAAATGTAGTCTCTGATCTGGCTAACCCAGATCAGAATGAAACAGTCATCATCATTTCCCACAGCCAGATGGTTTTACAATTTTTCCAAGCTAATATGGAATAAATAAATGAGATCAGTCCCATCTTTGAGATGTATGTTACTACCACCAACTATATGACTCACATTGTGGATTACCTTCAAAAGGGATAACTCCCACCAGAAAGGGTTGGAAGGGAATAGATCCAGAGATGAGTAGTCGACTTCATGTTGTACGATGACATAAACTAGAAAAATGTCCTCTATAAGAGGGGCCTTTATGGATTCCTTCATAGGTGGATTTATGGAGAAGAGATCACCACCATCATGAAATAACTACATGCCAGATCTTGTGGGGGCATATCAATCAACGTCCAAGCTCTCTCGTCAAATTATAAGGGTTGGGTACTATTGGATCACTATGATGTAGGATTGTTCTCAGTTCACCAAGAAGTGCCAATCCTATCATGTTTATTCCAATTACATCCATCAACCCCATATTTACTTCACACAACCAAGTACTCTTGGCCATTTCTATATTTGGAATGGAGTTTGTGGGACCGTATCCTCTCTCCATGCCCAAACAATGAAAGTATATTCTCACAGTGACTGAATTCTTTTCTAAATGGGAAGAAGATGTACCCCTTAAAGAGGTCAGGGTAAGAATCATTGTCAGCTTTTTTAAAGGAAACATCATCACTAAATTTTGTGTCCCACATAAAATACTGATGGAAAATGTCACCAAATTTTTCTATGCTAAATTGGATAAGCTATATCAGGAGTATGTCATCAATGCCAAATGTTCATCCCACTACCATGTAGTGGCCAATAGGTTGATAGATGCCTTTAATAAGACCCTATCCAATATACTCCAAATGATGGTTGAAAAAGACAATACATCATGGCCAGACAAGCTCCTCCATGCTCTATGGGGTTACCAGACCATGACCCACACTACCACTCAAGAAACCCCATACTCATAAGTATATGGGTTGGAGGTGGTTCTACCCATTGAAGTTTAACTGCCATCACTCTGCATCACCATCTGCGATCAAATTTCCAATGATGAACAATTCTATAAATAGTTTTATGAGTTAGAGAAAATAGATGAGAAAATATTGCACAATATTCATTATTTGGAAGTTTACCAAAACCAGATTTCATAGGCCTTCAACAAAAGGTTCACCTCCAGTCTTTCCTCGAAGGAGAAATTGTGTTGGTCCTCATAATTCTGATGATACTTTGGAAGAAACCTATTAAAAAATAGACAAAATGGGATGGACCATATCTAATACACAAACTCTACTCCAATGGAACATATTCCTTAATTTCAATGCATTTACAACTTACCACTACCCCTACAAATGAAAGGTTCTTGATGAAATATTTCATGTAGGAGAATAATTATCCTGATCTCAAGATGTTAAACTGCATGGTCAAAATGTCCGCATCACACAATATTAAAACTGCATGGCCAAAAATTCCAAATTGTAAGATGTTAAACTATAGAATAAAACATTCCCTTCTATTCATGTCTAGTGAAATTCATCATAATCCATGATTTTAAGCTGCAAGGTCAAAATGTCCTCACCGTACGGTGTTAAAACTACATGTACAAAAGTCCTAATCACAAGAAATTAAACCGTAGGATATAACATTCCCTTCCATTCACGTTGGGTGAAATTCATCATGATCGCAAGACGTTAAATAGCATGGTCAAGATTTTCTCACCCCGCGATATTAAAATTGGATGGACAAAAATTACTAATCATAAGACATTAAATTGAAGGATACAACATGACCTTCCATTCATGTTGGGAAAAATTTGTACTGATCACAAGATGTTAAACATCATGGTCAAAATTTCCTCATCGCATGATGTTAAAATTTCATGGGAAAAAATTCTTAATCACAATACATTAAACTACAAGATACAACATGCCCTTCCATTCACATCGAGTGAAATTAATCCTAATTGAAAGATGTTAAAATAAATGGTTAAATGTCTTGATTTCATGACATAAAACTACATGATCCAAATTCCTATCCACATGAAATTAAGCAAAATGACATTTATCTACAAGACATTAAATTATATGGGGTCCATTATGTTCCAGTCAATGGTTCACCTCACATGAGTTAGATCTATTCCAGAGAAAGGTAAAATGCCCCTTGCTACTACGTGAGTGTCCTTTGTGAGTGCTAGATAAACATGGGAGCCCTATTTCTCCAGAACTATGTGTGGATTGATTTCTACCTATATAGGATATGTAGAAATACCCATCCTAGCATCAATCACCACCACCAAAAAATGACCCCCTCTATATGTAAGGACCAGAAATACATGAGGACGTCTCCTCACAAAACTATGTATGGCTTTATTCCCATCTGCCGATGGGATACATAGAGTTTCCTCGATCCCATATCATAGTCTAGCAACCACGTGATATAAAATGCATCTGTTTTACCTTCAACTACCTCTTTATTGTGAGAGGAAACCCATGATTTCTCACATTGAGTGTAGATCACATGATCGTTGGAATGGTGATGAAGCTTTCCCCCTACACAAAAAAAGTGTAAAGGTACACTACATTCCCATAAAAAATATAATGGTCAAAATACCCCCTCCATGTGTGCGAGCCCAACCGGTATAGGGAGATTAAGAACTATTTGTGACTTGATTCTTGCCCTAGGGGATACATAGTGAAACCTAGATTCTACGTCATGGTTCAATCACCATCATGTAAAAAGGGTCCCTTTTCCCTATGTATGGATTAAACCTATAAAAGGAATTTACTTCTAATAACTACATGAGGATTTATTCCTGCCCTCATAGGATACGTTTTAACGCCCGGGTTCTAGACCCTTGGGCCCACCTACCACCAGTCCAAAAATGCCACTCCCCTGCATATAGGACCGACTTACAGATGGAAATTCCTAGAACTACATTTGGATTTATTCCCATCTACACAAGGTATATAAGTATCATTTGGGTCTCCAAACATTGACATAGATGTGATAAAATATTGAAGGAAAAAATGAACCTATCATTCGTTATGTTCCACCTATGTGATGGAATAATACTTTGTTGTCCTTTGTTTCTATCACTGTGTTACTCTAATGTGGGATTACAGTTTCGATAAGATATTCCTAACAGGAATATCAATTCACTACAAGCCCAAGTCTTTACCGTAAGACCTAAAACTACACGACCTGAGTCCTAACCGCATGACATTAAGATGCAAGGTACCCCATGAACTACATGTGGATTGATTCTTAGTATAATGAGATATGTAGTGACACATAGGTTTTAAAACCTAGGTCCATATGCCTAAAACAAGAAAATACAAAATGCCCCCATCTCCTACACAAAAATGCAGAGCCGAGCAGGAAATTCCAAACCATGATTCCCACAACAAGGGTTTTTCAAAGGATCATACCCCCTTACATATTAGTCAGATCTATGTAGGATATTTCATATTTTACAACTAATAATGGTCTTGATATTCCCCATATACCTGAATATATCCATTTCATCCATCAAACTCCATAACCCGAGAAATCACAGATCCCCATAAACATCCCTGGCCATCGGAGATGGAAGGTCAATGCCCTCTAGACACCTTTTTTTGACAATGCACACAATTTCCTGATGGCTCGACATATGTTTCCCACAAAAAGGTCTATCAACCAAAGGAAGATCCATCCTCATGACATGATTTTCTTAACTCCGTATTCCAAATGGATTCCAAGCCCCATACCATTCCTCCTGATATTAGGGTCCCCAGGATCTTGGTTTACATTTTCTACCCCCTCATATCTGGGGCATGCAAGAATATCCCGACCTGATTAGCCCATAATTACTCAAGGTATATATGAAAATTTATCCGCACAACATGACATTAAACTATTATTCTAGTGTTCTAACTACAAGATGTTAAACTGCATGGACCCATGAAATTCATCTCCATTCACATCGAGTAACCCAAATCCTCACCATATGATGTTAAACCACATAGCCAATCTGTCCTTGCAACATGATGTTAAACAAAACGACATAACAATGTGCCCACTTAAGCATAATTTTCCATCCCTCGACATCGGTCACCAATCATGCCACATTATAGAACTACATACCGCTTGATTCCTACCTACACAGGATACAAAGAAACACCCGAACTTTCACCTTGTCCCATCTACCCCGAAGCGAAAAATTCCTTCTCACTCTATATATGGGGCATACTTGCGTAGGGTATTTCATCCAAATAATTGTGTGAGGTTTGACTCTTATCTTCCATGGGATAAGTAGTGATTCTTGTATCCTATGACAAAGATCTTTCCATGAGACGCCACAAAAAATGTCCCATCTACACAAAAACAAAGTCAAGGTAGAAAGCTCCAAAAAATGCCCTATTTGTAGGAATTCCTCAAGAATAATAAAATGTACCCACTTTCACATTGGGTCATTTACATCCTCAGTACAAGACGTTAAACCGCATGGTCAAAACATCTTTACCACACAATAATGAAATGCTTGGAATTTATGTCCTTTCTATACGATGATAAACTATATGAAAGTAATTCTAATAATAAGATGTAAAACTAAATGATAAAATGTCCTTGTTGTATGAAATTAAAATACACAGCCAAAAGAACATTCTCACCTGAGAGGACTTTACCCATGGTATTGGTCACCCACCATACCATGTACATGATACAAAATAACTCTCTGTCTTTCATGTAGGTCCAAGTTCTCTGAGTATAAAATGCACCTTTCCTTGATTGTTCCATCCCTAGGTGGTGGATTACACCCTTGCCTCCCCTTATTCATCACACTAAGCATAGCTCACATGATCACAGGGACTTTTGAATGGAGTTCCCACAAATCCATGGAAAATAAGTCTATAATAATTGGTCCTGATGGAATGACCTCAAAAGGCACATTAAGGGTCCTCCCCTCTATATTGGGAAACCCAAAGTCCTTATCTTACGATGTTAAACTACATGGTACTCTAAGAACTATGTTTTTCTGGATTCCTATGCATGCAGGATATGTAGTTAAGCATGGACGATGGATCTTAGGCTCATCCATTTCCAAAGGAAACAAATGTAGCCAAAAGTGCCCCACACCCCATGTGTGGGCCAGACCTATGCGGGAAGTCCAATTTCAAGACACCTAGTTCCAGAAAAAATTGAAATGCCCCATCCCACACATGAGTGAAATCTTCATAGGGAATTCCTCAATTCCACGGGTAATCACGACATATGTGTTTCTAATATTTCAAGACCGATCCTATCCATTCACCAAAATTCGTGATTCCCGTGATTTCATATCTTCATAATAATCCCTGGCCATTAGAAATGGAAGGCCAATGTCCTACATACACCATTGTTTGACTATGAACACAATTCCCCAGTGACTCTATATAAGTTTCCCACAAAAACAGCCTATCAACCAAAGGAAAATTTGTCCTTAGTAGAGGCTTTACCTACCTCTGTATTCTCAATGAATTCCAAACCCTGTATCATTCATATTGATCCAAAATACCTCAGAACCATGTGTTACACTTTCATTCCTATTCATGTCTTAGACATGTTGGAATATCCTAGCCCAATTATCCTATGGTTATTTAGGGATTCTATATGGGACTCTATATTAATCTTCTAATAACGTGACACTAAGGTTGTATGATGCTGGAGACCCAATGCACACCCTTGGGCCCAAGAAAATTGAAGAATATTTCCCCACGCGTTCTTGTGCATGAAATAAATCCACATAAGAAATTCTAATACGAGTCTTCCCTCATCAGCGATATTTTATGAAAGGAAAAACTCCCCAGTCATATACATGAATTAGATCTGCATATGAGGAAATGTTGAAGGAACTACGTTCATTTTGATTCCTATCATCATGGTATATATAGTTCCGCCAAAATACCATATCATGCATTCATCTATAAAACAAGATTTCCCCCTCCTTGCCTTATGTATGTGTCATACCAACATGGGGAACCTCCTCAAACTTGTATGGAGAGGATTTCTATACCCATTATTAGGAAATTTTATCCTAAAATTCCCTCTTTCGTGTTCATGCACCCCCTCTTCACAACCCAAACTTTGTGCTTGGAAAGTTCTAAATCCCCATAATCATCCACAACCATCAGATATGGAAGTACAGTGTCATGAAGACATGTTTTTTGACTATGCACGAAATTACTCAGTGGCTCTACATAATTTTACCACAAAAGGCCTATCAAACAAAGGCAAATTCATCCTCAGGAGAGGATTTCTCTACATCTATACGCCCCAATGAATTTTATGTTCCACCTCAATCTTGGTTTTGGAAACCCCCCGAATTGAAGTTTAGATACTCTCTCCATCTTTTCATACCTAAAGATGATAGAACATTTCTGGATAGTCTAATATGAAAATTGGAATCATTCCCCCCTCTCTGGTTAGGGTAAAATGACATTAAATCATGAGTCTCAAATTTCCTAGTTGCATGAAATTAGACTAAACCATTCTTTAACCCTTTTTTACACATGACAAATACATGTTGGAGTGGTCTTTCATTCATGATCATCATTGATACAAATTTCCTCATACTTTTCAAACACCACTCCTTTGACAAGGCACCCCTGATGGTTTTGAGACGTCCAAATTTCCATTAAATTACATGTCTATGGGATGTGGAAGGTCTGTGTCCTAAGAACACCTTTTTTTACTATGCACACAATACCCCAACGACTTTTCAAAAGTTTTCAATAAAAAAGGCCTTTCAAACAAAGGAAAATTAGTCCTCAGGAGAGGATTTTCCTACTTCCATACGCCCCATGGATTCCATGCACCATGTCATATTCTATATCCAAAAACCAAAAAATCAAGGTCAAGAAAAATCCCTCATACGTGTCTGAAATATATTGGGATATCTTCCGTTAATGAGTCCTAAGTGGGGCCCTTTTATTTCTAGTCATGGTCAAAGCTGTTTGACCTAAAAAATTAGTAACGATAGTCTAGTTTACATGATTCTAAACTACCCACCAAAAGAGACACAAAACATTATAGGATGAAAACTGACAAAGGGAACCCTGGACAAAAGTCGAGTACCAGGTCGCTAAATATATGCTACATACGGTTTATGAAAAATATTGAGCAATCAAAAATCAAAAGATACACAAATATTTTTTTGTCAAAATCCCACAAGGGAAGCCTAAAAAAATTCATGTTATTCCTGCTAATCCCACGTCAAATTGGGACTAGGAAAAAATTATGGTAACAATGAAAAGGAAGAAAAGTTTGTAGGGTTTTCTGGATAACCCTAGAAACAATCAAAATATGATTGCTGAGTCCCTAGATTCAAGAAAAAATTAGAGCATTATCCGATCATTCATTCAAATCAAGACTACTTCTACATCGGAACAACCCCCTCTTCATCATGATCAGATCCCATTCTGATGGGGGGCATTTGATGGGTCCCAAAAATTCATCATTCAAGATGAAGAAAATTCTATCAAACTAAAAAAAGTGTAGAAAGAAAACATAGAATAAAATTGAAGAAAGTTTCAAAGGTATGCAACCGTGAAGAATAAATACCCTCATGGATTACCGTTATGCCTGGAATTATACTATTTAGAAAAATGTACAAAAACTCAATGGATCGTGGAAGGAGGCAGTACCACCATCTCCTAAGAATGAAACAAAGTCATTCATGAGATGAATACGACGATTTATACCCCTACGAACAAGTATCCTTTGAGAACTAAGTAGTTCATGGGATTAGGTGGCATCACCTACATCCGAAAAAGATTCCCCCGCTAACTAAGTTGTTCGCGGTATAGGTAATTCTCCCTGGGATCCATGAAAAAGATACTCCATGGACCATTCCATTATTCTATAAAAGAACCCCAAGGAGGGAAAAAAGGATAGTAAAACAAATTAAAAGACAGGAAATAGGAGAAAAATCACAAATAAAAATATATAGGGCATCATTTTATGACCCTAGAAAAGAATAAAAAAATAGTTTTCAGATGACTCTTTGTAGGAAATGGTTTGTGGATGACCCTTTGTAGGAGACAATTTGTGGATGACCCTTTTCAGGAACGATTTCATGAATGACCCTTTTCGGGAAATAGTTCACGGATTACCCTTTGCAGAAAATAGTATACGAACACTCTTATGTATACCATCCTATGCGGATGCTCCAAAATGGATGCTCCTATGAAGAAAATCCTATGAATCTTGCTCCTATACGGCCAACCCTATGTGACCATCTCCTATGCGGGTAGTTCCTACATGACCAAACTTATGCTTAAAATAATATTTGCTCATTGGTCCATACCATGAGGGATAAGCCCCGCAACCTTGGTCGGGATCAATGCCGAGTTGTGGTCCCGACCCATAAGGTCGGTCCCTTCACTATCATCACTGACCCCCATGAAAAATGGAGAGTCACACCATGTACTTTTTGGGCTAGGTCATCGACATTTTTTATTGCACCCTTATGCCGCACAAACATCCATCCCTCTAATACCATGAGTTTAACTACTCCTCATGAGACTCCTAAAACCCAATCACCTACCTCCTATTCCAGGTTGATCAAGAACTCCACGGACAATCGCGGTTTGAATGTTTCTTACATTCTCTGAGAATATGATGTTGGCCTTCTTGTGGGATGCTAACAAGGTGGGGTGGTTCAATTGGGCCTCTTGTAAGCACATGGTCAAACCAGTGGAGGAGGGTGGAGTGGGTATTAGAAATATTTTAGAGACCATGTGTGCCATGCAAGCTCATCTTGCTTGGGAGATTAAGGAAGGGTCTTCCCTCTGGGAAAGGTTCATCAGAGACAGGTACGGGGAGAGATGGGAAGGATGGATAGGAAGCAGGAGGATCCTTTCCAGCCTTTCCAAATGCATGATTTCTTATTTGAGAGATCTTCAAGGGAATACCCACTGGTTGGTTGGGAGAGATGATATTAACTTTTGGTGGGAGGATTGGGCTGGTGTGAGTCTTTTCTTCCCAAGGTGTCCAACATTGTCTATGACTTTTAAGGAGGCCAGTAGCCTCCTAGTTATGATTAACGATGTCTTGAATAAGGAGTAGATGAACATTTTCTCCAGCATATTTCTCAACGATGAGCCAAACTGTTGCTGCTTCCCTGGTGCACCCTCTGGAAGGCCATCCTATCACAAATATAGTGATATTTTTAGTGGCCATGGTGTGAGGGATGGGATGGCAGTGAATCTTTGGTGAAAGGAGATTCTGATGAAATTCTTCTTCCTCATTTGGCGTATCCTTCACCACGCTCTCCCAAAAGATGAAAATATACAGAGAAGAGGGTTGATTATGGTTTCCCGCTACCGGTGCTTTTTTTCCCCTCAGGTGGAGACATCAGTGCATGTATTTGTTCATGGATATTGGGAAAAGAGCCTCTGGGGGACACTGGGGGCATGATTGAACATCGAATGTAGAGGGGAATCATTTTAGGAGGTGCTCGAGAACTGGTTTTATGACTACAGGTCTACCAATTTGGAAAGGAAGGGGCGTGCTATCACAATAGTGGCTATTTTTTGGATTCTTTAGGTGGCCTGGAACAAAGAAAGAGAAGGTTCAACACCCTCATCCATCCTGCAACTTGCTCATACACACGAATTAGTGGCGGATCTCAGCCATCTCATACACAGTAGTGCCAGTTCTTTCACATTTTTCTTGCTTGTGCCTAGAGCTCACCCTCTACATGGTCTGCATCCTAGATCCATGGAAAGTGGGTAAATTGGTCTCCACCTCAAAGGGGATTGAAAATTAATGTCGATGGATCTCTTATTGATGGGGATATGATAGGTGGTGGTTTGGTTCGAAACCCCTATGGGTCGGTCATTCTCGGCTTTAGTGCCTTCTTTGGAAGGGGAACATCCTTGGGTGCTGAGATTCGCGCCATGCACACCAGACTTGGCTTGCGTGAGTGATTTAATCTCAAGGTGGAGGAGCTTGAGTCGAATGCAGTGGTTTCTATCCAGTTTCTTCAAGTTAGGGCTGATCCCACTTGGGACCTTTTCTATTTGGTTCGTCATTGCAGAATAAAAATAAAGCAAGTAATGTCTCTCAAGCATACTTGACACGAAGGGAACCATGTAGAAGACCACTTGCCACGAGAGGGAAGAGTATAGAATGATCTTATTATCTATAGTTGCATTGGTTCCTTACCAAAGATCTGCAACCAGTTTATTCTAGGTGATGCACTTGGCTTGCATCACTTTAGACCTCCGTAGTCTTTGTGGGCATCCCCCATCTTTGGGCTCTTGTATGTTTTCCCTTTTCTAATAAAAAAGTAACTTTTAGTCAGTCAGGATGGATATGCTTGAATCTTTCCCTTATGTATTTATAAATTGTAGTTGTTCTTCTAGTGGACTTTGTTGACACATGTAAAATGAATAGAATCTTTCTCATTACTCTCCCCACTAACACACCCTTCTACATCCATCAAACTCTATGTCCCGATTGATTTTGTATCTTCATAAACACTCCTCATCCATCATAAATGGATGGTTAGTGTCCTGAGGAAACCTCTGTTTGACTATGAACACAATTACCTAGAGAGTCTGTATACATTACACACAAAAGGCCTATCAACTAGAGACAAATTCATTCTTATGAGAGGATTTTACTACCTCCATATTACCTAATGGATTCCAAGCGCCATATCATTTCTCCTAATATGTGAATCCCTAGATCATGGTTTACACTTTCCTTCCCTATCATGTTCAAGGCATGTCAGAACATCTCGACCTAATTATCCTATAGTTAATTAGGGTTACTATAATAATTTTTCCAAGATATATGAACTTAAACTACAATTTATTACCATGTCTACACTACTTAAACTATATGGAACTCATCCTGGCCACATGACGTTAAGCTGTATGGTAGTAGTCCCTACAACATGACATTAAACTATGATGTCTTCATCCAATCTATATGACTTTAAACTTTAGTATACCCCATATGACATTCAACAAGGTAATCCCTCCTAAAATAATCCCATTTGATTATATGAGGTGGCACTCTCACCCTGACCTCTTCTTCCCTCCTCCTCCTCCTTTTCAATTAACAGAGAAGAGAACATGTGTTTTTTGTTTAATATTTCACGTGCTATTGTTTCTCACATAGAGCATGAATCATGTGGATTTAGAGGCTAGTGATGATCACAACATTCACATGATCCACTCCTAAATGAACTATGATAACTCTAATTATAATCATAACTGGGATATGTTTGATGCCTTCTTGAGGCCCGAGCTACATATCATCTCATTCATGAAATGATAAATCACGTTCCCCCCAAAAATGGGCCTCCACCCTGGTGTAATCCCCAAATGAATTGAACTATGAGAACTCTGATTCTTACCCCAACAGGATACGTAGGATTCCTTTATATGGCTCGATCCTAAAGGGTATCCTTCTCAAAGGTCAACCCTAATCACGACTCCAAATTCATTAAGGCCTCCTTTACTGTATAAGTCCCAACTCAGACTCAAGAAGGGCCTTCTCCCCTAATTTAATCCCCAAATCATTCCTCCTTTATGGGAAGATTCTAGGAATAGGACCCATATTAAAAAACTATTAGGGATTTGATTCCCAACCTACTAGGATATGTAGGAAAAATACTTAAGGTCTAAACCTTACATCTAAACTCACCCTAAGGTTTTCTAGGACACATACTAGGTAGGTTCTCCTTTAGCCGAAAGACCACGTCACTTTCGGGTACCTTGGGCTACCTCAGAGCAAGTCCCACACTAAATATTAACTAGGCAACTTCCTCCTAGACATCCTGGACACATGATGTTAAACTGCATGGATGGGTCCTCATCACATGACCCTAAAAGTTGATGTGTCCATTTATGTGGCACCAAAATACATGGGCTCTAATTACCCTCATAAGGATTCATATGAAGCTCATATTATGGGTTCAACCTTGAAATTGGAATAATTCCCTTCCCTTATAGATGATGATAAACTCTACAGTACCTCATCACATGGATTAAACCCGTGTTGTCTTAGTAAATGATGAAGGAATTCCTGATTTATCTACAAAAGGGTAATAGTGATGAAGAACCTCAAATACATACATACACACACACACACACACACACACACACACACACACACACACACACACACACATATATATATATTATTGGATAACCTTAGAAAAAATACACATGATTCTAGACCCACGTGTATCAATGATTGTTCTTGAAACTTAGGAGTAATCCACATACACTTGATTGGGAAAGAACTATGGATTCACAAATATATAAAGATAGATTAAATCTATAAGAGATTCCTATAATAAAAAATAATTCCCCCCAAAAGGGTGTGATGAGACCGAGTTCCCATCCTCTAGACTAATGTAATTCCTTAAGTGTAATTAGACAAATCACCATCCAATGAGTGTCTGTCTTTGGAATGCAGGTCCATGAATCATGGATAATAGGGTCATTGGATGATTCTAGCTCCACGAAAAAACCTTTTGGAGACTATCTGAGGACATCATACCTGACACAGATCGATTGATCAAATAATTGTTCCCCATCAATCACCCATTTAAATAAATTAATCCATCTTAGGATAAAACAAATACTATGAGATTTTATTTGAGGAATAAAGGTTGAATTATATTTTTGAAGCATATATGATTTTATTATGGATTTATGGTGATATAGGTCATCTATAGAAAAGAAAATCATATCTTAGATATTATTTTATTTGAGAATATACCATATGGAGTTAGAATTTAAGAGTCATTGATATTATTTGGAGATAAATGTTAAAATATATCTTGGAAGTTTATGTGATAAAATCCTTCTGATTTTTGGGTTTTAATCATAGTCTAGAATATTTTTGAGGAATTTTAATTATAGTTATTTTATAATCTTTGTTGAAATTTCGGTATTACTATTTAATTATAGAGATCGAAGTAGTTTTTCATCATAGAAAGGTTTATTATTTTTTGGGAATTATCTTATATTATCCTAACCATTTTGGTTTTGGTTAATTTATAAATATAGGATAAATAGATATTTAATATGTTTTGGATCATGTGATTCTATATAAGTTTATTCTAGTGCTTCGAGTGTGAAAAATTCATCTTTAATACTCATTATTTGTTGAAAAAGATAAGTTTTTGGTCTAAAATGATTAAAGGATGATACACTAATTTTAAAGTAATTATGAATCATTTTGTTCTTAGTCTAGGAAGTAAATGAATTCCTTACCTTTTGGAAATTTTTTTTGAAGCCAACATGTTATTAATTTACTTTTATCAATGACATTTTAACCCATTACATATTTATAGTTTTGTGATAGTTAAAATTCCCAAGATAATGTTCTATATCAATATATATTAGCCCTTAAGTTTTGGTTTTCTCTTATATTTCTATTATTTCATACATGTAAACCAATTATGTGTTTTCTTAGGTTACCTTCATACTATATTTTCACTCTTATTAGGTGGAATTTTTATTAACACTTTTTTTTTTCTGATGTGGGATTTCAACAAGGGTAATTTTAAAATTAAAACCCCTAGTTTTTTTATCCTAAGTTCAAATTGTGAGGACACAATTTATTAACGGGGGGGGGGGGGGTGATAATTTAATATCTCAAGATTTGTTTTTAAAATTAAACACTATGTTGGATAGAATAGAAGATATGCCACATCGAGGTGAAATGAAATATCAAATATTTGTATTTAATCTAGAAGTTATCACCTAGATGTTATATTGGATGGTATAAATAATACTAAATATATAATTTTTACACATTATTATAATTATTTTTCACATCCATTCAATAACTTTTATTGAAAAAAGATAATAAAAAATCTAATTCTACACATTAATAGCTGTATTTTTCTAAAGGCCATTTTCCACCTTTTAATGGAATAATTGTTTTAAAACTAAATTATAACACTTTTATAAATTCAATTTGAAAAAATAAACCTAATTTTTAAAATCATAATGTTAAAATTTACTTTCATTGAATTTTTGGTACTTTTCTTATAAGCTTTATTTTTTGGGGAATAGTGGAAATACTACATTTTAATTGAAAACTGAATTTTCATCTAAATAGTTTATAATGTAAAAATATATTGTAATTTGGATTTAAAGTAAAATTAGAAAATTATACATATATTAATACAATATATTTCATTTTAATATTTTTCACATTACATTTTGATATAAAACCATTTCAATCTTTTGAACATTTCCACTTTAAATACCCACTTTCTTACCTCTTCTACAAGATTATTTTTAAATTATTTTTTGCCACTTATGTAATTTGAATTTGGAAAAATAGATTCCATAATTTTAATCATAAGGTCCAAATTTCCTTAATAGGTCCTTTTTGTATTTAGACAATATGAATACTAAACGTAATTATTTTATTACCATAGTTAAGGGTAAATTGTGTAATTAAGGGTAAAATTAATATTATAAATTATAAATAATTACCATAAAACTTGTCCAAATTTTATTGGATGATACTATTTCAACCCAAATTATCCATGGGTATTATTTATGACCTCTTGGATCCACTTGGATGACATTAGTCCCCTTATAGTATTTTATTTAAATAAAAGTCAAACATGTCACACTAATGTTTTTAATAAGTATAACATTCTTAATATTCTATCATGTAGAAGATATATACTAAATTAAATACTATTTATAAATATGAAATATTTATCTTCATCGTGTATATTTATTTTTTATTTTAGGTAATAAACAATTACCTTAGTGGATTTCACAATCATGGTAGAGTAATTGTTTAATTATTGAAAATATCAAATAAATGATATTAAAATATTACAATAAATATAATTTTAGATAATTAATGTCATCCATTAATTTTATAAATTAATTGTAAATGTTATTGAAGTGATATAATATTTCTTTCTCTAATATATCTCTTTTTATTGATTTTTAAAAGTCAATGTAATCAATAGTGTCAAAATCGACATTCATGATATTTTAAAATAAATATTATATTATTAAATGATATAAAATTCCTAATAATCATATATTAAGACAACCAATTTATAAGAGTTATAAAATTCCCTGATTGATTCATTTATGGGTCGTTTGGAATTTTATAGTAACAGTTTTAACCCTCAATGAGTAAAAATCCATGTTGTCATGATAAGAATTAAAGAAATTAAATAATGGTTATAACTAAACTATAATGATTAAAAAATAGTCCAAATATGTATAATTTTCATTGGATGAATTTTTTTTCTACCCATAATTATCCTATATTCAATAGAAATTAGTTTGGACTCATTTAAAATAGAATAATAATCTACATTAATTTAATGTTTTGAGAAATTCCAAGAGTGCCCCTTCCCTCTCATATAAAAAGGAACCTATTATTCTCATTAAATTACACATAAAATCAAATTTGGTTCAGTAAATAGAAATAAAATTAACTTCCTAGAAGCCCCCCACATTCTAGAGCTCTTATTTTAGTTAGAACACTATTTTTAGTTGTCTTAACATGTTATGAAATGAAGGAATTCTAAAAAGAGGTATCATTTTTAATTAAGTGTTTCTTCTCACACCCCTTTAAAATATTCTTAAACCATGATAAAATAATAAATATAGTATCACTAATATACATAGATGTTGTTATGTTTATGGAATTACCCATATCTATAAACTTTTCTATCAAATGGGAAAATAATTCATCATCCGTGTGCATGACGGACTACTGCCTCATGAAATGATATAATTCTATTTCTATCACCTTCTCTTAGGAATAGATATAATGATGTAATTAAATTTTATATATGATAGTCATGAAAAACTTAATAATTATGAAAACATAATGTAATGACCTAGAAATTCCATGTAAATATTTTTTAATTATATGGGAATTTTACGAGTTCACGAAAATTGACGGCGCAAGATTCCGAGGCCTGAAGTTCCCGAGATAAATTTCTAAACATTTTTAAGTACGTTTAGTAAATGTGCGAGTAGGTTTTTATATATTTTTAAGTGGTGCTCGGAATTGAAATTTGAGGACACCGTTGAACTTGCATCGTTGATATTCGCTTAAAGAGATCTTCACCTCGACCGCATTAGGTTAGGGGTAGAAGATAGTTTTTGACTTTTTCATGGAAGAAGAAAAATAAAATAATTAACATTTTATTTTTCTTTTGAAACATCTGTTTTGAAATTATGGAGGTGGGGACCACCTGAGCTAGAAAAATATCCCAATTTGAATTCACGGTGGTGGGGACCACCCGAACCCCTCTTAATGGGGGAAAACCTTTCAAATCTCCAATTAATTAATTGTGCCATTTATTTGTGCCAACTTTAATTGTGACAAAGTAAATTAATTTGATAAAACTATTTTAATTTTGTGGCTCCTAATTTCCTTGGGGAAATCATTGGAAAATGGGAGAACTTTGGAGAAACTCTTCCTCGAACGAAGAACACCCTCTCCAACGAAGAACGAGAAACCAACCTCGAGCCCGAATCATAAGTGCTTTTCAGAAGCAATAAATGTCGGTGTTCTTCAACGACTTAATCTTACCTCTCGACACCTCCAATAAACGACAAGGTAGGGGTGTGATTTGATTGATCTTCGTTAATTTATTTTACGTTGAATCTCTCCTCATGAGCAACTTCGTACGACTCTAACGCGAAGGGTGCGGGAAAAACGAACATGGCCTGACCACTCTGCAACCTTTGAGGTTTTTTTGTGTTCTTCACGATGGAGGAGGATGAAAACTCTACTAGAGACTAGCGATGGTAGGAATCGAGTGCGCTGGACGGTCATGAAGACGGCAGCAGCGTAACCGCACCGCCGGCAGAGGGCCGCGGCCCGTCGGCCGCGGTGGTGCAGAGGCGGCAGTTGGCGCACGGCCGACCACACAAAGGG
This sequence comes from Viscum album, assembly GCA_963277665.1. Classification (NCBI taxonomy): domain Eukaryota; kingdom Viridiplantae; phylum Streptophyta; class Magnoliopsida; order Santalales; family Viscaceae; genus Viscum; species Viscum album. The sequence goes on along the minus strand of OY728119.1, from coordinate 285,836,234 downwards.
GGAGGTGGTGGAGCGTGTCCTCACCGCCGGCTTACAGGATCTGCGACACGAGGCTGTGGTGGTGAACAAGGGTGGCCTGCTCACTGCCGGCCGCCAGGGGGGCGCGACGCACGACCGCGCATGGAGGAGGGTCGGCCGTCCGACCAACCGTGGGCCGCCCAGTGCGGGCCGGGCCGGACCCAATGGTCCGGGTAGGACACAACGGGACAAGTGGGACCCAGGTCTGGACTTCAGTCGGGCTGGGTCGACCTGAGCCGGGTCGGGTTGGCCAAGGCCAGGTTGGGCCGGGTCGGTCTGTCTGGGTCGGACCGGACCCGGACCAGCTTTGAACGTTTTCGCTCTTTCGGCCATAACTTGAGCTACGAGCGTCCGTTTGATGAACTGTATATGGCACTAGAAACCTTGGATTTATATGTTCCTTTGGTTATACCCACTTGAGTTTTGTATAAAGTTGGTGTATATCCAGGTTGGATTGATCACGAATCCAACTGGGCCATCGGGACTAAAAGGCCAATAACTTACATACCAGGCGTCCGATTGACACACCTTCTATTGCATTGAGACCCCTATCACATGGTGGTCCTTTAAGATACTTCTTCATGAGAATTTTTAGAATTTTTAGTATTTAACTATTTCTTGAGGAGTGGAACCTCCCGGAATCAGGTGATCTTAGTGCAAAAACCCTGTGGCTGGCTGTAACATGATAAATGGATCATATGTGGGTCTGGGATTTGGGATCCTACATGGGTCTATGTTAGACAGTCCCACTTGGACCACTCTAGGAAATCCACATGGGACTGCTCTAGGATCCTACGTGGGTCTGATGATTTAGGATCTTACGTTAGTCTGCCTTTTAATAGAGTAAGATGATTCGGTAGTTATATCTAATCATCTTTGCTACCACACCTATGTTATACCTACTGTGAGCTAAGTCTTTACCTTTGTGGTAATCTTAAATGTGGAATACCTTTGTGGTACTTACCTTCGTGGTGATATCTTTGTGATATTTTTCCGTGTGGCGTATCTTTGTGGTACTTAACTTCATGGTGGTTACCTTCATGGTATTCTTTCTTTCGTGGAACAATTGTACTTTGGCTAAGGATTGGGGCCTTGTGTTTCCTCACGATGATATGGGTATACTTGATAACTTAGGTACATGTATGGGCATATACCTAAGTAGTTTTCTTCATAATTTTTAGTTTAACCTTTGTGGATTTTGTGAGACCTTCGACGATCTCGGGGTCCCTACTGAGTATCGTTATACTCACCCCTGCATGGGCTACACCCACACCTTGTTGTGTTTGGTGAAAAATATGGACAACGCTGACTAAGGACGTGGGTACCAGGTCTGGAGGTAGCTTGGAGGTGGACCTTAGACAAGCCATACCGCAAAGACGACCATTTGAGAGCTGTACCTACCCTTCAGGTAGGATCCTTGGCGGGTGTTCATAGGAGTTGTTTCAGTTTACTTGTACTTTTCAGTTTTCTTGTACTTTCTAGTTGGGCATGTATTTTGGCCCCTTTTTCTTACTTTACACTCCCTGTTTACTATAAAATTTACTTGTGTTCGTATCTTTCTGTGTGCTTTGTTGTGTGTGTTTACAGGTTCTAAAAGTAATGCCTTCCTGGTTTTAGGGAATACGCCTTTCGGTGCTAGTCTCCAACCCCTGGACTATGGAAGGATTGCTTGGGGTAGTCACGACACAGGCCTCGGGGGACGGGTCATGAAAAATTGGTATTAGAGGAGTCGATTCTACCGTAGAACATTGGAATCTTAATTTTTTTTAACAGCAATAGTGTTAAGTGTAGTGAGTGTGGTTCTCAGTTTAGGGAATCCAGTGTTGGTGTGGTGGCTGACGTATCCATACACCAGGGCCCTAAATTCAGATATTTGACTCAGTGAACAAAAAAAATGATTGCATGTGTGTTTTGAAAAGTTTTATTTTGGACATTTTTTGAGTTATCTCACCAGGTATAAATTATTAACAGTGGCACACCTGTTTCTTTTTAGGATGCCTCTACGCAGACAGCCAACTAGGGTTCCGGGTATAGTATGCGATGATATCCTATCAAGTGAAAATGCCTGGGTGCAGGTCCCTTTATTAGTAGGGGAACTAGCAGAGGCACCAGTGATACCATTACCCGTTGGGCCACCGATGCCACCAACCCCAAAAACAGAGGGTGCATGCCGCTTGAGCACATTGCATGAGTTCCAGCGCCAAAGGCCACCTAGGTTCAGGGGTGATACAGACCCACAGGCAGCTGAGGATTGCCTGGAATCCATTGTGAGAGTCTTCCTACTGGTAGGGACACCAATTGATCTCATGGTGATCGTTTTCGCCAGTATTCTACAGGAAGAAGCAGGAAGATGGTGGAGCTTGATGCTCCAGGTTCACGATGAGGTGGCACTTCTCTGGGCAGACTTTGAGAGCCTATTTCATGTAGAGTTTGTCCCAACGACTCTTTTTTCAGTACACATATATGAGATTCTTCATCTGAAGCAGGGAAACATGACTGTGGCTCAGTACTCAGCGAGGTTCACCCACCTCTTGCGATACTCCACTGATATGGTGCGAGACCCATTCTTTAGGGCCTAGACCTTCGAGTAGGGAATCAGGCGGGAGATCGGTGCTTCAATGATTTATCTCAGCATCCCGACGCAGGTGGGGGTATTAGAGAGAGCCCTCTAAGTAGAGAGTATTCTTAGTGAGCAATCACCAGCAACGAGACCCACCACGAGGCGTCATGTGGTGGAGTTTTCTACAGCTGGTTGTTGACATATGCCACAGAGGTCCAAGAGGACCAGACCGATAGGTGGACTATAGCAAGATTCAGGGTCGGTTGTGTGAGGCACCGGAGACAGAGCCAGTCATGCGAGGAGTAGGCAATGTTACACATGCGGCGGGTAGTGTCACATGGCTCGAGACTACTCAACCCACCATACAGATGATCAGCTGACAGTCTAAGGACCACCCAAGATGAGATAGAGGTTCGACCGAGGAGGTACACAGGGAGAAGGTGGACGTGGCAGAGGAGTTGGCCGTGAAATTGGTGGTGAGAAATGATTTGAGATGTTACCTCCACCACCATCAGGTGGTCCAACCGAACCATAGGGAGTAGGTGGAAATGGATGATCTTAGCTCATGGCAGTTGAGGCCTATGATCACGGAACTCTAGAGATGATATGAGGTAAAATCTGTGTCTACTCCACCACAGTTGTAGTACTTATAGAATTGTGTGCCAGTCATTCTTTTATTTCCACTTCCCTCATTTGGAGCTCAGAGATTCCGACGGAGCCATTGGCTTGATCCTTATGGCTAGAGACTTCTACAGAAGAGGATTCAACGATTATACACTGGTTTCAGCAGTGTGATATTACTCTAGGATATGAGAGCTTTGGTTGGGATCTCTTAGTAGTGGCATCGTGGCCTTACGATGTCATCTTGGGTATGAATTGGTTATCTACAGTCCATGCTCAGATTGACTACATTAGGCGAAAAGTGTAGTGTATCAATGAGGATGGGACTAGGTTTACCTTCACCGATGAAAAGGGAGCCTTTGCAGCACAGGATGGACTTACCTAGAGGAGAGTGCAACTGATCACTCATCAATTGGCTAGCCTTACCCTCGGAGCGGTTGATGTGGATAGTCCGAGTTATCCTGTTGTGGTGGACCAGTATGAAGATGTCTTCTCTGATGATGTTTCGGGTCTACCTCCACATAGAGAGGTGGACTTTTACATTGACTTTTATGCCATCATGACACTGATATCTACACCAGCGTATCAAATGGCTCCCGCAGAGCTTCGTGAGATGTGGGTATAGCTAGAGGACTTGCAGGGGAAGGGATTCATTCAGCCCAGTGTTTCTCCTTGGGAAACCCCGATTTTGTTCACAAAGAAGGAGGATGGGAGCTTGAGAATTTGTGTTGACTATCGGCACCTGAACCAGGTGACCGTGAAGAACAAGTACACACTCCTGAGGATTGACGAACTCTTTGATCAGCTGAAGGGAGCACGGTGGTTCTCGAAGGTAAAAATCTGATTAGGCTAACACCAGCTTAGAGTATGAGACGAGGATGTGCATAAGATGACTTTAATATGTTAGTATGGACACTACGAGTTCTTTGTCATTCCGTTCGGTGTGACCAACACTCTAGTAGTGTTCATGGGACTCATGAACAGGATCTTCCAGCCATACCTTGATTGCTTTGTATTAGACTTCATTGAAGACATTCTGATCTACTCGGCTACCGAGGAGGAGCATTCCAATCATTTTCAGATAGTTCTGGACAGACTCCGAGAGCACCAAATTTATGGTAAGCTCTCGAAGTGCCAGTTCTGGATATGAGAGGGTCATTTCCTTGGACATGTCATCTCAGAGGTTAGTGTTGTGGTGGATCCAGCAATGATTGAAGCGGTACTTTCTTGGGAGCCACCCAAGAGTGTGACAGCGGTACGAAGTTTCCTGGGTTTCGCTAGATACTACCAGAGGTTTGTGCTAGAATTATCCAGAATTGCAGAACCTTTATCAGCATTGATAAAGAAGGGGAAACCCTTTGTGTGGTTGGAGAGATTCCAACAGAGTTGTAAGGAGCTCAGGCAAAGGCTGACTAGTGCCCCCATCTTGAGGCTTCCGGAGGAGGGCGTTGGGTATTTAGTATACTATGATGCATCAGGGACTTGTCTTGGATGTATCCTGATGCAGGAGTGAGTAGTTATCACATATGGTTCTTGAAAATTGAGACAACATGATCAGAACTACGCTACCCTTGAACTGGATTTAGCAGCAATGGTCTTCGCCTTGAAGTTATGGAGACATTACTAGATGTGTGAACGTTTTAAAGTCTATTCGGACCACAAGAGTCTCAAGTATATCTTCTATCAAAAAGACCTAAACCTAAGACAACGAAGTTGGCATGAGCCCCTCCAGGACTATGACTTCGAGATAGTCTATACTCCGGGGAAGGGGAACGTTGCAGTAGATGCACTCCGCAAGAGATCTGGTATACAACTACTAGATAAGGTGATGAAGCAGCTGGATACTTTATAGATATTCTTTGTGGAACGAGATGGAGCAGTTTTTCTTCAGTCTCTTATATTCACTCCCCCACTTCTTCAGCGAGTCAGGAAGGCACAATATGGGGGCACTGGCTGCGAGGCTCTACGTGTTTAGATATCATCAAGGTAGGCACCTGATGCATTTTCTAAAGGTGGGGAGTACTTCATCCTTTTCAGAGGACATACCATGGCACCAGTGTCACTTTAGGAGGAAGTGTTGCGGGATTTCCACACACCCCCTCTAGCAGTACATACAAGAGTGGAGAAGATGTACCAGGATCTCCGACGACAGCACTGGTAGCCGGGAATGAAGAAAGCAGTAGTAGGGTTTGTCTCTCGATGCCTCACTTGTCAGCAAGCGAAGGCGGAGCATCAGGTACCAGCAGGCTTAGTTCAGCCTTTAGAGGTCCCAGAGTGGAAGTGGGACGAGATATCCCTGGACTTCGTGATAGGACTTCCACATTCATCCCGGGGTCATGATTCTATTTCGGTGATCGTCAACTGACTCACCAAGTCAGCCCACTTCCTACCGATCAAAGAGCAGGGTTCAGTAGAGAGCTTGGGACGCCTCTATGTGTAGGAGATTGTGAGGATACATGGAGTACCCTTGATTATTGTATCCAATCGTGATGCAAGTTTCAGTTTCTGTTTATGGAAGGGGTTGCATGAGGCTTTCAGGAGGCTGCTTCATTTGAGAACCGCCTTCCATCCTCAAACAGATGGCCAGACTGAGTAAACCATTTAGACCCTCAAGGACATGCTACATGATTGCATCCTTGACTTCAGTCGTAGCTGGGAGGATCACTTTCCCTTGGAAGAGTTTGTATACAACTATAGTTATCACTCCACCATTAGGATGGAACCTTCCGAGGCTATGTAAGAATGACCTTGCAGATCGACTTTGTGCTGGACTGACCTAGGGGAGTCATCACTTATGGGACCAGAGATGGTATAGGCAACCATAGAGAAGGTTCAGATCATCTAGGAGCAGATGAAGACTGCATAGAGCAGGAAGAAGTCTTATGATGATTGGAGACAGAGACCTCTGGAGTTTGAGGATGGTGACCACATCTTTCTACGGGACTCACCTCGATGACGTTTGTGGAGATTTGGTCCAGGTGGAATGTTATCTCTGAGGTTCATCAAACCATTTTAGGTCCTCAGAAGAGTTGGTGAGGTGGCTTATCGCTTAGCTCTTCCACCTCAACTGCACCGGGTGCACGACGTATTCCACGTATCCCAGCTAAGGAGATATGTGCATGACCCTTCTCACATAATTGACTGGGGAGATTTGGACATCAAAGATGGGGAGACATTTACAGTGGTTCAGTGGAGATTGAGGATAGATAGGAGAGAGTCCTTCATGGGTGATCGATACCTTTGGTGTGTGTATGTTGGCAGCACGGGAACCTTCAGCAGAGCACATGGGAGTGGGAGGCTCAGATTCATGCTCAATACCGCCACTTGTTTTCCTAGTTTTCATAATATGGATTTCGGGGACGCGAAGCCCTGAGGTGGGGAGAATGTAAAGACCCGGAAATTCCAAGTATTTTTTTTAATTATATGGGAATTTTACAAGTCTGTGAAAATTGATGGTGCATGATTTCGAGGCCCGGAGTGCCCAGGATAAATTTATGAAATTTTTTTAAGTACGTTCAGTAAACGTGCGAGCGGGTTTTTATAAATTTTAAACCGATGCTCGGAATTGAAATATGAGGACACCGTTGAACTCGCAATGCCGATATTCTCTTAAAAAGACCTTCACCTCGACCACAATAGGTTGAGGGTGGAAGATAGTTTTTCACTTTTTCATGGAAGTAGAAAAATAAAATAATTAACATTTTATATTTCTTTTGAAACCTATCTTTTGAAATTATGGAGGTGGGGACCACCCAAGCTATAAAAACCACCCAATTTAAATTCATGGTGGAGGGGACCTCCTAAAATCCACTTAATGGGGGAAAACGTATCAAACCTCCAATTAATTAATTGTGCCATTTATTTGGGCCAACTTTAATTGTTCCAAAATAAATTAATTTGATAAAACTATTTTTATTTGTTGGCTCCTAATTTACATAGGGAAATCATTGGGAAATGGGAGAAATTTGGAGAAACAATTCCTCCAACAAAGAATGCCCACTCCAACGAAGAATGAGGAACCAACCCCAGGCCCAAATCAGAAGCGCTTTGCGGATGCAAAAAATGCCGAAGTTCTTCAATGACTTCATCTTATACCAATCGACTCCTCCAACGAACGACAAGGTAGGGGTGTGATTTGAGTGATCTTTGTTAATTTCTTATACGTTGAATCTATCCCTATGAGCCACTTGGTACTGCTCTAACATGAAGGGTACGGGCCAAACAAACATGGTCCGACCAATCTGCAACTTTTGTGGGTTTTGATGCGTTCTTTGCGATGGAGGAGGACAATGACTGTAATGGAGATTGGCACTGGTAGGACTCGAGAGTGGCGACCAGAACACCGGCCGACCGTGAATATGGTGGAGACACAACCATGCCATCGGTGGATGGTTGCTTCCCATCGGCCGCGGTAGAGCAGAGGCGACGACCGACACACGGCCGGTCGTGTGAAGGGGAGGCGGCAGCGCGCGTCCGTGTCATTGGCTTGTAGGAGTCGCGACACGAGGCCATGGCGGCAAAGGAGGGAGGTCAGCTCATTGTTGTCCATCGGGAGGGGCGTGGCATGCGACCACGCCGCGGAGGAGGGCGGGCTGTCCGGTCAGCCGTGGGCCGCCCAGTGCGGGCCGCCTAGTGGGTTGTGCACCGTGGGCTGCCTAGCGGGCCCCGCTGGTGGGCCGGGCTGGACCCAGCGGGCTGGGTCAGACCCAATGGGTCTGGTTGGACCCAGGGCCGAACTCAGGCCAGGCTGGGTCAGTCCGACCAGGTCGGACCGGATCCAGACTAGCTTCGACCCTTTTTGTTATTTTCGCCATAACGTGAGCTACGTGCATCCGTTTGACGAACCATCGGGGGCGCCAGAAACCTTGGATCGATAAAGTCCTTTTGGTATACCTCACTTGAGTTTTGGATAAATTTGGGGTATGACTGGGTTGGCTCGAACATGAATCCAACAGGGCACTCGGGACTAAAAGGCCAATAACTTATAGACCAAACATACGATTGACGCACCATTTATTGCGTTGAGACCCCTATCACATGGTGGTCCTTTGGGATACATCTTGGTAATTTGTGGCAGTTAGAGTATCAACCTATGGGTTGAGAATCAGACCCTACCAGAATCAAGAGAGATTAGTGCGGGAACCCTGTGGCTGGCTGTAACATGATAAAGGGATCCAATGTGGGTCTGTGCTTTGGGATCCTATATGGGTCTTTGTTTGAGATTCCCACTTATAAAACTCTAGAAAATCCATGTGGGACTACTCTAGGATCCTATGTGGGTCTGATGTACTGGGATATTATGTGGGTCTGATGATTTAGGATCCTACGTGGGTCTTCCTCTTAACAGATTAAGATGATTTAGTAATTACATCTAATCATCTTTACTATCGTACCTATGTTATACCTGGTGTGAGATAAGTATTTACCTTTGTGGTAATTTTATGTGTGGCGTACCTTTTTGGTACTTACCTTCATGGTGATATCTTTGTGATATTCTTCTGTGTTGCGTACCTTTGTGGTACTTACCATTGTGGTGGTTACCTTCATGGTATTATTTCCTTTGTGGAACAATTGTACTTTGGCTAAGGATTGGGGCCTTGTGTTTCTTAATGAATAAGATGAGTATAATTGATAACTTAGGTATATGTATGCTCATATACCTAAGTAGGATTTTCAGTTGTTTCCATGCTTTCTAGTTTAACATTTATGGATTTTGTGAGACCTTCGAGGGTTACGAGGTCCATACTGAGTATCGTTATACTCACCCCTGCATGGGATACGCCCGCACCTTGTTGTGTTTGGTGCAGACGATGGAAAATGATGACTAAGGATGAGGGTGCTAGGTCTGGAGGCAGCTCTGAGGTAGACCATAGACAAGGCGTACCACTGAGACGACCATTTGAGAGCTGTATCTACCCTTCAGGTAGGATCCTTGGTGGGTGTTCATAGGAGCTGTTTCAGTTTACTTGTACTTTTCAGTTTTCTTGTACATTATAGTTGGGCTTGTATTCAGGACCCTTTTTATTACTATACACACGCTATTTACTATATAGTTTACTTGTGTTTGTATATTCCTATGTGCTTGATTGCGTGTGTTTATAGGTTATAAGGGAAATGCCTTCTCAGTTTTAGGGAATACACTTTTCGGTGGTAGTCACCAGCCCTTGGCCTATGGAAGGCGGACTTGGGGGTATTCATGACATGAGCCCCAGGGGATGGGTCATGACACAAAATATATCATTTTCATTCTTACATTTCCATACATCGAAAAATGATAACATCGTTTGTGCGTAAGTGTGAATTATCACCTTCACAAAGATATGTGATTCATTTTTAATCCCCAAAACACATGGATGATATATATAACTATAATTAAATTATTAATATGATATTAATTATGTTATTATTAATCTTTAAATATAATATTATACTTACCATCTTTCAATTATGATCATTCAAAAATGGAAATGCTACTCGTGCGTTCGTAGGGCTTATCGTCTCTATGATTGTATCGTAGATAATTTTTCATATTCATATTAAATAGATGGATTAAAATGTATAATTGATTTATAAAAATTATAATTTTGTGATTATTACTATTTTATAGATGATTTAATAATGAACACTTAGACTATAAATATCATACAAAATTTGTTTTGGGCTAAAGTAACGTATATCATCAAAACGTTTGATGTGAACATAGATAATTAAGTAATTGTTATAACATGGTAATAAGTGATATAAAAGGAATAGTAAACATGAAAAATGGTCTCAAGAAATTAAATAATTAACCTAATTTTATTATTTAGTAATACAAAGGTTGTACATGATGAGTCAGACTCGAGGTAAGGGACTTCATTTCAATCTCCGTTCATTGAGGCATATTTTGATGTTATAAACCAACCATATTTTATGAGGTGTGTATACAACCCATTTTACATATCATATCATGAATTTATTTATTCTCATATTGTTTAATTTTTTGTTAAATACTATCCATTCAAGGATATTATGATTCAAATGATTCAAATTGGTATGAGACAAATTGATTTAAAAATATCTTTTTAAATATTTTAATGGGTTTTGAAAATGGATTAATTATTTCAAAAACATGGATATTTTTCTTATGAGTGAAAATAAAATTTTAATAGTGACTTGTTGAAAATTGAAGGATTTTATGTGTTATGATTATATAATGGTACTTGGACATTTGACATGTAGTTAGGTGATAAACTAATTAATAGTGGTTCCATGATAAACAAATGACATGTTTTTCCAAGATATACCTCCTATGTATTGGGTATGGAAGTCGATCATATGGTTATTCAATTTCTAATAGTGACATTTATGAAATTTGACCACATGGTTATTCTATTTAAGTATAATTATGTCCCAAGATATCTTTATGTGTTATCTATATTTTCTGTTGGTTTTTTAGTAATATTGTGATTAAAAAAAGGGTAAGAAAAGAGATTATTTTAAATGGAAAATATTTACTACATATAAAGGTTGAAAATTATTACATTAATATATGGTTTTAAGGAGTTTTTGTATTTTCAAATGGCTAATATTTTTCCTTTCATTACGTTCCTTACTAATATTTTTGTGCTCATACCATATTTTTAAAATGTTTTTCACATGATTATAATGGGTATTATGGACAGGGATGTGATCATGATCAAATTTTTGAAGATATTTCATGAAAACAAATCCCATTTTATTTTAAAAGGGTTTCCTTTGGTGGGAAAATGGATACTGATTATAAGCGTCCACTTGTAGTGTATGGTTTTACATTGTAAGAGATTATCCTAATTTTATAAAACTATAAACATAAAATATATTGGGAAAAGAAAGTTATATATAGTTTTAAAGTAACTATAATATGTATTATTTTAGGCTGGGTCCTTAAAATATCTATGAATAATGCAGGAGAAACTGATTTTGAGCAATCTTGCTACGCCCACCGACCAGATTACATCTCATCCTAGTTTTGGGATGGATTATGTTTATAATATATGGGAGATAGTTTTCAAAGTATAATATCATTAGGTCGAAAAAATTGGGGGAGGCATGAGGTGATGCATCAAGCATGTATTTGTACATTCAGTTTTCATCGGTAACATATGGTATGTACTTATTATTAATAATTTATATAACTTTAAATGTAAACTTTTAATTTTATGCTCATATAGGCAGTTGAACATCCCAATATTACATAGTTCTATGTTTATAAGAGGATGTAAAATAATCTTATCACAAAAGAGATTATAGGTGGTCTCTAGTGTCATATTGTGACCAGTATAATTTTCTGAGTTTTAAAATTAACTGAAAATAATATTTTAACTATTTTAATTTCAAATTGCAATTTAATTTGTCATATGAGACCACAACATCTCAGACACAGGATGATAGTTAGGCTGAGACTGAGAGTCAAGACACTAGTGGGGTGGGATTTGATGATGTATCATGGATTCACACAACTCAATATTCTTTCAAGAAGGGCTAAGTGGTTGGTATTAGTTCTCAATTGATGCTTTGTTGGTTTCATTGTACTACTACATGGTCAGCGTCCAACTTGAGGGGAGATTCTGGAGGGTGGTCATAATCAACCTCATAATGTTAGGAGTAGTTGTGTGATCAGAGTGAGGTTATAGATGCTATGTTTAGGGAGCAGGAATATCTTTGTCGATAGCACTAGGAACAACATGAGGAAATGCTATTATGGTATTAACAACAACATGATTAGATAATGAAGTACATGAGACAACCCGCTTAGTGTGTAGGGATGGAGTTTCTCCCCTCCTCTTCAAGATGACCCTACCCCTCTTTGTCATCCTCCATAGTGATTGATACATTATGTAGACATATATTTCATAAAAATTTGAATGAAATTATTTTGTGTAATATATTTATTATTTAACATGTTTATAGTTTTATTAAGTACATTTTTGTAATTATTTTTTATATATATATTTTTTATTTTTTAAACATATATCTAGTGCGAGTAAAATCTTTAAAAAATATTTTTTTTGTGATGGGTCAGTTGGATCATCACAAATACTTAAGTAAGTAATCTGTTAAAAAAACTATTTGCGATGGGCCACCTTCCCATTGCAAAATATAGTTTTTGCGATGACCCATCAAAAAAACTATATTTAGTGACACCATTTTTAGAAACAGGGTAATTGTGGTGGGACCCTACCACAAATAACTATTTGAGATGGGTTCCCATCACAAATAAACCATTTTTCAGCTGTGGTAAGATGATAAAGTCATTCTTGTACGCGTGGAATACTGCCTTCATGTAGCGATGTGACTCTATTTTTATCACCATATGACATGGATTATATTTATAAGTATATTTATGGAAATAATATAGTATTTATGATATTATCATTATTATTAAAATATAAAATATTATTTACCAACTTTCCATAATGATTTTTGAAAAATAGAAATGTTACCCATGCATACCTATGACCTACCATCTCATTGATCATAATGGACTTCAATTCCCAAAACCATCATTCATGATTTTTCATAAAAGTATAATTTATATATAAATATGATAATTATTTAATGATTATTATTCTATATATGATGGAACCATGATCAACTTAAGAGGGCCAGAAATAACAAATCAAAACATATACGAAAATCAAAGTGGTTATTACTTGAAAAGTGATTCTAACAAGAAATTGTTAATAAATGAAAAATAAAGGGTCATAAGTAAATCATTATGGTATAATATATATAATTATGGTTATATAATAGATATATAATAAATATATTTATTATTATGAAATATTTTTTAATGTGTACAAATGAAGTTGAGACTTATGGTAAGGGATTTCTAATATCTCTTTTATTTATGAGAGACATATGAAAATTCCTGACTCGTTTATTTTGTGTAGTGTATGTACTACCCCTTTGAAATATAATATCATTAATATAACAATTTTAATGATATTAAATGTTTCATTAAATTTTATTATTTATTGGGGCTTGTGATTCAGAATATTAGTAAATTTGTAAGGGATTTCTATTATCTCTTTTATTTTTGGGAGACATATGGAAATTTACCACTCATTTAATTTGTGTGGTGTATATACTAACCATTTCAAATAATATATAATGAATATAATCCTTCTCATAATATTATTTTTTTCATTTTATATTATTCTTTATAAGGGATTATGATTCAAAATATTATGAAAGTGGTAAGGGATTTCCATCCCACTTTTGACTTATGTGAGATACATTCCATATTACAAATAAATTTATTATATATGCCATCTATAATTTCCACAAATTAATTTTATATTTATTCTCATAAATGTTTTTGTATTTATATATGCAATTATTGATTACTCTTTCACAGGGTTTATGGTACAAAATATTCCCCTATGGTAAGAGTTCATTGTCATAATTTTCCATTTTTGAGACATATGTTATGTAATGAACCTATATTATTAATGAAGTGTATATACATCCCCTTTTACATGTAGTATCTTTATTTTTTTTATTCTAATTATATTATAAATTTGATTTGATATTATTATTTTATGGGTCTTCTAATTCAAAGTTACCAAAGTGGTATGGTTATTATGTTAAAATCTCATTATTTATTGGGTTTTCTCAGGATTATGCTACCATTGATGAAATTTTATGATCACTTTATCAAGAAACTCATGTAAGTTCTTATCCTCTAGTTATTTATAGTGAATATATTTTTTATTCATTTTAAAATTTTTATATACTCAAGAGTTTAAAATAATGTTTTTAATAAAAATCTTTTTTATTTCTCTCTTTGGTCAAAAACTCATTTTTTCTTCTAAAACCATGTTTTCTAAAAATGTTTTCAAAAATGTTTTTATATTTATTAAATGATCCATTAAATATTTTTACCCATGTCTGACGTTTTTTAAAAATGATTTAAAGGATTTTTCTTATCATTATCTTAATTATTCCCATTTAGAATTTACAAAAAATGTGAAATGAATCTTTGTTTTAACATGTATTTAATGAATGAAAATTCCTACTGTTATGACTAATATTTTTATTAAAGATTACTTTATATGTTTTAAAATATATTTTCATATATATTTTCAAAAAAATTATTTTAAAAATTATTTAAAAATTATTTTCAATGCGGAAAGGATATTTTCCTTAAGAAATGTTTTAAATTATTTAAAAATATTTCTTTATATGTTTTCATGGTTATTTTTAAAGGAAAGTATTTAAAAAATGCTTTATGTTTTAAAAAGTGTTTTCAATGTGTAATGGATATTTTCCTCAAGAATTTTTTTAAATGGTTATTAAAGATTCCTTTATAATTTTCAATTTTTATTTTCAAAGAAAAGAATTTCCAAAAGTTTTTATGATTATTTAGATTTTAAATGGGTTTTCAATGAAAAATTATTTTCTTCCTGAAATTTTCCATTTGATTTAATTCAAAATAATTTTACATATGAGAGAAAATTCTTTGATGTAACTTTTTATTTACTAGGGATATGATCCAAGGATACCATTATTATTCTTTCTCTAAATGGTTTATATTTATAATGAAAATATATTTATGAACCCCATTTTTCTTGTATGAGTTATACCATGATAAAAACTTTATAAAACCCAATCTTTTTCAATTGGTTATTCTATAATGAAATGATGAAATGATTATGAAACTTATCTATCTTCTATAGGTTATGATATGATGAAATGTTTATAGAACCCATTTTATTTCATGGGTTATGATAAGATGAATATTTTATTATTTTTTGTCACACATATGTGTTATTTTTGTTATGTAATGATGGTAAAATTTTAAATAACAATGGGTGTGACCTATATCTCAATCCAATGTATTGGGTATGATATACGGGTCTGGAACGAGAATTAAATCTGGTTCTATAAGAGAATTTGTCCACTATGTTGGTCATGTGAATGATCCTAGACTACTATGATGATTTGGGGAGTGAACCCATTCCACTATGATAGTCTTGGAAGTGAGAATTGACTAATATGGAAATGATTTCCTATTCTTATGTGTATGCCAAAATTTCATGTTTTATGAAAATGTTATGATCTCATGGCTCATGTTATTTGATTTATTTATGATTCATGTCTTATGAAATTCCAATCATTATGTATTGAATCATGATTTTAATATTTGATATGCATGGTATGGTTTTCAAATGTTATGAACATGTTCTCATACCCTTAGGTTTATGTTATGCCTATGTATATCTCTTTTTTACCCTTAATTTTGTAATAGTTGATGTCCTAGACCCAACTTGAAAAGTAATTTTGATTACCATATAATGTATAAATTTAGATATACATGATGTTCTCTTACTATTTCAGTGTAGAATATTCTATGTCCACTATTGAAATGGTAATTTCCAAATATTAATTATCATATCAAAAGGTTATAGCAGATCCCATGATATAATTATAACCTCTATATTCTATGACATTAATCTCAAAAAAAGGTCAAATGGTCCAGATATATCTTACTGAATAAACAGAGTTGATGTTTGACTGTCAGGTGATGGGGGATTACAAGTATTGAGTCTTATTCTCATGAAGTTCACACATGGTGATATCTAGTAGTGAGATCATGAGGACATACTAAAAAATAAGAACACCACATGTTTTAGTTGTCATTGGTTGTTCACATCTATTGACATGTGTATTGGTCTCCTAAACTGATACCATTATCAATGTGTGTCATTTGATTGTGCACTTTGTTGCAATAAAAAACCATGATAATGAAATCTTGGATAGGTAGATTGTGTTGTGTCATCATTGGTGGTATGATATTTGTTGAATGGTCAAGAAATGATTTATCACTTACAAGTTAAGGAAGTAATATATATCAAGACTGTTTGATCATGAGGATACTACCTTCATAGGTCTTTGGCCAAAGCAGTCGAAGGGTAAATCCATATTGTTAAATCAATAAATAATAAAGCAAGAAAAGGGTGTTGACACAAGTGTGCATCCAACTTTATGAGATATTTAACGATAAATAGATTATAGTACACAATATGTGTTTGTAGGTTGGTTGTCGTTTCTATGACTATCCTTTTCTCTTTAGGGTCCTTGATGGGTTTCTAGACTCTGATCTCGGTCTGTAGATTTTATTCACTACTATCGAGATAAGGGTAGAGAGGGTCACCCAAAATAGTGTATTCAAGAATCTTCTCAATTCAGTTGAATAGGTTTATTGGACATGGTGGGCCGCACAATGAGGTCTAACTGTTTTCTAAGTTATCGATCACTGACAAATAAATAAATTCATTAATATTCCAGTAAAAAATAATTGGTCTAAATTTATTTATTTAAAGTATTTACAAGTTAAGTAAATACAAAAAATAATATTAATTGAACAAATATTATTTTAATAATCTAAGTTCATTTCATATTAGCGGGAATAATGAGTTGAGTTAAATGACTCAGTTTTATCAAGTAATATATTTTTTATATGTTACAATAATGTGATAAAATAATAAATAATATTTATGACGTAGTTTAGTGGTTTATAATTATTTATTTAGTGGATTTTAAACAAACGAGGGTCGAGAAACCCTACCAGGTATTTTTAGAATCAACTATAAATAGGTAGAGAGAAGTTCTTAGTTGAGACTATTCATATTGAGAACTATAAAGCCTATCTCTCCTCTCCCACACTCTAGAGAGATAAGCTCTCGATCTAGGAATTCAGATTGAGTTCTACCTTACGCATCACAAGATCAATGATGTGGTGATATTCATGGTGTTAAAGGCGTCGTTGGATCTATGTGTTAACACATATAATTTGAAAATAAATGATCAGATGTATTTCTTAAGTGAGTGTGGTCGATCTTGAGGGATCCTACTATGGATCTTTAAGGAGAAATCGTCGACGACAGGAATATTTCAAGCATGACTTCATATCTGAGAAAGGTATGTTTTCATTTTATGTTTTTGTTCTCTGTTTAATTTACACGATATCCTTAGACCATACTGATGATCAGATCATCAGATATGATAAGTTCCATCACTCTGAAAATAATTTTTTTTAAAATACCCAGACCACCGAATTTTACTACAACCTAAGTACCTTCAATTGGTATCAGAGGGATTACGAAAATTTTATGAGCCTAGATAAAATTAAATTAGCATTAAATTAAGTATATGATTTAATTTAGATACCAAAAGTATATACCATTCATCAAACCAATTTCAGAAGATCATGTTATGACCATAGTTGTTTTTAATACGGACTGTTTTTTCGGTTATTGAGTATTAAATTAGATTGAATTCAGTTGTTTTACAGTGTTTCTGGAAAATCTCGTAAATCTAGATATGATATGACCAGTTTCTGATCACCATAAATAATACAAGTTGATGGAATTATAAATTATAATATTATAATTATACTATAATAATTATTTTTTTAATATATTAATAGTTTATATTTTTTTAATTTTGATAATCTTTGTTTTGGAAATACTTTGGTATTTTGTTTGAACGAGGTATTTTGCCGGATCGGTGGAATTATTCAAAAAAAATGTGACGATGACTTGAACAGGTAAATAAGATAAATATAACTTCAAGGGAGGGCCCTCCCATTATTGGTTGCCAAGTTTTTTTATACGTTTTTAGATTTTTTTAAAACGACATAGGTTAATTTTTTTTAAAATACGTCACAATGGAGGCATTGCCGACGCTGCCTTCACTCCCCCATGCCGCCTTTAGCCCAGATCAATGACATGGAAAAGGTGGTGAGGGGGGGGGGGATGCCACCTATTGCATCTGACCGATTCCGCCTTTGTCCTTACCTAGAGGAGAAAGGTGGCATCGGCGATGCCGCCTTTGCCTCAACTCCCTATAAAAGAGCAGCCCCCTCCTCACTCAATTTCCCCTTCATCTCTCATAAATCCTCTCCGTCTCTCTATAAAAAATTCATTTTTTGTGAAGGTTTTTGCGAATCATCATTTAGAGGTATTTTTAATTATTTAATTTAATGTTATTTATTTATTTAATTGAATTATTTTTAGTTTTAAATATATCATTTTTAAGTAGTTTAGGTATCTCTTAATATTTTGTTTGTTAGGTTGTGTAATTAGTTATATATAGTTTGAAATAATTATTTTTAGTAGTATAGATTAAGTATAGATTAATTATAGATTAATTATAGATTAACTTAGGATTAAGTATTGTGAAATTTTGGGAGCATAAAGATTAGGTGGTTATCTAAGCAATCAAATCCCTGTCTGGATACAAACAAGTGGATGTAGCTCTAGCACAGATGTACCTAGGAGTGAAAACTCTGACAAGGAGTTTTGGGCTTGACTCGGGGTATCCTTGTACACGAAAAAGGGCCTTGCTGCACTCTTGGTTTAACACTATTGGGGGATATGCTTAAGATGATTCATATTTAATTTATAAACTACTAAAATTTTTAAGAAACCAAAAATCAAATTAGTATATTTATCAATAATAAAATGATAATTATGAGGTTATAGATTTAAATAAGGACAAAAGAATTTACAAATGAAAGTTATTATTAGTAATTAAAGATATTTAAGATGTTTAATTTGTTATATATAGTTTATAAATAAAACTTATTATTAGTAATGAATAATTATAGACTAATTAATGATAAGTTAGGATTAAAAATGAAAATGTATGATTAATTAATTATAAATAACTAATTAATATAATATGATTAAGTATTAAAGAATAAATAATTAATGAATATCTTAATAATGAATAACTAGTGATTAAATAATGGGTGATTAGTTAAAAAAGTTATTATTAGTAATTAAAGATGTTATATATTAAGTAGTTTAATTAGTTATATATAGTTTAGAAATAATACTTATTATTAGTAATGATTAATTATAGATTTATTAATGATAACATAGGATTAAAAAGGAATACATATGATTAGTTACTTATTATTAACTATTAAAAATAATATCATTAAAGATTAAAGAAGAAATTATTAAAGAATAACTTAATAATGATTAACGATTGATTAAACTTTTGTGTAAAGAAACATTACTAGCATATTTTAGGGTGTGGAAAGGTATCCTATAATTTCATTCTAATAAATATTATATGGTCAACCATCATTGTTAATATTTGTTACAATGTCATAATTTTTGTTAAATAACCATTTTTAATGCAGAGAGTCATGTTTGGCTGTGTGTACTACTTTAGAGAGGTTATTCAAACTGAGCAAGGAACTTCTTACAATACACAACTAATAACGATGGTTAGTACAACTGATTGTGTAACCATAAGTGACCTTCAAGAGAGAATTAGTGGTTCCTTAAATCTGGACCTGATCAATAGATCAAGTCTACGAGCTATAGACATTTGCAATTATCGACAACACTGTGGCATCTAGCTTGTCCATTGGTTGCTAATGTGTAGTGGGTCTAAGAAATTAATTTATTTTATCAATGGTCAGATGGTACCATGAGGGAATTATACCTTGATGTTTCTATTGTACAACAAAAATATCCAGTTGTACGAAGACGTATAATTAAAAGAGTGGTTGAAGACAGTCCACCCCATGAAATTGAGCCTATTCCAAATGATGCAGCAGAAGAGGAAAACCTATATGATCTCCTGGATATACATGTCAATCTGAATTCCGATGAGGATTTATGTAATAACAGATCATATAGTGACAATAGTGATGATGAGGAGGGATCAACAAAATTTAGGAAGGAGGTTTCTAGAAATGCATTAGTTGTACATCAACCTTGACCTACAATAAATCATCCACCACTCCTTTCATCTTGGTCAAAAGTAATGAAAAATGTGCCTGAATTTGACAATAATTTTCTCACACTGGAAACTAAGTTCCTCGGAGTTATACCAGAGAGGTTTAGTGAGTTTGACAAAACCTTATATATATTGGAAGGAATTTTCCAAGTAAAGATACCTTAAAAAGCATGCTAAAGAGATTTCACATTGAGAGGAACTGAAACTATATAGTTCCCAAATCATGTTGTAGTAAATATGTCATACAATGTACGAAGTATGGGGATGATTGTAGATTTTGTTTGAGGGTGATTCCAGACACTACATTTGGAGGTTGGAGAATCTTGAGGATTGAGGCAGCTTATACTTGTGTTCAGCTAAGCCTCACACAAGATCATACCTCATTGTATGCAGAATTTGTGTCATATATTATTTCTGAGATGATTAGAACATGTTAATATATTCCAATAGCCCTTTTTTAGGAGAGGATTCAACAGAAATTTGGTTATAATATTTCCTATAATAAGGAATGGATGGTGAAACAGAAGGTAATCGTAAAGGTCTATGGTGATTGGGAAGACTCATATCAAGTTTTTCCACAATTGATAGCCATACTGAGGCTTCATAACCGAACATTATTTAATCTAGATACAAATTAACATGTGTTTCATGATAACCGACTTGATCCATCTCGTGTTCAATTTCATCGGTTTTTCTAGGCATTCCTTCCCTGTATCTCCACATTTCATTTCAACAAACAGTTTATTCATATTGATGGAACATTTATATATGGAAAATACAAGGGCATATTGTTGATTGCGTCAACCCAAGAAGGAAACTGTTCACCTCTTCCGTTATCCTTTTCCATTGTAGAGAAAGAAAACTATGAATCATGGAGTTGGTTTCTGGCATGTATCAACAACCATTTCTCCAACATTTGGGGGGTTTGTTTGATATATGATTTCCATCATGCAATTAATGAGACAATTAATACAGATCCTAATACATAAAGATACCCAAATTCACATTGTTAGTTCTGTATTAGACACGTTGATAGTAACATGCATAAAAAATTCCACAACGAACCGATGAAGAAGGCAATCACGAGTCTTGGTATGCATTTTATTGGTTATTGTTTACCATTCAAAAATAAAGATAAAATAAAATTATGTGAAATATCATTTATTTTGTGTATAATATGAGTCGGACCAAAGGTGGTTTGAAGAACGTTTTGGAAAAATCTTCCAGTCTAATCAAGAAGTTTATGATTAAATGGAGTAGATTCCAAAAGAAAAATTAACATTTTCATATGACGGGAGGAAGAGGTACAAACACAAGACAACAAAAATTGTGGACTACATAAATGATGTTTTAAAAGGTCTTCACAAGCTACCTATAACTTCCCTAGTTTAGGAGACATTATATCAATGCATGAAGTACTTTGTTGAAATATAAAAACTAGCATCAGACGGAATACAACCAGGGCTAAGATACGAAAGACACTTTCAACGAGAGATTGAAAAGAATATTGAAGAAGCTTCTGGTTATCATGTCTACCTTTTTAGACGAAAAGAATCCAAATTTTAAGTTCAAGAGCATTCAGACCCCATCAAAAATCACATCGGTGAAGAAATGGTGGTATTAGTGGAAACAAGGCAAGGTCAATGTGGAAACTTTCAGGGCTTACGGTTTTAATGCACACATGACATCACATCATGTGCCTATGTGAACATATCATGGGAAGCATATGCTGATCTAGTGTACCGGATGGATACCATTTCTAATTGTTATGCTACACCATGGACACCTATTAGGGAGTATCGTTATTTCCCAATGACCAAAGGCCAACCGATAGTGATACATGACATTAATCAGTTGCGTCCTCATGGAATAACAAAGGCCAGTAGGATACGTAATGAGATGGACTTGCCTCAAGAATAAAGGAAGATTTTGAGATGTGAAATATTTCATAAAGAAGGTCATAACCAGAAATGATGCCCTAACATTGTTGGGTCGAGTTCACAGTCTCAGCCAGAATGATGTATTGTCTTCATTGTGACATTCTCATATTGTAAATTAAATGTTGTTATGTCTTTTTTTTTCTCGGTTTTCTAAACCCAAAAACCCAGAAGTATAACACTTAACCTAGAAAAATCTTTACAAAACCTTAATATCAAAATTCAAAACCCTAAACCCTCAAACCTAAACCCTAACCCAAAAGAATCTTCCCTTTACAATGGTTTTTGATAACATTATGTGTGAAATTTTAATAAACTTTTATATAACGAAATAATAGTATTATAATGATTATCATATGTTATTCAATATAGATAATTAGATAAATTCTTAAAACATCATTAGTAATTCACATGGTTATTCTTAATCCAATCCATAATTAGTTAATCATAAAGATCCTCCAAGGCCACAGACCACTTGGCTTCGGTGGAATTCAATGGCACGGAGGAGGTGTTCCTTCACACATCAGGTAGTATTCAACCCAATGGAATTGAATGTATCAAAGGGTATGCGCTCAGTCTTCACCATTTTAGACCTCCTTAGATTCATCCTTGGACATGGGGGGGAGGCTCTACCCTGGTGTCTTTCTAGTTTCTTTTCTTTTCTTTTCTTTTTTTCCCCATTTTACTCCTTTCCTTCTTTCAAAAAAAAATTACATGATGCTGATGATAAAGATACTCCAAAATATGTCTAACTAAATTGAAGACCCAATAATTTAGAAATATTGTCTCTATTATTTTGAAAATCAGTATGCCCTTATTCAAAAATGTATATCTTAGTGCACATACCTAATATTTAAATACCCTATTAATCTTAAATCTTTAATAAAAATATGCATGAATTCATGAATTACTTTCTCTTTATTCCTTAAATAAAATATTAGATAATTGAATTTATTTCATAAATCCAAAAGCAGAACAATTAACCCATATTGTAAATTAAATGTTATTATCTCTTCTTTTTTTCTCTCTTTATTTTCTAAACCCCAAAACCCAAATGCAGAACACTTAACCCAAAAACGTCTTCGCTAAACCTTAATATCAAAATTCAAAATCCTAAAACCTAAAACCTAAACCCTAACCCAAAAATCATAAACATAAACCCTAAAACCTTAAAAAATCCAAAACCTAGATATATTCTATTAAATCATTTATCAATTAGTAAAATTCTTACAAAGATATTTTAATTAATAAAATTCTTTCACAACATAATTTTTTCCATATATTTTTTTCTATTCTTTCCTCTTGTTATATTTTTTTCTTTTAGAACCAATAGACATAAGGAATTATATTTCTTTTGGTAAAAATAATTTCATAAAACAATGTGAATAAACATATCATGTATTCCTAAACCTTAATATAAAAATTTGAAACCCTAAACCCTCAAACCTAAACCCTAACCCAAAAATCATAAACCTAAACCCTAAAACGTTACTAAAAATAAAAATACCTAGATATATTCTCTTAAAGATTGTATCAATTAATAAAATTCTTACAAAGATATTTACATTAATGAAATTATTTCACAACATAATATTTCCATCAATTTTTCTCTTCTTTCCTCTTATTATCCTTATTTCATTCAGAACCAAAAGACGTGGAGAATTATATTTATTTTGGTAAAAATAAGTTCATAAAACAATGTGAATAAAAATGTCATGTATTCCATTCTACAAGTCATAACATTATGCTAATCATAACATTATATTTACATTTTATACATATGAATCATTTCATTTGTTTATATGAAGATGGATGATACCATACTACTCGCTCTACAACGTACCCATATTTCGCAAGCTGTGTTAGAGCATCATGTAGATTGATTGATCAGGGTGCATCAAGTGCACCATTTTTAGCATAGGGAGTCTCCACATGCCATTAGACCATACTTGCACCATTCTAGATTATATGGCCTTGCTGTATAAGATTTCAGATTTGATGACCATTACCTACTTGCTGCCCTTGTTGAGAGGTGCAGAACAAACACACACACATTCCACCTACCTGAGGGAGATATTACTATCACCCTCCAGGATGTGGTAGTGCTTCTTGGTCTTCCTATCCATAGGAGACCCGTTATTGGACTCACTCGTATAGCTTGGCCAGACCTTGCTCTGCGCTTGCTAGGCATTGATATTTTTTTCCGACCATAGGGCTAAAGATGGAGCGTCTATATCTATGCCTTGGTTGGAGTTGCAGATTCCACATTTAAAGGATGATGATTACAAGCAGACTGTCATGCATTTTTCTTGTTCATATATATATTAAAGCTCATTGGTAGGACCATGTGTACTGATCACTCGGGGATGCACATGCACATGATGTATCTACCCCTACTAGAGGACTTTGATCGGTCCTGGATGTAAATTTGGGGATCATCCTGCTTGACAAACACATATAGAGCAATATGAAGGCTATCCCATAGGGACTGCACAGGTCTCGGGGGATGCGTCATCCTCATTGAGATGTGGTCATGGAAGTTCATCCTTGCATTCCGCCCTGAGTTTGCTAGTCCGCTAGTCGAGATGGAGGTGCAACATGATGCTCCATGTGGACGCTGGTATGATCAGTTATTTCTATTGGGTTTTGATGCTACTACGAGTTATTGAATTTAATTTACCATTATTTTTCACTATCGATGATTTATTTTACAGGTGGTGTTAGTGAAATAATTTTGATGTGGTTCCGAGACAACATTTGGGCGTATATAGACTACAATTGGACTATCTCTTACCTGATCTGGTATGTATATAAAATCTATCACTTTCTAACATATTTAATAATTGCATCAATTTTTGTTTTCAGTTAGGTGATTTTTTGACAAAATCCCATGTCATTTCAGATTTCATTGCTTCCATAATGGAGTATTACGGACCAGTTTCCAGCATACTGCACTGTTGGGCTTGAGGATGATATGGATGTAGTTCCCCTCATTCAGTTACATATTATTGAGTGGAAACATCTCGAAAGAGACATGCGCTAGTTTTGCTGTACTCAGCTGATTCCATTGCCGTCAAGACAGACAGAGCAGCTTCATGGGATGAAGCTGACAGGGAGGTAGAATGATGACTTGTCCCGAGTACATGCCAGATTTATCGACTGCTGGTACAGGCATACAGAGTTTTTTATTCAGGGTGTTCCTACGAATCGATTCTTTCTTTTAGAGTAGATTGAGTATGAGCCATGGTATAGACAAAAGTCTATACTGTATCTTACCCAACCCGACATAGAGGTGCAGAGGGTGGTAAGTCAATAAATTTCCATTAGTTTGTTTATTGAATTATTTTCTAATTCAATTTGAATCTATTTACAGGGTAGTCACATGAAGCGGCTTGTCTACTTGAGCGATGAAGATGTGGAGGGGGTCTCTAGTCGGGCATCCATCTCAGCTACAACTCTGGAGGTGAGGGCATATTTTCGTGTGGTTTTTGGGAGAATATTCGTGTGTCCGGCCCGGAGAGAGGAGGTTCCTGCCCCATAGGAACATCCTACAACTACTGCTGGTACTCAGGATCCACGACCACGATGATGTAGACAGCATTGTGATTCACATGAGGCCTCACCTATTCCATAGGCAGAGGTCGGCCCTCTACTAGTTCAAGATTAGCTGATTCAGGATGTGCCTCAGGTGGAATGAGATCTATCTTTCCTGACAATATATTTGCAGTTATCCCCATCTTGGGTTCTAGATCCATCACAACCTTGGGATCCATCATAGCCTTGGGTTCCAGATCCATCACAGTCTTCGGGTATAGCTCCATCGCAGTCTTGGTTCTCCACTGCGATGGAGGTAGGTCCTTTTACCACCCCAGTAGGAGAAGGATCCGAATGGAAGTACGAGATGCAGTTGAAAACTACTCCCAATAACACACAGATAGAAGATGTTCTATTCGACATTCCAGTGCCCAATGATTAGCCATCTCTAGGTCATCAGACTCCACTATGCACTTGATGCATATGTCTTATTCGTTGACCACCATGTGGGATGTAATCTCCTCACCACAGACATACACATTGATTGTACATGTTTATTTACATGTTTTATGTCTATAGAAATCAAAATACTATTATTAATATTAGATATTGTAATATTTTTATCTAGTATTTCATTTTTCATTTATATTTTAGGCATAGTTTATATTGGACAACTTTCAAAGTCGACTGCTTGAAACATAAAAATGATTAGTAAATTTCAATTAAATAACTTTAAAATAGTAAAAATATACAGTATAAAAAATGTAAATAAAATTTAAAAGATATCATAATCATCTATAAAGTTGTTGAAAATAAATATTTTCATAGTAAAATAAATAAATAATAATGAAAGGAATGTATGAAAAGTAACTCATAAGTGAGTGCGAAAAGAATGAATGTCAAGGAGGATCCTAAGAGACCTACATGAGTTTTAAAGCCTATAAAATATAAACTATTGGACCCATATAAATAAAAATTAAAAATTAAACTACTTGTTATTTGTTTAATCAATGTTTAAAATATCATTAATATCGGTCTTATAGTTTATATTATATAGGCTAGAAAAGGCATGTTCTTGAAACATTTTTAAGTTTCAAGAAGGTCGATTAGAAAGCTCATAAATTATTTTTCTTCAACATTTTGTAATAAATTATTTTAATTTTTGACTACTTGTTATATGTCTAACCAATTTTTAAAATTTCATTCATATCGGTCTTATAGTTTATATTATATAGGCTAGAAAATTCATATACTTGAAACATTTTTAAGTTTCAAGTAGGTGGATTAGAAAGCTAATAAATTATTTTTCAATAACATTTTTAAGATTTTTTTTTTATTTTTGACTACTTGTAATATGTTTAATCAATGTTTAGAATTTTATTCATATTAGTCTTATAGTTTATACTATATAGGCTAGTAGATTCACGTACTCGAAACATTTTTATGTTTAAAGTAGGTCGATTAAAAATATTATAAATTATTTTTCATCAACATTTTGTAATATTTTTTTACTAATTTTTATATGTCTAACCAATGTTTAAAATTTCATTCATATTGGTATTATAGTTTATATTATATAGGCTAGCAAAGGAATGTACTTGAAACATTTTTAAGTTTCATGTAGGTGGATTACAAATCTTATAAATTATTTTTCACCAACATTTTTAATATTTTTTTATTTTGGACAACCTGTTATATGTTTAATCAATGTTTAAAATGAAATTCATATCAGTCTTATAATTTATATTATATAGGCTAGTAAATGCACATAATTGAAACCTTTTTAAGTTTCAAGTAGGTTGATTAGAAAGCTTATAAATTATTTCTCATCAATATTTTGTAAGAAATATTTTTTATTTTTGAATACTTGTTATATGTCTAACCAATGTTTAAAATCTCATTCATATCAGTCTTATAGTTTATATTATATATTTTAGCAAAGGCACGTACTTAAAACATTTTTATTTTCAAGTAAGTGGATTAGAAAGCATATAAATTATTTTTTAACAACATTTTTGATGATTTTTATTATTTTGACTACTTGTTATATGTTTAAACAATGTTTAAAATTTTATTCATATCTGTATTATAGTTTATATTATATAGGCTAGAAAAGTCATATACATGAAACATTATTAAGTTTTAAGTAGGTGTATTAAAAATCTTATAAATTATTTTTTATCAACATTTTTTAAGAAATTATTTTTATTTTCGACTACTTTTTATATGTTTAATCAATGTTTAAAATTTCATTCATATCGGTCTTATAGTTTATATTTTATAGGTTAGAAAAGTCACGTACTTGAATAAAAGATAAATTATGTTGAAAAATTATGTTATATATATATATAACTATATGAACATAATAATAAAACATAATAATTTTAAATATATAAAAAAATAATTAAAATAGATTTTTTTTACTATTTTAGGGAAAATGTGGTATCTGTAATGCCATCTTTAAGCATTATTTTAAAAAAATTAACCTAGGTCATTTAATTTTTTTTATAGAAAGAGTATAAAAAAACTCATTAATTGTCTTATCTGGAGTGTTTGGGTGCCTCTCCTCCTCCGTATTTCCAACCTTGGAGAACATCCTCTTTTGAGGGTCCACCTATAGTACTCCAGACTCTCCAATGCAGCACCCATGACTAGTTATAGAAGAGCCATGCAGCTGCCTAGATCTGGAAGTGGAATCCCCCCTTCTCTCGATAGTATGACCACATCCTTGACACTTTTCCCTCTACCGCACTGGAAGCCCATGCAGCCACCCTCAAAGGTAGCTGACATACTCCATCGATGCGGTCGCCCGATGCAGTCCCTCAGGTGCGACAACTCCTCCCTGGTAAGCTCTCCTCTATCCATGGCTAATGTCCACTGACCTAGTGGCTCCCCACTTCTCCCCTGTGAGCCGATAATCCCCACAACCATGATCTAGAAGCTGGAATTGGATAGTATATCCCCTCACGATAGTCCATCATCTGCGAACTACTCTAGGTGGGCGCCGACCACTACAACTCCTTCTTCCGAATGGGATCCACCATGCCGTCTCACACCGCTAATTATATCCAATTCAGACGACACCCTCAGGCTTCTCGCGCAGCCACCTTACCATGGATTTGGTCACATTGGCTGATGCCCACTACTATGGTTCCACATCACACTCTTGTGACCACTATCCTAACCTGAAGCATGACACCACCTACCTTGATAGCGACCCAGATATGTGTTTCCCCTCCTCCACCTAATGGGTGGTGGTGACTCATCCTCTTTTTGGTTTCCAAAATCGGCTGTAACTAGTGCCTCCACTTCTTTAACCATGTGAGGTAACTCTACACGGACCTGATCCACCCCAATACGGGCCCGGGCGGGTCCAGTATAGGTTTGGGAAGACCTGACTTGAACAAAATGGCCATATGTGGGGTTATTGGGCTCGATTAACCTTAATTAATTTAATTAATTAATTTATTTTAGTATTAAATTAAATTTAATAAAATATTAATTTCGGTTAAGAATAATATAATTTTAATTCCTGAAGTTAATTAATTTAGTTTTTGGTTTTTAATTAATTAATTAGTTGATTAATTTAATTTTTGGAATTAAAATTAAATTAATTAAGTGACCAAAAATAATTAAATTATTTTAATTTAATTAATTCATTTAATTTAATTAAAATACCCTCATACTTAATTTATTAAATTTAATTTTATCACACTTATAATTATACTGAACGTCCTTGAGAAATGACCAACCCTTTGTTTGTCTATCTCAATTTAATTATTTATTTTTAAATTTCATGTGGTTATTGTACTGATTAAGATGGTATTCACGTCATCGTTTATTTTAG
This sequence comes from Viscum album, assembly GCA_963277665.1. Taxonomy (NCBI): domain Eukaryota; kingdom Viridiplantae; phylum Streptophyta; class Magnoliopsida; order Santalales; family Viscaceae; genus Viscum; species Viscum album. Next base: position 285,806,932 of record OY728119.1, on the reverse strand, counting down.
GTCGAAATGTATATGTCCCTACACGTCTAAATATATATGTATGTACATTACATCCCTAGTTCCCCTCACCTGTGAAGGAGTACTTATGTACATTGGATAAAGACGATGGATGGTGTACACCTCACCAAGTTGAGACAATACGCTAAGATGAAGATGGTGTAAGATGCAGGAAACGCCAAGTCAAGGCCTTGATTCAGATGAGAAGCAGACATACTGAATAAGGTTGAGATACATCATGAGTCAAGAAACAACTCAGGTATGATTCCCCTAGGTCATGGTTTGTAAATTGAATTTAAACAGATCAACCAATACTAGATGCTGAAGACTAGCCGAGTAGTATATCTCATTTATGCATTTATTTATTATTTTATGAATTTTATAATAATGGGGAAATACATAAAATAATAAATAATAAAATTCCTAAATTATTGATGATTTTTTTATATTAATGTTCAATTGTGAGTGAGAAAACATAGATGAACAAGAATAATAGAAATAAATTACATTCATTGGTAGAAAAATAGAAACCCTTAAAGAAATATTGAGTCATTAATCACCTTCTGTCATTCAAATTTGAACAAAAACCAGTGTTCGAGGTGATCATCCACCAAAGTAGAGGGTTCCTTTTACTATTAGCATGTTCTTATAAGAGCGGTGGGTTGAATTGACTAAAATTGAAAAAAAGAAGTTTCCAAATCTAGCTTGTCGTAATTTTAGAGGCAAGTTTTAAGAAAATAAAGTTATGATTTTAGAAGTTGGTACTTCACTCAATATATCAAGGATCCATGAGTTAATGCAGTTTTCTAGTCAAATGTCAACCTTGAACCCTCTGAGTTGTGGAATAGCCCAAGATCATAGACTATGAGGTGAGGTTCATGAATAAATGCTTCTAGAATACTCAAGTGATAGTTTATTCCTATTCAGGTACAAAGAGTTCCTAGAATTTGATAAAATATTGGAAGATATTTAAATGATTAAAATAATAAATCATGTCTAATTCAGTAATAAAGATGAAAGTACTAATCTTATAGAATTTTATTTTTGCAGAAAATTGAAAATTATACCACAAGAAGTACTATGATAAATAATGGACAAAGTAAATGTCCTCACTGATACAAATTTTCAAGAATAATACAGGCGCTTGTGAACAATAATATGATATAATAAATTCAAAATATTGGTGTCTCTATACTTGTTAAGCCACCTCAAGAAGCGAGGATTAGAAATGTGCTTACAAGAGACTCATGTATGTAGAATGTGATGGTTATGTCATAATGACATCATCAACATTGGTGCTAGTTGCGATCAATACATTAGGATGTAGGTGATATAACATGTAGTCTTATCTCCAAGAAGATTTTAGGGAGAGAGTGAAGTAAGATACAAATAATTTGATGATAAAATTAGACATGTGTAAATTAAAATACGAATCACGATATTTTAATGGACCCCTTTCACATATCATTTTCTCCCATTCAATGAAGTTTTGTTTTAGGTTTAGAAAATAAATAGTATTGAGTAAACGCTTCATTCACAACTAAAAATATAGATTTTATCAGTGCTAGAAAAGGGCATTAACATCGCTAGAAAAGTACTGTTAATCGAGGCGAAGATGGTGGTGGGGGGGGGGGGGGTCTATTTTATTAGTTCTTAGAAAAGCGCTGATAAATAAACCTTTATCAGTGCTAAAAAAAGAACTGATAAAAGTGATTTTATCTGCACTAAAAAAGCGCTTATAAAAAGGCCCTTTATCAGTGTTTTTTTAGTACTGATAAAAGAACCCTTTTATCAATGTTTTTTAGAACTCATAAATGTAAAAAAAAAGTTAAAAAGAAAATAAAATTCTAGGGGTATTTTTACAGTGTTTGAGCCCCCTTTTATCAGTGCTATGAGGACCCCTTCCCACTCTTCTGTGCACTGCACTTGCCTGCACATCCCACACTTGACCGCGCACCCCTGCTTCCACCAGAACTTGAACCCAAGACCCCCCCCCCCCCCGTGCGCCTGCACCTTTACCACTAAGCTATTTAGTTTTTTCTCTATTTAATGATATATATATATATATATATTTATTAACATATTAATATAGATTCATATTAATATAAATATATTTAGTTATATTAATACATATATATTTATTCATATATTATTATATTTATATTTATTCATATATTAATATATATTTATATTTATTTATATATATAGTTATATTTATTCATATATTAATATATATATATATATATTTAGTTATAAATTTTTATCCGTATATTTATTTGTATATTAATATCTATTTATAAGATTAGTTTTAAATACATTTATAAAATATGTTTTTATGCGTGTTTATAAATAAATAAATAAATAAATACATACATATATACAACACACACACATAGAGAAACACACACAAACACACTCATATATATTTACTAATAAATAAATAAATAAATATATATATATATATATGTATTTGAAAATCCATAGAATGTTAAAATGAACATAACTTCTAATCCAGAAGTCCGTTTCAACTCCACAACTAGTAAAATCGAAGAAAATGAATCAATATTTTATATGATATGTGGTACAAGCCTAATGAACATTCAGATCAGAAGTTATACCTATTTGAATGTTAAAAAATTGGGGTATCCCGACTAAAAACTCAATTATGGAGGCCTTATGGGCCTTAAAAAATGTGACATATGGTTTATTTGGGTCACTAGTGCATATATATCATCAAAAGATTTGACTTGATATGTTGTAGATCTCAAACGAACACTCAGATAAAAAGTTATGACCTTTTGAAGTTTGAGTTACATTTTCAACTTGTTTTAGATCTTTAATTAGTTTTTTTTGATTGTTCTATCTTCAAATTGATATTAAATGATTATTAATCGATGATAATTAGAAAATTACTAATTAATAATTTTTTTTAAAATGTTTTAAAGCCATTATCAATAAATTAATTACATATTAAATTTAATAGTCTATTTATACTTATCTAAAACATATTTAAAAAATATATATTATATTTATATCAATATAAATATACTTATTTAACAATATATTATTTTTCATGATTTTTTTGAAATATATACTTTACCAGCACTAGGAAAAAGAACTGATAAAGCCCCCCCTTTATCAACACTACTAAAAAAAGCACTGATAAAGGGGTGCCCTTTAACAATGCTAAAAAAAGCACTGATAAAGGGTGGTGCTTCGGAAACCCAGTTTGGTGGTAGTGATTACCTATAAAGGTAAAATTATTCAAGTAAAACAATAACATAAAGAAAGAATAATATTTAATTATTATAGAGAAAAAATTGAAATACAACTCAAAAAGGCCAATGGAATGTGGAACACCAAGGGTAGATTTACAACATCCTTCAATGCAACGAGGTTGGTTAATAAACAGTAGGTTATTATCATTTCATATCATGAAATAAAACTATGGGAGTTTAAAATCAATAAACTGAATTCAATAATCAAGTACATGCTTCTTCATCATTTACTATCCATGAATTATAAGTATTGTTTCTAACGTACTTCAATTTTAATACAATATGTTTCTTATATATGTTTACTGAAATAGAATAACCAAGTGTGTAATAAAAACATTACATGAAGTAAGGTGTATTCACCAAGTCGATGAGAAAGGGTGATTCCTAAGTAAGTGGTGAGAAGCACATAACTTCTTATTTCCATGTAATTTATTCTAATGGAACTTTTATTAATTATAACATAAACATTTATCTCACATGTCCTTTGAAAATAATGGTACATTATTCTAGGTTCAGGAGTAAATGTTGTTTATGGTGTTTCATACTCAACCAATAGTTCAGTGGTACTATAATCATAGTCAATACGCGATGAATATATAATTTAAGACTTATTTACTTAGTTGTGGAAATATAATTATTTTCCAAGTAAAAATAAAAGTAAACTTCAAAGATATACTCATTTTTCTAATTAGACTCAATATAGATAAATACCTTTGGTTTCATCGACGTATTTAGTTTGGACAAAGAAAACTTTTGAGATAAAGGAATGTCACAAACCTTTTGAAATCAATTCAAACAGAGATCATGAACTATTAAAATTCTAATTTAGTAGTAAATATACTTCTTAGGATTCCTATAAGTAATTAAAGAATATATAAATGAAGTATTCTATTTTCATGGTCAGAAAATATGAGTTTCTTTAGGATGACATGCAGAAGAATGTCTTGACCAAGCATTCATCGATCAATATAATTTTTCATGGAGTAATTCCTAAATGCACATTACCTTATCTATATCATGGCATTAATGATTATAAAGAGTATAGATGATTATTATTACAAGATAACATTGATCAATAAAATGTATCTTGGGAAAATTCTTAAACACACATTTTATACATTAAATTTATGATGGAAGGAATATCAATATTCTAACTTGCAGACACTTCCATTATATTTCAAGACGTTCTTTGAAAATAACAATGATATATAATAACTATATGCCAACTATAATGAATAATGGACATCATATGAGTCATAATATGATAGAAATCCATTATATCATAAGACATGTGTTTAGATGCAAAGAGTTTGTTAGGATATAAACAAAATTTCATCAAGCTAAACACATTGTGCGTCTAAGTGATTATCCTACTTGTTTATTAGGATATTACAGAAATACCAAATATAGAAAAGTGGTTGTCAAGTGATAGTATAAATTTATATAAAAGGGTGCACATCTGTACTTGATATAGTGGGAGAAATATTAAATTGGGTTTAGTCAATTCTGTAGATTCACAAGTAGTTGACATAGGAACAAGTTCCACAAGTGTATGTGAAACATGTGTGTTCTAGAGACACATATAGTCTAGGGAGGTTAAAACCAAAGTGATGGTTTTATTTTCACCGCAGCAGGTGAAACATTATTTAGTAAGAATAATAATTCCTAAAAGAAGTATATGGAAATCATCTAACATTGACAAGGTCAATTAAATATTCAATAATGGATTACATGTATCAAAGTGCATTGGGGATTATTATTTATAATACTATAATGGGTATTAAAGTTAAATGATACATGGATGGTACAAGTGTGGTACCCATAACTCTCTATTGGCTATACCAAGTTCGTATGCCTAAATCCATTAGAACTTTACAGTCATAGATAATATCTATGATCATTTAATTAGAAATTTGATGTTAAGACTAATTTTTGGGGAAGGTGTCTATACAATGTAACTAGAAAGGGATGGTCACATCACAAAATTCCAATAAAGGTTGAAAGTTATTAAAATACAATTAATGATTTAATTAAGCATCTAGATTAAAGAATATTCATTTGGATTGAATCATTTCCAAGTGTCTAAAAAAGTTTAGTGGGAGCACCATTATATTCCAAGTGAAATATGTTTAGAAACATATGGAAAATAGATAATCGTCTTATAATTAGTTAAAAATAGGATAAAAGTAATTATCCAATGATTAACATAAAGTAAAAACCTAAATTATAAGGAAAGGATCTACTAAGGTTGATCTAATGGTTTCTTGGACCTAGTTAATCGTATATATATAGACATGGTATTGAAAAATACAAGTTGTAACAATTCAAGAGAATAATATTTGCTGGTGTTACATGGGATAAATATCTCCAAGTAGAAATACAATGGTATATGAGGGGATTAAGTGGTGATTTTGGTTCTATATTCTTCAATGATAGATCTATCATGTATACCATGATATGTATAAGATACTATATTACCAATATATACTTTATGGTAGGAAAATATCAGTTATATCCAGTAGAGTTGCAATTAATGTAGTTAAAACCATCTGATTGTACTTGGGAAAGTAAAAAATATTTGCACATGGTATGTAGAGATGAAAGGATATTAGTTTTGGAAGGACACATACTTGTGTTCATTTGGATCAATTTTATTTAGTATCATAGTTAAGATTAGGTGTTAATTGATACAAGCTCATAAATGGTAGTGGTATCCATACATAAATAAACGAGTACATTGTAGATTCTGAGGAAGATAAAAAGTAGTTATTAAATGAAATGATTTGTTCCAATTCTTGGAATCACACTTACTAAGTAAAGTTTTATCGTTCTCAAGATTTTGTTACTGGTACTAACCAAGATGTCATGTTTTGATGGTGGAAAAAAGGGATATACTTGGGGATACCATATATTGAGAAGTTTTACGCAATTAGGTGAGGTCACATATAGTAGAATATCAACGTGAATGAATCATGGTAGACCTATCAAATAAAGTCGCGACTCAGTAGAAACATTATCTTTATCATGTGAGAGTTAACAGGGTTTGTTTGCATGTTTGATCTAGTGCAAGTGTTAGTGTTGTAATAGTGGGTGCCCTAGAACCAACTTGAACAATAATTTTGGTTTCCATATCATTTATATAGTTACATATACATGATGTTCTCTTACAAATATAGTGTAGAATTTTCTGTTTCCACTATTGAAATGGTAATGTCCATAGATTAATTTTCCTATAAAAAGGTTACAGTAGATCCTATGATATAATGGGAACCTTGAGATACTATGACATTAATGTTAAACAAAGGTCTTATGATCTAGATACATCATACTGACTGGACACAGTTGATGTTTGACTATCAGGTGTTGGGGGATCATAAGCATTAGGACTTCTTATCATGAAGTTCACACTTGTAAATCTATATTAGTGAGATCCTAAGGACAGACCTACCAATAGGAACACCACATGTTTTGGGTTTCATTGGTTTTTCCTATCTATAGACATATGTATTGGTCTCCTGACATGATACAATTATCAATTTGTACCATTTTATCTCACACATTAATGCAATAAAAAAACCATGATAATGAAATCATGTTAAGGTAGCTTGTATTGGGTGTGTCATTGAAAAATGGATTTGTTGCTTACAAGTTAAGGAATTAAAATATCTCAGGCTTGGTTGGTCATGATGGTACTAACTTCATAAGTCATTATCCAAAGCAGTCTAATGGTAAATCCATCTGGTCAGATCAATAAATAAAAAAGAAAGAAAGGGATAATGACATAAGTGTGTGTCCTACTTTATTAGATATTTAAAGAGAATGATATTCCAGTACACAGTATGTGTTTGTTGGTTGGTTGTCATTACTATGATTATTCTTATCTATTTAGGGGCTTTGATGGGTTTCTATAATCCGCTCTTGGTCTGTAGATTTTAGCCATTGCTATTATGATAAGGTCCTATAGGGTCACACACAATAGCGTATTCAAGAATTCGACGTATTCAATTAAATAAGTATACTGGACATGGTGGGCCCCACAACGGGGTCTGAGTGTTTTCCAAGTTATCGATCACCAATAAAAAAATAAATTCATTATTATTCATGTAATGAATAATTTGGTAGAATTTATTAATTTATAGTATTTACAAGTTAAGTAAAAATGAAGAATAATATTAATCCAATGAATATTATTTTAATATTCCAGGATCGTTTAATATTAGTGGGAATTACAAGTCAAGTTAAATGACTTAGTTTTATCATGTAATATTATATATATATATATATATTATAGGTATGTAATAAAATAATAAATAATATTTACGATTCATTTCAGTTCATCATAATTAGTTATTTAGTAGATGTTAAATAAAATGGTGTCGGGGAACCCTGCCAGGTATTTTGAGCATTCTGTATAAATAGGTTTAGAGAGGCTCTTTCATGGGACTATTAATGGAGATAACTCCATATACTCTCTCTAAACTCCCACTATATTGAAAGATAATCTCTTGATCTATGAATTCAGATCGAGTTCTACCAAATACATCGCAAGCTCGATGATGTGGTGATCGTCAAGGCATTGAATGCATTATCAGATCTCTGCACTAACACCTAGAATTTGATGATTGATGCACAAAAATATTTTTTAAGTATTTTTGGATGATCTAAAGTGATCCTATTATGGATCCTTATAACAATGATCACTAAAGAATAATAGATATCGAGTGCAGCTTTTGATCTAAAAAAAGTATGTTTTCTGTTTACGGTTTTGTGCTTTGTTTAATTTATGTGAGATCCTCAGACCATACCGGGGAGCATATCTTCAGAGAAGATAAGTTTCATCATGCCAATGATGAATTTTTTTAAAATACCTATCTAACTAGCTTCCACCACAACCCTGGTACCTTCACTTACTGAGACTCTCAACACCACCATTATTATGTTTTCTTTTACCGAGGTTATAAAGAATGGTTTTAAGTAGTTTATGTTAATGAAGAGTACTAAAGAAGAAGATATTTATGGTAGATATTGAGGATATTTCAAAAATTATAATATTGCTTACATGTAATCCAAATACAGTAAACTATTATGGTCCTCAAGAATTTATTTGTGAAATGTATTGAATATTCATAATAAAATTTGTGGTATCCATGTATGAAAATCCTAGGTATCTATAATTTGTATCAATGTAAAGGTTTAGTCAAACTTTGGAAAAAAGGTTGATAAAACATTAGTTAGATCCCTAAGTACATTTCTAAGGATATGTGTAAGGATGAGTCAATGTATAGGAAAATGTCTTGGAATTTTGGAAATGGGTGATGTGAGTGGTTTCTAAGAAATTACATCCTTGTCTGGATAATACAACTAGATGTGGCTCTAGAATAGAGTTACCAAGGGGAAATATCTTCAAAAAATGGAACATTGATCGAAACTCTATCTTCAACTTGTTCATAACAACGAGCCTTACCGCACACTTGGTTTGATACTCCTAGGGGATATGATTTGTAAATTCAAAAACTCTTTAAGAAAAATCATTAAGGATTTAAATAGATAATTACTATGAATAACCTAGGATAAACCTATGGTTTAATAGAATAAAAATAATTATTCCTTATTTAGACATCCTCTATAACAACCCGAACTTTTTAAATGATATTTGTTTCATAAAAATGTGTGTTATATTATTAAACAAAAAAACTATATACCTTTAGTAATGAAGTGAGTATAATTGAAATGTGACCTTTGGGTTTTGACCATTATATGACCATTTTTCAATATGACCATTGGAAAAAATAATCTTAATAATAACTTTAACATTATAATTGGTATTATAAATAGAAATGATAATGGTTAATTAATGTAGAAGGAAGTGTCGATGGCCTCATCCAGTAGAGTCATGCCACACGAATCCAATTTTTCAGAAATTGGGATGAAGGTAGAATATTTGGGACTCACTCTTGACCAACCCCAAGTTAAGCTTAAAAATGTTAAGCTTGAATGAAATATCCTATGAGAGAAGTTCAAGTTAGTGGAGATAACTACTCAGGAAATGTTATCTGAGACACCCAATGATTCGATCACCATCACACACCTTACCCTTAGGTTGTATGTTGGTGTTATAAGGGGTTATGTTTCAAGGCCTTAGTTACATAAATTTTAAACTGTTTGTATTAATAAAATTGTTATTCTATCTATTCTATTTTAAAAATAGTTTTCTTAAGAAAATTGAGATGGATTTTGATAAAAAAACTTCAGACAGAAATTATAATTTTAATGAAACATATAAATGTTATAATAAACTAGGATATTATTAATAATGTTTATGTTAATTAAATAGTGTTATAAAACAATTGTTTTTAATTATTAATTATAAAATAATTTTAATTTTTCATGTATTAGAAAATTCACTTTGCAATTTTACTATTCATTTTCCATCCGCTATTATTTTTATTAAATAAGTATTTTTAAAGTTTAAATTTAAATTTATCATATTTAGAGAGTTATTATGATAAAATAAATTTCATTTTTTAATTTATATTATTGATATTAGGTTAGTGAGAATTTATGATAACTTTATAAAATACTTTAGTTTTTTTGTGAATAGTAAAAATACAGTTTGAGTGTTTTGGTAAGTTCAATGACATCATAGAAATATCATAATGATGTAATGATTAATTTAAAATTACGGTCGACTCTTATGTGTTAAAGTAACTTAGTAGTTATCCCAAGTAGCCAATACCATGGGAAAATACCATTGGAAATCCCATGGTTTTACAAATACCACAAATGAGGTGGGCTAGGAAATTAAAATAACTCTCTCACCTTTTCTATAAATACCCACCCATTAAATCATTTCCTTTCATTCTAAAAAAACATAAACATATATATGATAGTATTACCTCCCAAGGAGTCTTCCCACGGTGTCATCAAGCCCACAAGGTCCCGATCTTTAATTTTTAGGAGCTACTCTTCAAGGTAATGAAAATCTCAACTTATCTTTTTCCTTTCAAGTTTCCATTTTTATGTGGTATGTATTTAAAATTTCCATACTATGTTATTATGTACATTTTATTCAATCCCTATAAATTATTAAAATTAATTTATGAATGGGAGAACCGTGTCCCCTCTATTTTTAATTTTTTCTAAAACTATGTTTCATACCCGTTTTACTGAAGGATTTTCTTCGAAAAAATTCTCTATTTTTCTCAAGAAATTATTTTACTTTACTTTGTGAATAACCAAACCTATTTATTATTTAGGGGTATTAAAATATATTTAAAAATAATCTATTTTATTCTAAAATTAACATACATAAAACCTCTTTCCCTTTTCATGGGTTTAATATGATAAAAGGTTCTTGTTTTTAAGAACTTTCTAAAACACCACGATTTTGATTTGAAACCTATTTCTTTTATTATATGTAGATTATTTATGAAATGTTTTGTTATTATATATGTGGATCAAATTAATTAATTAATATTAAGGGTGCACCCAGATAACACTCTAATAAATTGGGTATATAATTTAATCTCCATAGATGACATGTTTTACGATACCTTGGTGAATACCCTTGGTAACTTTTATGACACCTTAGTGATAAACCTTGGCGATATGCTTATGAAGTAATAAATTAAACATTTTAGCCAAATTTATAAGTTATGATTCATGTTATTATTATTATTATTATATTCCTCTTTCTCAAGCCTTTATCAATTTCTTCAAGTTCTTATGTATATTCCTCGATATCATAAGTAAAATGTTTCCCTTTTTTCCCTTACTAGGCCTTATGTTCACCCTTTCCTTTAAAGTATGTCCCCAGGTTATGAGATGCAATAAATATATATATGATTAACCTTGAAGAATCATTTCATGTGGAATAGAATAAATTTATAATTTTTCATGTATTAAGTGCCTTATTTCTAGGACACCAAGCTTTTAAAGATCCTCTGTTTGTAAAGTGTAATGAGAAGTATTATAATAAAAATACAAGATTCTATAGTTGGTATCAAAGGAAATTTTAGTTATTTTTTAAAATAAAGAATTTTAAAACATTAATGATAACCTTAGAGAAAATTTTAAATATAGGAAAATATCTTGGTATTTTGGTGAAATATCAAGTATGTGGTTTCCGAACAAAAAAATCACTATCTGGATACAAACAAGTGGATGTGGCTCTAGCACATATGTATCTAGGGTTAAAACCTGAAAACAACACTTTGAGATAGACTTAAATGGGAAGTAGTGCAAGAAAACCGGCCTTGATTCACTCCTAGTTTGATACACCTGAGAGATATGTTTCGTTAATAACAAGATTTTTATAAACTATTATGAAGGATTTACAGAAAATGTTACTATTGTTAACAAATAACAAATTTAAGAATGATGTTTTAAGACATAAAATGCTTTTAGAGTTATAATATTATTAAAATAAACACATTTCTCTCTAATTTTCTCTCATATTTGAAAATGGAAAGAAATAAGAGGAACTATGAAAATAGTGAGCACAATAGACTATGCATTGAAAACCCTCCGATGGAAGCTATAATGGAAACCTTACCAAGAATAATGAATCAATTAACTCAAGTTTTGGGAAATAACTTGAATCAAGCTGAGATACTAGTTTCACTATGAAGGGAACAACTTTCCGTTTAGTTGTTTATGCGCCAACAACCACCAAAATTCGGTGGAACTATCGACCCATTAATTGTGGAACAATGGATAAGCTCTATGAAAATAATATTTTCTGTATTTCATTGTTTATAACAAGATAAAGTCACTTTAGAGTTGTAATGGTTAAAGGGAGAAGCTGATTAGTGGTGGAAACTAATTAAAAACATGATCCCAAGAGGGGATATTTAAGTTAGGGAGTGGTAAGTGTTCAGGGGAATCTTCTTTAATAAGTATTTCCCTCGTTTGATGACAAAAAAATGGATAAGGAATTCCTCAAACTGAAGTTGAAGGAGAATGAACATGTTAGCATCTATGAGATGAACTTCACAAGACTATATATTTATACCTTTATCTTTATCATGGATCCTAATGGGATGGTTGATAGATTCTTCAGTGGAATAAGACCTCATCTACTGAATAATTTAGCCATTTGAGACTATGATATCTATAAGGATATTATATGGAGTGCTATGAAGGTTGAAATGGAGTTCAGTGAGAGGAATTGGTCTCACAAACTGAATGAGAAGAAGATATATCTAGATCCAAACCTGGATAGTAACTTTGATCAAAGTAATAGTGAAAAGAAAGTTTAATTTTCCATGTGTAAAAAATATGGGAAGAAGTATTTGGGGAACTGCCTACTCAGGAGTAGAAAGTTTTACAATTGTGGAAGATAAGGCCATATTTCTAAAAAATATCATAGTGAGGTGAAGCCTCAACTTCTCAATAGTAACGAAAAAGGGATGTTGGTTCAAGCCCTGCCTAAATTCTGATGATTCAAATATGGATAGCTTGGGTACTTTGCCAATTACTATCCAAATCTGAGGGAAGTGGATGGGAATCACCATCAACCTCAACATAGGCCAAGCTAACAAGGTCATGATTTTTCAATCATGACAGCTGAAGTTAAAGATCCAAATGATGTGGTAGTAGGTAACCTCATTGTTCTCTCAAAGTTAGAAAGTACTTTGTTTGATTATGGTTCTATGAATTACTTTGTTTTCTTAAAGTTTGCAAAGAATATAGAATCCATTATTGGACTTCTATAAGTAGAGTTATTAGTCAATAATCCTAGTGGAATTATCCAAGCATCATTAGTTTATGGAAACTCTATTATTTATTTTGGTGAGCACAATCTTATCTAAAATATAGTAGTCATTCCCATGGTGGAATTCAACACTATACTAGGGATGGACTGGCTCTCAAAGTATAATGATAAGATCAAATTCTGAAGCAAGGAAATATTAGTATTATTGAGTGGAAAACATAAAGTTATCTTGAAAGGATAGATATCTTGACGTGATCTTTGTATATAAGCACCACCTGTAGCCTACTTTATGGAGTTGATCGATGAAGATGAAAAAAGGGATGAAAGTATAAGAATAGAAAATGTTCCCATAGTTCATAAATACATTAATGTATTTTCCAAGGAGTTAGCTAGACCTCCCCTAGAATGAGAGGAAGATTTATCCATTTAAATCTGTCCTGGTTCCAAGAAGATATCAAAAAATCCATATGGAATGGAAAATGTAGAGCTAGAGGAATTAAAGAAACAACTCCAAGATCTTTTGGATAAGGGGTTTATTTGGACAAGTGTCTCCTCGGGGAGAAGTTATTCTCTTTATTAAGAAGAAGGATTGATCAATGTGGCTATTCATTGATTACATATAACATAACAGGATCACAATGAAGAACAAGTACCCTCTTCTAAAAATTGATGATTTATTTGACCATATTAGTGGGGCTCAATTATTCTCCAAGATTGATCTTCAATATGTTTGTCATCAATTGAGGGTGATAAAATAAGATAATCCAAATACGGCTTTCTGATCAAGATATGGGCATTATGAGTTTGTTGTTATGCCCTTCAGATCTACTAATGATCCTGCTATTTTAATTTATTTAATAAAAAATTTCTTTAAGGACCACCTTGATACATTTTTGGTAGCTTTCATTGATGATATTGTAATATATTCCAAAAGTTTCAGGGATTATGAAGATCATATGAGGGTGGTACAAAAAAATATGAGGAAGGAGATGTTATTTTTAATGTTTTTCAAGTGTGAGTTTTCGTTACAACAAGTTTCTTTCTTGGGTCAAATTATAACCAATGAAGGAATCTCAGTTGACCCTTCCAAGACAAGGGTTATAGAGGAGTGGCCTTAACCTACAATTATAAATGTGATTCGTAGTTTCCTTGACTTAGTCAGATATTATAGGAGGTTTGAGAATTTTTATTCATGACATTATAATCCACTAACCATGTTAACTTGAAAATGGGTCAAGTTCATATGGAAAAAGGAGTGTGAATAAAGTTTCTAAGAGGTGAAGAAGAGATTGGTTATTGTACCTTTGTTAACTATACCCTCCATAAGAGTAGGAATTTTTATTTTTAGTGATTCATATCTGAAAGGTATTGGGTGTGTTCTAATGAAAAATGAAAAGGTAATTGATTATGTATCTCAACAGTTGAATCCTTATGAGAAGAACTATCCTACGCATGATCTAGAGATATCCGTGGTTATTTTTTCTTTGAAAATATGGAGGCACTATCTTTATGGGGGGAAATGTGATATATACATAGACTATAAAAGTTTTAATTATTATTTCACACAAAAAGAATTGAACATGAGACAAAAGAGATGGTTGGAACTTATTAAAGACTATGATTTTTAAATTCATTATCACCCTAGAAGACAAAACAAATTCATTGATGAATTAAGTAGTATGGACCCTATTGTTTTTTCAATGATGATGATTCAAGGATATCCTTTGATAAAATACCTAGTAAAACAGAACATAGGAATCATAAGGAGTGGGAAATCATCAACATTATCCCAAATGATTTCTAAACCATCATTAATAGATAAGATCAAGAAATATCGAAGGTAATATCCTTTATTAAAGAAGAATATAGATGTTGTGAAGAATGGGTGGTTTCCTGATTTCAATTTTGATCAAGAAGGTGTACTAACATTTTATTCAAGGCAATGTGTTCCATCTGTTCTAAAAATAAATATGGAGTTGATGGATTGAGCTCATAGTTCTACTATATCTATACATCTTGTAAACACCAAAATGTATAGGGAACTTTATGATCATTATTAGTGGGATAACATGAAAAGAGAGATTGCTGACCACACTACAAGGTGCCTCGTGTGTCAACAAGTGAAGGTAGAGGGATAACTTCTTAAGGGGGTATTACGACCACTACCCATACTAGCATAGAATTCAAATAATATCACTATGGACTTTGTCACTAGTCTCCTGAGATCATCCAAAGGAAAAAAACTGTGATATGGGTTATAGTAGACCGCCTCACCAGGACTATCCACTTTATCTATATTCCAGAATATTTATCTCTTGACGAACTCACCAAGATATACATATAGGAAGTAGTAAGGATGTATGGAGTTCCAATTTCTATCGTATCTAACCGTGATCCAAGGTTCACATCACAATTTTGGAGATTTATTCAATATTCTATGAGTAATTAATTGAATTTTAGTACTACCTATCATCCCCAAACTTATTGAAAATATGAATAAACTATTTAAAGACTCATTTACATGCTATGAAAATTCTCAATTGAACATAAAGGTGGATGAGATCAACATATACAATTGGTTGAGTTCTCATAAAAAAATAGATTCCATTTGAGAATTTAAATGGTCCCCTATGAATCTCTATATGGAAAGTGATGTAAAAATACTACTTGTTGGGATGAATCCATTGACAGAAAGATTATTGGACCTTATCATGTGAAAGAGATGATAGAAAAGGTTTATTCCATCCAACAACACATAAAGGCTGATCATAGTTGGTAGTAGAGTTATGATGAAAACCATTAAATGGACTTGGGGTTGATGTTGGTGACAAATTATTCCTTTTAATTTCTCCTTGGAAGAGATTCATGAGGTTTGGAAAGAAAGGGAAGCTGAACCCTAGGTACATTGGCCCCTATGAAATATTTTATTGCATAGGATATGTGGCCTATAATCTTGCACTTCTCTAAATCTAGCCCACGTTCATGATGTTTTCTATGTATCTCTCTTGAAGAAGTAAATAACTGACCCTTCACATCTACTGAATCTAAAGGTGGTATAACTGTAACATGACATCTCTTATGAGGATCAAACGATGGAGATCTAGGACTATAGAGACAAGTTAATTTGCAACAAGACTACCCACCTCATTAAAGTGTTCTGGAGGAACCACATGTTTGAAGAAGTGATGTGGTAACCAATGGAAAAAATTATGTAGATGTACCCTAACCTTTTCTCAATAGAGAGAACAAGTTGAAATTTTGGGGATGAAATTTCTTAAGGGATAAGAATGTAATGACCCAAAATGTTTAAATGATATTTGTTTCCTAAAGATGTGTGTTATATTATTATAAAACAAAACTATATCCCTTTAATAATGAAGTGAGTATAATTGAAATGTTACCTTTGTGTTTCAACCATTATATGATCATTGGTCAATATGACCATTGGTCAATATGACCATTGGAAACAATACTCTTAATAATAATTTTAACATTATAATTGGTATTATAAATAGAAATGACAATGTTTAAATAATACAGAAACAAGTGTTTATAGCCTCATCAAATAGACTCATGACATATGAACCCCATTTTTCAAAACATAGGAGGGAGGTAGCATCTTTGGGATTTATTCTTGACCAAACCCAGGATGAGATTCAACATGTTAATCTTGAACGAAATCGCATACGAGAGAAGTTGAAGTTAGTGGAGATTACCACTCGGGCGACGTTATCCAAGCCACCCAATGATTCTGTCACCATCACACACCTTAACCATAGTTTGTACACATGAGTTATAAGATGTTATGTATCAAGGAATTAGTTACATAAAGTGTCAACCAGTTTTGTTAATAATTTTTTTTATATTTTCTATTTTAAGAATAGTTTTTCTTAATAAAATTGGGATGGATGTTGATAAATTTATTTTTCATACAGAAATTATACATTTAAAAAAATATAATTATTATAATAACCTAGGGTATTATTAATAATGTTTATGTTAATTAAACAGTGTTATAAAAACACACCTTTTTAATTATTAATGGCAAAATAATTTTAGTTTTTCAAGTATCATAAATTTCACTATGTAATTTTATAATGCATTTTTTGTCCACTATTAGTTTTAATAAATAAGTATTTTTATAGTTAAATGTTAAATTTATCATATTTATAGATTTATTATGATAAAATAAATTTATTTTTTGAATTCAGTATATTGATATTATTTTAGGGTGAATTTATGAGAATTTTATAAAATACTTTAGTTTTTTTAATAGTAAAAATATAGTTTGAGTTTTTCTGTAAGATTAATGTCATCATAGAAATGTCGTAATGATATAATGATTATTTTAAAATGATAGTATAATATTATGTGTTAAATTAACTAAATAGTTTTCCCCAGTGGCTGATACCATGGGCAAGACCATAGTTTTGCAAATACCACCAACGAGCTATCCAAGGGAATTAATAAAAAACTCCCTCACTTTTTCTATAAATACCCACCCACTCATTCCATTAATTTCATTCAAAAAACGTCCTCAATGACTCTATGATAGTATTACCTCCAAATTATTCCTTCCAAGGTGACCTTAATCCCCCAAGGTCCCTATCTTTGTGTTTTAGGAGTTACTCTTCAAGGCAAGAGAAATCTCAACATATATTTTCCTTTGAAATTTCCTTTTTTTGTGGAATGTATTTAATTTTTTTATTCTATGTTATTCTATACATTTTAATCTAAACCTTTAATATATTAATATTATTTTATTAATGGTATACCCTTGTCTCCTATCTTTTTAATGTTTTCTAAAAACCATTTTTTATACCCATTATGTTGTAGAATTTTCTTCTCAAAATTTCTCTCTTTTTCTCAAGAAATTATTTTATTTTCTTTTGTATATTACTAAAACAATTTCATCTCTAGAAGTATTAAAATATATGTAAAAATGATTTATTTTATTCAGGTATTGAAATAAATTAAACCCATCTTCCCTTTTTATGGGTTTAAAATGAAAAAGTATCTTGTATTTAAGCAATTTTTAAAACACCATGATTTTTTATATGAAACCCGTTTCTTTTATTCTATGTGGGTTATTTATGAATTTTTTTTATAATATATGTGTATCACATTAATTAATACATATTAAGGGTTTTCCCTTATATCACTCGCATTCATTGGGTAAATAATTTAATCTCTAGAGAGAACCTTTTTTACAATACCTTGGTGAATAACCTTGGTAATATTTATGACACCATAGTGATAAACCTTGGTTATAAACTTTGGTTATAAAAAATGGTAATATTCTTATTAATGGCTGAATTAACTATTGTATCCAACTTTAGAAGTTATGTTTCATGTTCTTTTTATTATGATATGCCTATTACTCATGCCTTTATGTATTTCTTCAAGTTCTTATCTATATTCTTCAAGATCATAAGTCAAATATTTCCCTTGTTTTCCCTTACAGGGTCTTATTCTCACCCTTTCCTTTGATGTATGTGACCAGGTTATGATATGAAATAAATTTTCTTAGGATGAACCATGAAGAATCCTTTCAAGTGAAATAGAATAATTTTTTATTTTTTCATCTATTATTTACCTTATTTCCAAGACACTAAACTTTAAAAGATCCTATAGTTGTAAAATATAATGAAACGATTTGTAAAAAAGGTAGGTTTTTATATCCTCTAAGTGATTTTTTCATGATAATTTGGTTTCACACTATAATTAGTGTTTCTCACACTATGATTTTTGGGAGTAGTCCATAATGGGAAAATGAAGGAACTATGTTAAAATTGATTATGAAGGAAAATTTGTAATGAGTTGCTAAATTGGATAATTACGAAAGTGAAGCGTATTATAATTATTCCCAATAAGTTCTCATGGAACATGATTAAAAAATTTCATCTTAATAAACTCTCATACTCATCAAGTAAGAGAATTATATAGTTATTTGATATTTTGAGTAGTGGATACAATGGAAGAAAGAATATTCATTTTATTATATGTCAAGAATATGGGAAGAAGCACTCAAGGGAATGTTTTAGAGGGATAAGAAGATGTTTTGGGTTTTGAAAACAAGGACACAAAGAAAGTAAGAATAGAGGAAAAATGAAAAGTTTAATTAACAGTATGAATGAAAATAACAGTCACCCTAAGGTATTCATGACCGTTGAATGTTTTAAATGTGGTAAAAATTGGAATTATGTAAATTATCGTCGTAAGGGGAAAGATCATAATAAGGTCAACAAGTTTGAATGATAAATTTTTATATTTCTAATGACAAAGAGACTATAAATAACATATGAAAGGAAATAAGGGTTAAAAAAATAAGATGATGAAGCTTTGTTAATAGTTTTAGAGAGAAGTGAGATGATTGAATTGATTATGTATTGGAATATAATAATTATGTTATACTAATAATGAAATATATAAGGATTTATTAGTATAAATTTTTCATTAAATATATACAAGAATATGTTGCAAAATGGTTTTTAGTTTGGATAAAGAGATGGTTGATATGGAAAAAAAGAATTTTATGGTACCGATGACCTCAGATTTGATAAAGGATTTTTTAAAAAAGTGTTTTATCTTTTCATTTATAAAGAAGAAAAAATTATTAGATCTAAGGATTATATTAAATAATATATGGATTTATTCAAGAAATGTGGAACAATGAAAGTTTTAATTGGGGTTTTATTGTAATTATATTTATTACTATGCTTTATAAGAATATATGACTATAGTATTCACATATTTGGAATGTGACCATTAATATATTCTTAATGATATTTAGAGGATTAATATTTATTGTGTGAAATTTATTGACATTATCTATACATTTTTTATTTTGGAAGGGTTATATGGTTAACCATTTTTGGAATAGTTTAAGTTGAACTTTGGTTGAGGTTTTATAGATAAATGTATTACATCACCATATAAAAATTTATCCATATTGGATAACAATTGATAAAATGTTCAACAATATATACAAGCAATTACTTGTAATTCTGTTATGGATTTCATTTAGTTCTTTAGGCATGAGGAAAAAAATTATTTATTTGAGTAAGAGAAGAATTGGAAATTGATTAAGACACAACCAAAGAATGAAATTGTTCCTATAGAATAAAAATATATATTGTAAGTACAATTTCATATGTCCTCAATGTAGATTTAAAATTAATCATCCAAAATTAGTAAAAGGATATTGAAATCAAATGTTGTCCTGTGATAATCATTTTTTATGATATCGAGGTCCTTTTTCATGCGTATTTTGTTTATGGTTTTTTGGTCATATACGTTTTTCTGACAATGTTATCTATATCTCTCTATAAGTATTTGAGTGTTATTTTTCTCTTCTATTAGGATGTTTTCACTTCCCATATATGTTATCCTATTTTGGAAACCTAGTATGTATTAATACAGATGCCATTCACACATCCCTTTATGTTTTTCAAGAGGATGTTTTATTAACCCTATTAATGATGTGAGTTTCTATAAATGAATTTTCAAATGTTAGTCATTTGATGACTGAGACAAATTTAGGAGGAGAAATTAATTTTAAGGGTGGTAGAACTTAAAAACCGAAAGTTTTTACAATTTTTTTCAATTGAAACTTTTAGATATTTTGTGTTACACACAATACTGAGTTTAAACAAAAAATGACTTATCATTAATATATTATATATGATAGTAATAACCTAGATGTTTGAATGTATATAAGAATAGAATTAAATAAATGGTGAAAATATATGGATTAAAAATGTTTATAAAATTAAATTTTTTGGTGACCAATTAACTAGAAATAAAAAAACCATTTCAAATTAAAGGAAATATTTTGTTTTGAAAAACTACTCTTATGTGCACAAACACATTTTATAAAAATAAATTAACAAACCAAAATTTTGAATTTTTTTAATGAAATATATATATATATATACATTATATTCAATTAAAATATTAACATTCATATTATGCATTTTTTACATAATGGATAACAATAAATCCAATATTATACTTATTTTTTTTTGTAAAATATAGTTTTGTCACCTTTTTCCACACTTATTTTTAAACAAATTTATTTACAAACATTTTAAAAACTTATTTTAGAAAATAAAAATCATTTTTGAAATCAACATATCAAAATATCTTAGGGTGAATTTTTTAGAATATTCTAAAAAGAATATTTTTTTATGAATAATGAAAAATACTTAATTTTAATTGAAAAATGTCTTGTCATTTAAATTACTAATGAAGTTAAATTATATTATAAATTGGTTTTCAAGGAAAACTATTATAATTATATATATATATATATATCCAATTTATGTTATTAGAATTATTTCATATTTAATTTTGATAAACAACTTTATAAACGATTGAATATTTTCTATTTGAAAGCCCACTATCTCATCATGTTTATGAGATTAATTTTAAATTAAAATTTTCCATTTTTGTGAATTGAATTTGAAAAAATGGAATCCATATATCGAATTAGAATTATTTCTATGATCTAATAATGTAAACATAATTTTTGACCAAAATAAATAATAAAAATAGAAAAAATTAAGTACCACAGTTAAGGTAAAAATGGGTTTACTGGGTGATAAAATAAAAATATAGGGGTTAAAATGACCTAAAAAATGTCTAAAATCTATTTTATGTGCATATTTAGACCCTATAATCTCTAAGTATCATTAAGAATCTTTTTTGGAGTCTTGTGGCATGAAAAAATGTAGGTACATAGTTTTCATTTCAAAAAACATACAAATGTGCCAATCACCTCACTTATAAAAGGACTCCACCTTTCCTCTCTTATTCACACCATAAAATCCTTTTTGTTTAAAACTATGTAGGATACCCAAAGAAGAGGAACCTTTATTTATTGAATATTTTTATTTTATTTATTCCTATATCTCAATAAATTATTATTAAGTCATGTTGATATAATATCCTCAATCTCTTCCATATATTGAGATGTTGTTATGTTGACATAATTACCTAAATAAAATATTGACTTTAATAAAATGGTTTAAAAAATCATCATTCATGCGTATGACATACTACCACCTTAAGAACCAATGTCATTCATTTTTCCATTATCACCACTCACAATTGGGTATGGTTATAGATCTAAAGTATATATATATATATATGATATTTATAAAATAATTACCCCATTGGAGTAATTATATCATATATAAGTTTTTTATATTCCATTCTATAGGGTATATGATAAAGTCTCTCGTGTGTATGGCAAACTTCCACCTCATGATGTGATGTGATATTTTCACTAAAACTTTATATGTAAGATTATATAGATAATTTTAATGAATATATGTGATGTACATGACATAATTATGATATTCATGACATATTTATCATTATGAAAAGATAATATACCATTTTATTTATTTCATTTTCAGTCATTGAATGATGATAACTTCGTTCGTGTATGTGTAAAATACTGCCTTCACATTACGATGTGACTCTATTTTCATACCGATGCCACATGCATGATATGAATATGTATATTTAAATAAACAATATGGTATTTTTATATTATCATACTTCTTTAAAAATAAAATACCACATACCTCCTTCCATAAATATTGTTTAAAAATGTAAATGTTACTCATGCGTACGTACGACCTACCATCTCCATGATCGTAACACACTTCATTTATAAAAACCATTTTTCATGTTTGATCTCAAAAGTATAATTTAAATATAAATATGAAAATTATTTAATTATTAATATTATGGAGATTATGGAACCATTATATAAGTAAGAGGACTAGAAATAAAAAATCAAAATTGATACGAAAAACAAAATGGTTATTACCCAAAACATGATTTTAACAAGAAATTATTAATAAATGGGTAATTAATGGTTATAATAAAATAATATATTTTATAATATATATAATTATAGTTCTATACTATATTTATAATAAAATTATATTTCTTATATATGATGTTAAAATGTGTATGAAGGAAGTCGACAATTATGTTTAGGGATTTCTATTCTCTCTTTTATTTCTAAGAGACATATGAAAATTCACCACTTTTTTATTTTGTGTGGTGTATAAAATTACCATTTAAAAATTTATATCATGAATATAATTTTTTAATGATATTCAAAGTTTTATTTGATTATATTATTTATTGGGGTTTATAATTCATAATATTACTAAAGATGTAAGGGAAATCTATTGTCTCTTTTATTTCTAGGAGGCATATGAAAATTCACCACTTGTTTATTTTGTGTGGTGTATATAATTCCCATTTTACATGTTATATCATGAATATATTCCTTTAAATTAGATTAAATGTTTCAATTTATATAATTAATTTTTGGGGCATATGATTCAAAATATTACTAAAGTAGCATTTTCCATCTCACTTTTTACTTCTATGAGATACATATCATATTCACCACTTTATTGTTATTTTTAGTGTATATAATATCCATGGATGTATTTTATATTTATTATCATTAATATTATGTTGATTCACATATCCATTTTAGTATATCTATTTAACGAGGTTTACTGGTCAAAAGATACCCAAGCAGTAAGGTGTCTTTGTCACAATTTTCCTTCTTGGAGACATATGTCACGTTAAGAACTCGTCTTATTTATGAGGTGTATATACAGATCCTTTGTCATGTAATATCATGAATTTATTTATTATCATGAAAATATTTATATAAATTTATTCTTTAATGGATCTTACAATTCAATGTTAGCAAAGTCATACGGTTTTTATGTTACAATCTCATCATTTATCCAGATTTCTCATGATTATTCTTCAAATGATTAAATATTATGATATAACTATCAAGAAACTAAAGTATTTTCTTCTCCTATGGGTTTTCCATTAGAATTATTTTTATCCCTTCATTTTCCACTCATTATGTTCTTAAGAGTTCAAAATAATGTTTTTAAGAAAAATATCATTTATTTCTCTCTCCGGTAAAAAAAAAAATTTTCCTTCCAAAACCATGTTTTCAAAAAAGGTTATCAATTTTTTTTAACATTCATAAAATGATTTATTAAATGAATTTTTACCCTTGTTATTTTTTTTATTTTTTTGGAAATTAATC
The DNA here is from genome assembly GCA_963277665.1 of Viscum album. NCBI lineage: Eukaryota > Viridiplantae > Streptophyta > Magnoliopsida > Santalales > Viscaceae > Viscum > Viscum album. The sequence continues at coordinate 285,782,838 of OY728119.1, read as the reverse complement.
TTCATTTCATTTTCCAAACAATGCCTATTTGTCTTTTACCTAAAATGTGAAAGGAATATTTGTTTTAACGTGTACAACATGAATTGAAATTCCCATTTTTTGATATCATTTTCTTATTAGATTAATTTATAAGTTATAAAGGATATTTTTAAATAAAATAAATTTTAAAATGGTTTAAAAATGTTTTTCAAAGTGTAAAAGATATTTTCCTCCAATTGTAAATTTATTTTTAAATATTTCTTTATATGATATCATAATTATTTTGAAAGGAAAGGATTTTAAAATTATTTTACATTTTAAAAAGTTATTCCAAACTGAAAAGAATATTTTACTAAAGATATATTTTAAATTATTTTTAAATCATTTCTTATAAGTTTCAAAGATTAGTTTCAAAGAAAATAATTTCAAAAAAGTTTTATGAATTTTTAGTTTTTAAAAAGGTATTTTCAATGTAATGTTATTTTACTCAATAAATGTTACAAGTGATTTATTGATCAAAATCATTTTGAATCTATGATGAAATACTTTGATATAACTTTTTATTTACTGGGGATATGATTAAAGGATACCAATCTTATTCTTTATCTAAATGGATTATGTTTACGATGCAAAGATATTTAGGAAACCCATTTCTATTCCACAGGTTATATCATGATAAAAGTTTTATGAAAAAAGATTATTTTTTCATAGGTTATGCTATGATGAGATGATGAAATGATTATGAAAAAATGTCACTTTTCCAAAGGTTATGATATGAAATTTTATTTACGAAACCCATTTTATTTAATATGTTATAATAAGATGAATGTTTTATGATCTTGTGGAAGATATTTATTTGATTTTCATTATATAAGTGTGGTTGCATTATAAACAAGGATAGTGGTTATGTTATAACCAAAGAAGAGTGGGACCTAAATCTTCCTCTAATTCATTGTGTAATGATTTATATCATGAGAGAGATTAGACTATAATAGGGAGTGAGCACGATTCTGAAAGGTACTATATTTTCTATGATATCCATGGGAGATAACCTTAAAAACTATTATGGTTTGTGTGGTGAACCCATTCAACCATGATGTCCTTGGTAGTGATACTTAACTACTATCACTACAAGAAAATCAAGTTATAGTCATAGTTTTTTTACTGTGGCTATATTCCCTAAAACTATAGTTATATGCTATAACTATTAGTTTGATGAATGTAGCTCCTATTGTCTTGGTAATATGGTAAAGACTATTTCCACAACTTGAACTGTAAAAATACACCTATAGGCATAGTCGAAAACCCTAAAAATTACTAATCCCACAAAACTCTATTTCCACAGTTTGAAACTTTGGAAATAGGAAAATATAAATAGTTTAAACCCATAAAAATATAACTTTATCTATGGTTTAAAGACATGGATATTTTTTTGTCTATGCCTAGTATAAATACGCTGATTATAACCACGAATGTATCCCCTAGAAACAAAAAAATATATACCCTACAACAATTAAATTCCTACACTGCCAACATCACTCAAACAAATATCAAAGTTGGCTAACTTACTAGAACTCAAACAAGAATTTGTCACAATAATTCAATCATTTAAAACCCTTTTAAGAATATAATGTATAAATTAATTTTTTTTTTCACTTAATTCCATACTATGCCAAAATAAGAAAAATTAAACTCAATCCTTGTAGCGTATGAAAAATAAAAAAAGAATAAAATATTAACATAATTCAAACACATAAATACCTACCATGAATACAATGTATAAAATAACATGGTGCATTTAAATACCTACCCTTCTAGCATCACTCAATGATTTTATTATTTACACAAAAAAATTTTGACCTAAAAAAAACAAGACTTGAAAACATATACACAAAATGGACTACATGAGAAGCTCTAAACCAACACCAGGAAACTCATATAAAAGTTACTTTTTCGATGCATTCACTATTTTAAATTTTTTAATCATTTATCCATAAAATGTTTCTATGTAATTAATCGATAATTATTTAAATTATATATTTAATGTATAATCTAATAATCAATGTTATTATCATGAATTTTTAGTCATAGAATAATATCATTGGCTCACTTTTTAGGGAATATTATATCTTATAAATCCTTACTAAACTGAATTTAATGTTTTTTAGAAACCTTTTTTAGGTATCACATGTGGATACATACTTATCCATAATTATGGAATCCCCATAGGGCCATTATAAACCCTTAAATGACAGAGTCTGACCCCTAGATCCAAAGGGTTCATTTATTCTATAAAATCTTGAGGTTATTATTTTACATTCCTAAATTGATAGAATAAGATATATTAATCTTGGTGTTGGTGGGGTTTTTGTGTTGTCCTTGAGATTCTCTAGTCTTGTGTTTTTGGGGTTTCATGGTAGTGATTGATCGATTCAGTTCATGCATTTTTTATAACAGATTGAATGGGTAATTTTTTTCAAATAAAGTTTCTTTCATTAGGGATTTCCTTGATGTTATATGTGTTATCACCTAGTTTTGTAATATGGTATCCTAATATTAGATAATTCTTATTGAATTTAACTCTTTAGTTTAACCATTTTATTAAGGTGTTTCCCTTAGTAAAGGAATCATTATGTTTGAAGAGTAATTACCTCTTGTAGAGTTTAAAAGTGTGATAGTTTAATAGTTTGTGTTTAATGATTGTAATATAGTAATATGGGTAAATTATTCTCTTTTAGTGGTGTTTTTATAGAGTTGGATTAGTGTGGATGATGGATCTGGTTCATCCAACAATGAAAAGTTCTCTGCAGGAAGAGGTTATCACTTTTAGTTAGTGAGTAGGTGTGTTGAAGGTATATATTATATGGTTTTGGTGACTATGTGTCTTGATTATTGTCTCTAGATCCTGATAATTTCATGAATTATGGTAGGGTCAGGCTCCTATCTGATATCCCAAGAATAAAATTTAAATTTGAAATTCACCTCAATATCAGTATCACTAAAACCATCTTGAACCTTATTATATACATCAAAAGCACCAAATTCATTTTCACCTCCTCTTAGAACCCCATTATCATCATCATCATGACCATTGACATCTGCATTGGTATATACATCTAAATCAGTGGCAGAAGTAGAATACTCCTCACGAATTAGATGAAAATTAATGAGAACACATTTAATTAATGAAAATATTCAAAGATTATTCACATAAAGGTTATACACATATTTAATGTAACACGTTTTAATTTACATGAACAATTATTGATAAACATATTTGATATAAATCATTTTTAAATTAAACTAGTATTCTCTTGAGAATTTACATGGGAAGTGGTATCATGGAATTTTTAATAGTAATTTTGTCTATGATATGGAATCTTAACACATCTATTAAAACTTTATTCCATGTTTATTTTGTTAATGGGTAAATGATATAATAAACTATATACCCATGTTTAAAATAAAAGAGAAATTTATAATATTATTTAATTACTTAATTTTTTATGATTACATCTTAATGAATTATTTAATTTTGTAAATTTAATGGATATCCTTGTTAGATATACTTTAGTAAATTATATTCAAAAGTGGAATTGTTATGATATTTTATGTATTATAGGACTATATTGAATAAATATTGTTGATAAGTGAATTTGGTGACAAAAGATAATAAAAAAGTTGAGATTTGGTAAATAATAATGACTTTCCTTTTTATAATTTGGGATGATATAAAGGAAATTTACTTTTATATTTTATTTATATAGTTAGTCTCTCATTGATTTAATGTTTTAATAAATTAGAGAATTGTAAAATATTGAATGATTTTATATATTTGAAAACTATGATTGAGTAATAAATAGTGTAAAAAAGGTAAATTAAACAATGACGATTGGAAAGTGTCTATAAGTAGATCAATTTGTTGTTCAATTACCATGAAAATAACTTCTTGATTAGATATAAGTATTTTTTTCTTCTAATATTTCATACTTTTTATAGACTAAATCCAAAAAAAATCCATAAATAATATTTTAGATGTAGAGGACTATCAATAAACTACTAGGAAAGAAATATATTTCTTATTGAGAGATTACCAAAGTGTTTAGATACTGCTGAATACAACAATAAAATCTAGAGGAACTATAACTCTCAACTAATTAAATGAATGTTAAATATAAGATCAAGGTTTATTTAACACTCAATGCATACTAAATACACAAAACACACTAAATAGTTAAAAGTATTTCCTCGTATATGATTTAAACAGAGAAGAAAAAAATCAATATTAGCTTTTTAAATTGATTATTATTTTTAGAAAAAATAAATACTAGTTTTTTACCTTGAGGTAAAAAGAAAGATGTAACATTTCACATTTTTTTAGTCTAAACAATATAAATGGCTATTTCTTAGTACACAATAACTTCAATAATGGTCAATTCATTATCAATATTGAAAATGTTAAAAGAATTATAATAAGGATGAACCAACAAAGAATAATCATAGTTTAAATCATCAATTTTTTTCATTTTGATAAAGATACCTAGAATCCAGGAGCTCACATCTTGTTTCAGGATGATTCTAGAACATCTATATTTTTACGGTCTGAATTAAAAAAAATATTAACATGTAATCTAAAATAATTCAATAAAATTAACAGATAATCTCATATTTTCTGGTAACAATTTAAAATAGAATCACTAAAACATAAATAACTAAAAATAAATATAAATTGAAAGGAATATATTTGAATTAGTTTTTAATATAGAAGTAAATGATAGATGAAATACATTTTTTCATACCATTAGGTACTATATTAACTATTTCAAAAAGATCCTCATTCTTACTCTTGCGAATGGAATCAATTCATCCTCAATCAAACACTAAAATCATGAAAAATATTGATATAAAAATAAAATATGTCTATTTTATACTAATTAACAATAAATAATTATAAAACCATGTATCTCTCATACAAATAATGACTTATGTGGTAATAGAGTTAATTTTTTTTAATCACGGATGAATTATTTATGAATCTATCATATGAAGATAAATTTTCTTTTAAATAATTATAATAATTATAAAATTGTAAATAAAAATTTATGTGTCATCAAAAATACCAACACTTAATTTTCCATTAAAAAAATTATTTACTTATTAAATAATATAAATATATCATATTTTTATTAATAACATATCAAAATTTTATTTTTACTTTCATAGGTGAGGTTATATTATATTTTTATATATTCATTAATTTCTATAAATACCACTTATTTCATTATAAATTTATAAATAATTTAAATATTTAATTCAAGAATGGAAAAAATTATTTTATATGTACCCGGGTTATTACATTATGCCCCCTTCCTATAATTGCATCCTCACAATTTTTATTCACATATTAAACAAGTGAGTATATCATTTATTCATACCATTTTCAAATTCTCATGTTTCTTCTTTATCCATTTAGTTTCAATAAAAAACCTTAACCTAGTGAATTACCTTATTTCACAATACTTGTTCTCTATGATCGAGAATCTGAACAAAATTTTCATCATAAGAAACTTTATCTTCCAGTTGAACTACTTATGGGCTTAACACGTGGGATGAATCTAGCACATACTTTCTTAATATAAAAACATGAAAAGAACTGTGTACCTAAGAGAAACTCAGAGCCAAAGATACTTGGTAGAAAACTGGTCTAAATTTATATAGTATTTTATAAGGTCCAATGAACTGTGGACATATCTTTTCTTTCTTACGAAAATGAATAACAGTTTTATAAGGATAGATTTTAAGGAAAAAAATGATCATCAACCTCGAAAGAAAAGTATTTCCTCCTATTATCTACATAACATTTCTTCCTACTATGAGTGATCCTTATCTATTTTAGGATCAACATCACTTTTTCATGCATATTATTTACTAATTATGGTCCAATAAACTTCCTTTCCCTGAATTCATCCCAAAATTTTTGAGTTCAACACCGCTTTCCATATAATGCCTAAAAATATTCCATTTTTATACTCGAATGAAAACTGTTATTATAAGAAAATCCAACTAAAGAAATATGTTCATCCAAAATTACCGAGTAATCCATTGAACAAGAACATAACATGTCTTATAATGTCTAATTGTTCGATCGATCGGTCCATTAGATTGAGGGTGAAAGGCTGTGCTGAAATTTAATTCTATTCCCAATGACTTCTAAAGGCCTTCCCAAAAGTTAGAAGTAAACCTGAGATCATCTTTAGATTTAATGAAGAGAGAAAGTCCATGTAACCTAACAATATCTTTGAGGTACAATAAAGAAATATGATCAAGAGAAGGAGTGTCTCAAATAGAAAGTAAATGTGCATATTTAGTCAGATGATCAACAACAACCCATATCAAATTTATTACCTCAAGAAGTCTTCGGTAGTACAACCAAAATATCTGTGGATATATTTTCCAATTTACACTCTGGGACTGGAAAAGGATGAAGAATCCCCTTTGGTAGTTTTCACTCTACATTAACCTATTTAAAAATCAAATATTTAATTGTAAAATCAGTAATATTTATTTTTATTCCATCCCACTAGCAATCATCCCAAAGGTATTTGAACAACTTAGTGTTGTTAGGAGGAAATGATAGTGGAGAACTATGAGCTTCACTTAACAATTATTTTTTCATATAGGAATCAAAATTCCCAAATAATCTATTTTCAAATATCAGGACACAATCTTTATCAATATTAAATTCAAAAAACATACCTTCATTAACCAATTATACCTTTTCCTATAACCCAAACTCTTCCTTCTACACTTTCTTAATTCTTTTTGAGAGAGATGAAAACACTGACACCTGAAACAAAAGAGAATAATTTCCTACACCAATAACTTCCAAGACAAAATTCATCAAATCAAAAACCAAGGGGTCATGTTTTAAATGTAACATGGTTAATGATTCATGATGTTTTTAACTCCAGTCATACCATACTTTATTTACATTTATAGGATGACAATTGATCATACAATCATAATCCTTTATCAGTTCGATCCATCTTTTATGCCTCATTTTTAATTCCTTCTATGTAAATATATGTTTCAATATTTTTTTGGTCAGTATATATTTCACTTTTAGATCCATATAATTGGAGTCTCTAAATATTTAAAGTGAAAACCACAAATACTAATTCCAGATTATGTGTGGGATAATTTAACTCATGAGATTTTATTTGTCTTGAAGAATAAGAAATTAACTGATCATTTTGTATCAAAATGCAATCAAGTATCCTTAAAAAACCATTACTGTAGATAAAAAACACTCAATTTCTGGAAGGAAGATCCAAAACTAGATCATTCACCAATCTTCTTTTCAGTTCCTGAAAAAATAGTCTTCTATTCAAATAAATTTATCCACTTTTCATGTTAACTTATTTAAAGGTCTAGATAACCATGTAATTTTTTTGACAAACCTTTGTTAATAACCTGCTAATACATGAACACTATGAATATCTATAACATTTACAGGTATTTTAAATTCATTAGACACATTTATTTAGAAGGATCAACTTTAATTCCATACATATTTAAGATGTTCCCAATAAAAAAAATATATTGAAAAAAATCACATTTGGTAAATTTCCCATATAACTTATTTCCTTTAAGTGTTTTCAGAAAAATACTTAGATATTTTTCATGATCCTTATAAATTTTTGAATAAACCAAAACACCATTAATAAAAAAACAAAAAAATTATCCAAAAATTCACAGAATATTCTATTTATAATATCCATAAATACAGTAAGAGAATTTCTCTAGAAAAAGAGAACAAAAAAACTCATAATTCCCATATCTAGTTCATAACGTTATTTTTTCAATGTCATCCACCTTCACCTCTAGCTAATGGTACCTGGATCTGAATTCAATATTATAAAAAATATTGAGCTCCCTAGATCTGATCAAACAAGTAATCGATATAAGGTAGTGGATAATAATTTTTAATAGAAATTATATTCCAATCTCAATAATTAATCTTAGAATGATAAATAGAAATCCACTCCATTACTAGAATAAAATAAAACTATACTAAAGGAAAAACAGGTATTACAAGTAATTTATTTCCACAAACAAAAAAAGGAGTATTATTATAATTCCTTTTTTATTTAATATTCCCCCCGGGTGATTTAACTATAAGTTTTGGTTTCATTTGTTGAGGTAAAATTCTTAATTTTATAGAAATTTTCATAGAAATAATGGAATGCATAGACCCCATATAAAACAAGACATAAGAAAAATATGAGTAAAAAAATGTACCTAATACCACTTCATTGGATGGACCAACATATACTTATGTAGTCACAAAGGATATCACTGCACCTTTCTTCTTATAATCTAGCTGACTTCCATCAATCAAATATTTCTTTGGGAATGTATTTACATAACTCCCCATCTTACTAAATTTAAAAAACTTTACAATTTTCTTATTATAATTAAACTTAATATCATTTTCATTGAAATCTTAGGCTATATGTGAAAACATACCACTTCAAAAAACTTCACAGATTTTTTTAAGACATTCCCCAAGGTTATTTTTACCACACATTCAACAAATTGAATACAATATTTTCTTACCTTCAGATTTATTTTGCTGATTAATACCCATTTCCTTCCATTTTTACCTTTTATTTTGGTTGTTGTCAAAGTACACATGATCATTAGAAAAATCCATTCATACCCTCCAAACACAACAGGTAAGTTTGTCATAATATTTGAATTCATGAGAGGCCAAAGCCCTTCGATATCTTGGTTTCAATCCTAAGTAAAAACGATTAATTTTACTATCAAGATCCCAAATATGATCTAGAGTATACCTTTCCAATTGAGTGAAGCTTACTTAATACACGACCACTGAATCATCCACCATTTGTCTCAGTTAAAATAATTTCTTTTCCATCCTAAGTCGAACCACCATAGGAAAATATTTTTCAAGGAACAAATTATTAAATCCATCTCATTCTAAGGAAACAATATCCTCACTATCCCTGATATTCTTAACCATTAAAAACCACTGGTCGGCTTTACCTTCAAAAATAAAAATAAAATGACTGGCCTTTTGATTATCTGAACATCCCATGAGATTGAATATCCTTTCAAGGGATTTAATCCTCCCTTTATCCACCACTGGGTTAGAATATCCACTGAAAGGAGGAGGGTGTTGAATCATAAAATGTTCCACTATCATCATGTTCCTTTGTGGTATCTCTGGTTGTTCTCTTATATGGATGACACAACCATTTATATACTTCGTCAACTAATCCATTACTATCAAAAACTACTCAGTTACAATTCACAGCATTATAGGTTGCAAATTCAAAAATATAACATCCTCTTGGTGCCTTCCTACTTCAACTTCCCTATTTCTTTTGTGGAAAACCATTCTAAATCGGCATATATTAGATGAAGCAACATGGTAAAAATTAAATTATATATCATTTCAATCTAACAATAAGATAAAAATAATTTATGGATTTATATTAACATTATCTTAACCCTAAAATTATTTAAACCGTGCTATGATACCAACTATAAGGTCCAAACCATAAACATTAAATAATCTTGTAAATTCTTTTAGAATTAATTTTCTTACATTAAAATGATATTTTTAGTTTAATGTTTTATAGAATTAGTACATAATTCATAAATATCAACCTAGAAGAAAAAAAGTGGGTAATACTAAAACAATATCAATTTCTTCCACAATAAAACAGTTTTTAATAAAAAATGAAATATTTTTATGAATTTTTTTAAAAACACTCATCTTGGATTCCTCTATTATCTTACCCATCCTTAAACCACGTGAAAAAACCATTTTAAAACTTTGGATGAGCACAAAAAGATCAGTAAGGGACATAAAAAGAAGGAAAGAAATTTTTAGTTCATGAATACTTATAAACATATGAAATAATTTTCACAAAGATATACTAATAACACTTAAAGTATCATATACTTACTTTGTGAAAACAAGATATTTCCATGAAACATAGAAAACAGAAATAAATCCATAAAGGTAACTTAGGGAATTACTTACTTAATATTGAAACCCTGACGACTACCATATGATTTTCAAGCCTCACAAAAACCGTACAAAGTAACCCTCAAGGATACCTTATAAGGTAACCCTCACAACTACCTTATGGTCTAACCACCATAGTTACACTTGAATTAACCATTTCAGTCAACTTCCAACATAAACATAACCAATTCATTAGAGGGAGATATAGGTCCAAACTTTCATCATAAACAATTCCCAAGAACCATAATATAATAATAAAACATGAACAATTTCATTATAAAAACATTCCTTTTAATTTTTTTAAAAATAAAAATTAAAAGGATGATTTTTAAAGAAAATTCCCTTACCTTGGGTTTGACTTACTTCAAACGTGTTCAAACCTTCTGTTGAACTTCTTCTCTTTGATAACTTTCTTAAGGAACTTGTTTTTGTCATTTTGGTGAGAGATTCTAGTCTTTGATGTGGGTAAGTGTCTTGGGAAGGTAATTGGGAAGAAATTAAACAATCTACAAGGATTTGGAGGTGTGAGGAGAGGAATTGGCGAGGGGTGGTATTTATAGTGGAGGAGAAGGGTATTTTATCATTATTTTATTCATTAGTTTATTCTTTTAGATAAATACTAATTTTGTTAGCGCATTATCACTAAATATATTAAAATAAAGAATTATATTTTAATGTTTTGGGCTTATATCATTTATACATCTTCTACGACTCAATAACTCTTGAATTTTTTAAATACCGTAAATTAACATATTTCACTATTCACAAAAAATCAACCATTTTAAAAATCCAAAAAATATACCCTATCCATTAATCAAAATTTATAATTCAAAAATGAACTCCAATTAATGAAAATAATTTTCTAAATATGATAAACTTATTTTTTAATTAAAGTCATCATTTATTCAAGAAATACCGATTTTAAAATTATAACTGATTTTATGATACTTTGAAAAATTAATTAAGGTAAAATAAAATTATATTATAATCATAAAACAAAAAATACAAATTTATAAATCTATTTTATGAACATAAATTTTATTTTAAATCAATATATTAATCATTAAAGTTTTAATAAAAATTTATGTGTCACAAAAATACCAAAAATTAATTTATCATTTTCAAAACATTCATTTACTTATTTCATGATATAAATATATCATATTTTCATTCATAAGATTCTTACATTTTATTTATACTTTCATAGGTGAGGTTACTATTCTATTTGTATAGATTACTTAATTTCTGTAAATACCACTTACTTCATTATATATTTATATTGAATTTAACTATTTAATTCCATAATGAAAACAAACTATTTTTAATTACATGGTTTGTTACATGAGAGGCTCAAATTGGGTTTTTGATCTGATCTATTATTTCTAATGATTTTGAATAACGATGTAGATAATCTATTTTTCAGTTTTTTTCAATTCCAAAGGGGGTTGTTTTTAGAAAAATACCCTTATTAGTGGCCATTATTTATTTTTGTTGACATGCTTGGTGAAGAAATTTCCAAAAAAGTTCATAATGGAAGTATGAAGTCATGTAATGAAAGGTTTGGTGGTGTGCTGGTGAAATTCCAGGGCACAATGGTTGATTTTAAAGTTTTATATTTTTTTGATTTTTCCTATGTCCAAATCATAAGGTACATCCTAGATTTCATAATTTTGATGAGAGGATCAATTGTCATGTTCTAATAAATTCATATTTTTGAATTCAAAATTTTATAATGTTGTTTTCCTAACTTTATATGGTTTATTGGGGGATTTTCTTTCTATATTAAACTTATTTTATAAGGTTTATTAGGGAAATTCCTATGGTTCATTTCCATTTTGAATAATGTAAGTCTAGAGGAAATTCAAGGGAATATTTATAATGTTTATTATCTTAATATTTATCAACCTAGGATTACAAAGAGTAGTAGAAAATTGCTTTATTAATCATAAAACATTTTTAAAAACTAGGTCAATTATGTGAATAAAAAATCTAGTTAAAGATGAAGTAGAACTATGCTACAATTTTATTGGCAATTTTAAATACATATTATTTTGTTTTGGTAATCACATCATTACTCAAAAAATACTTCCACATGTTTGTATGAATAGTGAAGTTAGCATTTTTAATACATAATTGATACATCAGTAAAATTTTAATGAAGGAACCTATTGATTTTGTGGGTAATTGAACAGAATGATTTAAAATCCTTGGTGTGAAGCTTCATAAGGTGTGTGTAGTCCTTGGTATGAGACTAAAGCTTCAAATAAAATTAATTGAGAGATAATATGGTGAGGCACCAATGGGGAGATAAACTGGTATATACCAGTTACCTCGACTGTTTGTGTATGAAATTAAAAAAATTAGAAATAAATAAATTCAATCATGAATGGAAATAGTTGTAGAGATGGTGGAGTTAGTCAGCATTGTGATTTGTGAGATGTTTGGTTTCTAGAGGCAGTTGAGATAATAAGATAATAATATTAAATTAAGCATAATGGAATGGATGAGGATAAAATCTCATAATTTGGGTGATAACTAGTGTTTATGTTGTGTGGATATGGAGGTTTCATGGTTTTTGGGTAGTTCACTAGTTTGTATGTGGTAACAACTGGAAAAACCAAACATGTAATTTTGAGGTTTTAATTTATATACAATATTATTTGGTGAAATTTATCAATGGATTATTTAAAGGAAACTTATCAATGATGAAAAGTATCATGATGGGTAAGTTTTGATTACCCATGGATTCTTAGTGTTAGTGAACCTAGAGGTGGTTCAAATTTTTTCCATCCTTGTGGATGGATGAGTAAGTAGTTTAAGCTTGAAGATGAGAGATAGATAATTTGGATAAATTTTAGAGGATTATGTGGGATTTTTCAAGTCTGTTTTGGTTGAGGAAAAACCAAATTTGGTTTTTTATTGGTGGAGGGAACCAATTTTATTGGATGGTAGCATGTGGACACCAAAACCATAGAGGTTTTCCACCAAAGATCTAGTTCAATTGATAATGGTGTTACACAACTGTCCTTCCCCCCTAAATATTAGTAGAAGTTACCAGTGTTCTAGTAGTAGTTTGTGTAGTTTTTTAATTATGTAAATAAGTAATTTCTTAGTACTTTTGGAACCACACTAAAGGTTCCATCTTTATGGTTGGTTCTCAATGAGGTGGAGACCAACACACCAACCCCTATTTCTTCCTAGGATGGATGAGATTTATGCATGGGTTATAGGTTTGGTATATATTGAGATTTTTTTCCACATGAGGGATCATGTTAGAGGGATCGATACCTAGGGTGATAACCTGTTCAACATGGAGAGGACATGTGTTTTTATATTGAGTTTATAGTGATTAGTCATTTATTTAATTTTTTAATTGGGCCAATGGATCATTCACCTTTTGTGTTGTACCATTGGTAGAATGTAAAATAAAATACAAAAAATAACTGGAAGTCACCATTGTAAAGTTACATAAATATAAAAATGAAAGGATATGAGTTATAACCAATTCATGGGAAATAAATTCTCATAATAATAAAAAAATATTAGAGAATAATTTTTTATAATTAACAGAAAAAGATAAAACAAAATTAAATTTGTTAAACATCACAGAGATGATGAATTTAAAATAAATCTAACTCAATAATAACATGAATACACATATACAAAAAATATTCAACCATATTTAAATATTAAAATACCATTTAATTATTTTAGAATTGAATATGATTTCATAGGAAATTTTTTGGGAAAATGGAAAATCAATAAGAATAATAATAAACCTAAAATAATTCAGCTTGTGAATTGAACCACTATTAACACATAACAATTCTAAACAATATTAAAAGAGTTATAAATTTATAACAAACAATTAAGAAAATGAAAATTATATAATATCTATAAAAAAGATATTCATGTCCATTAAAAAAAATTAATCTTCAATAATTATTCAAGAATAAAATAACACCTCATTTACTTAGAAAAAATCCTTCTTTAGATTTCCAATTTTAGGTCACACTGTAATATATCATAGTAAATTAAAAAATAATATAAAAAATAATAAATCTTGAGATCTCAAAAATAAAATTTCATTCCATGGAAAATAAATACTATAACATGGATTAGTACAAAATGCATCCATTAAAAAGACTTATAAAACTATAAAAAAAGTATGAAATGGGTTTGGTTCCTGGAATATACAACTGTGTTATTATAATAAACCATATTTCTAGAGATCCTAGGTTATATTAGATGTTATAGAGTTTAATCTACTTTTCATATGCATTACATAATTAATATGCTTCTCAAATTAAATAGTTGTGGTTATGGAAATATGGGATCCCTATTGGGGATATTTTATTTATCATTAGAATATTTCGGTGATTATTCTATGTATATATGACATATCCAAATTTTTTAGTTGGTGTTTATAATTCAGATATTTTTTATGTTTGGAGAAAAATAATCTCCAAAATGGTGACTAAACCGGTGGTTATAGTCACCAGTCATTGATATTCTAAGCAACATGTCTAAGGTCGGTGATAGTCTGGTATGGGGATTAATCATTATATTGTATGGTTCATTAAAACATCATCATAAAAACGTAATGATTTTGATATTAAATATTTTAATATCATCACAACATTTCTTTAGTTACTAAACTCATAAATTATATGATTAATTAAAGTATTAATATTTTATTAGAATTAATTGGTTAACTCATAATCCATAGAGATTTTATTATCCGTAATTTAAAAGTTTAAAAATACATTTTAATACTCATTTCATCTACACTTTCAAAAACATAAAATTAAAATATTATAGTTCTATAATTTAGGATTATTTCACATGTAGGTTATACTATAAAAAATACAAATGTTTTTTGGTAACTGAATGTACTCATTTCACTGTTCATTGTTTAAGTGTTATTTTATTTATGAATTAAATATTACTTCAAATGCTTCAACTTAAAATGGTATGGGTTCTCATTTTTTATTCCATTATATAGCCCAATATATAGAGAATTAGTTTAAATGCTATTCCAACAGTTTACAGGACATGGATAAGAAAAGAGAGCCTATTCATCTACAATTTTCATGATGAACAATACAAAATTCGAGGATTAGACATGAAATAATTAGCTGACACTAGTATTATGAAATATATAACAACCTAAGGTTTAAAATATAATTTTAATATGACTAGTGTTCCTATAGATCCACCTTCCCTAATCTACGAAACATAAAACTAGAAGAAGATCACATATAAATATTTCATAAATAAACCTCTAGTAGTTATTTAATTTTATAAATTGACTCAAACATCACTTTCCCCAATTCTTCCTTGAAGATAAAAGGGGAAAAATCCTAAGCACCATGAACCTACATATATAATTTTATTAAAGTATCATGATGGGAGGGATCACTAACCTCTTTCTCAACATTACTATTTTGTAGCTTCAGATAAAAAATAAAAAAAGTTGATAAAAAAATCTAAAATCTCACTATTGAGCTCATTAGAGATTGAAAGAAATAACATATGTTGGATACAAAACTGAATAGAATAACAAGTGAAGAGAAAATAGAGGCATTTCACATATAATCATTTATCTGAACACATATGTGTCTATTTTTATAAAGTCCAAATAGATCATTAGGTTTAGTTTAATAAAAAAAGAGACAATGTTTGGAAATAAAATTTAAACAAACAAATAATCAAACATAATTTAACACAATTGACACATGAAAATAATCCAAGAAATAAACAAAAATGTGGATAAAATATGAATAAATAAAAATTAAATTGATCTTATGATTAATCACTTGATCATTCAACAAAAATGAGAATACTGAATCAAAAGTGAATGGATGAAGTAAGAAGACTGACTGCGAGGAGCGGGAAGAGTATGGTTCACATAAAGGGTAGGGATAGGCTCATGTGGGTCCCACTTATGGAAGGTCTCATATCTGAGCATTCCACTCATAAAAGAATGAGGGTTCACTCGATGCACTGAAGTGAGGAGAAACTTACGATAGAGGGGATAATGGATTTAAGGAATACATGATGAAGGGCATGAGAGGAATTACGTGAGGGATATAGGAACCATGATTAGAGAAGTTTATGGTGATCATATATGGGAGAAGGGACCATTTTGAAAATGATAAGCAAAGGGAGAAGGGTTTAAAGAGGGGATTGTGCATGCACAGGTAAGAGAGGTAAGTCGTGATGGAGGATTTTTAAAAAACCTATTTCCTTGGGAGATTTTCCCATGGATATATGTATTCTAATGCAAAAATTTTTAAATGAACAAAGTTATATATCAACATATATCCATTTACCAATTAAACTATGGATATAGGTCCATGGCTATAGTTCATTTATCTAGTAGTGTATGGAAATGATTTTCTATGCTTATTTGTATGTAACAATTCCATGTCTTATGAAAATTTTATTCTCTCATGGATAAAGTTAATTGATTTCATTATCATTTATATCTTATAAACTGCTAATATTTATGTACTGACTCAGGATTATGATATTTAATACCAAGGGTATGGTTTTCATATTTTCTCATACACTTATGTTCATGTTATTCTTACATATCTCCCCTGTTTACCCTTATTGAGCATATGATCTCAACCTTTCTTATGATTCTTTTCCCTAGGTTATAATGAAAGGTGTAACAACCCAAGATTTTATAAGATATATTCATTTTAATTTCTTTCATATCTTATGTTGTACTCTACACCAAGATTATCTTGTGCTATACGCAACATCGTATTAGCTTGCAGTATATGCAACACTAATATTGGATCGTGTTACACACAATTCAATGTTTGTTTGATAGTAGATATTCTACGAAACAGTGAGTATATATATATATATATATATTCAATGAATTTTGTTATGCGCAACAACAAAGGATTCGTGCACTACACGTAACCCTGACTTGGCTTGCATTACACGCAATCGCGACCTTCCTCGATAGCGTGCGTTGTACGCAATACCGAGTTTTACTAAACAACGATATATTATTAAAAAAGTTTCATGAACTAGCCGTTATGAATAGTATTAACTAAATTTTTAATTTTATAACATTATTATTCATCTTACACATTTTCTAGAACATGGTATAAGAACAAAATAAATTTTTCGGGTAAAATAAGTATTTTTAAAAAAATCCAGTTTTCCCGCCTTTTGATGGTGCACCCACTATAAATATTGTTTTTGACATGTCTATAAGTTAAATTTGACTAAATAAAATTATTCTTTGGAATCAGGATATAAAAATTTACTTTGGATAAAATTTTCATATTATTCTGATAACTTTAATATTTTAATGAATAGTAAAAACACGCTATATTTTAATTAAAAACAACTTTTTTCATCGCAATAATTTATTTGGATAGATTATCTTTTTAATTGGATTTAAAGTGTAATTATAATATATTTTTACCATTTAATCAAATGTTGTTCATTGGAATTAATTTCACTTTGAAATTGGACATAAATAAGTATCAATCTTTTGATAATTACTGTTTCTAAAAAACATGCTATTTGTTTTGATAATGGGAATTAATTTTAAAATTAATTAATGCCACTTCTATGTTTTGAATTTGGAAAAATAGACATCAATTTTTAATTCAGAATATCAAATAATACTTAGGCTGAATTTTTGGTATTTTTCGGAAAAACATCAATTTTCGATGAATAGTGAAACCACTTAGTGGTAGTTAAAAAACTGAATTTTTCATTTATATAAAATTTTACCACTTCTGTGAATTGAATTTTGAAAATCTGAGAGACACGGTTAATATCAAGGAGTAAAATGTGGTTCAATGAGATGAAAATAATTTTTGGTGAATAGTAACTTTTTACTTTTATTTACCACGGTTAAAAGTAAATAGGGTAATTAAGGGTACAAATGATATTAATATTACCCTAAAACATGTTCTAATTCTATTGGATAAGTATAATTCGACCAAAAACAACCTTAGGAATAAAATATGACCATTTAGACCCACTTGGATTAGATTAGAACATTTATTATTAATTAATTTAAAGAAGGGTTAAAATAGTTAAAATAAAAGTTTAATAACTGAATCATTTTTAATATAGGGTTATACATAAGATAAATTCGACTATAAATATTCCTTAGAAACCTAAGAAGATTTCATAAATAATGGTATTTTATTTGTAATTTTTAGACATTATATAATTTAATTTATTTATGACAAAATGATGATGCAGTAATTATCTTATTAATGAAATATTGACATAATTGATGTTATAAATACCTAAATAAATGTAATTTGAGAATTTTTATGAATTAAAATAATTTTCTATATTAATATGACATGTTATTATTGAGTTAATTAACTTTGTTCGAACTAAGCATTCTGTTATGATTTTCAAAAAAATCAATTACCAAATAGTGTCAAAACTGAGATAAAATAGTTTTTAAAACAAATATTATATTATTAATTGTTATTTTATTCCTAAAAATCTAAGGTTCGGCCAAAGGACTTAAATAAGGTTATTTATATTAATAATAAACAACTTTTTGTTCGTTTGACTTGTTATAGTAATTTTATTAACCTTATATTGTAAGAAAACAGGAAGACACAGTAAAAGTAAAATTATTTAATTTAAACTTAAATCTAAATGATAAGGTTAAAATAGATACCTAAACCTATCTAAATTTTACTGGATGAGATTATTTCGACCCATCTCCACCTTAGCTTTTAAATAAATCAATTTGGAGCTATCAAAAACCGAATATAACTTTATAATAAAATAATATGTTTAGTTTTTTGAAAGGTGCCCCTCTCCTCCCTTATAAAAGGGCACCTCCTCCCTCTTTTCCTCAAACCACTTTGAGCCTTTAAAATCGGCCAACCCCTGCCAAATGCTCTTCTAAACTTCCCTAGAAACATTCTAGAGGTCCTGGTCTTCTTTAAAGACCAATTTTAGTGCCCTAAAAGGAGTTCTCAAAGAGGCGCTTCAAAGAAGAGGTAATGTCCGTTAACGATTCTTTCAACTTTATTTATTCTTCCACTTATTCTTTTTTAGTTGTTTCAATATGAAGTAATAACATCAGTATCACTAATATACTAATATGTTATTATAAGTATGAAACAAACCTATTTCACCGTCTATCTATCCTATGGAAAACGAAATCACCGCGCCTGCGTACGTACGGAATACCGTCTCCACGCCGTAGTGTAATATATTTTCCACCACCACCTTACTTGGATGGGTATAATGGTGTAAATAATGACTATATATGATTATTGTAAAGTTATATGGATTCTTAAATATTATACATACACTCCAACACAATTCCACGATCATGGGAATGATATCATCGCTCGTGCGTACGTACGGACGACCATCTCCACGACGCGATGAGATTCATTATCCATGTTAACCATTCATGAATGATTATAAAGTATATATAATAAGTAATCATTAAATATATGACATAATAATGATACTTGATTTATGTATATATATATTTATGTCATCTACTTAATTCCATTCAATTCAATAAGGAAATAAAAACATCATTCATGCGTACGTTCAACCTACCGTCTCCATGAACGGTGTATTTCATTCCATTTATCGATCTATCATATATATATGTATATTATTAATATATATTACATATAAATCATGTTTTACAATCTGTAATTAAGTAAATCAGGATATAAGTAATAATATAAAGAACAACAAGTCCAAACATGTACGATAAATAAAACGATTTTACCCAAAATGCTGCTTTAACATGGAACTTACAAAAGAACGGGTAATATAAAGTCATAAGTGAACCATATATGATATCATAACAATAAATATGATTCTATAATAATTCAATGACATTATTTAAATAATTATACAAGAGGTTCGGATACGTACGAATCATATCATACCTAAGGTAACGGATAACTTTTCCAATCTCGTTCTTATCCGAGATTGTTTATTCGTAAGTATTTACTGGGGTTATTGTTCTCATACATGTACATGTTTCCTAAAAATGGTTTCATGTATGTTTAATGTCCTTTTTACCCATTTTTGTCTTTTACTACATGGTATGTATGGAATCTTTCTTTTACGAGGTACTTTTTGACTTTTTCGGCAAAAGTACGAGAAGAATGTTTTTTTAACGTATACGGCATGAAAGGATTTTTACGGTTTTATAAAACCATATTTTAATGAAGCTTCCTCCAAAATATTTCATGACTATTTTCAACAAAATACTTTTCTTTTAAAATTTCATGACGTTTTGTGAAAAGAAATTGATTTTGAAGAAGAAAGGATATTTTCCTCAAGAATTCATTTCAAGTGTTTTATCAACATCATTTCACATCTAAGATGACATTATTTCATATGTGTATGTTTCAATTATAATTTCTCTATGATTTACATGGTTTCAATTTTCTTATGATGAAATATCTATTTCTTTTATATGGATTATGTGATGATGTGATGATGTTTATGAATCCCATTTTATTCGTTGAGTTATTATGAATGATGTATGTTTATTTTGTGGCACAAGTAAGAATGCTTTCATTATGAGATGGGTGGGACCTATATCTCCCCCCAATGCATTGGGTAAAGATTATATATCTCATGAGATAGACATGGCTGAAATGGTAAGTTAATCCGGTTCAGTGATACCAGACTGGATTGAGGAGTGAACTCGATTCAGAAAGGGACTTTGTCCACAAAGATGGTCTTAGCAGTAATGCCTTGGCTACTATGGAAGTCATAACAAGTGCTGAATGGCTGCCACAATTACATGTTTTATTCCCATGCTATTTTATCGTGATTGATGTTCCTTTATGATGAATTCCTTACTTACTTCCAAGATTTTTGTCTTTGCTCGAGGTTTTAAGGTTTAGATTTCATGTTCAAGTTTTTGATTTCAAATGTTTATGGATTGTTTTATATTCTCTATGTTTGCCCTTACTGAGAATTTGAGCTCACCCTTTTTATGTTTTATTTTCCCTAGGAAATAAATAAATGTTTTAGGTAAGGAAAAAAATGGGAATATCGTTATGGGAGATGTTGAAGATATTTCAACATGATTAGATGTTTATATTACGAGTTTCTAAAGACACTGAACTATTAAGGTCCTTATGTGTCTGTTTTAACTATGTATTAAGTATTCCACAAAAGTAATGTAATGTCCATTGTATGTCATGCTTCGCGTCTCTACAGTTGGTATCAGAGGAAAGGTTTAGTTATCCTTTAGAAACTAGGATGTGAGAACTCTAGTGAGATCCCTAGAGATATTTCTAAGGTATGTCTAGGGATGTCCCTAAGGTTAAGTATAAGTATAGGTTATAGTCCCAGAATTACGTTTATGATATTATAATTAAACCTAAAATGTTAGATTTCAAAGGTACTCTCCCTTGATTATGTTATTTTCCTTGTATGAGTTTTGCCTCTCATAGAATTATTTTTGTGTTTTAGTCAATGGAGGGAACGAGAAGGAATTTGGTTAACATTGAATCCAATGGACAAATTAGTGACCATGAGAAACAAAATTGCATAATTCCTAGAGAGAAAGATATTGTGATTATGCCGAATCAGTCATCGTGATATATGATTAACAAGGTGAAATTTAGTGGTATTCCTAATTCATCAAATAAGAGGAATATAGACTTTTATGCATGTTCGCATGTTGAGGAGCATAAAGAAAGGAAGATTGAGATTTCTAAAGAAGGGAAGAAGAACCTTGAGGAATACATCAAATTGAGGGAAAAATGTTATCTGTGTGGAGAAAAGGGTCATAGAGTGACAAACTATTTTGGAGTTCAATGTCTTATTTGTGGAGAACATGGGAATTACCCAACTCAATGACCTGACCTAAAAAGTTACTTCTAAATCAAGGAAGGACTTATTCCAGGACAATCATTGAAGAGTATGGATTGAAGTGTTTTTGTATTGGTATTCAATAATAATGTTGTTTAGGTACTTTTATGGTGTATTGGAATGTTTTTGTATTAGTCTATTGTGGTTTTCAATAATTTTATTGTACCGGTAAGCATGAAAAGTGATTCAAATATTTTGGAAAGAAGATGATATGCACATAATGAAGGGATAAGGGGAAAATGAAATGTTTTACAGTATTCATGAGCTCATGATTGTTATAAGAACTAAGTGATATCATGGTTTGAGTATACAGAATTTTGGGATTTTGGTATGTGGAAAGAGTTAACTTTTGACAACACTCATGTTTTCACTAAGGTTCAATGGGTATTCATTTATTCCCAAGAGAATACATGATTAAGGTATTCACATGTTTGGAATGTGGCCAACAAGTTTTATCTTATGATATATGGGGATAAATGATGGTATTCACATGATTGACTGATGAAATTTCTAGTAATTGTTTTCTTTATACTATAAGCTTGGACATAAGTATTTTGGATAAGCCTAAAGATTGGAATGGATTATGTTGTACATAAGTTAGTATTGTTTAAGGCTAGAACTTTTTCGATATTATTGATGGAATTTTATAATAATGTATTTTTAGAAAAAAAGGATAACATGTAGGACGGGCGACAACCCATCGCGTCGGAAAAGGCTGTGGGAATTGAACCCACAACCAAAGTGCGACTGGACATTATCACCTACCACTGGACTACAGTAAGTCCCTGGTTAGTGGAAACTAGTTTTATTTTATTAAGCGGTATGATAGATGAAGTATAAGTCCATTTTTGGAATCATATATGATTAATCTCACTATAGGTGGACTTATGTATATTTGATAACTTTTGCAAACTTTTTGTTTGAGACAAATGAAATGAACTATCATTCTATCATATGATCTGCTAACACTTCATGAATGAAAAATTCAACTTCATTTCTTTAAGAGATGAAGTGGAAATTTTCCAAGGAACGACCAACGGTGAGATTGTACCAAAATCAAGAATATATTTCTTCTAATTCCAATTTCTTAAACATTAGGGAAATGATCTTGAATAAAAAAAATGTTGTCCTAGTGACCTTATATCTGATGAATCAGATGGTACCTTAGATCATCACAAATTTATGGCTTTGTGATTGTTGGCTTTTTCATAGCCATGTTTTCTACCACTCTCCATAATAACTTGAAGATTAGATTTCTCTTACATATCCACATTTTCACCTATGTTCTATTATATGGAATCCCAGTGATAAGTTACTTTTGGTAATCATTAAATTTTATACTTTAGTTTTTAAAATTAAGTTTTAGTATTCCATTTTACGATGTGGGTTTCTATAAATAGTGAATGATTTATAACCCCGACGAATTTTGAGGGAGAAATTCATTTTAAGGGGGGTAGAATGTAACAACCCGAGATTTTATAAGATATATTCGTTTTAATTTATTTCATATATTCTATTGTACGCTACACCAAGATTATCTTGCGCTATACGCAACACCGTATTAGCTTGCAGTATACACAACACTAATCTTGGATCGCGTTACACACAATTCCATGTTTGTTTGATAGTAGTTATTCTACAAAACTATGAGTATATATATATATTTATTCAATGTATTTTGTTATATTCCACAACAAAGGAGTCGTGCACTACATGCAACCCTGACTTGGCTTGCATTACACGCAATCAGGACCTTCCTCGATAGCGTGTGTTGTGCGCAATACCGGGTTTTACTAAACAATGATATATTATTATAATATTATTATGAACTAGACGTTATGAATATTATTAACTAAATTTTGAATTTTATAACATTATTATTCATCTTGCACATTTTCTAGAACATGGTATAAGAACAAAATAAATTTTTCGGGTAAAATAAGTATTTTTCAAAAAATGCAGCTTTCCCACCTTTTGATGGCGCACCCACTTTATATATTGTTTTTGAAATGTCTATAACTTTAATTTGACAAAATCAAATTATTATTTGGAATCAGGATATAAAAATTTACTTTGGATAAAATTTTCATATTATTATGATAACTTTTATATTTTAATGAATAGTAAAAACACACTATATTTTAATTAAAAACAACTTTTTTCTTCGCAATAATTTATTTGGATAAATTATCTTTTTAATTTGTTTTAAAGTGTAATTATAATATATTTTTACCATTTAATCCAATGTTGGTCATTGGAATTAATTTCACTTTGAAATTGGACATAAACAAGTATCAATCTTTTGATAGTTATTGTTTCTTAATAACATGTTATTTGTTTTGATAACAGGAATTAAATTTTAAAATTAATTAATGACACTTATATGTTTTTAATTCGGAAAAATAGACATCAATTTTAATTCAGAATATCAAATAATTCTTAGGCTGAATTTTTGGTATTTTTCTGAAAAACTTCAATTTTCGATAAATAGTGAAACCACTTAGTGGTAGCTAAAAAAATGAATTTTTCATTTAAATGAAATTTTACCACTTCTATGAATTTAATTTCAAAAATCCGAGAGACATGGTTAATATCAAGGACTAAAATTTGGTTCAATGAGATGAAAATAATTTTTGGTGAATAATAACTTTTTTACTTTTATTTACCACGGTTAAAAGTAAATAGGGTAATTAAGGGTAAAAATGATATTAATATTACCCTAAAACATGTCCTAATTCTATTGGATAAGTATAATTCGACCAAAAACAACCTTAGGAATAAAATATGACTATTTATCCCCACTTGGATTAGATTAGGAATTTATTATTAATTTATTTAAAGAAGGGTTAAAATAGTTAAAATCAAAGTTTAATAACTAGATAATTTTTAATATAGGGTTATACATAAGATAAATTTGGCTATAAATATTCATTATAAATCTAAAAAGATTTCATACATAATGGTATTTTAATTGTAATTTTTAGACATGAATCAATTTAATTTATTTATGACACAATGATGATGTAGTAATTATCTTATTAATGAAATATGGACATAATTGATGTTATAAATACCCAAATAAATGTAATTTGTGACTTTTTAGGAATTAAAATAATTTTATATGTTAATATGACATGTTATTATTTATTTAATTTACTTTTTTATAACTAATCATTCTGTTATGATTTTCACAAAAATCAATTACCAAATAGTGTCAAAATTGACATAAAATAGTTTTTAAAACAAATATTATATTATTAATTATTATTTTATTCCTAAAAATCTACGGTTCTGAAAAATGACTTAGATAAGGTTATATATATTAATAATAAACAACATGGGGTTCTGTTGGCTTGTTATTGTATGTTTATTAACCTTATAGTGTAAGAAAACAAGAAGACACGGTAAAAGTAAAATTATTTAACTTAAATTTAAATCTAAATGATAAGGTTAAAATAGATACCTAAACTTGACTAAATTATATTGGATGAGAGTATTTAGACCCATACCCACCTTATCTTCGAAATAAATCAATTTTGAGCTATTAAAAACCGAATATGACTTTATAATAAAATAATATTTTTAGTTTTTCCAAAGGTGCCCCTCTCCTCCCTTATAAAAGGGAACCTCCTCCCTCTTTTCCTAACACCACTTTGAGCCTTCAAGCTCGTAAAACCCCTGAAAAATTCTCTTCTCCACTTCCCTAGAAACATCTTAGAGGTTCTGGTGTTCTTCAAAGACCAATTTTAGTGCCTTAAAAGGAGGTCTCAAAGAGGCGTTTCAAAGAAGAGGTAATGTTTGTTAACAATTCTTTCAACTTTATTTCTTCTTCCAATTATTCTTATTTAGTTGTTTCATTATGAAGTAATAACATCAGTATCACTCATATAATTATATGTTATTATAAGTATGAAACAACCCTATTTCACCATCGATCCATCCTACAGAAAACGAAATCACCGCTCGTGCGTACGTACAGAATACCGTCTCCACGCCGTGGTGTAATCTATTTTCCGCCACCACCTTACTTGGATGGGTATAATGGTGTAAATAATGACTATATATGATTATTGTAAAGTGATATTGATTCTGAAATAGTATACATACACTCCAATACAATTCCACGATCATGGGAATGATATCATTGCTCGTGCATACGTACGGACTACCGTCTCCACGACGCGATGAGATTCATTCTCCATGTTAACCATTCATGAATTATTATAAAGTATATATAATAAGTAATAATTAAATATATGACATAATAATTATTCGGGATTTATGTATATATATATGTATGTCATCTACTTAATTCCATTCCATTCAATAAGGAAATGAAAACAACGTTCATGCGTACGTACGACCTACCGTCTCCATGAACGGTGTATTTCATTCCATTTATCGATCTATCATATATATATGTATATGCTTAATATATATTACATATAAATAATGTCTTACATTCTGGAATTAAGTAAATCAGGATATAAGTAATAATATCAAAACAACCAGTCCAAACATATACGATAAATAAAACAATTTTACCCAAAACGCTGCTTTAACATGGAACTTACAAAAGAACGGGTAATATAAAGTCATAAGTGAACCATATATGATATCATAACAATGAATATGATTCTGTAATTATTCAATGACATTATTTAAATCATTATACAGGAGGTTCGGATACGTACGAAGCATATCGGACCTAAGGCAAGGGATAACTTTTCCAATCTCGTTCTTATCCAAGATTGATTATTTGTAAGTATTTACTGGAGTTATTGTTCTCATCCATGTACATGTTTCCTAAAAATGGTTTCATGTATGTGTAATGTACCTTTTACCAATTTTTGACTTTTACTACACGGTATGTATGGAATCTTTCTTTTACAAGGTACTTTTTGACTTTTCTGGCGAAAGTACGAGAAGAATGTTTTTTTAACATATACGGAATGAAAGGATTTTTACGGTTTTATAAAGCCTTATTTTCATGAAGCTTATTCCAAAATATTTCATGAATATTTGTAAAAAAATCCTTTTCTTTTAAAATTGCATGACGTTTTGTGAAAAGAAATTGATTTTGAAGAAGAAAGGATATTTTCCTCAAGAATTCATTTCAAGTGTTTTATCAAAATAATTTTACATCTAAGATGACATTATTTCATATGTGTATGTTTCAAGTATAATGTCTCTATGATTTACATGGTTTCACTTTTCCTATGATGAAATATCCATTTCTTTTATATGGATTATGTGATTATGGGATGATGTTTATGAAACCCATTTTATTCGTTGAGTTATTATGAATGATGTATGTTTATTTTGTGGCACAAGTAAGAATGATTTCATTATGAGATGGGTGGGACCTATATCTCCCTCCAATTCATTGGGTAAAGATTATATATCTCATGAGATAGACATGGCTGAAACGGTAAGTTAATCCAGTTCAGTGATATAGGACTGGATCGAGGAGTGAACTCAATTCAGAAAGGGACTTTGTCCACTAAGATGGTCTTGGCAGTAATGCCTTGGATACTATGGAAATCATAACAAGTACTGAATGGTTTCCACAATTACATGTTTTATTCCCATGATATTTTATCATGATTTATGTTCCTTTATGATAATTCCTTACTTACTTCAAAGATTTATGTCTTTGCTCGAGGTTTTAAGGTTTAGATTTCATGTTCACATTTTTGCTTTCAAATTTTTATGGATTGTTTTATGTTCTCTATGTTTTCCCTTACTGAGCATTTGAGATCACCCTTTTTATGTTTTATTTTCCCCAGGAAATAAAGAAAGGTTTTAGGTAAGGAAACGAAAAGGGGAAGATCGTTATGGGAGATGTTGAAGATATTTCAACATGATTAGATGTTTATATTCCGAGTTTCCAAAGACACTAAACTATTACGATCCTTATGTGTCTGTTTTTGTTATATATTAAGTATTCCACAAAAGTAATGTAATGTACATGTACATCAAGCTTCGGGTCTGTACAAAAGGTTTTACATAGAATAAGTTTTTGAAGAGTACTAATATAGACAATATTTATGTGAGATATTTGTGATCCTTTACCAAATTATAATATTATGTACCTATCTCCAAAGACACTAAGGTGTTATAGTTATCAGGCATGTGTATGTGTAATGTAATGAATATTCATTTAAAAGATGCAATATGCATGTATGAAAAGTATGGTTCACTATAAAACATTACAAGAAACCTTACAATAGAACCACCAAAATAGATAATTGCATAATATCTTATGAGTAACCTATAATTAATAAACTCTATCACATTACCATATTCATTAAAGAGTTATATAGGGCACACACATCTTCAAAACTACAATAGGCTCACCCATTATTCATATAAAATATAAAATAAATATATTATGAATAAAAAACATATAGGTTTCACATTAACTATAAAAATAATTTTAATTTTCATTGAATCATATCAGCACTAACACTTTTAGATATATATTATAAATCAGATCAAATTTCAATTTTCATAATTTTTTTTAAAAACTAAAAATTCCCAGAATATAAGTAATAGAGTCTTTTATAAAAAATCATATTAAATTTTAGAGGAATCTTGATATTGAATAATGGAAATTATGGTGGGAATGTGTATTTAAATTGTATGTATTAAAAAAATACATAATTTATTTACTTTTATAAAAATTTGAAAATAACCCATATAAAGTGCATTGGAAATAATATTTTTTAATTATTTATGAATAAATTAAAATATATTAAAAATATTAAATTTATATAAAATTTAAGAACAAATATGAAAATTCTTTAAACAATTAGGATAACTTCCACATGGAAGAAAAAAATTTGAAGGTGAATATGAAAAATGAAATATAGCATATCGTGTAGGTGATAGTCCGCACATACAAATGAGAAAAATTTCCATTTTTATACCAAATGGAAGAGAAATAAAATATAAAATATTTAAATTTTTTTAAACATAATTATTTTATACCTTTAAAATTTACTCTTTTCATAGAACCTTATTACCAAACATGTGACGGAGTAATGAAGCAAAATCACATAATATCATGGATGTGGTATTTCACACGTACTCATGATCGATGTTAACATTTTTTAATAGTTGAAAATAGTAATATGATAAGAAATATTTTATCCATATATTATTATAATCACATAAAACATTATTTAATCATTAATTTCATCTTTATAATCATATGTGTGAAGTAGTGATGGAAAATGAAACGCATCACATTATTGAGGTGGTAGTCCTAATGTACACATAATTGGTATTTTAATATCACATATGATGGAAATGTAGATGATTAATTTTTTTCCATCAAGATAAAAGGAATTAAGTATATTGATGAAACTAAAGTTTTTATATGGGAAATGTTTTGGAGGATTTTATGGAGGAGGAAGAAGAAAAAAACATAACAACACCCAATTAAGATTTATACATGTTCTTTAAGAAACATCATTTAGCTTACACAATAATCCTTCATATTGGTATTTTGGTCAGAAAATAACCTCGAGGACATAGAGAAGAAGGTTTTTAAGGTATTTGGGTAGAACGTGGTCGAGATAAATGGCTCAATCGGTGTGAAGAATTGATAAGGGGTGGTTCCCATCAATAAGTTATATGGGGGCCATATTGTTTATACATGAAATACTAATATATAATATTTTTCTAACTAATTTAAAATAGCTCCAAAATTTCATATCATCACATCTAAGGCATATAAGATGAAAATAAATTCAAATAATAAAACTTTGGAAGGTTAACTTTCCATTTGGAACCCCATCTATTAGTTAAATCCTTGCATTAATCATTTTACCATTAAATGAGATAACATAATTTCAAATAATTAAGATTCATTAAAATAATTTTAAATAATTCAAAGTGGAACATAAATAGACCATAATTGGTAGCCTCAATAATCTCCCATACACATTATTTAGTTTTTTATTTTTTAAATTTTATAATGAATTTAAAAAAAATTGTAAACATTAAATACCATTTTATGTCTTTTTCAAGACATTTCAAAAAATTTAACTTTGAATTCATAAATATAAAAATATAATTTTAATATAAAAACATTAAAAAAATTAATATTTTAAAATTTTCCATTAAATTATTGATATACCATAGCACTTACAAATATTAATAATTTTAATATTTATTATGTTAATTTATTGGTTTTTTCTATTGCTTGAACAAACGTTGTGTTGGTGGTGTGTAAGCATTTGTGGTAATTATACTATCAATAAAAATTATAAATAATATAATCTCATAAAAATAATTTATTCACCTTAGAAATAATTTTTTATCAATTCATATATTATTTTTATCACTATGAAAACATTTTATATAAATTGAAATATATAGAGTGACATTTTGTAATTATCATTTACATAAAATAATATAAATATTATAATTAAAGAAAATTTTCACAAAAATACCATATTTTCAGAGCTAGAATCATATTGGTTCAAATTCACTCATTTCTATGATATAAAAGAGAGTTTTGGATTTATTTTTAGACCTTATCACAGATTTTAAATATTTTTATCACATTTTACCCTTTATAGTAATGATAAAAATTTACCACAATTACTATTCATTATGACTGAAAATGAATTTGATCATAAAAAACAATTGGATTATTTTGATTAAAATTATGCAACACTCCCCTATGATTATTTTTTTAGATGTGGTAAAAAATAATTTTAATATAAGTGTGTTAAATGAAATGAAAAACAATTTTTTAAAAAATTATACATTTTAAGTATAATAATGATTTTATACAGAAATCATATATAATTTTCCCTATTTAATCAATTTTATTATTTATAATAAAATAAGAAATTTTTTACTTTGAATCTAAAAAAAAATATAATGTGACTTTGTGAACACTTTAAAATAAATGAAAGGTTTTATACAAATCGGTATTTTTCATTATTCACCAAAATATCAATCTTTTCAGAAAAATCAAAAAAATAATACCTAAGATATATTAGATATAGTAATATAGATAATTATATCCATTTTATGAATAATAATTTATTATAATTTTAAATTATTATTTTAAATGAAAATATACAATATAAGGAAGACATGTATTTATAGAAAAATGAACCTTTTATACATACATTAAAAGGTTTTAATCCTTATTTAATATAATTATTATTATTAAAAAATGATAATTTTTTACAGAACAAACTATAAATAATATTTTTATATTTAAAGGAAGATAATCTAAGATCTTGGAGTGTTTCATTCAACAATTTAATGAAATCATATCATTGTAATTTTATCTAATGTATGATAAAAATGGTTAAAAACATTTTTAGAATTAATTCCAAGGTGTGGAATATAAATATACATAAGTGGAAATAAATACATTATAATAATCATTGATAAAATTTAATTTTCAAAAGGAAATTAATGTCTACTTTTAGAATAGGAATCCTATCATTTTATATGTATTTATTACATCATGTATTTACCATTATGAGACGCATTCAATTAAAAGAGTTTAATAAAGCATTCCATCATAGTTGAGTGATATTTTCCATATGAGACTTGATATATTTATCTTCCAATTTATTAAGTTGGGGAATTATTTTACTATCAAGACAAATGAAAATTTAAAATATAATTACATATCTTTATTCTATAATATAATTATAATTCATCCATAAATTGTGTTTCATGAATTTTTCCACATTTTCTTTATCTCATACTCTAAATGATGAAAATTTCAATACATAATTACTAAAATTAACTCTAAACAGATCAAAATATCCACAGAAGTATGAAAATTTATTACCCCTATTTTTATCCTTTAATTAAAATATAATTTTTTAGAACAATATAAGATAATATTTATTATGAATAAACTTTCATTTTAAGAAATACTAAATTAATCGTAAAATACAAAACAATAACACCCAAAGTACAATATTAAACATTACATAAATAACACACCTTATAAATAATCAAAATATTCCTATAAAATTTCAATACCTAAAACAATCTGAAATATCCAATCACATATTCATCTGAGAAAAACTTAACATTTATCTCCAAACAACATAGATCAACCATAAAGTTTCATACCAAATATGTATATTCTATAATCATATAATCATATAATCTACACAATATTTTTATATTTTAAAAATATAATCATATATGATTCAATTAACCCAATATATATTATATAAGTTCCATTTAACATAATCATGTAATGTTCCCAAATTAGTAAAATTCGTTAAAATTAACAATAATCACATAGTCAAAAAATCTTATTTCGATCCAATGGTTATATATACATTAAAACATATATTATAAAGTGTAATAACCCTTTATCCGCCTTTAACAAAGTTACTTAAATATAAAAGATTATATTAAACTTAATATTTATCAATACCATTTAACTTGTATAAAAATATATATAAAATAATTAGTACTCAAATAAAAATATCACTAAAACAACTACAAAAACCAATGATTTTATTTCCATAAATGTCACACACAAAATCCTTAAACATATTAATCACCCATCACATAAATCATAAAATGTGTATTTATTCATTTAAGAATACAACCAACCTTAGAATTATTAACCCAATATCATTTCTATAAATCTTAAAATATCCTCAAATAAATCATCATAACCTATAAATTTATAAAATCCCTTGCTATGATACCACCTATAACAACATGTAAATAATTATGACATAAATTACATGATGTATAGAATATATTTCATCACTTAAATATAGGATAACTTGTTAATATTAGAGTTTTACTAAATTAAGAATTTTTTTACATTAAAAAGTGTATATTTCCACAAAAAATATATTTTTACTTCAACACATATTCATTATAAAGACACAGATTCTTCATTCAATGCAACTCCCATAACTAGAACTGCGACTTTATTAACATTTCCCCACATCTTGAATACCTATAAAAAGAATTTGAAAATCTCGGATAAGAAATAAATGGATTAGTAAAAGACATTGATAGAGTTAATATTTTGATTATTTTTTATATTTTTTTCAATGATTTAATCCCTTCCAATTAATTAATTTAATCTGGATTGCATCATTTTAGTATTTTTGGTGATTTTTGGGCTTAATTTTGAAAATGGGTTAATTTTGGAAATTTAGCAGTTTTATAGATCTTATGTATTATGAGAATAACATTTATAGTTTTGATCTAATTTAAGTGATTCCTTTTTTTAGGATTTTTTTTTGGATTCCACTTTGTCTAATATAACTATATCCAATTTAAAACATACTCACATGGATAAATCAATAAAGATGAGAAATTTTGCTAGCTGACAGAATGAATCCCACCATTGTTAATGAGGTATATATGTACCCAGATATATCTAAATGAGGTGATTCTAGTTTTAGGATAAATAGGTCTTAAAATATAATTCACTCATAAACTTTCATGGATAAATTAGGTCATTAAGGCTGCTGTTTAATGCTCCAAAATGGAGGAAATTCAAGAGTTCCCTCAGATAGAAAAAGTGTATTTTCATAATTTGGTCATAAATACTACAAAACATGTCCAAATACAATGATATTTTTTGGGTTGATAGAAAAATAAATTTTTATGAACTTTTAAGAACATACCGTAGCGAGTTTCAAGGGTCATTTGGGCAATGCATAAGATAACTCTTAGATGACATATTCTGGAGGAAATTTATTTCTATTATTCTTTTTCCCTATTTTATTTATTTTTTGTTTTGTAATATCTTATTCTCCCCACTTCACCAGGGATATCCTTCACATGGAGGGTTAATAATCTTAGTGATTGGGGAAGAATATGTTTTCTCTTTTATAATGTTTGAGTTCTTGTACATCATGGTATAAAATAATTTCTCTCTTTAGTAATGTTGGTTTCAATTTCTAATACCAGTTTTTTATGAAAAAGTATGATTGTATTTGGTTTTAAATTATACTATTGTTATTTCTTTGGTCAAATATCCATTTCTACCTCTATTAGGCTCTATTCTATATACATTGGAATAGATCATGGATTATTTTTGAAGTACTCGATGATCGTTAGTACATATGGGAGGGGTAGTGGATATTCTTGATTATTTGGTATAAAAAACCAGATTATGAATTGCCTAAATCAATTGAGGATATTCACTACAACTATTTCAAACATAGGAAGGAGAGGTGTTCTATTTGAAATCTTCTAAATGTTTACTCTCACCATCACTATTTGACTAAGGTAGTGAGAAGAAACGATCGTGGAATATCACTTTAATTGGTTTAGTAGAAGAGAATTGGAGAAACTATAACTATGATAGCATTGAAATCGAAAAATCAATTAAAAACTGATCACTCAATTCATATATTTGTTTTCAATCTCCTACTTATCAATTTGTTCTCAATATTTTTCTTCATTACTTTCTTTTGTTTTGTTACTTTATTTTGTTTTCTAAATCAACAAATTTCTAAAACAACCTCAATTTCTTTCTCTAAATTAAGGTGATAGCTTGATTATTATACACTTTTCTCTGGAGAAAACCTAGGTTACCCAATATACTATATTTTAATTTAGGAAATATTTGTTTTTGTCACAAATCATGATAGGCACATGTCAAAACATTACGGCATTGCTGGGGAGGCTATGCCAACAATATAACTCTAACATTTTGTCAATATTTTATTTTATTTTATTTTATTATAAAAACTAAAAAATATTTTTTTCATTATGTATACCATCTTCAATTATTCTTCTTTGATTGATAACTCACATGTTCAAGGAGTTTTGTTAGTCAATAGTGAAATGGCCTTGTTTCAAAATCTTGATGAACTCACTATTTTGCCTAAGAAAATGATGAATGTCATTGTCACATGTATCTTGCTTCAAGAATTGATGGACATGGTTAATCAAGTCAAAAGTGATTATAAAAAATTAATGTCTAAGGTGGAAGTTACATTAGATAAAAAACCTCAACCTGAACCAAATTCAAAACCAGTGGTGGAAGTTATTTCTCCAGTCATCTTTAAAAAAGAGAATCCTGAATACATACCTCTACCCAGGGAAATTCAAATCAATGTTGTAATTTACACTAAAAAATAAATTGAATCTAAACAAACTTATGGAGATTATATTTTATTGAACTCATTACCATGTAATTTTATTGAATCTGAATTAAGTATCGCCTCCCCTTGATTGAAATTGTCATATTTTAAAAAATTTATTTCCTTGGAGGATGAATAAGATAAAAAAGAAGATGCACCTAAAGAGGAACATATGGAGCTCCTCAAACATGTTGATCATTTATGAGAGGGAGTACATGAGAGGACTAAATTAGTCTTTACTGAGGAAATAGAGACACAAGAGGTGTAATTTAAAATGAAATAAATTTAACTTGATTCATCATGATTTAATTTCATTCAAATATAATTAAACTGTAACATTCCCTTTGATTATTCCATTGGGGAAACAATCCTTGAGCAATCATTGGAAATTGGAGAAGAGGTCATGCAAGTGGAAACCAAGAAATAGAAGGAATCATTAATTTTCTTAACCAACCCATCATGTTGTATATCATTACAATGGGGGTGGATTTCGTGTACTATACACATAGATTCTTCAATAAAAATTGTGAATCACATAATGGAAAGAATATATTTTTTTAGTTCATCTCAAAAAAACTCCATCCACCATCTGATTAGGGATAACAAACTGGAACTTACCATCTAGAGGAAGTTAAAACCCATGACCCCCTTAGAGGATTAAACCAAGTTTTACCCTTTTTTTCTCATTCAATTTATGTTCTTATTTTATTTTAATCAATTTCTTATGTTATCTTCTCCACTTTTTTGTAGTTTTTTAGAGAGTAACATTTAGGATCTAAAATAAATATTTCACTTCTGATAATTTAGGTCATACTTATCCTTTACAATTTATTGATTGCTGTGATTAATTTTCAAATCTTCATACATAGTAAATCATTTTTAATTTATTTAGGACACTACTTAATTTACGTGTGGGGGAGGGAATCTTTATAGTTTAGATTTTTCATTTTTTGTTTTTCTATTTTTCAAAACAATTGTGTGCGTTTTTCAAATTTTTGTGTTTCTTTTACATTTTTTGACTGTTTTAAAAACTTTTTAGCTAAAAAGATCATTATTTAAAATTTTGAAACCCATATCATGAGTGAAAAATTTTATTCTAGGAAATTGAGCTTAAATAAATTCTAAAAATGAATTTTTTTCAAGTTTAATTATTTGGGAATTTCATGAAAAGTACTCTAATTTTTGAATCTCATTACCCATCTCTCTATCTTTATATTTGAAATCACTTTCTGGTGATGCCTCTAAAGCATTTTTTTTCATATTATTTTCATTAAAATAAATTATTTAGAGAACCAAACCATGCATTCGTCAACCATAATTTGATTTATTCCATTCAAAACTTCAGGGTTTAATGTATTTGTTTTTTTAAATAATTGAGGAATTTCTTTTGTTTTAATCCCCATTTTCAATAGAATAATTTTGATTATATCCTTCTCTATACATTTAATCCTTGTATCCATTATAATTCATGAAAACGTAGTTAGGTTAGCCACATTTCAAGATAAGTTTTCCTATAAAAACGTCACATGAAGTAAAATTTCATGATCTAATTGAACTTACGTGTGGGGAAGCTGTCTTATATTGTGCTACCTCATTTGGTGCATCTTTGGGTGGAAGATAAAATGCTGAAGATATATTTTTTTCTACTAAAAATATAATTTTTTTGAATTTTTTTACATTTCATGGTTCCTTCAGGATAAGAGAAGTTGTACCTTTCTGGAGCTTCTAATAGAGAAAGAATTCTGTTCCTATCGAGAAATTTTTGGAAAAATCATGTTTGAGAAGATTGAAATTTTTAATTCTGAAATACTGAATGGTGTGAAAATTCCTTGAGTTTTTAGGATAATGGAGTTGATTTTCTACTATGGTGAGTGTGGTGGAGACTATACTTGAGTGAAAATTAGAATCTATCAATTTTGCTTCAAAAAGAGGCAAACCCTCTCAATTCAACCACATAATTTTTCAAAACAAAATAAGACCAATCAAAATCCAAAGAACAACCCTAAAAATTCTTCTTGATAAAATATTTTCCATGACTCTCATTTTGTGAAGAATTAGGCTTTTATCAAGCCTATGGTGACCCATGCATGATTTTGGATGAGAAAAGCCTTGTTGAAAATTGACATTTGTGAGATGGGAGAAAATTCATGTGAGGTAGGTGTTTTGTGTGCATGAGAAGATAAATTAAGAGGAAATATATTGAATGTTATGGTTTGATAACTTGGAATAATGGTTGTTGATGAGGCATGATATCTTTTGTTTCTTTGTGTGGAATTGGTGGATCTCTGATACTGTGTTTTGAATTTGCTGTGATTTGATTTTAATAATGACTTGTCCAAGAGTCCAAGTGCTATGTTTGGGGGAATTGATAGAGTTAATATTTTAATTATTTTTCATGTGGTTTGCAATGATTTAATCCCTGCTAATTAATAAATTTGAGATTATTTTCATCATTTTATTATTTTTGGTAATTTTTGGGCTTAATTTTTAAAATTGGTCAATTCTGTAAATTTAGCAGTTTTTTGTATCTTTTTTATTTTCAGCATAAATTTTACAATTTTGATATAATTTAAGTGATTATTTTTTTGCTTCATTTTTTCATGGGATTACACTTTTTTTGCTGCACCCAGATCCAATTCAAAACACATTGTCCTAGATAAATTAATAAATAGGATAAATTTTTCCAGCCTACAAAATGGACCCCACCATAGTTAGTGAAGAATATATCAGTCTAGATATATGAAAATGAGGTGATTCTAATTTTAGGAGAAATAGTAATCAAATTAACATTCTCCCATAATATTTCATGGATAAATTTGCTCATTTAATCTACTATTT
The DNA here is from genome assembly GCA_963277665.1 of Viscum album. Classification (NCBI taxonomy): domain Eukaryota; kingdom Viridiplantae; phylum Streptophyta; class Magnoliopsida; order Santalales; family Viscaceae; genus Viscum; species Viscum album. Next base: position 285,744,963 of record OY728119.1, on the reverse strand, counting down.
CATGCTCTCAAATGGATGTACTTCAACATGCTCTAGATACAAAGTTACGTTTCATCACTACTTATCATCCTCAGACAGACAATCAGTTTGAGAGGGAAATTCATCCTCTAGAAGACATGGTGAGAGTTTTCTCTATTGATTTCAAAGGTGGTTGGGATAAACACCTACCTTTGGTAGAATTTTATTACAAAAATATCATTCACTATAGAATTTGGATGGCTTCTTATAAATCCCTATATGGAAATAAGTGCGGAACTCCAACTTGCTAGGATGAAGTTGGGGAAACAAAGCTATTAGGATGCGATCTTGTTGATAAAATGGAAGCAAATGTCAGATCTATTCAACAACACATAAGAGCAGCTTAGAGTAAAAAAAACATTATGCTGACAATAAAAAATGACCTAGAGTTTGAAGTGTGTGATAAGGTGTTTCTATGAATATCTCCCTGGAAGAGAGTAATGCGATTTGGAAAGAAGGGAAAGTTGAGCACTAGGTTTATCGGTCCTTTTGAAATTTTGGATCATGTTGGAAAGGTAGCTTATCGATTGGAACTTCCACCGAATCTCTATTAAGTTTATGATGTGTTCCATGTATCTCTACTATGAAATTACAAACCTGATCCTTCACATGTACTAAACATAGAAGTCATACCACTGGATCAAGATCTTTCTAATAAAGAGCAACTGAAAGAGATTCTGAATTGTAGGGAAAAATTTATATGAAACAAGACCTGCCTCCTGGGGAAAGTTTTATGGTAGAACCACCAATTTGAATAAGCTACATGGGAACATGAGTATATTATGAGGGAGAGGTATGCTCCTTTATTTTTTTTACAAGTGATGAATTTTAAGGGAGACATTAGATTTAAGGGGCGTATAATGTAACACCTGGATGTTTTTATGAAATATTTTCATTAAATAATTTTAATTATTTAGTAGATTGAGTTGCATGAAATCAGGATTATAGACAAACCATGAGATTCCATTAGTATAAATTTTACCATTATAGACTAGAAATTAGATTCTTGGGAATAATAATAACTAACTTATGAAAATATACTGTGAATTCACTGACTATCAATTATTTATGAAAAATATAAAACAATTAGATATTTGTATTTTTGAGAGAATTACTATTGGTAATGAAATTAATGAGATATATATATGTCATATAATTTTAAAATATTTTTGATATTCATCTAATGTATATTTTAGTCATAGGGTATGAATAAACCCACTTTTATATATAGAAACCTATATTTTTTTAAAATGGTAATTTTACGCCTTCGAATGGAGAACCCCTTTTAAATTAATATTTTGACAAATTAATAATTTTTTTATGAAAAAATAAAATTTTTATTTTTAATTTGAATATAAAAATTTCCTTTTGATTCATTTCTGATATTTTTTTGATAACTTTCATGTTTCGATGAATAGTAAAAATTCACTAATTTTTACATGAATACAAATTTTTTCATCAAAACAATTTATATGGTTAAATTATTATATTTAATGTTTTAAAAGTATAAATATAATATATTTTTATCATTAAATATAATGTATTTCATTATCGTTTATTTTACATTGAATCCAGATGTAAAAATATTTCAATCTTTTACAATGTTTTAGCTTTTAAAAACTCTTTCTCTATTTCTGACCACAAGATTAATTTTAATTTAATTAATAAAACTACTGTGTTCAAAATTTTGAAATATGGATTCCATATTTGGAATCAGTGGGTCCAACATATGTTAATTGGTTACTTTTTTTTACATTATAAATAGTAACTTTAGTAAACACTTTTTACCACAGTTAAGGGTAAATTGGGTAATTAAAGGGAAAAATAAAATTATAATATTACTTTAACACCTGTAAAAATTATATTGTATGACTAAATTATACCCTTATAATCTATGCTTCTAAATTTAATCACTTAATGGCCACTTTCCTAGGAATATGACATTAATTTTATTAAAATCAATGAATGTGACAAAATGTCACGCTCTCTTTTTTATATAAGTATACTAATCCTCTAATATAGGGATAAGTAGAAGATAACATCGAATATATCTAGTCTCTAGAAATATAAAATAACTACCTACCTCATATAAATTTATTTAAAATTTTTATAAATTTAATAATTACCATCAAGAATGACATAATAATGAGGCATAAATTATCTTATTAATATAAATATCGAATAAATGATTTTCAAAATATATAAAAAAACATTATTTGAATTAATTAATGTTATCCATGAGTTCTATAGATGATTATGATATTCTTGGATTATATTAATGTTTTTGGTTAGAAGTTATATTTTTTGTGGATTTTATTTAAAATCAAATAAATAAATAGTCAAAATTGACACTATTGATATTGTATAAAAATAACATTTTATTAAATTATTTAAAAATCATAAAAAATATTTAAAAAAATAAAAAGTGATAATTATAAGGTCTATAATATCATAAAATATCTATTTATGATCAATTAACACAATATAAGTAAATATTTATAACTATTAAATTTTAGAATGTTATTACAACAATTAAAATTAAATAGATTAAATAAAGATAAATCAGAATTATGAGGTTTAAAATCCTAGAAAAACCTATCTAAAGTTTATTGGTTTTGATGATTTAAACCCACAATCATATTATATTTTTAATAATCCACTTTGGATCCTTTTAAATTCAAATATTAATTTATATTAATTTAATAGTTTTGGTATTTCCAAAGGTGCCCCTCCCCTCTCTTATAAAAGGGCAACTCTCCTTATCTTTTAGTAACACATATAATGACCCTTTTCTTTGCCAAAACCTGACCAATTACTCTAAAAAAATCTCTAAATTCAATTTAGAGGGCATACATTTGGCAGAATGCTATACCAAGGAGGAATTTTGTGCTAATAAAAAGAAGATACCTGAAAAAGAGGTAATTGTTTCATCACTTCTTTCAAAATTATTTTCTGCTTTTACTTCCTCTTATTATGTTGTTTCCATACTAAAGTAATAAGTCCAGTATCTTAGAAATTATGATATTTTACTATAATTATGGGACAACCTTATACCTCTTTTTATTTATCCTATGAATAACAATATCACTATGCCTACGTACGTACGACTTACCGTCTCCTCTATGTGGTGTAATTTATTATTCAAAAATACTTTATTTGGATGAGTATATTGATGATTATAATTTAATTAAATAATGAATATAACATGATAATTATTCTGTATAATTAATATACCATCCAATTCCATACCATTTAACCATTAAGTTAATGATATTATTTCTCATGCGTACATATGACTTACTTTCTCCACGATGTGATGCTATTCATTATACATTATCTTCATTAAACCATGATTATATACATGAATTAAATGAATAAATATGATATATATTATACTAATTTCATTTTTTAAATGATATAACTATACCTAATAAGTGGAACATGAAATTATCTGAAAAAACTTGCATAAGAACATAAAGCTGTTAATATCAGAGTAACGAGTAACAATGGATTTTTACTAACAAAATAATGATAATATAATCATATATGATATCATAAAAATTATTATGATTATATAATAATTCAATAATATTATTTAAATCATTATATAGGAGTTTCAGATACATACGAAGGATATCAGACCTAAGGTAAGGGATTATTTTTTAATCTCATTATTATTCGAGATTGTTTATACATAATTATTTAGTAGGGTATATTTATACTCCACATACATGTTCCCTAAATATATAAAAATATTATCCTACAAATTTTTAAATTCAATTTTACCAATTGGTGATTTTTTACTAAACGGTATGAAAGGAATATTGTGTCGTTGTTCAATATAAGGTACTTTTTTTTGACTTTTCCAGCAAAAGTATGAGGATAATATTTCTTTAACATATACAGCATGAATGGATTCTTATTCTTTAATAATTCTTTATTTCCATGAACATTCCTTTAAAATATTTCTGGTTTATTATAAATTAAATTATTTTCTTTTAAAATTGGGTGACATTTTTTGAAAAGAAAACGTTTTTGAAGAAGAAAGAATGTTTTCCTCCAAAATTAATTTCAAGTATTTTATCAAAATAATTTTACATCTAAGATGAAATAAGGTTATGTTTCTATCCCTATTATTAATTTGATTTTATTTTGTTTATGATTGAATTATTTTTATGAAATCCATTTATTTTATATGGATTATGATGGAATGATGTTTAAGAGACCCATATTTTGTTCCTTACGATATGATATGATGAAAGGTTTATGTTTTTGTTCCACATGTAAGAATTATTTCATTATGAGATGGGTGGGATCTATATCTCCATTAAATGAATTGGGTAAAGATTTATATCTCATTTGATAGACATGACTGGAATGACAAGTAAATCTGGTTCAGTAATACAGGCCTTGAACAACATGTAAACCTAGTTCAGTAAATGAATTTGTCTGCTATGATAGTCTTGGAAACGAACCTTGAATAATATGAAATGTTATTATATTATTATGCCACAAAACTTCATGTATTATGTTTTTAATTTTGGTATTATTCCCATTATTTCATATGAACTTTTATCCCATGACATGATATCACTATCTTTCATATGCAAGATAAGGATTTGAAATGTTATATTCCTGTGTATTATTATTATGATATGATTGATATTTACCTTGTTTATTCTTATTGAGAATTTTATCTCACCCTTTTATATGATTCTTTTCCCTAGTTATGAAGAATGGTATTAAGTAATATATGTCAAAAAGGAGAATAATTATGAAGAAATAAGTGGGAGATAATGTAGATGTTTAATGAACCCTTTTTTGTTTCCCAGTTTCTAAAGACACTATACCTATATGGTCATGTAATGGATTTATTATATGTTGTAATAAATACACTTCAATTTTTAAGTAATATCAATGTATGTAAAGTATGGTTCGTTAAAGTTGGTATCAGAGGAAAGGTATTGTAAAACTTTGGAAACTAGAATGAGAAAGAATTAGTAAGAATCTTAAGGATAAGTATAAGTCTAGGTTACAAAATTAGTATTTTCTAAATAACCATGAATAACCTAGGATAAAACTTAAAGTGTCCCAAATTGTAATTTTATTCATTATTTGTGGTATTCCAATTATTTTTAGTCTTTCTCACACTATGCTTCTTGGTTTTAGTCAATGGATGGAACCCGAAAGAACCACCTAAATGATGAATGCAACATGAAATACAATGATTATACCCCCTCCAACCAAATTATATGGGATATGTAATGAATAATATTGTATCCATTCGCACATAACTTTCTTAAGCTATGAGTCATATAGGACTTTCAAAAGAGAAAATGAGGGAGCAACATTTTTTTGATTCCTTCACGAGGCAGCACCTACCATAATTTAGTGGGTTTTCTATCCATTAGTGGATGAACAATGGATTAGTAAAACTGAAAAATATTTTCAATTCTATAATGTTATGTATATGATAAAGCCATCACAGCAGTTTATCGTTTGGAAGGTGAAGATGATCAATAGTGAAATCTTATCAGGAATACGAGGAAAAGATATGAGACTGATTCCATGGAATAGGATGAGTTAAAGATCTTATTTTTCAATAAATACTTTTCTTTCCTTCTTAGAACAAATATAGAGAAGGAGTTCCTTGATCCTAAGCAAAAGGATGATGAATCCATTGGTACCTAAAAACCAAATTTTAAAAGACTTGCAAGGTATGCTTCTGGAATTATTATCCAACTTGGGAGTAAAATTGATCGATTGTTTAGTGGAATAAAACCAATTATACTAAAGTAATTTTCCATAAGGGAAATTAATAGCTACGTGGAAATTGTTCGATGTTCTCTCAAGGTTGAGATGGATTTTGGAGTAACCCATCAGTCTTATGGATCTGATAAGAAGAAAAAAATGGAATTTAAAGGAAAATATTCAGACCACACCAAAAAGATGATGAGTTTTCCCTTATTCTCAATGTATTGAAAGAAATATAGAAGAAATTGTATTAAAGGGACTTGTAAATCTTTTAAGTGTGGAAAAGAAGGCCATCATGTAGTAAAATGATGAGGTGATGGAAAAAATATGTCTAATTATTTGAATAGAGAAAAGACTACATAGAATTCAACTCCCACACATCAATTCTACAAGTGTAAGGAAATGAGGAATTATGCCAATCATTTCCCTAATCCAAGGTTTTTTGATTATGATTAACTCCAACAAACTCTGAAGAATAAAAGAAAAGGAAAGTCACATGAAATCACAACCGACAATGTGGATTATGATAATGAAGTTGATAAAGGCACACTTACCATCCACTCTAAAGAAGCAATTTTTTTATTTGATTCTAGATTCAACCACTCTTTTATTTCTTAGAAATTTTATAAGTTGATTAATGTATTACCTCATCAATTAGACATTGAGTTACCTGTGAAAACTACTAATGGTACAACCATCATATAAAAAGTTTATAATTCTTCATAGATTGAAGTATGTGGGAAAGAGCTCCCTATAAATCTTGTGATCGTTCCTATAGTGAAATTTGATGTCATTATTGTAATGGATTGGAATTCTCTATACGGAGATTATATCAATTTCCTAGAAAGGGAAGTCATATATCATATTCTAGATCAATCTATGACCATATTTTAATGCAAGCATGAATATAACCTTCCAAAAGGAATTTCATCCATCTTATGGGTATTGATTCATATAAATGAAGGTCATTTATCTCAAATGCTTGGGGATAAAATAATGATTAATAATAAACCCATTTTATTGGTGTTGGATGATGTTCTTCTGGAGGAATTTCTATATCTTCCACTAGATCGTGAAGTTGAGTTTTTAATTGAACTCATACCGGGTGATATAACTATTTCAAAGACACCTTATAGAATGGCTCCAATTGAGTTGTAGGAATTGAAGAAGAAACTCCAATAGAATCTTGAAAAGGGATTCATATGGCCTAGTGCATCACCTTGGGGATCTCCTGTTCTATTTGTTAAGTATAAAGATGGATCAATGAAACTTTTCATTGATTATTAAGATCTTAACAAGATCACTACTAAGAACAAATTTCCTCTTCCTCGCATTGATGATTTATTCGACCAGCTATACAATTCTCAATACGTTTCCAAGATTGATCTTCATTATGGATACCATAAATCAAAGGTCAAGATGGAGGATATACAAAAGATGACATTTTGTATAAGGTATGGACACTATGAATGTATAGTGATGCCTTTTTGTCTTACTAATGCTCCCACTATCTTCATAGATCTAATGAATAATGTCTTTAGAGATGATCTTGATCAATTTTTGGTTGTCTTTATACTTAATATTCTTATCTATTCGAAGAGCAAAGAAGAACATGAAGACCACTTGAGAATTGTACTGAAGACCCTGAAAAGGAGAAAATTTATGAAAAATTTAATAAGTGTGAATTTTGGTTTTAGAAATTTTTATTTTTGGGTAACATATTCTCAAGAGAAGGGAAATATATATATCCATAAAAAACAAAAGTTGTTGAATGTTGGTCGAGACCAAAAATGGTAACTGTGATATGAGGTTTTCATTCTTTGGATGGATATTATTGATTTTTTGTGAAATATTTAACATTATTATCTAATCCACTAAGCTCGTTTACTCAAAAGTGAGTTAAATTTTTATGGACATAGGAATGCGAAGAGAATTTCAAATTTCTAAAAATAAGGTTTTCTAGTGTACCTATGCTCACACTACCTTATAGTGGAGAAAGGTTTGTGATCTACAGTGATGCATCTAAGAAGGGGTTATAATGTGTTCTCATGCAAAATGATATGGTGATAGCTTATGCCTCATGATAGTTGAAAATCCATGAGCAATATTACCCAACTCAAGATTTGGAGTTAGTTGTAGCAATCTTTGAATTTAATATATGGAGGCACTATCCTTATGGTGAAAGGTGTGATATTTATAATAATCAGAAAAGTTTAATGTTTATTTTCAAACAAAAGGAGATAAATATGCACCATGTAAGATGGTTGGAGTTGATTAAATATTATGACATCTCAATACATTACCACCCAAGGAAAGTGAACAAGGTGGCAGACGCTTTGAGTTGACAAGACCATGCTAGCCTATTTGTGATAAGGATCGCAAAAGATTCAATATTTATGGATTTTCAAACGATATATCTTGAAATTTTAAAGTAAGGGGAGAAATATTATCTTTCACAAATGAATTTTCAACCATCTATACAAGTTAAGATTAAGGAGGAATAGAAGAAATATATAGAGCTAAAAAAGAAGTTGAGAAATGTTCTCGAATTTAACCTTGATTGTGATGAAATAATAAGGTTCAAGAATTAGGTTTATATTAATACCAAACTAGAATTATAGAAGGATCTATTGGATGATGATATTAGATCTTCATTATATATTCACCCTAGAAGCATGAATATGTACATCAACTTGAAAGAATATTTTTGATGGGATGGAATGAAAAGAGATATTTCCAAATATGTCTCTTGATGCTTGGTTTTTTAGTAACTTAAGGTTGAAAGATAGAATTATAAGTGGATGTTACAACCATTACCCACACCAGAATGGAAATGTGAAAACATCACTATATAATTTGTCATCGAACTTTCTAAAACATCCAAAGAAAATAATGCTATCTGGGTTATAGTTGATCATCTTACGAAGTCGGCACACTTCATTACTATTAGAGATGATTTATCTAATGATAATCTTTCCAGAATATATGTAAGGGAAGTGGTAAGATTTCATGGAGTATTGATTTACATTATATCTAATCAATATATAAGGTTTACCTTGATGTTCTGAAGAAGTCTTCAACATGATCTGGATACAAATTTATGTTTTAACACTGCTAATCATCCTGAGGCAGATAGTTAGTCTGAGAGGAGAATTCAAATTCTAGAAGACATGTTGAGAGCTTTCTCTATGGATTTCAAAGGTGGTGGGGATCAACACCTACCATTGGTGGAATTTTCATACAATAATAGCTTTCAATTTAGTATTTAGATGGATCTCTATGAAACCATCTATGGAAATAAGTACAGAACTCTAACTTGTTGGGATGAAGTTGGGGAAATAAAGCTATTAGGACCTGATCTTGTTAATGAAATGACAAAAATGGTCAGATCTATTCAACAACACATAAGAGCAGACCAGAGTTGACAAAAATGTTATGCAGAAAATCTATGAAAATACCTTGTGTTTGAAGTGGGTGATAATGTGTTTTTACAAATATCTCCTGAGAAGAGAGTAATGAGATTTGGAAAGAAGGTAAAACTGAGCCCTAGGTATATCAGTCCTTTTGAAATTCTGGACCATGTTGGGATTGTAGCTTACCAATTGGTGCTTCCACTGAATCTCTATCAAGTTACTGATGTGTTCCATGTTTCTCTCATGAAAAAGTACATACCGGATCCTTTAAATGTACAAAACATAGAAGTTACACCACTGGAGTAAGATCTTTCTTATGAAGAACAACTAATAGAGATTCTAGATCGTAGTGAAAATGTTCTATGAAATAAGACCACTCCATTGGTTAAAGTTTTATAGTGGAACCACCAACTTGACAATGATACAATGGAACTTGAAGATATTATAAGGGAGAGGTATCTTCATCTATTTGTTTCCATGTGAAAAATTTTGAGGGTGAAATTCAGTTTAAGGGGGTAGAATGTAACACCTGGATGTTTTTATGTAATATTTTCCTTAAATAATTGTAATTCTTCAGTAGCCTTCATTACATGAAATCCTGAGTTTAAACAAACCATGAGATTACCTTAGTATAAAATTACCATTATAGCCTATCCGTTAGGTTAGCCGGAATAAGTATAACTATTTTATGAAAATGTATTATGAATTCACTGGTAATCAATTATTTCTGAAAAATATAAATCAATTAGATATTTGTATTTTTGAGTGAATCACTATTGTTAATATAGTTAATGAGATATATATATATATATTATATACTTAATAAAACATTTTTTATTTTTTTATCTGATGGATATTTTACTCATAGGGTTTGAATAAACCATATTTAACGTATAAAAACATATATGTTTTAAGAGGGTAATTTTACACCTTGAATGATGCACCTCTTCTAAATTAAGATTTTGACTCTTTAATAATTTTTATATGAAAAAATAAAATTTTTCATTTGAATCAGGATATGAAAATTTAATTCGGATGAATCAATGATACTTTTCTGATAACTTTCATATATTGATGAATAGTAAAAATACACTAATTTTAATGTGAAGATAACTTATTTCATCAAAATAATTTAGATGGTTAAATTATAATATTGAATGTTTTTGAAGTATAAATATAATATAATTTTATCATTAAATATAATGTATTTTATTATCTTTAATTTTACATTGATTCCATATGTATAAACATTTCAATCTTTTGCAATGTTTTAGCTTTTAAAAAATCATTCTCTCTTCCCGACAATGTGATTCATTTTAATTTAATTATTGAAACTTATTTGTTTAAAATTTTGAAAGCTGGATTCCTTATTTCTAATCAGTGGGTTAAAATTATGTTAATAGGTTACCTTTATTTTTTTTGAATATTATGAATAATAACTATAGTAAATTGGTTTTACTGAATTTAGGGGTAAATCAGGTAATTAAAGGTAAAAATAATATTATAAAATTATATTAACACCCATAAAAATCCTATTAGATGACTACATTATAGCCTTATCATATATGGTTCTAAAAGGAATCACTTAATGTCCACTTGACTAAAGAATATGACATTAATTTTATTAAAATCAATGAATGTGACAAAATGTCACACTCTCTTTCTATATAACTATATTAATTATAATATAGGGATAATCAAGATATAACATCTAATATATGTAGTTCCTATAAATATAAAAAATTACCTACATCATAGTAATTTATTTAATATTTTTATAAATTAAATAATTACCATTAAGGATGACATAATAGCGACACAAAAAATATTTTAGGAATGGAAATATCAAATAATTCATTTTAAAAATATTAAAAGAAATATAATTTGAAATAATTAAGGTTTTCCACGAATTTTATAGGTGATTAAGACATGTTTTTATTATATTAAATGTTTTGGTTCAAAGTTATATTCTTTGTGTATTTTATTTAAAATCAAAGAATTGAATTGTGTCAAAATTGACACTAATGATATTTTATAAAATAAAATTTTATTAAATTATTTAAAAATCATAAAAATATTTATACAAAGTGATAACTATAAGGTATAAAATGTCATTAAAAATCCATTTATGATCAATTAACACAATATAAGTAGACATTTATAACCACTAAATATTTAGAATGTTATGACCACAATAAAAATTAAATAGATTAAATAAGGATAAATTAATATTATAAGGTGTAAAATAAAATCCAAGCATGTCTAAAGTTAATTTGTTGAGAGGATTTCAACCCATGATCATATGTTCTTATAAATAATCCACTTTTAATCCATTTTAATTTAAATATTAATTTATATTAATTTAATATTTTTGGTATTTACAAAGGGGCCCCTCCCCTCTATTATAAAAGGGAATTTATACTTCAATTTTAATCGAACCTATAAATCCCTTTTTCTTAGCCAATACATGCTAATTTTATCTCACAACTTCCCTCAATTCATACTAGAGGTCACAATTTTGGCATAAAGCCTTCCTAAGGAGTCCTTTTTTGAAAATCAAATGGGGATACTTGAAAAAGAGGTAATTATTTTATCACCTCTTTTAAAATTCTTTTCTTATTCTACTTCATATTTTTATGTTGTTTCCATACTAAAGTAATATATTCAGAATCTTATACATTTTTAGATATTACTATAATTATTGGACAACATTATACCTCCTTTTATCCATATTACAAATAACAATATCACCATGCGTGCGTACATACAACTTACTATCTCCATGTCGTTGTGTAATTTGTTATTCAACAATACTTTTTATGGGTATAATGATGATTATAATGGAATTAAATAATGAATATAACATGATAATTATTCTGTATAATTAATATATCATCCAATTCTATACCATTTAACCATTAAGTGAATGATATCATCACTCATGTGTACATGCGACCTATCATCTCCATAATGCGATGTGATTCATTCCACATGATCTTCATTAAACCATGATTATATACATGAATGGAATGAATAAATATGATATATATTATACTAATATCATTATTTAAATTATGTAACTATAACCTAAGAAGGGTAACATGGACTTATTTGACAAAACATACATAAGAACATAAAGCAGTAAATATCTGAATAATGAGTGGAAATGAAATTTTACTAAGAAATAGATGATAATACAATCATATATGATATCATAAAAATTATTATGATTCTGTAATAAGTAATTAAAATTATTTAAATTACTTTATAGGAGTTTTAGATACATATGAAGGATATCAGACCTAAGGTGAGGGATACTTTTGCAATCTCATTATTATCTGAGATTGTTTATATGTAATTATTTACTAGGGTATATTTGTAATACACATAAAATTTCCCTAAATATGTAATAAAATTATACTAAAATTTTTTAAATTAAATTTTAACCATTGTTTATTTTTTTACTAAATAGTATGAAAGGAATATTTCATCATTGTTCGATATAAGGTAGTTTTTTGATTTTTCCAGAAAAATTATGAGGAGAATGTTTCTTAACTTATACGGCACAAATGGATTCTTATGATTTCATAATTACATATTTCCATGAAGATTACTATACAATATTACAAGTGTACTTTCAATTAAATTATTTTCTTTTAAAATTTGATGACATTTTGAGAAAATGAAACTTTTTGACAAAGAAAGGTTTTTTTCCTCAATAATTAATTTCAAGTATTTTTTAAAAATTATTTTCCATCTAAGATGGCATAGGGTTAGGTTTAAATCACTATTATTACATTTATTTTATTATGTTTATGATAGAATTATTTTTATGAAATACCCCTATTTTATATGGATTATTATGGAATTACGTTTAAGAAACCCATTTTTTTCCTTGGGTTATTCTATGATGAATGATTTATGTTTTTTTGTTGAACATGTAAGAATTATTTCATTATGAGATTTTTGGGACCTATATCTCCCTATAATGAATTGGGTAATGATTTATATCTCATGAGATAGACATGAATGTAATGACAAGTAAATGTAGTTTAGTAATATAGGGTTGAAATGACAAGTAAACCTGGTTCAGTAATGGAATTTGTCTTTTATGATGGTCTTGGAAACAATACTTGACTAATATGAAGTGATTTTATATGGTTATTCCACAGAAATTCATGTCTTATGTTTTGAATTTTTGATATTATTCATAACTATGTTTTATATGTAGGATAAGACTTCCAAATGTGATGTTCTTTTGCCTTATGATTATGATATGATTTATATTTACCTTTTTTACCCTCACTAAGAATTTTAAGTAACCATTTTAGATGTTTCTTTTCTACAGGTCATGAAGAAGGATATTAAATAAGACATGTCAAGAAGGGATCTAGTTATGAATAAATAGAGACAATGTAGATGTTTTATGAACCAGTTGTTTATGTTTCATAGTTTCTAAAGACAATATACCTATATAGTATTGTCATGGATTTATTATATGTTTTAATGAATATACTTCAATTTTGATGTAATATCAATGTTTATAAAGTATGGGTCATTATACATTCAGATAATATCCTAAGATTAACCCTTATAGGAACCCTTAAAATAGAATCATCTAACTGGATAATTCCCACATATATAAGGAGTAACCTTTAACTGACAATATTTATCAGTTTTATAGCATCCTGTCTTTTTATCACATAAACTTTCATTACATTTTACAAAACTGAGGATCTTTAAGGTTTAGTGTCTTAAAAACCAGGAACCTAAAACAAGAAAACATAAAAACATTCTTCTAAAACACTTGAAAGGCTTATCCTCATGTTCACCCTTGGTTCATTACTGCATCTTATAACCTGGGGACATACATCAAAAGAAAGGGTGAGCAGAAGGCCCTGTAAGGGAAACAAAGGAAACATTTAACATCTGAACTTGAGATACATCAATAAAGTCATGAAAAGAACTTTAAGGCATGAAAATGAAATCATGAGGCATATAATAATAAAGATAAAATTTTTCATAACTTGAAGATGTGGATGCAACATTTAATATAGACAATCATGAACATATCACCAAGGTCCATCCCCAAGGTGTCATTTGAAAATTACCAAGGTTATTCACGAAGATATCGTAAAAATAGCTATCAGGGCACACCCTCAGATTTTCCTTTATTATCATGTGAGCCACATATATCATCATCAAACATTTCATAAATAACCCATATAGCATAAAATAAATGGGTTTCATTTCATAATCATAATGTTATAAAAACTCCTTTAAAGACATGATCTTTACATCACTTTAAACCCACGGAAGGGGAGAGCGACTTTCATGTATGTAAATCCTAGAATTTAAAATATAACATTTTGATATATATGTGAATACCCCTGTAGAAATAAGAGCCTTGAGTATTCACTTTATGACATAAAATAATTTTGAGAAAAGAGAGAGGCATTTTGAGACGAAAATTCTGCAGCATAACGACTTTGTTTCGGGGTTTTTTAAAACATTGAAATGAGAGGGGACATGGGTCAAACATTCATAAATGACCCATAAAACAATAGGGGAACAGAATATAAAGGATTTAATAACATGGTAATGAAATTTGAAAGATATAACATATGAAATGAATAACATGAAAGGAAGACAAAAATAAGATCTCTTTTATGAAAATTCGACAGCCTAACCGCGTTACATAAACTTCAACCAAAAATGAATTGATGAGATCAAATAGGGTCTCTCATCATATGAACATAAAATATCAGTATGATAGATATAGATATCATACCCCAACATAATAAAAAGGAACTTGAAAGACTTGACATGGAATTAGAACTTTGAAAAGGGAGAAAGGTGCAAGGACCACTTAAAAATTCAGCAGCCTAA
Source organism: Viscum album (assembly GCA_963277665.1). NCBI lineage: Eukaryota > Viridiplantae > Streptophyta > Magnoliopsida > Santalales > Viscaceae > Viscum > Viscum album. The sequence continues at coordinate 285,729,889 of OY728119.1, read as the reverse complement.
CGACGCCACTTAAACTTCAAAATACTGAATTGAAGAGATAAAATGGGGTCTCTCATTATATAGTCATAAAATATCAGTATTATAGATATATAGATCATACCCCAACATAAAAAAAAGGAACATGAAATAATTGACATGAAAGTAGAACTTCAAAATGAGAAGGGTGAAGAACCACTAAAACATTCGGCAGCCTAACGTCGCCACTTAAAACGTCAAAATACTGAATTGAAGAGATCAAATGGGGTCTCTCATAAAATGGTCATAAAATATCATTATTATGGATATAGATATCATACCCCGACATAATAAAAAGGAACTTGAATGAATTGACATGAAAGTAGAACTTCAAAATGAGAAGGGTGAAGAACCACTTAAAAATTCAGTAGCCTAACAGCGCCACTTAAAACTTCAAAATACTGAATTGAAGAGAACAAATGGGGTCTCTCATCATATGATCATAAAAGATCAGTATGATAAATTTAGAGATCATACCCCAACATAATAAAAAGGAACTTGAAATAATTTACATGAAAATAGATCTTGAAAAATGAGAAGAGAGAAAGAATCCGTTACAAAAATTTCGGCAGCCTAACGGTGCCACTTAAAACTTCATAAAACGAAATAATGAGAGTAAGAGGGGATCTATCATTATGTGAACATGAAAAAGGAAGTAAGAGTAGTATAAAAGAACACCCTTTAACATAATAACATGGAGCATAAAAGAAATTACATAAAAGAGATTTCTTGAAAAGAAAGAGAGAGATCGAATCCCTTACCTTAAAACGTAACTCTTAAAACACAAAGGTTGGGACCTTGAGGGCTTGAGGGAACCTTGGGAGGACTCCTTGGGTGGTAATGAGACCCGAACTTCGTTGGGGAAGAGTGGGGAGTCGAAATGGATGAGAGGATGGCTTGGTATTTATAGGGAAAGTGAGGGGACAAGGCATTAATGGCCAAGGGACACCTCAAAAGTGGTTTTCTCAAAACCATGTGCTCTCCCATGGTATTTCCCATGGAGTTAGGACACATGTCCCCCCAAACAATAATTCATCACCTTTGGTCGGCCAACCCATAAAATATCTCATGATATCATCATGACACAGTTATGATGTCATTAAACAAACCGAAACCCTAAAACTGTATTTTTACTATTCACTGAAAATTCAACTTTCTCCGAAAGATCCCAAAATTTCACCTTAACCAAATATCAATACTCTGATTTAAAAAATGAACTCCATTTTATAAAAATAATTTTCTAAATAATTTTAATTTATTTTTTAAATAAATACATTATTCACCAAAAATTCATTTTTTTCAGAAAAATCCCCAAATATTACCTTAACATAATATCGATGCTTTGAGTTCAAAAATGAAATCCATTTAATAAAAATAATTTTCTAAATATTTTTAATTTAATTTTTAATTAAAAAACACTATTCACCCGAAAAAACTAATACTTGAATAACAATTTATGAAACCATTATTTAATCATTTTATTGAATCACATTACTTAATCAAGGTGCCTAGATTATATTAATACTTTCTTTAAGTGAGATTACTAATCCATTTGGAAACATTACTAATCCTAATCATAAAATCACTATTCATAATTTACTATTCATTAAAAATCAAGTTGATCTTATTAGACTCTAAATTTCGTACTTAACATAATTTTAGAAGACCATTTTTTGAAAATCATTACACATTTTTAATTATTTAAGGTTTACATAAACATTTTTTAAAATATCATTTCTCTAAAATTCATCAAAAATATGCATACTATATTTATCCGGTCATTTGAAAATTCATAAACTTCATCATAAGAATAAATACCATTTTTTATTTAAAACAAAAAATTACACAAGGCAGTTACAGTCTCTTTACATAGCCCCTTATCACTCCAGCATAGGACCTAAGTGTAAGGTGTGCTAAGGTGAGAGAATCTGAGGGAGGCTTGGCTAACATCGCACGAGTAGTAATTTATATCAGTTTGAACTTCTCGCAAAGGCGATTCCGTTCTAGCTTCACACGATGAAGTTCGGCTTGGGTTTGGTCCAGAGCAAAGCCCAGTGGTGCTACCTCCTTCCCAAGTTCTGTTAGATGGGCTTCGATCGGTCCAAGACAACTGGGTGAGGTCATCGAATCTTCTTTCTATAAATTAACCAAGATTACCTGTATTTAGAGACAAAAATCAAAACCTTTAGTTTCCGACGGTCATATTGACCAATGTTCATATAATAGTCAAAACCCAACAGTCTCATTTTAATTATAATCATGTTATCAAATGAAAATTTTTTGTTGAGTATAAAAATAAAATAAAAGAACACATAAAATTAGGAAACAAGATTTATTCAAAATTTCAGGTCGTTACAATCTTCCCCCCTTAAGAAATTGCGTCCTCGCAATTTTTAAAATTGGGTTTTGAAATTTCATTTAAAGTCCCACATCAGAAAAGGAGTCAGTAAAATTATTACTTTAAAAGAAAGAAAGGGAAGTAAAAAGGTCACCCGAGTTAACCCACACTAGGATTCCATGTAGGAAAACATGGACATGGAAGAAAAAAAGGGTCAAGTTCTGAGGGAGATTGATAGAGAACATGATTAGGATAAAGTTAACCATAAGAAGATCCAAAACTTATGATGTGTGTAAATGGCCATTGATTACCTAGTAGGAAACGTAAACCAACAACGTTTTTGTTTTACATTCCTTTTCATAATTTTGAGGAATTCATTTACTACATAGAACAAAAACATAAGAAAATATACCTACCTTCATGTAGAGTTTCATCCTTTAATAAGTTTCTACCAAAACTAATCTTTTCTCCAAATGATGATCATTAAAAACTACATGGTCTCATCAAAACACAAGAATCATCTTCTAGAGAATCACATAATCCACAAAAGATTAACTATCTATTTCTTCTATCTTTAAACATTATCCCAAAAACAGAAAGGGTAAGGTAAAAAAACTCTTCAAAAAGAAAGAATCCCATAGGAATGGAAACTATTTTTAAATCTTCAATGTTCCATGGTACTACCCAAAGTTCATCATAGACCATCCCATAAATAACGGTCCTTAAAATTCCTCAAAATAAACCAAACTAAGATTGAAACCCAAATACAAGAGGGATTTGATAACATAGTGTTCCAAAATAAACTTCATTGTTCATCTCCAAACAACATCAACCACACCTAACATCTTAGAAAAAAGTAGCTAACCTAAACATATTTTACCCAAGATAGGTTAATCATCCCCATAAGTAACCTAAATTACTATAAGTCCGCCTTAAATTCATTGATTCTTCAAAATATAAGTCAACCTTACTCCTCAATGAAAATACCTTAGTAATCTATTTACCTCGATCATATAGGGTCCCCAAAATAGTGAACGTCTTCCAAAATAATAATCATATTTTAATCCCCTAATCATCCCTGTCATATTAATACGACAATCATTGCATTTCCTATCACATTGGTTTTTGGGACATGTTCTTCCATTTCCCACCATTAACTAAGAAGAGAAATCATAATTAGGGGCTTAAGTACTTAGCCAATAATCAGGAAAAGGAACTGAAAGCATATAAGGATAACTTGTAGAAGAAAAGTGTACCCTAACTTGTGATCCCCTAGGTTCCCATCTAGGTTATCCATGATCATATATTCTTAGGTGAATCTTTATTTTATTTTATCTTTGTTCCTTTAACAATGGTTCATACTAAGCTTATGAATTTACCAAAGCATATCCCCCGGGAGTGTTGTAACCACGAGTGCAACAAGGCTCGTTGTTGTGTACCAGTTCCCATTCGAGTCTAGCTCAAAGTGGTGCTTTCAGGTTTTACCCCTATGTACATCTGTGCCAGAGCCACCTCTACCTGCTCGTATCCAGACATGGATGTATTTGCTTGGAAACCCCATACTCAATACTCACCAAAATACCAGGAATATTTCCTATATTTAAACTTTTCTATAGGGTTATTCCTAGAATTTTCAAATCCTAGTTTCCAAAAATAACTAAACCATCCTTTGATACCAACTATAGCATCCCGCCTTTTTATCACATAAACTTTCATTACATTTTACAAAACCGAGGATCTTTAAGGTTTAGTGTCTTGGAAACCAGGAACTTAAAACACGAAAACATAAAAACATTCTTCTTAAACACTTGAAAGGATTCTCCTCATGTTCACCCTAGGTTCATTACTGCATCTCATAACCTAGGGACATACATCAAAAGAAAGGGTGAGCAGAAGGCCCAGTAAGGGAAATAAGGGAAACATTTAAAATGTGAACTTGAGATACATCAATAAAGTCATGAAAAGAACTTTAAGGCATGAAAATGAAATCATGAGGCATATAATAATAAAAATAAAACTTTTTCATAACTTGAATATGTGGCTGAAAAATTTAATATAGACAATCATGAACATATCACCAAGGTCCATCCCCAAGTTGTCATTTGAAAATTACCAAGGTTATTCACCAAGATATCGTGAAAATTGTAATCTCTAGTGGTTACATCATTACCCAATGCATTGGAGCGCTATTAGGGCGCACCCTCAAATTTTTCTTTATTATCATGTGATCCACATATATCATCATCAAAAATTTCATAAATAACCCATATATCATAAAATAAATGGGTTTCATTTCATAATCATAATGTTTTAAAAACTGCTTTAAAGACATGATCTTTACGTCACTTTAAACCCACGGAAGGGGAGAGCGGCTTTCATGTATGTAAATCCAAGAATTTAAAATATAAAATTTTGACATATATGCGAATAAACCTGTAGAAATAAGAGCCTTGAGTATTCACTTTATGACATAAAATAATTTTGAGAAAAGAGAGAGGCATTTTGAGATGAAAATTCTGCAGCATAACAACTTTGTTTCGGGGTTTTAGAAAACATTGAAATGAGAGGGGACATGGGTCAAACATTCATAAATGACCCATAAAACAATAGGGGAACAGAATATAAAGGATTTAATAACATTTTAATGAAATTTAAAGTCATACCATATGAAATGAATAACATGAAAGGAAGACAAAAATAAGATTTCTCTTATGAAAATTCGGCAGCCTAACGGCGTTACATAAACTTCAACCAAAAATGAATTGATGAGATAAAATAGGTTCTCTAATCATATGAACATATAAGATCAGTATGATAGATAAAGATATCATACCCCAACATAATAAAAAAGAACTTGAAAGACTTGACATGGAATTAGAACTTTGAAAAGGGAGAAAGGTGCAAGGACCACTTAAAAATTCAGCAGCCTAACGACGCCACTTAAACTTCAAAATAATGAATTGAAGAGATAAAATGGGGTCTCTCATAATATGGTCATAAAAGATCAGTATGATAGATATAGAGATCATAACCCAACATAACAAAAAGGAACTTGAAATAATTGACATGAAAGTAGAACTTCAAAATGAGAAGGGTGAAGAACCACTTAAAAATTCGGTAGCCTAACGGCGTCACTTAAAACTTCAAAATAATAAATTGAAGAGATAAAATGGGGTATCTCATAATATGGTCATAAAAGATCAGTATGATAGATATAGAGATCACACCCCAACATAACAAAAATGAACATGAAAGAATTGACATGAAAGTAGAACTTCAAAATGAGAAGGGTGAAGAACCACTTAAAAATTCGGCAGCCTAACGGCGCCACTTAAAACTTCAAAATACTGAATTGAAGAGATCAAATGGGGTCACTCATCATATGATCATAAAATATCAGTATGATAAATTTAGATATCATACCCCCAACATAATAAAAAGTAACTTGAAATACTTTACATTAAAATAGATCTTGAAAAATGAGAAGGGAGAAAGAATCCGTTACAAAAATTTCGACAGCCTAACGGCGCCACATAAAACTTCATAAAAAGAAATAATGAGAGTAAGAGGGGATCTATTATTATGTGAACATGAAAAGGGATGTAAGAGGAGTATAAAAGAACACCCTTTAACATAAGAACATGGAGCATAAAAGAAATTACATAAAAAAGATTTCTTGAAATGAAAGAGAGAGATCGAATCCCTTACCTTAAAACGTAACTCTTAAAACTCAATGGTTGGGACCTTGAGGGCTTGAGGGCACCTTCGGAGGACTTCTTGGGAGGTAATGAGACCAGAACTTCGTTGGGGAAGAGTGGGGAGTCGAAATGGATGAGAGGATGTCTTGGTATTTATAGGGAAAGTGTGGGGACAAGGCATTAATGGCCAAGGGACACCTCAAAAGTGGTTTTCTCAAAACCATGTGCTCTCCCACGGTATTTCCCATGGAGTTAGGACACATGGGGCCCCCACACAATAATTCATAACCTTTGGTCGGCCAACCCATAAAATATCTCATGATATCATCATGACACAGTTATGATGTCATTAAACATACTGAAACCCTAAAACTATATTTTTACTATTCACTGAAAATTCAACTTTCTCAGAAAGATCCCAAAATTTCACCTTAACCAAATATCAATGTTGTGATTTCAAAAATGAACTCCATTTTATAAAAATAATTTTCTAAATATTTTTAATTTATTTTTTAAATAAATACACTATTCACCAAAAATTCATTTTTTTCAGAAAAATCCCCAAAAATTACCTTAACATAATATCGATGCTTTGAGTTCAAAAATGAAATCCATTTTAAAAAAATAATTTTCTAAATATTTTTAAATTAATTTTTAATTAAAAAACACTATTCACCCGAAAAAACTAATACTTGAATAACAATTTATGAAACCATTATTTAATCATTTTATTGAATCACATTACTTAATCAAGGTGCCTAGATTAATTAATACTTTATTTAAGTGAGATTACTAATCCATTTGGACACATTACTAATCCTAATCATAAAATCACTATTCATAATTTACTATTCATTAAAAATCTAGTTGATCTTATTAGACTCTAAATTTCGTACTTAACATAATTGTAGAAGACCATTTTTTGAAAATCATTACACATTTTTAATTATTTAAGGTTTACATAAACATTTTTTAAAATATCCTTTATCTTAAATTCATCAAAAATATGCATACTATATTTATCCAGTCATTTGAAAATTCATAAACTTCATCATAAGAAGAAATACCAATTTTTATTTAAAACAAAGGATTACACAAGGAAGTTACGGTCTCCTTAGATAGCCCCTTATCACACCAGCATATGACCTAAGTGTAAGGTGTGCTAAGGTGAGAGAATCTGAGGGAGGCTCAGCTAACATCACACGAGTAGTAATTTCTATCAGTTTGAACTTTTCGCAAAGGTGATTCCATTCTAGCTTCACACGATGAAGTTCGGCTTGGGTTTGGTCCAGAGCAAAGCCTAGTGGTGCTACCTCCTTCCCAAGTTCTGTTAGATGGGCTTCGATCTGTCCAAGACTACTGGGTGAGGCGATCGAATCTTCTTTCTATAAATTAACCAAGATTACTTGTATTTAGAGACAAAAATCAAAAAATTTAGTTTCCGATGGTCATATTGACCAATGGTCATATAATAGTCAAAACCCAACGGTCTCATTTTAATTATAATCATGTTATCAAATGAAAAATTTTTGTTGTGTATAAAAATAAATTAAAATAACACATAAAATTAGGAAACAAGATTTATTCAAAATTTCGGGTCGTTACAAGTTTACCCAACACATTAGAGAACTATATCAATTTCACCCACCATAAAAGATATATTGGGATCACTAGTAATTCTTATAAAATGTTTAAAAATAATAGAATTATTGAATAACATATAGACTTAAATTAAACCATAAATCTGAATTTTATTTTAAATAAATACCATAAGAAATAACAGTTTCAAATATCACATATAATTGAGAAAACATTTCCATTTCGAAGGAATTTCTTTTAAAACATAAAATTATCAGAATAGAAGGAATAAAATAATCTTTTAATAACCTTTTTTACATGTAGAGGATGTTTAAAAATTAATATAAACTATAATAGTTGTAAGGAGAGTTTAATTAGTATACATTAAAAAATATTCTTTTTATACTTTCATAAAAATTAAAAAATAAACCTTACAGAAAACATTTTTAATACACTGTAATGAAAGTAAAAAATAGTTAAAAATAAAAATTAGAAACCTTTTAATAATAAATAAAAATATTACTATCACATTTAGTAGAAACATTAAATTTATTGAAAATCATTGGAATAAAAACATAAAAATGGCATTTTTAAAATAATGTCAATGTCATTGAGTCCTAACTCATTTCATTCTTATGTCTATCATATTGGGTAATAAATTTATATTAGTTTTCTAATTTATTAAGAACCCTTTTAATATTTAGTCCACTATAATTTTACCTTTATTTCATAATTAACCCTATTTTATTTAGTTATTAAAATTTTAAAGTTCACTTAGATGTTTTGAGGATGTTAAATTTATAAGTCAAAAATGACTTTAGTAGGTTTAATATGGTAAAATGTTTCATGGTTACATAATATCAATAAAATTAATCATGAGAAATTATTAGTTTTGAACATTAATTTATTTATAACCATCCCATGATGGTAGATGTGAAAAATTAAATATGTAGTATCATGGAGGTGGTAATCCCCATATACACACGAGAAATTTTTTCATTTTTCTACCGGATGGGAAATAAATATGGTATGAAATATTTTACACTTAAATAATCATAATTTTGTTATACATGTAATATTTAATTATTATTTTTAACCTTATAAAAAACCATGATATGTGGTATGTAAAAACAAATCACATCTCTTTGTGGAGGTGGTAATCCACACCTACAAATGAGCGACATTATCATATTCCAATAGATGGAAAGTGTAAAAAGTTAATTAATATCATATATTTATTGAATAATTATAGTTTCAAAAAAATATTATGTATTCATCAATTTTATATTGATAATAATATCTATGATTATAAGAGGGAAAACAATAGACATCAATTCATGGAGGTGGAAGTCCACACGTACACTCGAGGGATGTTTTTTCCCATAAGATGGAAAGGTGAATAAAAATGGTTTCACCATCAAGATAATGAAATTAAAAAAATATTAAAAATACTGATGTTATTATATGAGTAGGGTTATAGAATATCTGAATGAGGTGTAAGAAAAAATAACCATGAAAACACATAGGTAAGAGTTATATCGCTTCTTTGTGAAAATTCATTTAGCTTACACCATAAGCCTTATCGTTAGACTTTTGATGAGACCAGAACCTCAATACCATGGGTAGGATGTTTGGGAAGTTATTTTGGTCAATATTGGTATATCTAAATTTTTTAATAGGTTTGAGGGAGAGAGGATAAGAGGTTCCCTTTTAAAATTTTGGTGGTTGGAATTCTTGTAAATAATTGAAATATTTATATGCATCTAACTCATTAAAAATGGATAAAAAGTACCATAGATTAGAGTATAAAGATTATAAGGTAAAATTTAATTTTTAAAATAAAATTTAGATAAGTTTATGTTTCATTTTTGACCATATCAGTTAGTTTAATCCCCTTGTAAACCTTTTTATCCTTTACCACAATAAGAAAAGTTTCAATCACTAATGGTCATAAAAGTAATATTGAAAATTAAATGTGGTACATAAATGGTCCATTAATGAAAAAATTAATAAATTTATATCCCCAAGAGTTAATATAGTATTATTATAATTTTATAATTATTGTAAATTTTTTTAAACATTAAATACTATTTAATGTCATTTATGGACTATGCACAAAATATTAATTTAATAACATAAAGATAGAAATATAATTCTAATATAAAATATTTCTATAAAAATAATATTGTTTAATTATACATTAAAATAATGGAATACCATAATTCATCTAAATCATGTTACTTTAATTGTTTTCTAAAATAATTTAATATTTTTTTATTTCATTCACTTGTGCCACGTTGACATTATTCAACTTTTCGAGGTAATTAAACCAAAAATGAAAATTTTAAATAAAATAATACCACAAAAATAATTTATTCATATACAAAATTAAAATTTATAACCGTTTATAACTTCTTTTTGTCACTACGAAAACATATTAGGGATATTAAATAAAAAAGAGTTTCATTTTATAATTATCCTTTTCTTAAACTAATAAATATTAATAATCCTAAAAATAGTGGCACGAAAATTTAATTTTTTCGAATGTTTTTATGATTTCAATAGAATTTACTTATCAAATGAAATAAATGAATTCTTTTGATGTATTTTTAGATCTTATCCCAAAATTTTAATAATGTTTAATAAATTTTACCCTTTATTGTTGTGAAAAACTTTTTTCATGGTTATCATTCATTATAACTAAAAGTGAAAATCATTTTATTAAATAACTAGAATATTATGATTCCAAATATGTAATAAGTTTTCTATTTTTTTAATTTCAAGATTCAGAAAAAATTTATTTTAATATATGTGTGAAAACACAATAAAAAATAATTTTTGGAAAAATATAAATTTTATGCATAAAAATGATTTTATGCCGAAACCATTTATAATTTTAATTTTCTTTGACATAAAAGGATTATGTTTTATCAAATATTTTTAATGTTATTTTAAAACTAATCAAAAATATAATGGGACTCTGTAAACAATTTTAAATGAATGATTTTTTTTATAAAAATCAACATCTTTCAGTATTCATCAAAAAATTAATCTGATTAGAAAAATATTAAAAATACTCCACAATCCAGGTTTGATATAATGATATCAAAAATTAAATTTATTTTATCAAATAAAATTTATAAAATTAATAAATATATATTTAAAATAATAATATTTTTTTTGGAAAACCTATATTTGTAGTATAATGGACCATCTATACATTTAAGGGTTGCAATCCTAAATTGATATAATTAATATGACTAAACATTGAGTATTTATTTCATAGGAATTAATAAATAAATTTTAAAATAAAAAACCTTTCAACATACACATCATAATGTTGTTACTCCTATTTATAACATCCAAACCAATGACTTGGTTATAATGATTATATTAAATAATTATATTTATAAATAATATTTTAGTTCACTTAAGATTGGTTTTTCATGCAGTACAAACTATAGAAAATATTACTCTTTTTAGGGGAAAATAAACTAAAATATTGGGGTCTTAAATAGATATTATCATAAGATCATAACATAGGAGAAAAAATAATATATAAAATAGGATTATAGAAAAGGATTTTGTCATCAACATAAAATGGTTTCTCATATGAATAATCAAGGATGATTGCCAATATTCCCTAAAATAATGAGATTATATCATTTCCTATACACCATAAAAATAATTTTAGGATAAAAAGTAATACCCAAACTATTAGGGGGATTTATAATACATATATCACCCATAACATCATTAAATGTTAATGAGTATGCTTTAATATGAAACATTAAGGGTCTGTATAATTCATATCCCACTACTAACAATTTGAGATAGAATCATTAGTCAAATTTTAAATGGGATGTACAATTCATGTACCACCCATAAAAACTTTAAATTTACATGTCTTATAAATTAAGATAAAAAATATTTAAGTGATCATCCATTATAAATGAAATAAAAAATGATCATAGATGGAAATGAAAAGGTTAAATTATCAACATCATAGAACACATTTAAAAAATAGGTCATATACAAAATATTTATAAATGAAAAATAATATAGTATTAAATTATAATATAAATTTATGCGATGATTAAATAAAAGAATTAAATAAGACATGTAATGTATATAGAGAATAAATTTAAAATAATTATCAAAAACAGAATTTAGATTCTTAGAAAGAAATAACTTACCCAAACTATAAATACTTCAAAAATCATTAATTAATTTGAATATAATAAAGATATATATATATATAAATAAAATTTAAATAAATTTAGATACTAAAAAGGGTTTATATGAATCATAAAATATGGTATAAAATAAATTATTATGTGATGAATAGGAAAGAAAATAATGAATTGTTTACCATATCTCTAGCCCATATTTTCTAAATAAAAGCCTCTAAATATTTGAATAGAAAAATTTAACTCATTAAATACTTATATAAGAAAATTATTTATATTTATTTTAGTTTTTAGGTTTAATTAAAATTATATTCCTATTAATTTATAGTATGTAAGTGTACTTAAATTATGTTCGTTCTATTAGTTTCAAAATTCTATTCAGCATGAAAGTTTCATTATTTTTTCATTGTTCATGAGATTATAAAATATATTTTTAAATGCTAAAAATTTAACAAAATTCAATAAGTTATGGTGTTTATTATATATTATATAATATTTATGGTTAAAATAAATAAATTCAACATGATAATTTTTATACATCTTTACCGACCATAATAACTTATTTTTAATATCACTATTTTAATATCGAATTTATAATTCATGATGTTAACTATAAAATAAAAAAATAATTTATATTATATTTATTACAAAATAAAATACTTGACATTATCCATGAGATAATATTATAGATGCAACGTAATTTTATTTTTATGAAATATTTCTCTTTAAATTAGATGATTTATTCAATAGCTTGTGTTAGACAAAATACCAAGTTTAACCGAACCATGTATCATTATTGAAATATTATGTGTATATTATCTCATAGCCAATGTATTGGAGGATATTAATATTAATAACTACATGATGAAAAATATATGGCCTAAAAATTTATGAAATTAATTCAATAGTTACCAAATTATTAGAATTGAAAGAAAAAAGTATTTTAAAATAAAATTGATATTCTTTTCCCGAAACGTTGTTTTCATCCGTGTAATGTATGTTTATAAATTAAATTAACCCTTATTGGTGATTTATTATAATAAAATTTATATATTATTTATTTGATAAAATAATTTAAGAATTTAAATTTTTTTTCTAAGAATGGGAAAGTAATAAATCCAGTTTTATGCTTAAAATTGGATTTTTGTAAGAAATGTTACTTTAGTTGCAGTTCACACACTTACATTAAAATTAATTTCTCTATTTTATCTATATTATATTATATAAAATGAATTAAATATTTATAATCATGAGGTTAAATTTTTTTAAATAGTGGTATTTTATTTTTTTCTAATATAAAGAATAACCGTGGTAAAATTTATCACCTCTATAAATGATAAATTGGGTTAATGGAGGTTAAAAATAATTTATAAGGACATAATTTTTCATAATAATTCCAATTGGATGAAGGTAATTAGACCCTCATCACCTTATGTTATAAATTATTTATTTTAACAGATTCCTTTCCATGAAAATTACTTATATATTATTTTAATCAATGATAGTTACAAAATTAAACACTCTTAGTTTTACAAATCCTTTATGTGTTCACATAGGGACACAAAAAATTAATGAAGGAATAATTTTATTAATTATTTGAATAATTAAATTATATTCGTAATTTTAATTTATTTATAATTTTTGGTTATTATATAATTACATTAAATGATTGTATAATTCCAAAACATTATTTATTCAATTTATGGAAAGCAAATAAATGAATTTGAAAAGTTAAAATGTGATATAGTTTGAGTAAGCTATAGTGTTACATGAATGTTTTAGGTGTCTATGACATATTATTGTTGTGTTAAAATATTATATTACAATTCTAACATTTTCTTTATATATTGTAAGTCAAATTAAATGAGTAGTGTCAAAATTGATAATAATGATATTTTATCAAAATAGTATTTTATTAAATTTTTTTAAAAATCCTAAAACTCATGAAATAATAAAATGTCGATATTATATGGTATAAAATTTCATTATATTTCCATTTATTTGATAATTTTTAACTTATTTGTAAAAATTTCAAAACATAAATATTGGAAAATATTATTGCGGTTAAAATTAAAATTGGTTTAATAAGGGATAATAAAAAAGATAAGGTTTAAAATGACATAAAATAGTGTATACATTATATTTTTTGATATTATTAAAACCTTATACTTAATTTCTTTGTATGATTATCCATTTTGATGCATTTTTCTTGAGAATGAATTTTTTAAAATTTAATAGGTTGAGAAATTCAAAAGGTACCCCTCACATCAATTATAAAAGGTCACCAACTCAATCAATTATTTACACCACAATGATTATTTTATACAGAACAAACTCTGAAAAATTATCTTCTTGAATTATATATACATAATACTGAGGTTTTTGCTTCCAAAAATACCAACCCAAGGGCCCTATATAGGAGATCTAAATGAGTCATTTCAATGAATATTTAATCAATTTACCCAATCATTTTTTATACTGTTCCTTAACCACTCAAAATATATGTTATTTATCATAAAATAATAAATTAGGTATCCTAAATATTTTAAAACTATATCATGATCTTGAAAATGTCACTATACACCCTCTTTCCCATCAAAATATAAGTGAAAGTACCGCTCGTGTGTACATATGGATTACTGTCTCCATAAAGAGATACAATTCATTTTTCATTACCATATTTTATGGATGGGTAGTATTATGGGTTTATTATATATATAAAATTTATTAAATAATTATAATTTAGTAATTTTAATATAACATCTACCTACTTACCATCCAATCCTTTGTGAAATGATAATATCAAGTGTGCACACATGTGGAATACCACCTTCATGATGTGATGTGATTCATTTTTTCATTTATATTTTACTTGGTTATTAATTAGGAATAATTTTATGAATATATTTTAAAAATATAATATAACAATTATCCAATTATGCGGAATTAATATTTAACTTGTTTTTCCATCCATCGAAAAATAAAAACATTTTATACGCATACATACGACCAACCATCTCCATGAACAAAGTAATCCATTTATTTATATATAACTTTAATATATGACTCATAATATGTATAAAATGAATCTATATTATATTCATATCATTATTAATATTACTTATATGATGTAAAAAAGATAAATGTATAAGGATCAGAATTACTAAGCTGAAATACTCATGATAAATGAATCTGTTAACACTAAGAAAATAAGACTTTAATAAGGAATTATTGATTAAATGGGGTATTAAAATATTTTAAAAGGTTAATATATGATTTAATAAGTTTGAAAATTAATCTGGTATAGAAACATAATAAATTTAAATTTATTATATATGAGGATGAGTCCTTTTTATGCAAGGTGAACTTGAGGTATGTTTTTTATGTTTCAATTTAATTTTTTATCAATATTGTTTATGAATAAGTTATGATGATGGAATATTATGATAAGACTCTCAGAATACTCTTGAATTTACATCTGAACTAATTATTTTTTAAAATATATTTTTTTCATTTATTTTTACTCACCTTATGTACACAAGATACCAAAAATATGTTTTTATAGAAAATAGACATCATTTTTCTCTCCAGTCAAAAAACATTTTATTCCTTGTCCATGTATTCTAAAAATGTTTTAAGGAACATTTTTACTTTTATAAAATGATTGATTAAATTCACTTTTACCCTAATTTTACTTTCTAATAAATGGTTTGATTGAAATTTCCTTTTCATTTTCCAAATGATCTAGTTTTGTCTTTTTTTCACAAAAATTTGAATAAAATATTTTCTTTCAAATTATACAGAATAAACATAATTTCCCTCTATTATAAAAACTCATCATTTTTAATTTTCCTTTAAAATTTTCCTTGGATATTTAAATACTAAATGTTTTGTAAAATTTGATATTTTAATAGTTGTTTTCAAAATGGGAAGGTTATTTTCCTCAACAATGTTTTTAATGATCAAATTATGATATTTAAATTCATCAATGACTATAAAATTTTATGTTGTTTACGATTTTCTGGGGATATGATCCACGGATACCATAATTACTCATTTTTTGGACGGTATATGTTTATAATAACATGATATTTACGAAACCCTTTTCTTTTCCATGGGTCATGATATGATGGAATCTTAATCAAAGCCATTTGTTTTCTTACATTCCAATATTATGGATGGTTTATGATATTTTGGAACACACATGTATTATTTTCATAATTTTATGTGTGGGATATATATCTACCTCTAATTCATAAGGTAAATATTTGTATCTCATGAGATAAATAACACTGGAATGGGGTGTGAACCCAATTCATTAAGGGACTTTATCCACTATGATAGTATTATGAGTGAAACTTATCTACTAAGATGGTTTAGGGAGTGAATACATTCTAAAATTATAGTCAATGAAATAAACCTTGTAAACTAAGTAAATGATTTTAAATGATAATGTTTATGCCAAAATTCCCTATCTTATGCCTATATTATGCTCTCATGGAAAATGTTCTTCAATTCCTTTATGTTTATTATCTTATAAACTGCCAATATTTATACCATGAAAAAAGATAATGATATATGATATGAAGGGTATGGTTTTCAAACATTAATATCATGTTCTTATACCCTTATTCTCATGTTATGTGTATGTGATCATTGATATCTCACTTTCTTACCCTTATTGAGCATCTAAGCTCACCCTTTTCTTATGTTTCCATTCCTGAAGTTATACAGAAATGTATTAAGTATGATATCTCTAATAATGGAGATAATTATAAAGAAATAAATGGGTGATGATATAGATATTTTAATAACATGTTGTTTATGTTTCCATGTACCCAAAGATACTAGAACTAAATGATGAGGACATGTATTAAAATGTTTTATTAATGAATATACTTCTAAAAAGATGTTAAATCTATATATGAAAAGTATGGGTCATTGTAGTAGGTATCAGAGAAAGGTTTAGTTAACCTTTGGAAAATAGGATGAAAAAATATTAGTAAGAACAAAATGGATGAGTTTATGTATAGTTTATAGTATAAAATCCTAAATTTTTGGTAGTAATAATGAATGACACAAGTTAAACATAAGGTTTCATAGAATAAGGTGTCCGAATTTAGACATATAATGAATTATTTTTCATGATTATGTGGTTTCCCACCATGGATATTATTTCTCACACTATGTTTTTTGTTTTAGAGAATAGATGGAACCCAAAGGAATCATGTTAATTTATAATGTGATAGAAAATGAAATGATTCTCCTCCTGATAAATTGAATGTTATGGTAGTTTGAATAAGAAATATTTGTTGTTATTCTCCCACAACTTTCTCAAGCTATAGATCACACTTAAAATACAAATGATAAAAGGAGGTAATAATATATATTTATTCCTTCATGAGAAGATTCTCACCTTTTTAGTGCATCCACTGATTCAATAGCCATTGAGAAATAGATTAGTATAATTGAAATGATATTTTCCATTATTCAGTTTTCAGAGAATAAGAAAGTTATTCTGTCTCCATATCATTTAAAAGTAGAAAAATATTAGTGTTATAATCTTATCTAAAACATTAGAGAACAAGACTAAATATAATGAATAGAGTGGGAGGATTTTAAAAAATTACTTTTGAATAAGTACTTTCCTTTTATTCTTCGCATGATGATGTAGAAATAATTCCTTGGGAAAAATTATAAGGATGATAAATATGTTGGTAATTATGAGGAAAATTTTACAACACTTGCATGGTTTATTTATTGTATTATCTTCCAACCTAAATGTAGAGACCCGAAGCTTGACATAAATAGACATTAAATTACTTTTGCGGAATACTTAATACATAACAAAAATAGACACACAAGGACTGTAATAGTTTTGTGTCTTTGGAAATTCGGAATATAAACATCTAATCATGTTGAAAGATCTTCATCGTCTCCCATAATGATCTTCCCCTTTTTTTTTCATTACCTAAAACCATTCTTTATTTCATGGGGAAAATAAAACATAAAAAGGGTGAGCTCAAATGCTCAGTAGGGTCAAACATAGAGAAAATAAAACAATCCATAAACATTTGAAAGAAAAAAATTGAACCTGAAATCTAAACCTTAAAACCTCGAGCAAAGACATAAATCTTGGAAGTAAGTATGGAATTCATCCTAAAGGAACATCAATCACGATAAAATAGCATGGGAATAAAACATGTAATTGTGGAAACCATTCAGCACTTGTTATGATTTCCATAGTATCCAAGGCATTACTGCCAAGACCATCTTAGTGGACAAAGTCCCTATCTGAATCGAGTTCACTCCTCGATCCAGTCCTATATCACTGAACCGGATTAACATACCGTTTCAGACATGTCTATCTCATGAGATATATAATCTTTACCCAATGCATTGGAGGGAGATATAGGTCCCACCCATCTCATAATGAAATCATTCTTACTTGTGCCACAAAATAAACATACATCATTCATAATAACACAACGAATAAAATGGGTTTCATAAACATCATCCCATCATCACATAATCGATATAAAAGAAATGGATATTTCATCATAAGAAAGTGAAACCATGTAAATCATAGAGACATTATACTTGAAACATACACATATGAAATAATGTCATCTTAGATGTAAAATGATTTTGATAAAACACTTGAAATGAATTCTTGAGGAAAATATCATTTCTTCTTGAAAATCAATTTCTTTTCACAAAACGTCATCAAATTTTAAAAGAAAATGATTTTTTGAAAATAGTCATGAAATCATTTGGAGGAATATTCATCAAAATAAGGCTTTATAAAATCGTAAAAATCCTTTCATGCCGTATACGTTAAAAAAACATTCTTCTCATACTTTTGTCGGAAAAGTCAAAAAGTACCTTGTAGGGTAAATAAAAGAAATATTCCTTCGATACCATGGGGTAAAATTCAAAATGGGTAAAAAGGACTTTAAACATACATGAATACACTTTTATAAAATATGGACATGGATGATAGCAATAACCCTAGTAAATACTTACGAATAAGAAATCTCGGATAAAAATGAGATTTGCAAAATTTTCCCTTACCTTAGGTCTGATATGCTTCATACGTATCCAAAACTCCTATATAATGATTTAAATAATTTCATTGAATTATTACAAAATCAAATTAATTGTTATTATATCATATATGGTTCACTTATGACTTTATATTACCCGTTCTTTTGTAAATTCATGTTAAAGTAGCATTTTGGATAAAATCGTTTCAACTGTCGTTCGTGTTTTAACTTGTAATTATTCATATGATTACTTAGATCATGATTACTTATATCCAGAATGTAAAACATGATTTATATATAATATATATTCATAATATACATATATATAATAGATCTATAAATGGGAAGAAATACACCGTTCATGGAGACGGTAGTCCGTACGTAAGCATGCACGCTGTTTTCGTTTCCTTATTGAATTGAATGGAATTAAGTAGACGATATATATATATATATATGTATAAATAAATCCAGTAACTTAATTATGTCATATATTTCAATATTATTCATTATATATACTTAATAATTATTCTTGAATGGTTAATCATGGAAAATGAATCTCATCGCATTTGTGGAGACAATAGTCTGTACGTACGCATGAGCGATGATATCATTACCATGATCGTGGAATTGTATTTAAGTGTATGTATAATATTATAGAATCAATATCACTTTACAATAACCATATATTGTTATTTATTTACACCATTATACCCATCCATGTAAGGTGGTGGCGGAAAATAGATTACACCACGATGTGGAGACGGTATTCCGTACGTACGCACGCGCGGTGATTTCGTTTTCCGTTGGATGGATAGATGGTGAAATAGGGTTGTTTCATACTTATAATAAAATATCCTTATATGAGTGATAGTGATATGATTACTTCATAATGAATCAACTAAGAAGAAGAAGTGGAAGAAAGAATAAAGTTGAAATAATCGTTAACGGACACTACCTCTTCTTTGAAGCGCCTCTTTGAGACCTCTTTTAGGGCAGTAAAATTGGTCTTTGAAGAGGAAAAAGACCTCTAGGATGTTTCTAGGGAAGTGGAGAAGAGAATTTGTCAGGGGTTATCCGAGCTTGAAGGCTAAAAGTGGTGTGAGGAAAAGAGGGAGGAGGTTCCCTTTTATAAGGGAGGAGAGGGGCACCTTTTGAAAAACTAAAAATATTATTTTATTATAAAGTAATATTCTGTTTTTAATATCTCAAAATTGATTTATTTTGAAGCTAAGGTGGGTATGGGTTGAAATAATCTCATCCAATAGAATTTATACAAGTTTAGGTGTCTATTTTAACCTTATCATTTAGATTTAACTTTAAGTTAAATAATTTTACTTTTACCGTGTCTTCTTGTTTTCTTACACTATAAGGTTAATAAATGTACTATAACAAGCCAAAAGAAGCCCAAGTTGTTTAGTATTAATATATATAACCTTATCTAAGTAATTTTACAGAAACATAGATTTTTAGGAATAAAATAACATTTAATAATATAATATTTGTTTTAAAAACTATTTTATGTCAATTTTGACACTATTTGGTAATTGATTTTTGTAAAAATCATAAAACAACTATTAGTTAGAAAAAAGTTAATTAAATCAATACTAACATGTCATATTAACATAGAAAATTATTTTAATTTATAAAAAGTCTCAAATTACATTTATTTGGGTATTTATAACATCAATTATGTCAATATTTCATTAATAAGATAATTACTGCATCACCATTGTGTCATAAATAAACTAAATTATTTAATGTCTAAAAATTACAAATAAAATAACATTATGTAGGAAATATTTTTTTCTTTCTAAATAATATTTATAGTCGAATTTATCTTATTTATAACCCTATATTAAAAATAATTTAGTTATTAAACTTTGATTTTAACTATTTTAACCCTTCTTTAAATAAATTAATAATAAATGTCATAATCTAATCCAAGTGGGCCTAAATGGTCATCTTTTATTCCTATGGTTGTTTTTTGTTGAATTATACTTATCCAATAGAATTAGGACATGTGTTAGGGTAATATTAATATCATTTGTACCCTTAATTACCCTATTTACTTTTAACCATGGTAAATAAAAGTAAAACGTTACTATTCACCAAAAATTATTTTCATCTCATTAAACCACATTTTAGTCCTTGATATTAACCGTGTCTCTCGTATTTTTGAAATTAAATTCACAGAAGTGGTAAAATTTAATTTAAATTAAAAAAATTCCGTTTTTTAACTACCACTAAGTGGTTTCACTATTCATCGAAAATTGCAGTTTTTCAAAAAAATACCAAAAATTCATCCTAAGCATTATTTGATATTACGAATTCAAGATTTATGTCTATTTTTCAAAATTAAAAACTTATAAGTGGAATTAATTAATTTTAAAATTAATTCCCGTTATCAAAACAAATAGCGTGTTTTTTAAGAAACAATAACTATCAAAAGATTGATACTTGTTTATATCCAATTTCAAAGTAAAATTAATTACAATGACCAACATTGGATTAAATAGTAAAAATATATTCTAATTACACTTTAAACCAAATTAAAAAGATAATCTAACCATATAAATTATTGCGATGAAAAAAGTTGTTTTTAATTAAAATATAGTGTGTTTTTACAATTCATTAAAATATGAAAGTTATTAGAATAATATGAAAAATTTATCCAAAGTAAAATTTTATATCTTGATTCCAAAGAAGAATTTTATTTTGTCAAATTGAACTTATAGTCATGTTAAAAACAAGATTTAAAGTGGGTGCGCCATCAAAAGGCGACAAAACTACATTTTTTTTGAAAAATACTTATTTTACTCAAAAAATTGATTTTGTTCTCATACCATGTTCTAGAAAATGTGTAAGATGAATAATAATGTTATAAAATTCAAAATATAGTTGACACTATTCATAACGGCTAGTCCATAACAATATTATAACCATATATCGTTGTTTAGTGAAACCTGATATTGCGTACAACACACGCTATCGAGGAAGGTCGCGATTGTGTGTAATGCAAGCCAAGTCAGGGTTGCGTGTTGTGAAAGACTCCTCCATTGTTTCGTATAACAGAATCCAACCATATTTTATTTATACATTTAATATATATATATAAACTAAATGTTTCATAGAATAACTACTATCAAAATTGTGTGTAACATGATCCAAGAATAGTGTTGTGTATACTGCAAGCTCATACGGTGTTGCGTATAGCGCAAGGTAATCTTGTTGTAGCTTAAAACACAAGACATAAATGAAATTAAAAGAATATTTGTCATAAAATCTCGAGGTGTTACACTGAATTTATGATTGACCAATTATTTAGTTTCTTAAAACCATATCTTAGAAGGGTGTTATCCATAAGGGATATTAGCATCTATGAAGAAAATTTTCAATCTTTTCACATGGTGGAGATGGAAATAGAAGTTACACATCAATATCATGGTTTTGATATGAAAATAAAAACATAATTAAATGTAAATTATAAAAACCATATATAGAAGAAGATAATCCCTCATTTATGCTTGGTGAGTGGAAGGAAACATGGGATAAATTATATTAAATTAACAGGTGAATGTTTCATAAGAAGGTCATCAAGAAATAAGATGATGATGTGATTAGAAGAAGTTAACTAATGATGCAAAAAGATAGAAATATCCATAGAATTAACGAACCATAATCCAATGGTATAAATGTAATGAGTAAGGAAATTATTTTAACCAGTGAACAAATCCATAGGAAAAGTATGATGATCGATATCAAAAATCTCTTAATCCCAAATGAAAATGAAAACATCATGCGATCACTATTTCTGATAAAGAGTGTGATAATGATGTGTTGAAAGGTACACTTATAATCCACTCTATAACTACTTTTGTCTTATTTTAATTGCGATATACTCATTATATTTTATTTAACCAATTTTATAATGGTATCACACTACCAACTACAAATTATATTTTGAGTTACTTTAAAGACCCCTAATGGTAAGATGATTCCATCCTATGTCTATTTTCTTTCTCTGGTTGAAGTTTTCGGGAATGTATTCCTTGATTTTTTTTCATTATTACTCTAGTTTAATTTGATATTATTTTCTCTACATATGTAAATTATTTACACAAATCCCGCATGAATTTCAATGGAAGGGAAGTTATATTTGACACTCAAACCAACCTAAGATCTCCTATTAGTGTGATGAAAAAATGATCTTCTAATGGAAATTATATCCATCATATGGGTCATTATGCCTATTAAAAAGGGATTTTTATCTTATATGGATGTGGAGAAATTCAACATAAATGATATGAATATTTTTGGGGAGTTTATTGATGTATTTACAGAATTATTTCACAGCCTTCCACTGAATCTTAAAATTGAATTTTCAATACAACTCATTGATGACACTGCACCTATTTCCAAGAATCCATAGAGAATGGACCCTATTCAGTTGAAATAATTGAAGAAGAAACTCTCAAAGAATATTGAAAATGAATTCATTCGGCCAAGGGAATCACCTCGTGGTACAACTGTTATGTTGTTTAAGAATAAATATGGATCAATGTGAATCTATTTTTATTATTGATATCTTAAAAATATCACCACTAAAAACAAGTATCCTCTACCAATATTGATGACTTTTTTTATCAACTACATAGATCCCAATAATTTTTCAAGATTCATCATCATAATGGATACCATCAATTTAGGTTCAAGAATGAGGATTTACCCAATACCACATTCTATCTAGGTTATGAACACTATGAATTTTAAGTGATTCCATTTGGTCTTTCCAATAACCCCTCCATCTTTATGGATTTAATTAATATATTGTTTAGATATTACATTGAATAGTTATTACTAGTCTTTATAGTTGATATTAAAATATATTTAAAGAAAAAGTAAAAGAATGAATATCATTTGAAAATTATGTTGAATACACTAAAAAAGGAGAATCATAATGAAATTTTTTTAAAAAATGAATTTGGGATATAAAAAGTTTCATTATTGGGAATTATAATCTCAATTGAGTGTATATCAGTAGACCCAATAATAAAATATGTTGTTAAATATTAGACATGAATAAAAAATATGACTAATATCTATAGATTTACTACTTTTGATGGATATTATTAGCGCTTTGTGTAGAATTGTTTTCAGATTTCAAATTCATTAACCAAGATAAATCATAAGGAAGCTAAGTTCCTTTAGAAAAATGAATATGATGAATGTTTTGAGGAAAGAAAGAAATGGATATTCATAAAACCTATTCATACAATACCCTATAATGTAGAGGATTTTATTAATTTTTAGTAATGAATCAATGAAGGGACTGGGATATGTCCCCATGTAGAATGATATGGTTATAGATAATTCCTCATGAAAATTAAAGGATCTTAAAAAATACCCAACTCATGATTTGGAGTTAGTTGTGGTATTTTTTTCATTAAATATATAGTGGAATTATGTCCATGGAGAAATGTGTGACATATATACTATTTACAAAATATTAAAGTATATTTTCACTTAAAAAGGCCTGAATATACACCGAATAATATGGTTTTCTATGATTATAGATTATAACTGCTCAACACATTAACACCTTGGAAAAAAGAACAAGGTGGATGATGATCTTAGTCTAAAGGATCATGGTATCTTATATATGATGAGGGTAAAAAAAGATATAATACTTAGGGAATTTCAAATGATGGATCATGAAATCATTAAGGAAGAGGAAAAATATTATATTTCTAAAATAAGTGGTCAACTATCTATCCAAGTGAAGATTAATGTGATACGGAAGGAACATGTATATTTGAAAAATAAGTTAAGAAATTTTCTTGATTTCAACCTTTATTATGATAGAATAATAATGTTTATAAACCATTTATATCCCCCTTCGGTACCATATTTGAAGAATGAGATATTGGATGAATCTCATATCTCTTCATTCTCTATTAATATCAGAATTATGATGATGTATAGGGAGTTGATTTAATTTTTATAGTGGGATAGAATGAAGATATATATTAAAGATTATGTTTCTCAATGCTTGGTATGTAAAAAATTTAAGACCAAGAGACAAAATTATAAGGGGATGTTACCACCATGAGCCATACCAAAATAGAAATAGGAAAACATCAACAAGGATTTGATCATCAGAATACACAAAACATCTACTTGGAATAATTATTTTTGGGTTATAGTCAAATTCCCCATAAATTCATCACACTTTCATGAAATTAGAGAATATTTCTCTCTTGACTAACATACTCAGTAATACATTAGAGAAGTGGTAAGATTTCATGGTGTGCCAAAATCAATTGTATGTGATCAATGTATAAGGTCTAAATTAATGTATTGGATAATTCTTCAGTAGGATTTTGATAAAGAGTTAAGTTTTAGAACTACTTATTATCCTCAAACAGATGGTCGGTCTGAGATGACCATTAAAAATCTAGATTACATATCGAGATCTTACTCTATGGATTTCAATAGCGGTTGGGATCACCACATTCCTTTCATGGACGTTTCTTCCAAAAATGGCATTCACTTAAAAATTCAGATGGATCCTTATAAAGCCATCTATGATAGGAAGCAAGAAATTCCATCATCTTATAATGAATTTAGATAAATAATGGTATTGGGAGCTATTGCAGGTAATGAAATGACTTAGATTTTTTAGATATATTCATCCACATATAAGTATCTCAATGTTTTATAATGTTATACTGATAATAATCATAATGATTTAGAGTATGATGTTTGTGACATGGTATGCCTACAAATATATACCTATAATAGGGTGATGAGATTTAGAAAGAAGGTCAATCCAAGTCCAAGGTATATCAGTCCTTTTAAATTTCATGATCCTATATGGATGGTAAATTATCGATTGGCGCTTCTACTGAATATCTCTAAGTTTCACGTTGTGTTCCATGTATATATCCTGAGTAAGTACATAACTGATCCTTAACATGTTCTGAACTCAAAGAGTATACCCCTATATAAATATCTTTCTTATAAAAAATAACCTCTATAGATTCTAGATCATAGAGATAAAGTGCTACAAAAACAACCACTCACCTGGTCAAAGTTTTGTGGTGAAACCTCTAATTTGAGGAAGCTATGTGAGAACTAAATGATGTGATGAGGTAGAATTATCCTCATCTATATATATAAAAGTGAAAACATTCAAGGGTAAAATTCATTTTAAGAAGTTTAGAATGTAACAAACCCATATTTTTATGAAATATTTATTTTTTATATATTTTTATTTTTTTGAAAGCTTTCATTATAGGCAATACCAAGGTAAAACGAACTATGTAACATTATTAAAATATTAAGTGTCTATTATTTCCTAAAAATTTAATTAGAGGGTATGAATATTAATAAATAAATTATGAAAAATATATAGTCTACACATTTATAAAATTATTTCATTGGTTATCATATCATTATAATTGAAAACTAATTTTTTTTGAAAACAAAAATAATGTTTTTTATGAAAAATTATTTTTATGTGCACAATGTTTTTTTATAAATTATGTTAATCCATATTAGTGAATGATTTTAATGAAATGAATATATTATTTAATTTATCAAAATTTTTATACAATCAAAAAAAAGTTTTCTATGCATAGGATAATAATAAATCAATTTTTATTCTTAAAAATGTATTTTTTTAAAAAGTTTTTCTTGTAAATTTTTTTTCACATACATTAAAATTTATTATTTTCATTTTTAGGAATTTAATCAGATAAAATTAAATACATATTTATAATTTTTTTGTTCAAATTTGGTAAATAAGCCCCTTTTTGGTTGATATGATTAGTAACCATTATAAAATTTATCACCTTGGTAAAGGGTAAATCTGGTTAATCTGGATTAAAAATTGGTGATATGGACATAATTTTTCATCCTAATTATTATTTTATGAAGTTAATTAAAAAATTATTACCATATTCAGGAAATTAACTAGTTTAATGTAAACTACTCCACTCAAATAATTTATATATCATTTAAATCAACGAATTTTACAAAATGTTTCCCTCTTAGTTTTAAATATCCATGATTTTTTCACATAGAGAAAAAAACTAGTTATAAATGGATATTAAATATAGATTTGTGTATAATGAAATTATATTCAATAAGGTAATTGTTTTTATAATATTTTCTTGTTATATAATTACATTATATACTTGCATATTTCCAAAATAATATTTATTCATTTATGGAGCCAAAGAACCTGATACTGGGTAAACAAGAGAGAAACCCTATCTTAGTTCGTCCATCCTTCACTAATGTGGTTTCCAGAAGAGAAATTGAGAGCATCAAGCCTTGAACAAATTATATTGTGGTTCCTGATCTTCACATTAAGCCAAAACACTTTTGTCACCATGTCCAACCAATGATTTCCTTCTCAATAAATTAGGTGAACCTTCTTGCATCAATCTTATGATTTGTACTTTTTGTGATGTTTGCTAAATGCAGACCATATTTGAAATTCTTAAGAAATTATATGAAGCCTTCATATTTTTGAGTTTTCATATCATCTTATTAAACTCTTCCAATGTTATATTTCACCTTTCTTATAGAGATGACTATTATAGACTTTGGGCGAGATAATCATGGGTTTTGGGGGTTGTTATATAAAATTACTTTACCGGACCCCAGATTTCGATCCCTACACTGAGTCTCCCATTGTTCTGGTATGGATTAGTTTCCCTGGACTACCTATTCAATTGTTCAAACAAGATGTGCAATTTCCAATTTGTAACCTCATTGGGAACCCATTGAAGATGGATTAAGTGATGATGATTCTCTCAAGATCTTCAGTTGCTAGAGTTTGAATTTAAATCACTGTCTCCCTGGATCTGCCATCTCATATATGGATTCATAATGGTGATCATGGTTTCTTTAAAGATGTATTTATTGAAAAATTTTCCAATTGTAGTAATATTTTCTTTAAAATTTGACATGATCTAAAGGAATTTGAACATAAGATATCATGTCCTGAGGTGAGGAATGTGTATTGGGAGGAAAAGAGAAATCATAAACTTGTCCTTGAAGGGATCAATGTTAGGTACATAGTTGATGCTAGCCCCTTTGAAGTTAGGGAACCTACTAAAGGGAAAACGACTGATAATAATAAGGAGCTAATGGCAATCAATGATCAGCCTAAACTACTTGCATGTAAACCTATTGAGAATAAGGGTATTCCAGGTTTTGTTGAGGATTTTATCACTCACTCAAGTGACATCACTAATCCTTCCACCTAGGTGGAGGATCGGGAGAATTATAATAAAATTCATGACACATAGGATAAGGATCAATGTGACCTCTTTGATTCTAGTGATTCCTTACAGGAGGTTGATGAACTACCTAATCAACTTGAGGATGCCTACTTAAAATCATGTGATAATAATGGAAAAAACCAATGGTTGATTCTGATGGATTCATTACCCCAAATCCTAGAAAAACTAGTATATATAGAGACTAATATAACCTCGAAAGAACAATTGTTACAAGATCATTATAAGACTCTAATAAGGAAAACATTGAACCCACAACACTACTACTAGTTATTCCTATTACAACCTCTAGTTTAGATGAGGAGGATAATGGTGGAAAAAATTATACTGTGTACAAAGATTATTATTTTATTGAAGAGGATGTTGGGGAAGCATTTGACATATGGATAGATGAACAATATGCGATTACATTCTAGATGTACATGAATGGTTATATCAATGTTGAGTCTTATCTTAAAATAAAGAAATGTATGCTCATTATGATTGTGGAAGAATAAAAAATAAATCCCGAATTTAATTTTATAGACATACTTTGGAAATGTTGTTTTTACCCATTTTAATGATTTTATAGCTTGAGTTTTAAGTGATGATTTTTTCAGCTTCGTGATTTGTTTATTCCTATGAGTTTCAGTGTATTTGGTTAATGCCTTTAAGGGCATTGGCACATCCGTCCTCAGTGGATAGTTTGGTGTTGAACTAAGATTCCTTATCCTTTTTACCTGATGCAATACCTTATTTTAAGATATGTGTTTTTATTTTGAGTTTTTTTTGTGGCAGATAGCTTTATTAGCCTTGGATGGAACCCATTGGGATGATGGTCATGTAATTTCGAGTTAGTGTTTTGGTTAACATACATAAAAATGTCTTAAATATTTATGGTTATCTGGACTTCATGTGCTTCTTCGACATATAATGCTGCTACTAGTGTATCTTTTGGATTATGTTTTCAACAATGATGATCATCTACTACACATCATACGCTCAATGTCCTTCTTTTTGTAGTACATCTATTGGAAAATGATTCTTTAGTCTCTACATTAATGTTTTTTACAAAATAAAGACATGTACTACTCTCTTACTGCTTAATTTTCAGTTTTTTTATCCTTCACATTTGGAATTATCTTGTTTTTTTTCTCTAAATTCATTTATGGTGAAAGAACATTTCATATTGTGCACTCTCTATACCCTTATTTATTCATAATAAAATTTTGTGGGGGTGTGGGTTGGTTTACCAAGTCATGCTCAAACTTTCCCCAAAATATTTATTCATTTAATAGAAAAAATAAAATGATTTTGAAAATATTAAAAGTGATATAATTTGAGTAATTTAGAGTGTTATGGAAATTTTATAGATGAATATGACTTATTATTTTTGTTTTAAATGCTTATATTTCAATTTAAACTTTTTATTTAAGCATTGTAAGTCAAATTAAATGAATTGTGTAAAAAATTACAATAATGATATTTTATCAAAATAATATTTTATTAAATTATTAAAAGTCAAAAAAATCATAAAATAAGAAAAGTTATATATGATATGGTTGAAAATGTAATTATATGGCCATTTATAGGCTAATTTGTACCTTATATTTAAAAATTACAACCCCTAAATATTAAAATTTGTGTACCATAATTTAAATTAAAATTATTTATATAAGGGTTAATCAAAATGATAATATTTAGAATGACCCCATAACTTACCTAAATTGTTTTATATTATTGTATACAACCCTACCCTGACTTATATATGATTCTAGATCCATTTGGATTCATTTTTATTGATAATGAGTTTTTTATAATTTAATGTTTTGAGAAATTCAAGAAGTTCCTCTCACCTCAATTATTAATAGGAACATAGTCCATCGCTTATTTATTCCACATTGAACCTAGTAAATCGACCAAAACATTCCAATTTATAATATCATATTCACCAGACACATTCTATAGGTTTTTTTCTTCCCAAAAGACAAACCCTATATCCCTTTTGGGGAGATATAAAGGATTCGTTTCAAAGAAGAAGTAATCACATCACACAATAACTTTCTTTTCTACTCTTCTTTACCTCCTATAATTATATGGTATTTATAATAGAGTAAAAATTTTATTATCAGAAATATTATAAAGTTTTATTAGGATTATTAAAACACCACCATACACCCTCTTTCACATCAAAAAATAAGTGAAAGTATCACTCATCTGTAGGTATGAATTACCATCTCCACATAGCGATAAAATTAATTATACATCACTCTCTTTTATGGATGGGTATTATGAAGATTTCAATGTTTATATATAATATTAATGAAATAATTATAAATTTAAATTATAATATCAATTCTACTTATTATCAAATCCTTCGGGTAAGGATAATGTTCTTCGTGCATATCTGTGGACTTCCACATCCACGAAGCGATGCAATTAATTTTTCAATAATATTTTACATTGATTTTAATGAGAAAATATATTTATGAATATATATTATATAAATCATATAAATGATAAAATAATTATTCAATAAATGTGAATTAATATTTACCTTTGTTTCATTATATCCATCTAAAAATGAAAACAATGTTCATGTGTATGTATGTCCAACCATCTCTATGAATGACGTAATTCATTTTTCTATATATAACTTTTATGGATGAATATAAATATGTATATACGTAATATATATGATATTCATATCATGATTAATATTATTGAGATTATTTAACTATGATAAATGTAAAATAACCATAACTATTAATATTAAACACACATGAAAAACAAAAAAGTTAACATCTAGAAATTAAAATTTTAATAAGGAATTATTGATAAAAGGGGGTGTCAAAATATTATAAAGGGATTAAATATGATATTATATGTATGAAAATTACTCTATTATATAATTATATTAAATCTAAATTTATTATATATGATTTTAGAGTGATTTTAAAGAAAGTAATACATGAGGTAAAAGTTTTACATTACAATCTCATTGTTTATCAGGATTGTTTATAAGAATATTATGATGATGAACTAATATGATAAAACTCTCAATATGCTCATTAATTTCATTCTACTCTTTCTATTTCTTTAAATTAAATGTTTTCCTTTCATTTCCCCCACCAAAAGTACTCAAGAGTCTGAAAATATATTATTAAGTAAAATCGACTACTTTTCTCTCTATAGTTAAAAAATAGTTTTCTTCAATTCCTTGTTTTCTAAAAAATTTTTTAAGAAGGTTTTTTATTTTTCAAATTTAATTTTTAATTGATTTTTACCCACATGTTACTTTTAAAAAAATGTTTTTAAATGAATCTTCTTATACTTTTTTAACGAGGTAATTTGGAATTTTTTACAAAAATGTGAAAAGAATGTTTTCTTTTAACTTATACAGCATGAATAGAATCTACCATCCCCATGATCTCTCAATGATTTAATGATAAAATTACAAGTTTCCATGGTTAAATTAAAATAATATTTTTTACAAATGTTTCTTGAAATTTTTATATTTTAAGAAATTTTATAAAATGGAAACTTTATTTTCCTCAAGAATGTTTTTAATGATATTTTTATGACATTTTCATTCATCAATGACAATTAACATTGATTTTTATTATATTCTACTAGGGATCTGATCCAATGATACTATTATTTTTATTTATCTAGATGTTTTATGTTTATAATTTCATGATTTTTATTAAACCTGTTATGTTTCTACGAGTTATGCTATAATGTAATGATTATGAAACCCATTTATTTTCTTGGGTTCTTGTCTGATGATTTTTCTATTATCATGTGGATCACATTTGTATGATTTTTTTATTTGATAGGTTATAACTATTTCTTATTATAATTAGTTTTTGTAAATATTGATATCTAATAATATAAATTGGTTTGGAATAGGTAGTGAACACAGATTAGAAAGGTATTATTTACACTATGATAATTTTGGGAGTGAACCATGATTACTAAGATGGTTTGTGGAGTGAGAACATTCCATTATAATAGTATTTTAAGAGATCCTCAAATACTAAGTAAATGATTTTCTTTGCTTATGTGTATTTCACAATTCCATTTTTTATGACCATATTATGTTCTGATGGATCATGTTATTTGATTCATTATGATTTATGCATTACTAACAACCAAGATTTATTCCATGACTAAATATTATGATCTTTGATATGTAGGGTACGAATTTCCAACCATAAGATCATGTTCATATACCCTTATTCACATGTTAAGATTACGTGATCATTGATATCTCCCCTGTTTACTCTTTTAGGGCATCTAAGCTCACTAGTTTCTTATGTTTACCTTTACTAGGTTATGAAGAAAAAATTAAGTATGATATGTATAATAAGGATGATCATTATGATGAAAAATGTGGTAGATGATTTAGATATTTTATGAACCAGTTATTTATGATTCCACATTTCTAAAAATATAATAAATAAAAAATTCTGGAATTTATGGAAATTTTAGGTAATTAATATTCATCTAGTAAGATGTCATATCTATTTATGAAATGTATGTGTTGAAATAATAGTTTTTTAGCAACATAATCTATGAATGCAGAACAAATGACCATAATATGGGTGTTGTTAAAATAAATGATATAAAAAATATTAAAAGTTGAAAAGTACAATCATATTTAAAAGTATTATATAATTAATTTCATATAACTAGAGTAATTATTTGAATTTATAATGGGTGGGAATATAATATAAATTAATAAGGTTATGTATAAGGCCTTAAATATTCTTCTATTCCCCTTCTTTAATAATTGACTATTCTATTAGAGTTTTATGTTGTAGTGAGATCAAATCCTCTACAATATTTAATGAAGTCAATATTAATCACTATTTTTTAGAAAAATAATATGATTTCATTTTATGGTTAATGAGCGGTGAATGAACTTATTTTTAGGTAAATGAGTATGGTATTTTTAAATAAAAAATAAAATAAAACATTATTTTTGGTTCAATACAATCAATAGACATTGTTTTTGTGATTCAATAGAAAATAGTTTATGATTTAATAATTATAATGGTATTATAATATATGTATAACCTCTAAAACTATAAAAAAATTTCATGTTGTAATATAGTAAGATACCATATTTATAAATAATCTTAAAATTTAATATTGTACATTAAAATTAACTAAAAATTTTATACTTCAACATTTACCTATTTTTTATATATTTATTAAAAAAAATGAAAATCAATTTAAATAATTCTTTTCAAAATTTGATAAATTATGTATTTACATAGTTTACAATGAATAATAGGATTTAACTAATGATTTTATTTCTTCATATGTTTTTGATTTGGTTGAATATCCAATCATGTACTCTTTTGAGAAATAAGGAAATACTATCACAAATTTATCCATTGAGTCCCTAACCAATGATTATGGAATTAAGGAACTAGAATAACAA
Organism: Viscum album; assembly: GCA_963277665.1. Classification (NCBI taxonomy): domain Eukaryota; kingdom Viridiplantae; phylum Streptophyta; class Magnoliopsida; order Santalales; family Viscaceae; genus Viscum; species Viscum album. The sequence continues at coordinate 285,696,282 of OY728119.1, read as the reverse complement.
GGGTTGAATATATTAATCCCTAAAATTGAATTCTACTTGAAAAATTCTCACTTTCCTTTTTCACGCTTTTTGAAATGAAGGAGAAAAAAATCCAATAATAATACTTTTCATTTCAATATGTTAATGGATATTATTTCAATATTATGATCCTTAAACATTAATATTCAATATATCTAAAAAATAAAATGTAATAAACTTGATTATTTCTGTGAAATTGTATCTAAATAGTAGGGTTATATAGGAAAGTGATGAAACCAATGTTGAGTCCTATTGAATATACATTACTCAATTGAACCATCTTGATCATAATCAATATTTGTTTTTTAGAAAATTGAACAAAGATTTATGATAAGTAACTCCTTCTTAATTTGGAACACATAATTATTATAGTTTTATAGGAATCCATTTTTGTGTAATAATAACTATAATAATCATATTTATCATTGAAATAATTTTACCTTTTAAATTTTAGTGTATAATAATAGTAACCTCCTAAGGAATTGATCATTACTATATAACAACATGATAATATTTAAAACAATTACTGCCATCAGCTAAAGGATCATGATAGTAACATGTATATGTGATTTAAGAATACCATATCACCATTTTGTAAGATAGATTATTTATAGAAATAATGTGACCAAAGTATCACCTATGGGGGTTTCAAAGATTATTTTGGATAATATTCTTCAACAACTTCAGCCTCTAGAATAATTATTGAGTCTGTTATGAGAGTGGGATATTTCTTTTCATCTTAAAAATCATTTTCCATAAGTATTGAAATAAAAATATTATTGTTTTTCGAATTAACGAACCATTCATATATTTTTTAGAATAAAATGATTCATAATACATTTATAAATTTACTACATTAATGATACTTTTCTCCAAAAAGTGATATAGATTATAACATCTATGGATCATATTTTTGGGATTGAAATAAAATATATATTTTCAAAGGAATATTTTCATTGAACTCTTGGTTCATTCCTAATGGATGATATGAATTCTTAAGGTAATCGATACATAATTTAGCTCAAGATCTCATGAATATATTTTCATAAATGAAACCCAAAACCATGAGTGGTAAGATATTTTTAACTACTATTCACTCTATGAGATATTTTTCATTCATATGACCCTTACTAATCTATGATTCCCTTTATAGAGATACAAATATATCAAACCACTAAGAAATTAATTTACTAAAAATTCTCATTTATACATTTAATACTAAATCACATAATTTAGGAAATTCAAAATTTTAGTCTTTTTCAAAATTTCGATAGTGAAAAACATTCCCCATTTATAGTAAAGAATACATTGTAACGTCATTCCCATAGAGCATCTAAGAGAATATTTTGATAAATAATTTAGGATTTGACTCTAAAATAAAGGAATCGATAACATTTGTGATATTATATGACATACAAGGACATATATATAGATCTTATCCAAGGAAGAAAATATTATATACCATGTATTTTTTTATGCCTAAGCCATGATGGAATGGCACTGTCCATTGACATATATATTCAATAGAACATGGTTTGAATCATGGTGGCCTCAGAGGGGATTTATGATATAGCCAGTGAATCATATACATATATAGGAACATAGTGATGTTGATAGGTGGTAGAATAGGTGGTGTTATAGGTAGTGATACAAATAAAATGTATGGACTTTGGGACAGTATAATGGATGGACATTGAGAAATGTATTGGAATTTACAACTATTATATTGTCCGGTCATGTTAATGGTTCCCCATAAAACTAATTTAAAAAGAGGGGTTTACTTTGTTTAATAAATGTGGATTAACACCAAACAATTTCAGATTAATTCTTCGTCACCTTCATTAGTAAAAAGTTTGGAAGGATTAATGATGATACATATTGATTAGAATCAAACATTTATAAATATTTATGAGACTAACAAGATATTCTCAAGTAATATTAAATTTAATTTTATTTGTTTTCCAGAGTTATAAAATTATCCATTATATAGGTATTATTTTAGAAAGAATAACCAGTGATATGAATAATTAATACATTTAGAGTTTACTCAAATGTTACAAAAAATGTTATCCATTTTTTTCTTTTTCTTCAAGAGATTATGTTTTCATCCGTGATCTCTAATACTGTATATCTTCTTTAGAAGAACATACAATATATTGATTTGATGAATATTAAAACTCTGAGATACTTTATTCAATATTCATTAGATCATTTATAGATATATTTCATACAAAAATAATATCACATGTTTTACTATAAATATAAACTATCTCAACCTTACATATAGATGATTTTTTAATGCCTCAAGGCTTATCTAGTACTTTAATTCCATCCATTATGAGTGATTGTTTCCAAAAAAATGTGAATGCTTTCACCTCATTATCAATTGTGGGTTGTTTAGGGTTGCTGCACAATAATTTTCATATAGTTTACCATTTTTTCTCAAATAAAACACACAATAGTTCCCAAATCCATAATGATACACAACCCTTATTTCCAAAGGCATGAGGTCATTTGTGATTTCAGTCTCAATGATTATTGGAAAGACACATTGGTTGAGAGGATATGAGGTCAGGTTCATCTCACCCTTTTGGTGGGAATTATTTCTACTCTAAGACGCTATTATATATTTTAGATACATTTGTGAATCCTTCCCAATCCATAATACGGGACTAGTCACTCCAGTTCCAATGACAAGATTAAAACCATGTGTTGATGAGAACAAATGCATGTATAAAACATTCTCCATTACTCTCTTATTTATTTACGATGATTTAGTTTATAGAATTGTTTGAAATATCTAGATCTTATCTCCATCCAGGGGAGTGGTTTGTGTCTTGGAGATGGTATTGAACCTCTACGAGGTTTTCTATATATCTTGGGAGAATATGAATTAAAACTGACATTGTTCATTTGACATAGGTTAAGGTCATATGACAGGAATATTCCTTGCAGTTTATTTTCATTTAGTAAGGATAAAAATGTGATAATTTGAATAGTATTAAGCTCAAAACATTTTGTGGGGTCCTATACATACTATGAATATAGGATTCAGATTCCACATAGATATTTTTATGGGTGTTTACATCATGAAAGGTGCGACAACAGAGTGCTTGGGTGGGCCTTATGCATGTAAGGACTCCCAAAACTACTTCATCAGGAGTATGATCCTTTGAGTGAAGATGATATGTAATCAGGATTACACCCAAAATGATGGGCCTACATATCAGGAATTCAAATCATGAAATTGGTACAATAATCAACAGCCTCTTATGTTACGTGATTCTTGCTAAATGTGAGAAATAAGATATAATGTAATATTAAAAACATTGCATGTGAGAATATCTATATAGGGATCACACGTTGTAGTCACACTTATATAGGTATGATTATTATTATTTTGGATAATATGGTATGGATATTTTACCATAGGAAGGAATCCTATTCATCCTAATTATAACAAGAATCAAAGTCCTTGTATTTCAGTTCTCCCTTAACACGCTGATGGGTTTGAGGTGCTTGAGGACATGGTCGATGATTATTTTAAAGAGTATTCCTGTATATAATCCAACTTTTATTTCATTTATGTATAATTAAGGATGATATAATAATAGGAGTGTTCAGGTCTCATGAGTTAGAGTCTTTGGGATATGGAGTTTCTTGCAACAAGGTGGACGCACCTTGGAGACCAGCCCTTAGAAAGGAATCCTACATATTCTTTTTGGATACAAACTAGAGTTATTGTAGTTCATATGAATCCTGACTCACACATGTGTTGGGATTAGTGTTTTCTTTTGAAGGGATTATTATTATACTTGAGGTTTAGTAAATTTAGGGACTTATACTAGGATAGATGGCCATATTACATATTCTTTCTCTATCCTCAGATAGATAAAGAGAGATGATGACCAATAAGGGTCTATCAAATATGTTGGGTATGACATGGAGTCCCATATGAGGGAATTCAATGAATATGGTTTCATGATTTCATAAACGTAACCCATTAAGGACACTCCCCTTGTAAATGGGGTCTCTTCTAGAGGTGTATGGACATGGGTTTAAATGGTGTATGTTTATGTGTGTTTTTTGGATAAGAGGATAATTTCCTAGGGTGTGTATCTATCATTTCCATAGTGTCTTCTAGAAATGTTTTAGGTTTCTTCTTGAGATTTTCTAAGTGTCCTCTTGACATGTCCATGGTGTATCCCTGATATTTCTTAGGCGATTCAAATGATTAAATCTTACATGTTCACAAAACATCACATTATCAAAGTTGAAGTGTCTAAGGTTCTTTATGAAATCAATGATGGCATGTCTAATGTCCTTTTAAAGATTTTTGATAACATGTATAGGGAATTTCTACGATTAAGGCTGACATGTCCATGGTTCTTTACATGATCAAAGCAGACATGTTTAGGTCCTTTCACATGCCTAAAGCTGACATATCTATAGCCTTTCATGTGATCAAGGATGACATGTCCAAGTCCTCTTTCATGATGAATACCAATATTTCTAGAGTTGCATGAAGGAATCCCAAGACCAGTGATGATCCATGAGATCATGTGATATTAAGAGATTCATACTACTAGGTCACATGAATATTTACAAGATCACAAATGTGAAAAAGATAAAATGTACAAGGGTTAAAGTTTGAGGTCCAAGAGGATAATTCCATAGTTTCATGAAAAATGATTTTCACATTGAGAGTAGTACATTGTCAAGGATTCATGTTGATGGCACAAATTCTATGATTTCTATAGAAATAGGAGGACATGTCCATGGGTTCACATGCATGTAGAGTCTGTATGTCATGAATATTTTTCATAATCAGGGTGTGTGTCATCACATGATCCTAACAGAGTCACACAATGCGGTTATGAGAACCTATCCAAGGGTTTCATATCAATGATGCATGCATACAATGATCAAAATATGATCTCATGAGGGTATAAGATGATGTTCATAATATGATGGGATCATATTACCTAAAAGGTATCACATGATGGTTTCTCATAGTGGGGTTTTGTGGTTACCTAGAGGATTTCTCTGAAGCTAGTAGCACACTCTTATCCTCTATTCTGCTACTACACATCTTTTTTTTTCACCCACTCCCTCTCATATCATGTCATATAATTTTTAAATTAGGGAAGATGTTTATATAGGAAAATGTTGTCCAAATATGTTTCCACATTGCTTGGTGAAGGCCCCATATGCACTTTCCTGAGGTGGTGGAAATATTTTTATAAAATAATGGGGGAGGGTTATCTTGAAAGCAAGTTTCCTTTTTTATGAGAGGCCTCATGATGTCACTATGGTGATGCATGAGCATAATTACTTTATTTTGTGATACTCTAGCCTTATTGTTAATTATCCTCATAATTCAATGATTGGTTTCACATAGAGACCCATTCTTTAAAAATTGCATGTATGTAAGGTAATGTTTTCCAGAATGTATTTAGTTTTCTTACTATTAATGCGATGGAGCATTTGGACAATAACCGGTGTCCTCACATGATCACTTAAGAGGATTCATGTGATCTTGCGGCATGTCAATGGATATTCATCGAACAATCCTCAAAGGAATCATGAGATATAAAATGAAAAAGTAAGAGGAATCTCATGAAGTAAACATATACACTTTTCTTGTGAACCATGTGATACCAATGTGGATCGCACTATCATTATTACTTTAATCATGAGTTCCACAATACTTCTTGTGATTACTTCACATGGTTCAAATGATCATTCTAGTTGATCATCAATTGAAAGTATCATGTTCTTAAAAATATCGTATTGTATCTCATTATCTTTTGAAGGAAGCCCCTTGAAGGTAGAAGGTAAAAGTTGATAACATAATGATCATGTGATAGTTTGGTTTCATTATTATAAATAGTCATGTGATAATTTATATATATTTTACTTGTTTCACATGATTTCATAACTAGATTGAGGAATGTATACCAAATAGTCCTTTCATATATTTCATATCTCATGATGGATTCATGAAGCATCATTAATGGTCATGCGACACTTGGTGAATACATAATTCATATAATCATTAATGCATCATGAAATGGATTTAGGTGATGGCTACCCTCATGATAAATTATGTTCTACAAAGCACCATATATATAGAAATCAATGTTTCATTCATGCATTAGGGATGACCGATAATGTCGTATTTCATGCGTAAAAATCATAGTCACAGAAGATGTCAAATTCTTCAATGAACATCAAGTGTGGATTCAGCATCGATCCAGTAGTGTTGAGGAGACCATTGGACAATTAGGGGTTGAAGATGGCTTGAATGAACAATCAAATGTATAAGGTTCACATGATCAGACAGATGAGAATATGTCTATCTTTCTTAATAGCATGAATAACACTATATGTGAGGTAGTCCCACATCAAAATTCTATTTAGATAGAAGACACTTAATAATTGTCCCAATTTCCTATCCATGTTCAAGAAGACACTAGGGTTCGACACCAAGAACACTATACCCACAACCTCACCAGTTCTTCCATACCATTGTGCAGCCCACTTGGGTATCACCTACATGTTTCTAATATTATAACGGTGAGAAAATTACTCACCCACACCTTACCACCCACCTAGATGGTTATTATATCTCTTAATAACGATTGAGGTGACTCCTGTATGTTTCCTGGTCAAGATGGATGGCTAGTTATCTTGGATGACATATTTCTTTTTGGATAAGGTCATACTATAAAATATATAGAATAATTAACTAAGTAAAATGAGTATGGTAAGGAAAACATATATGTTCCCTTATATTTAAAATCACAAAACCAAACCCTCTCCTTCAAGGATCCCATTTCCACATCTCTTTCATGGAAATCATGTCAATATATTTTTCATGGGCGTCACACTTCTTAAATCTTTGACAGAAATGTTCTTGGTGAATAATTATGGTTGCCAACAAAATTTCCCCCCATATTTATAATCATTCTGAACTATATGTATCCAATTCTATGGTAAATATATATATATATATTTCAACAAATTTAATTTCTTATGGTCTTTGATATTGAACCATACTAAATTATTTTTGAAGAGTTTGTTTGAAAATGGATTTTGTGCTCCACCAAGAGGTGAATCATGAATCTAGGTGTATTGGTTTCTAGAATTGAAAACCATTGGATTACCAAGATGGGAAAACCTCCCCAGGAATCATGTTTATAATAATATTAATCTTGGAATGGGGCATGGATATCTTAAATTCGAGTGTTAGTAAAAATTATAAAATGGAAGAGGTAATGGGATGGAATGGTGTTTTTTTGGCTAGATCCAAAGTAAGAAACTTGGGTGTTACTATGTATCCCAATGAAATGGGAATCAATATATACATAGTTCTAAGATACAGACTCCTATGAAGATCAAGATCATGAATAGGGGATATAGGTTCATGGAAGAATAAATCTATGATAAAATATACAATGTAAATATAGTTCACACATAGGAAATGGGATGTAATTAATTTGTGATGAAATCATGGGTAGAGCCCCATGTTTTGGTGGATATATTGAATGGATCTAGATATTATGTCACATTTAATGCCACATAGAGTCGAAAACTATAACCATTTTAAGGTTTTGATTGATGAACCATGTCTCATGTAGTTTTTAGGCTTGAAATAACTATGTACTCTAAGATGGGTCCTAAGAAATAGAGATTCACTCTAATGTTTTCCTAGATCAGTTGACCTAGAGAGCATAGCTTGATTTTTATAATACTATAAAATGGTCCCCATAAGTTTTTTATCTCTTATTTTCAGCCCTAAATTTTTCTTAATCTATTGAAGGGGAGTCTTACTAGGTATGGTCGTATATTTTTCTTATTCCTCCATTCATGGGTTTTCATCCTAACATGTTTTGTGACCATTCTATTTAAAAAATTCTAAATGTTTCCTAAATCACATAGGGTATCTGCCCAGTGATAAAAGACTCTAATTTTTCTCCAGGGTTCCCTTTTTAGGGTTTTAACCTAGGGAGAACTGTGTCTCTTTCAATTGGATATTTTAGTTATTACAAAAAATCATTATTTTATTTTTAGGTATTTTATCTCCAACCCCCTTCGGCTATAGTTTTGGATCTTCTAGCTCAAACCATATATTACTGTAGTTTATGGTCATTTAGCTCAAACCATATGTTTTTTTACTTTTGGGTCTTCTAGGTTAGATATACTATTTACACCATGTGGTTAGTTTTTTTAAGGCTATGAATATCATTCCATAAATCATGTGGTTTGGGGTTATGAGATTAGGGCCATCAAATGGTTTGAGAATGGAATTTCACAATGCTTCATTTAGAATGGGAACAATATATGGTGACATAATGCTAAGGATGTTGGATCCAATTGAATAGTCTTGTTATGAGGATTATAAATCATGGTGTAAGAGTATCTAAGTCAAATGTAAATAGGTATAGAAGATCCAAGTGGACAATTAGTAATGGTGGAAACTAGTATCACACATGATCAGGGTAATATCTCATGGATTAAAGGGGACCTTTCCGCTGACACTAAAACAAAAACAATGAACAAGCTCTAAGGCCTTTATTTTTCACTATTAAATTGTAGAGGGTATCCTTTAGAGAATTATATACATATTATCAATACACTATAGGTTTGAACCAAGAGAAAGAACTCATGTCATTGTGATTCCAAGAGAAGTGTATCAACTCAATAAAGTGGTGAGTGTTAGTCTATAATTTAAATACATGATGGAAATTTTTGAAAAAATAATATTAAAGAAGGTTTTGGGAACCCTAAAAGTGGTTTCACTGCCTAGTAAATAAGTTATCCTGATGAGGAGATGTGAAATATCATTACCATAACTTTTTTCGAGACTAGGGGTCTAGTTAGAATTTCTTCTCTTTTAGTAGATCAACGTGAATTTACCTATGAGATTTATTCCCCTTTTAATTATCCTCTATATATTACCTAAACTATAGAGATAAAGAATTTTGAGATAAGAGACTTGGATATATCATACCTACCTTTATAGGTTCTCAACCTGACAATTTTTTGTCTCTTTCACTAGTAGTTTAGAGATTTGGACCATTAAATGATAATGTATAAGGTTGTACAAATTTGAATTATGTTCATTTAGTTTAGTATAATTATTCCCATGGACCTAGTATTAGGGTAGTGTTACACAAAAACCTAATTCATATTTATATGTTCAAGACTACTCCAATATCCTTTTGAGTAAGAGATGAGAATGTAGAAAATCAGGGCTAAATATTAATGAGTCATGAGTAATGGTATGTGAAAATCATGATGAGGATGATCGTGAATTACTCTATGATAATGAGATCCACTATTATTATGTCAAGGATCACAAGGATCATTAGGATCTTCTTTTAGGTTGATTATGCCTATGGTTGATGGGTCTATGGAATTTATGAATATCCACCTAATACAATGTCAAACTGAGGGATATTTATCCTTTCTAGGGGCCATGGATAGTTTTCGGAAACCTGATATTATCAATATAAGAAGTGTTATTTATGGATTGCATTGCTCATAAAGATTATAAAATCACCTTAAACATTGGTTGACCAGGGTTAGGCTCTTATGGTCCTTTGATAAGAAGTGATGATGAAATCATGTAGTGGGGAAACTTCTCCTACGTAGTTTAACATCGTGTTACTAGATGTATTACTCATAGTTTACATCATGCGGTAAGGATACAGGAATCAATGTGTAATTTCATAAGATATCATTAAGAAAAATTTGCACCGGTGGGGGAAATTAGATGCGGGAGGCATCTTTTATCCTTGTACATGCTTATTGGTGGGTAGCCATGGGCTGGATCCCATCTTATGTAGATATATCTCATATTTAAGTAAGCCATTCGTATATCTTATTCATATATAGGTGAAGCGATCCTATATTAATTGACCATCCATAGGCTGTTTAATGGTCTTAAAAAGTGGAACAAATCCTAGGGGTATATGCAACTTCTTTTGGATGGGTTTCCCTATACATATTTTAAGGACATGAATAATACTTTAGTTATCCCCTTTAAGGGGGTCCCTATTCATTGATATGACTTGTATGAAAGGGATAGGGGCATATATCCTCTGAAAGGGAGGTCATCCACTACAATTTGAGTGCACGATCGGTCACTTTAATTTATACCATTGAGGAAAATAGGATATCATATTGGGATATTATTTCAGTGGTGGGGGAATTTCTAAAGCTTCATGAAAAAAATAAGTTTATATCTTTCATTGTGGATAAAGCACTTGGGAATGTTGTGATAGTGTAAAAACTATGTTTAGTCCTAGGAAAATATACTCAGGCAACACTACATATCCTGATAGGTTAGCAATAAATCCATATGTATTTCACACAAGAGATACTCATAGCATGGATCTATCTCAAATGCATAGAGGGGTAATTTTTTATCTTCCCTTAGTGAGCCTCATCATTATAGTTGGCTAGCAGGTCTTCTATGTAGACTGAACTCATATGTTGGGAAATGAAATTTCCATATTTCATTCTAGTATAGAGATTCAACACTCATATCTATCATAGATTTATGGATAAAATGGACCAATATATGTAATTTTAATTCATGTAGGATGGACCATATTTCATGTAGTTTAATTTCATTATACTATGATGTTTTCATGTAGTTTAACATTAGGAGACTATGACATATCACCAAGAGATATGACATAACTCAAGGAAGTTGAGTCTTCAAATGAGATGCATACCTAGGGATGGTGGGGTTCAAGAATATGATATTATAATCTTTCTTTTCCAATGAGTAAGATGAACATATGTGAAATAATAAGGTCATCCAAATCCAATTTAATTGTTGGGTTATGGGTAGTGTAAAAATAACCAAAGAATATTTGAGTCAATAGGAGGTGGAGACCTGTGGGTATGGGTCAACCATTTTTAATGGATGAGATCTTGTAACCACATAGTCAGTATAATAACTCCCAAATTTAAGGGGCCTCTTATATGGGATGAAAACACCCACTTATTTCTAGGTCTGAGGCATTGCATTATTCTCTAGTGAATCCTAGTGTCCACCCTTTCGATGATCCTATACATGTTACATGTTTTATAGATGTTAGAACCAAGAACATGTGATCTTAAGGTCCATGGGGTTCACAGAGAAGGATATAACCTCAAGCAATTGGTTGGTATTAACTCATATATAAAAGATATAAGGATTGTTCTTAGAGAACATAAGATTCACGAATGGTTTGAGAATGATAAAGGATACACCAGTATGTATTGAACTCATTTCATGGTCAAGTGAAAAAACATGTAATTATTGAGTACACAATCATTACAGGGTATGATTTACTAAATTCAAATTCCTATTGTCAAGAAATATATAATCATGTGATAATGATGTATTCATGAGGTTTAACATAATGTGACTAGGATGTTGTTGTGTAGTTTAACATAATGTTACTAGGATGTTATTCCTTGTATTTAGATTGAATACACCTTGATCATTCTAGTAAAAGTGAGTTTACAGGTTCCCTAAGCTCAAATTAGTCATTCTAGGCATGAGAACCAAGAGACAACTATACTATCAATTGATATGTGAAAGGGTACATGACATGGAATATATGGGGATACTCTCATTTTGATATGAGTGAGAATCCCCATGAAAAGGTGTCTCTCATCGAGGATCCTAGTTGCGAGTGATGCGATTTTTTTTCTATCCCTAAAATGGATAATCCAAGAGTCACTACATATCCCATAGTATGGAAATCAAGCCACACAATGCTCTTATTAGAGAACCCCCTACAAAAGTATTACCCATACGCATGGGTATGCTAATTTCAATTGTTTTTTCATTTAATCCCGGATGAGCCCAAAATTCAAGACCCAAGTGTTACTATGTACCCTCTGGTTATAGAAATAAATCTAAAAAATGATTCCCCGCATAGATCATTCTCATGCGTAGAGAAGGGGGAACTATTAATCTCCACTTCATGCCACATGTTTACCAAATGATTCAATTAGGATCTAGTTCTCATGTAGAAAATTATTTGTGTCTATGCCTGAAAGTATTACCCATGTGGGAATAATAATGCATCCTGGTATGTAACATGAATCAAGATACATGTAGTTATTACATGGGGAATGTTCCATTCTACTTGAGTCACTATATGGAGGGAGGGAATTCTCATCATATGTTGGAAATGCCAAATATTTGGGATCTCCGAGTCACAATATATCTTGTTATAACATTAATCAAGCCATACTAATTACTTAGAAGGAAAATTTCATATATAGGTCTAACCCATACACCGAGAGGGTGCATTTTCCATTTTTATTACGACAAGACTCCGGATTTGGGATCTGGGTGTCATGACATATCCTATGATAATTAGGAATCAAGTCACACATATTTCTCAAAGAAATTTCCTACATAGTTTCGAACCATATATAAGTTGGGATGCGTTTTTATATATGTTTTATGTGGACCCACAATTTGAGTTTTAGACATCACTACGTATCTTGCGATAAACAAGAATCAAGCTACATCAATTTCTTAGATGGAAATTTCCATTCTTGGGTTTGATCCACACACGATGGGGGGGGGGGGGTCATTTTTATTATGGAAGAACCCAAGATTCGTGATTTGATCATCACTACACATCCTTAAATAAAATTAATCAAACGACACATATTTTTTGAATGGAAAATTACCTACACATGTCTAACCCATATGCAGGGAGGGGAATTTTTTTCCATTCAACATTTTTCAGCTAGACCAAGGTTTTGGGATCTATGAGTCATTATGAATCCTAAAATAAGATAAATCATGACACATGAAGTTATAAAATGGAAAATTCCCTATAAAGGTCTGACCCATACATAGAGAGGAGGAAATTTTCCAATTATATATGTTTCAGATCAGCCCAGTATTTGGGATCAAGGCATCATTGGATATCATGAAACAATAAGAATCAAAACACACATAATGTTTAAATGAAAACGACCCTATGAAATTCTAACCCATCGGTAGGGAGGGGGAATTTTTACCTTAAACATGTTGTAGATAGAACCAGTATTAGGTATCTAGGAATCCCTACATATCCTAAAATATTAGTAATAAAGCTAGATGTAGTTATTGAAGGAAAAATACCCCACACAAGTTTTAACCATACATAGGGATGATGGTTTTTTCCAATATATGTGATGTAGATGGACATAGGACTTTGTATCTTGGTGTCACTATATATCCTAAAATAATTTGAATCATTCCATACATAGTTCTTGAATGGAAAATCTCCTGCACAGGTCTTACCCATACGTAGGGAGGGGAATTATTCTATTCTATATGTTGAGGATGGACCTAATATTTTGGATATAGGCATCACTATGTATGCTGAAATAATATGAATCAAGCCACATTTAGTTCTTGAATGGTTCCCTTATACAGATCTAACTCACATATTGGGATGTTGTCATTTTATTATTCTACACAGATCTATCTCTTATATAGTTAATTTCTACTGAAGTAACATCCCTGATCAAGAAATACAGAAAAAAATCATGAATGATGTTTCAATGATAGAATCAAATGGGACTAATACACCCCTAGAACTATGATATGAGGTTGATTTGGAGCCATCTTTATCACACTATATAACTATTATTAAGGATTCAATTATTCATGGGGTAGTTATAGAGATAAAAATTCCACCAACCCTATGTGAAGGTGTTGGTTTGGATCCATCACCGATTTCTTTGAGAAGCACTTTGGTTTTTATGACCCTATGGGTAGAGATGAAAAAATGTACCCCCCGATCTATGGGACGTGTTATCTCTTATATGGCTACCACAATAACTTCTATAGTAATTTTACTGAATTTTCACAATCTCATTCACAGATTGGATGAGTTCTATGGATGCTTTTAATGGGAGTCACTTACCATGGGATTCTGCTGTGTGATAGGAATTTGTAGATTCATTATTTTACATGTGTTCCTATTTACTTGAGAGGCCCAACTTAGAAGTCTAATGGAATCCCTATCTCTTTATGGTCACAACGTATTTGTGTTCTCAATGCCGAGGAGTCTCATTGAATTGAATAACTAGCCAATGTGTCACCCAGTCCCTTACTCTTACTTATTTCTATGACATTACAGAATTCTATATATGTGGATATTTTCTATCTGAGGGTATAATAAATTTCAGTGGTCAATACTTCCCTATCCCCATATATGAACATTTAATGGAGCTTTGTCAATTAGTCTCCAAAGAGTTTTCATGATGCAAATAATAAAACTCCATTGGTTTTTATTGTTCTATTTTAAACTCAGGTCCTTGTCCAATGAGAATGCAACCATTTCTAGAATACTACAACGTGTATTTAGGATTCGGAAGAAACCTCCATATCCTTGATAGTGGAGGTGTCTATTTTTCAATCATTGATGAGTTACCCACATATCATGGCATAAGTAAGGAATTTACTCATTTTCTATCGCATCCAGGATCTCATAATCAGAAGTCTAATAGTACATAATTGGAATGTAGTTTCAATATAACTCCCTACATATATCCATGTCATCCCCTTCCTCATCAGGGTTATACATCTCCACCTTCTCAAACCACATAGGTTGCTTCTCTAGGTCACATGTTGACCAAGGTGATGTACTGTTGATAGTTGATGGGGAACTATATACAGTTAACTTGTATGTTTCAAGAATCTCTCTATATGAAGGTGTCTGTACAAGGGTGTATATCCATGTGTGGTGAGATATTACTATAGGTATGTTGTTCATAATGGATGTCCAGAATAAGGCTCCCATAATCCATTAATATGTTACCATGTGGAAGAATATAATGTTAGTTGTCACCTTATCCTTCAGATGAAGAGTCGATGGACCCTTGATGTGTTGCTGATATATTATGTACAACCTCAAGGAAACTAGTATTGAGTATAGTAGGAATGTGCACCCCATTCGGTATCATGGCCATAATCTGATGACCTTCCATTTGGGGTTGAGAAAGAATGTCAGCATACATAATGATCGTTACTAGAATATGTTGATATCTATATGGTTATATTTTTATATGATCCCACTATTGAGAATCAACAAGAGTATGTTGATGAGATTCAACATTTTTTTTGTAAAAGTTTGATTCTATCTTTTTGTGGTTTCCAGAGTATGGAAGTCAATCTTGGTAAAAGTGGGTGTATGAACGCAGTTCAAATAAAAATTACGCATTGGAATATGCCAACAAAACTCTAGAATGTTATAAGGGGTATGAGACTCCTCCTATATAACCTATTAAGGATCATGTTTTAGTCTTTCATCAGAAAAAATAGGGATGTGATCCTGATCTTGTCTGATGCTAGAATATTTTAATTAGTTTTTTCTGCAAGGATGCAATTCTATTCTTAGGTAGTTTCCATACTATTCTGATAGACCATGATTTGAGGGGTATGAGACCATTCTTATTCCTTTGGAGTATTCCACCATCTTTCATCAAAAATAGTGTTCTCATTTTGTAAGGTTATTTCCAAACTAATATAATGCACCCCATTCAGAATAGATGAATTAGCATAGTCTGGTGCCTCCTCCTTTACAACAATATGCCAATAATCATCTTTTATGTGATAAAGAATGCGTGTTTTATTTGGAGTAGATACATGTTCATGTTGACCATGTTGGTTGCCACTCTATAAGTTGGGATAGGAATGTGTTCCTATCCCTATACCATCACTAAAATATACTGACAGAGATCAACTATTGTTTTCAAAAGTTTTTAGAAGTTCAGAAGGGTATATATAAGAATACATTCCTACATGATCTCAATTTACAGGATATCATGGTCAATATAGAGACTGAAGCTTAACATATAAGGATATTACATCATTTTAGATTAATATTCATCAAATTACATAAGTACATGCAAGGGGACTCTAATATTTTAATGCCTTTGGAAACTCAGAACACATTCTTTTAATTTTGTGAAATATTATCAGCATCTCCCATAAAGATCTTCCCCATTTTAATCCTACTTAAAACCATTATTCATAACCTGGGGAAAGGAAACATGAGAAAAGGAAAAACTCATATGCTCAATAAGGGTAAATAGGGGCGATATATAAGCCTGGCATAATAATAAGGTCATGAAAACATGACCATGACATTATAAGATCATATCCTTCATATAAAAGATCATAATCAAGATTCATGGCATAAATATTAGTTGTTCATAAAACAAAAATAATAATTCAATCAAGAGAATATTCCACGAGATCATAACAATGGAATATGACATGGAATTTTGGCATACACTTGACCATATAAAATCCAGTGTTAAGGATACCTACAAAGACCCTCATAACATGTTATGATTGGTATAATCACCATGTAAATTATTTAGACTAGGGATTACCTCCTATATACCATCTTGTTTTTGTCTTTGGATTCTCTCTCATGTACCCTCTTGTTACGGGTTTGGGATTCCATCCTGTGTAACCTCTTGTTATAGGCTTCAGAAGCCCTCCCATGTACCCTCTTTTTATATGTTTAGGATTCTTTCCATTATACCATATTATTACATTCTTGGGATTCCCACCCATTTACCCATTGTTATAGGCTTGGTATTACCTCCCATACACCCTCTTGTTTCAGACTTGGGATGCCCTCTCATGTACCCTCTGGTTACAGGCTTGGGATTCCCTCCCATGTACCCTCTTGTTATAGTTTTGGGATGACCTCTAGGTTACCATTAAACTCATTGAACATGTATCATTGCCCAATGAATTAGAGGGAGATATTCATCCCACCCATCACATAATGGAATCATACATGCATGTTCCGTAAGATAATAAAATAATCATTATATCATGACCCATTAAAAAGAGATGGAATTCATAAACGTCACATCGTATCCCATGAAATGAAATGGGTATCATATAAATTTAATCATATAATTACATATAGAAAATAATTCAGTTCCATTATCATTTAATCTTACAATAACCCATGAAAAGAAGAAGATTTCATAAGCATTTTATAATGGTATAAACTGTGGAAGAGAAACAAGTGTCATAATCATCACGCCATCAAAACGTAAACTGTTTAGAGAAAGAATATGAATAATATCCATGGATAATATCCATAGTATTAAATATTTAACAGCAAAATATTTCATCTTAGTTGGAAAATAAATTTTAAGGATCTTTTAAAAACATTTCTTGAGGAAAATATATTTTCTACTTTGGAAAATACTTTTCAAAATATAAACCATTTTGAAATACTTTTTCCTTTTAAAATAACCATGAAAAAATATAAAGGAAGATTCTAAAACCATTTAAAACACTTTTTAGAACATAAAACATTTTTAAAATACTTTTCCTTGAGATTGAGCATAAAATAACATTTAAAAACATTTTTAGAAAACATGGATTTTGAATAAAATTGATTTCTGACTGAAGAGAGGAATAATGTCAGATTTTATTAAAAAATTATATTATGTATCAAAGAGGGTAAATCATACCATTAAATGGATATAAAACGAATAAATATAGTAAAATAAAGGTTATGATATTTATTAAGATATGGATCATAATATTTCATCAATAGAAGGATAATAATAAATAATCTTGATAAATGATTAGATCATATAAATAAACTCTTAAAACATTGGTAACTTTTAATTATAATCCTCTCGAGAGAATAAAATTACATGAAAATATAATGGGAATGGATAAATTCGTGATATTACTTCTCAAATGGGTAGTATATACACCTCACAAAAATAATATAGTTGCATATCACAACATACCTCTCAAAAAATGTAGATTGAGACCACAAATACTTTACCGATTCGGTAACATTTAAACCATGAAACCATGAAAGAGAGATTATAAAATGGATATGTATATACCCATAAAATTGATCATAATAATCCTAGAATATATTATTGGGAAGTATGTACACCACAAAAAATAAACGAGTGGTGAATAAGACATAAGTATCACATAAATAAATGTGGGACAAGAAATCCCCTTAGTAACTTTTGAATCATGCGATCTGTGAATGGATAAAATTAATTGAAAATTTTAATATCACAAAAAAATTAAATTCAGTATATAAAATTTCATAGGGATGTATATTCACCACACAAAAGAATAATTTGTGAACATAACATATATCGCACTGAAATAAAAGTGATATGAGAAAATTCATACTTTAAGTATTGACATTCTTTGTATGTGTTAAAACCTCATATATAATAAATATTAGTGTATATCACATTTAAGAAATAAAAAAATTATTATATATCATACCATATATGATTTTATTATGACTTTTTATTACATTTTTATTAATAATCCGATGTTACTGTTATGTTTCGAGTAATATCCGCTTTGTTTTTCATATTTGTTTTGACTTTTTATTATCAATCCTCTTACATAGATCATGATTTTTATATAGATTTAAAATAATGATATAATTATAATATATATTCATTATATATGTATTTATAATAATATATAAAAAATATAAATATGAAATGAAATACACTGTTCACTGAGACGGTAGACCATACATACGCATGAATGTTGTTTCTGTATTCTTATAGTATTAAAAGAAAGAATGTAAATGATATATATATATATATATATATTATAATTAAAGCATAATTATTATTTCATATATATCATATATTTTTATTAAACCCATCCTTAATACATTCCTTGTAAAACATGAACAAATCCCATCTCTTTGAGGAGGTGGAAGTGCACAAGTCCACTAACGAAGTTATCTTATTTCCAAAAAAATGGAAATCACGAAGGTATGTCTTATATAATAATTAAATAAGAATAAATACAACATAAATATAATATATATCACATAAAAATATAAATTACATCATTATTTCCTACCTTTAATGGTGGAAATGGAAGAGCAAATGACATCGGTTCGGGAGGTGGTAGTCCTCCGTACAAACGAACGATGATTGTGAATCCCATTTAATATAAGTGTTTGTTTGTGTAGAAAATACCATTAACATAAAAATATAGGTATATTTAATATAATAAGTTTATTATATAATCCTTAAATAATTATAATTTAAGGAGTGGATAAAGAAATAAAACAGAAGTGTTTGTTTAAAGATGTTACATCTTCTTTGGGTAACTCCTATTGGTTTACAACAAAGGGATTCATTGGTAGGATTTTTTTTCCAAATGTAAGATTCTAGGATGATATGAGGGAATTTGGGAGATTATTTTTTTAATGTTTGTATGAGAAAACTTTCTTGAGAGGAGTGAAAAAGTGAGTGGGTGAGTGCCCTCGTATAGTGGAGGAGGAGTGACATTCTTGTAAATACAAAAAGGTCAACACTATTAAGAGGTCTCTCTTAAATCATGTTCCTACAATAATTTTCAAAATTAGATAAAAGGGAGGATATGGTCTAAATATTTCCATAAAATGGATTTTTTACTTGTGTCTAGGGTATTTGGACATTTAATTTAACATTTAATCACTATGTAAACTCATTTTTACCTTAATCGCTATAATTAATTTTAATTACCTTCACTAATATTTTGGTAAAAAATCTATTTTGACCTTACTATTATTAAAAATTATGGTTATTAAAAATATTAAATAAAATTTTAAAATTTATAAACACATAAATAGATGAAATTAAATTAAAATTAATCTCGTTGACGACATGTAACAACATGTTTTTAAAGTAAAGAGTTCCAAAGTTCAAAATGTTCTTATATCTAATTTCAATGTGAAATTGATTCCAATGACATAAATCAGATTAATATATGTCCAATTTATCTAAATATAAATTTAAATAAAGATAAAATATAATTTAACAATAAAAATAAATTAGATTAAAATTTAGTTTTTAATTAAAATTCATTGTTTTTCTCTATTCATCAAAAAATAGTATTCTCAGAAAAATCCAAAAAATTGACCCAAAGTAAATATTGATATTAAAATTTCAAAAATAAATTTTATTTGGAAAAATAAAAAATATTAATTGGTCAAAAATGTTTTTAAAAAGGTTTCACCATTATCAGGTAATAAAATTACCTTTTAGAAAAAAAGACATATTTTTATTCATAAAAGGGGATTTATTCTTATCTAATTCCTATAAAATATATTTTATGAGTGTAAATAAATTTTATTGAAAATATAATATAAATGTTTTATTATAAAAAATTCATAAAAATGTTTTTGTTTAATTTATAGAGATAAAATGGTGTTGTTACATAGAAATATAATTTTCTTAGAAGAAGAATTTCTTTATTTTCAAATATTTCTTAATTTCATTTATATCTAATTTATAACCAAATAATTAATTTTATATACATTTATAAACCCTATTTTGAAAATTTAGTTAATATTATTCGTAACATCCATTCCAACTGATAGGTGATAGCTGTAAATATATTTTAATAATAACATTAATAATATATTATAGTTCTATAATACTCGATCTTGCATGTAATAAAGGCTATCAAAGGAAGTTTTCATAGTGTGTAAAAAATAAAAAAATAGTGTTTCATATTCCAAAAGATAATATAATTTTTTCATATAGTGTAATCATAACTTGTTGTTGCATATAAAGAAATAATATCATCATGTATCATACAATAGAAGTCATCGAAGAAATTTAATTTATTTAAAAAACAAGAATTCATAAAAACTCGATGTGTTACATTCTAACACCTTAAAATGTTTTTCCCTTGAAATTCATCTCGTTTATCAATGGTTTAATACTTGAATTTTCCTTTCATATAAACCCACACCATAAAAATTAATACTAAAACTTCCTTTACAAAGGGAAACTTGGAAACATAATTGTTATCCAAAGTAACTCTTAACTAGGTTTCCACATTGGAGAACATGGGTGGAATGTGAAAACATGTCCAGGGAAGTGAAATATAATAATCAAGTTCTAATGGAGAGTGATAGAGAATATGGTTAGGGGAATGTTAACAATCACAAATCCATAAGCCAAAGAGGATTGAAAAAGTTCATTGATATCACAAAAATGATGTTAACATGTTGTTTTTTTATTTCAAGACCCTTTTCATAATATTAAATAATTTTCTTGAGAATATATACTTACTTGATTTCATCACAATATCTCCTATTTTTGTTCCTTGATCAATTTTAACTTCATCTCTTACTCTAATAAATGAAGGTGAATTTTCCATTCCTGAAGCATTATAAGATCACGAGATCCATAAATATAATGATAGGTCATTCAATATTTCTTTATCACAACAAAAAGTTTAGAAACTTTTATCCAATATGCACAAATCCTCTTATGGAGAGAGAATAATTTAATCTCTAAAACCCCATCTAAAGTTTAACATAAACCATTCCATAAATTGTAAACCTTATAACCCTTCCGAAAGATGAAAATCCAAAACTTTAAAAATAAGGTCACTAAATTTCTCAAGATCAAATTAAAATTGATCCCAAATATATAATAAAGTAGATATTAGTTGTCACATACCAAACATGTGAATACCTATATCATGTTTTTTCTTAAAACTTGGTACCAACCTGAATTACCATAAAACCTTATTGAAAAAAGTATTCTTTATTATTCCAAATGTTATTGGATATATTCCTTAAATAAAAAAATGTTGTAAACTCCATCCATGATAACATAGACCAGATTTTCAAAAAATCAATAATAAGTTCTATGGTAATCAATACGATCCAAATTACTTTATCCAAATCAATCATCTCTTTATCCAAGATAGACACAATTTCTCAACATCTGGTACACATTAAGGGTTACCTCCCCTTAAATAAAATATCACCTTTACATTAGATCACTTTTCTAGGCTATTAGTACCATTTAATATATTTTTTAAAATCTTTTATGGAAAACATATACTTCATGTTTTATATAACATAATTCTAGAATTCCAATACATACATACTTCAATCACCCAAATTTAGTCATAACCTATTACTTAGGATTCATAATCTTATTAATTAATACCACTTTACTAGTATATGAAATATTAATTATGTGTAAAGGTTCCTCAACTAGAATTTAATCTTGCTTCTTATATTTAATGTAAATAGTACTATTACAATATTCTATAATTTTCACATGTCATTCATGGTCTATTCATCTTTAGAATTATAACTAATACTCATACCACCTTCCTAATTTTATTCATGATATTTCCACTTAGGACATCAATTTTATTAGTTCGCATACTTTCCACAAATAAAAAATTCAATTTCAACCCAGTTCCTTCTAGTCCCCCATGCATTAATACTAGAAATCATATTGTGAGAAACACTTATTATAGTGGAAAACAACATAATCATGAAAATCACTCACAGTATTCCGAAATCATGAAACCTAATTTTAAATCTTTGACACCTAAGGATTATCCTTAGAGGAATACCTAGACATGTCCTATGAAATAACCCTAGGGATTTCACTAATGTTTTCTCATCCAAGTTTCCAAAGGTTGACTAAACCTTTCCTTTGATACCAACTTCAGCGACCCAAGCTTAACATACATGGATATCACATATTTTTTGATGAATATTAAGCATTTTAGAAAAGTATATACCGAAGGAATGTAATATTTTAGTGACATTAAAAACACGGAACACATTCTTCTAATATAGTGAATGATCTTCAACATATCCCATAAATATCTTCTCTTTTTGTAATCCTACTTAAAACATTTCTTCATAACCAAGGGGAAGGAAACATAAGAAAAGGTTGAGAATAGATGATCAGTAAGGTTAAATAAGGGAGATATGTATGTATAACATGAGAATAAGTGTATCAGAACATGATAATAATATTATATGATCTTACCCTTTATATCAAAGATCATAATGAAGATTCATTCCATATATATTGTTAGTTGATAAGAGATGAATCATAAGTGAATCAAGAGCAGAATCCATGATAGCATAACAGAAGAATAATATGTTGAATTCTGGAATATAGATAAGTATATAAAATACCATTTAAAGGCAACCTAACATAACCCTAAAAAAATTTTAGGCATGGGATAATCACCTGTGTATATTCTTCAGGATTGGGATAAACTCTTATATACCATCTTGTTTTGGGATTGGGATGCTCTCCTATGTAAAATATTGTTACGATCTTAGTATTCCCTCACATGTACCCTCTTGTTAAATGTTTGGGATTCCCTCCCATGTAACCTCTTGTTGAGGCTTGGGATTCCATTCCATGTAACCTCTTTTAAAAGTCTTGGCATTCCCTCCCATGTACCCTCTTGTTATAGGCATGATATGCCTTCCCATGTACCCTCTTGTTACATACTTGTAATTACCTCCCATGTACCCCCTTGTTATAGGATTGGTATACCCTCTAGTGTACCATGTTGTAATAGGCTAGGTATGACCACCCATGTACCCTTTGAGATAATTTAACATTTATCATTACCCAATCCATTGGAGTTAGATATAGGTCCAACCCATCAATTAATGAAATCATACATTCATTTTCTACAAGATGATTTAACATTCACCATATCATAACCCATAAAAAAAGATATGGTCTTCTTAAACATCACATCATAACCCATGAAATTAAATGGGTATCCTAAAAATAGAATCATATAAACAAAACAAAACATCATTCCCTAAAAACGAAACAATTCCGAGAAATAATTGGATCATATCTCTATTAAGGAATATATAACACCAAAAGATGTCATCATATATGGACAATAATGTTTCGATATATTTTAAAAACATTTCTTTAGTAAAATATCCTTTCCACTTTGTAAAATTCTTTTTAAAACATAAAACATTTTGAAACCCTTTTTCTTTTTAAAATAAAATTAAAAAATTATAAAAGAACCATTGAAAACCAATTTAAACACTTTTGAAAACCTCTTTTTAAGTAATTTCCTTGAAAATTACCATAAAATATCATTTAAAAAATTGAATACCTCTTTAGAAAACAAGGTTTTTGAATAAAAAAGATTTCTGACTGAAGAGAGGAATAAGGTTATATTTTCTTAAAACATTATTTTATATACCAAAGAGGTAAAAAACAGTACCATTACATGGATATAAAATGAATCACAAGAGTATAATAAAAGTAATTAGAGTTCTGGATATTTGGATCATAATATTTCACCAATAAAAGCATAATCATAAACAATCTCAATAAATGATGAGATTATAGCAATAAAGTCTTACCACTTTGGTAAATTTGAATCATAATACCCATGATATAATAACATTTAGAAAAACATAAAATATATTGATGATGAAAAAATTCATGATATTACATGTGAAAATGGTAGTATACACACCTCATTAAATAATATAGGTGCATATCATAATATATGTCTCATAGAGGGTAGATTGAGACAAAAAATCCTTTACCAGATTGGTATATTTTGAAATATAAACCCCATGAAATATAGATCATAAAATGGATATGTAAATACCCATAAATTTAAGTAGAATAATCATAAAATAAATTCATTGGAATTATTTACACCACACAAAATAAATGCGTGGTGAATAAGGCATAAGTCTCATAGAAATAAAAGCGAGACTAGAAATCCCCTTAATACTTGAGTAACTTTTGAATCATGAGATATGATGAATAATAAAATAAATTGAAACTTTAAATATCATGAAATAAATTAAATTCATTATATAACATGTCAGAGGGAAGTATATACACCACACAACCAGAATAAGTGGTGAACATTGTATATGTCTCAATGAAAAAAAGTGATACAAGAAAACGCTTACCTTAAGTTTTGAATTTCTACAAACATGCTAAAAAATATTATATAATAAATATAAGTTTATTATAAATCTACCAATGAATAATATTCTTTTATATAATACCATATATGATTTGATTATGACTTTATAGTACATGTTTATTAATATTACTTATTAATATTACGTTTCGGGTAATATCCAATTTGTTTTTCGGATATGTTTTGACTTGTTATGCTTGGTCCTATTAATTATATAATTATTTTATTATTTAAATAATGTAGAAAATGATATAACTATAATATATATTAATTATAAAATTATTATTAATAATATATAAAATAAATAAATGTGAAATTAAATCCACCGTTTATGGAGATGGTAGGTCATACGTAGACATGAACGATGTTTTTGTTTTCTTGTTGTATTAAAAGAAAGAAAGTAAAAGAAATATTTGTGTATATGTATATATTATAATTATATTATAATTATTATTTCTTATAAACATATTATGTTTTCTAAACCCACCCTTAATTTATTCTAAGTGATGTGTGAATGAATCACATCACTTTGAGGAGGCGGTAGTCCAGATGCCCACAAACAAAGTTATCGTATATCCAAAAAATGGAAAGAATGAAGATATATGTTATATAATAATTCAAGAAGTGTAAATACCTCATAAATATCTTATATATCATTTTAAAAAATATAAGTATATCATTATTCCCAGCCTTTAAAGGTGTCAATGGAATAATTAATGACATCGGTTTGTCAGGCGGTAGTCCGTCGTACACACAAATGATGATTGTATATTCCATTTGATGGATGTGCGTGTGAGTGTAGGTAGTACCAATAACATAAAAACATATCAGTATATTTATAATACTTATTATATTATATAATAATGTAATATCAATAATTTAATTGGCTTATATAGAAATAAAATAAAAGTTCTCATTGAAGGATATTACCTATTCTTTGTGTAACTCCTATCGGTTTGCACCAAAGGGATTTATTTGATGGATTTTTGGACAAAGGGATTCTTATATAATGATATAATAGAAGTTTGGAGCTTATTTTGGATAGTTTTTTATAATCCAATAATCTTGAGATATTTGAATACGTGAGGGGTGAGAGTCCCTTTTATAGTGGAGGAGGAGTATCATTCATATAAATACAAAAAGTAAAAAATATTGAGTGGTCACCCTTAAATAACATGCCTAAAATAATTTTAAACATTAGAAAAATGTGAGAACATGGTCTAAATAAGGCCATAAAATGGATTTTGTACATATTTCTAGGGTATATTCCTCCTTATGTTAATGTTTAATCACTAAGTAAACTCGTTTTTACCTTAATCACTATAATTAATTTTATTTACTTTCACTAATATTTTTGGTCCTAACCAATATTGAACTTAATATAAACTATAAATTATTATTATTCAAAATAAAATTAATCTATTTTTAAAAATTTGAATTACATAAGTGTCATAAATTAATTTAATATTGATCCCACATACGTGATGTAACAACGAGGTTTTAACGTATAAAGATTGCATGTTCAAAATGTTTTTATAACCAATTTTAATGTAAAATTTATTCAAATGGAATAAATTTGATTAATAGATATAAAATTTATATGAATATATTTTAAAAACAATAAAAAATATAATTTAACTATATAAATAAAATAGATGAAAATGCAGTTTTCAATTAAAATTTATTGTTTTTTACTATTTATCAAAAAGTGAAACTTCTAAGAAAAATACAAAGCATTTACCCAAATTAAATTTTGATATTTCACTTTAAAAAATGAAGTTTATTTTTTCATATAAAAATTACAAAATTTTCAGAAGTTTTATTTAAAATGTTTTCACCATTAAAAGATGGTAAAATTACCTTTTAGAAAAATTACATCTTTTTATTCATAAAATTGGATTTATTTTCATCGTATACCTATAAAATCTATTGGATAGGTGTCAAAAAATTTGATTGAAAATATAATATATAAATTTTTTTTAAAAAAATTCCTCATAAGTGGTTTGTTTAATTTATTATGATTAAATGGTGTTTATACCTAGAAAATAGTTTTTTTAGAAAATGAATTTCATTGTTTTGAAATAGTTATTACTTTCATTTATAAATAATTTATAACCAAAGGATTAATTATATATATATATATGTGGGTGTGTGTGTGTGTGTGTAAACACTATTTTTAAAATTTATTTAATTATTTTCATTACTTCCAATCCAATATATAATTGATTACTATAATAACAATTTAATAATAAAATTAATAGTATATTGTAGTTTTGAAATACTCATTCTTACGTGTAATAAAAACTATTGAAGGAACTTATCATTGGGTGTAATAAAAGATAAAAATAGTGTTGTATGTACTAAAAGCTAATCTAAGTGTAGCATTTAGTTAAAGAATATCCTCGTGGTGCATATAAAGCAAGAATAATTTATTATAGCATGCAATGAAATCCATCAAGGAAATTTAATTTACTCAAAGAATAATTAATTAATAAAAAATTATGGTGTTATAGAAGATGTATTTTATTGAAGTGGGTATGTTTTCCAACTTATATCATCCTCAAACCATCAAAATATATCAATGGTATTTACAAATGGGGACATGGATTTGTTCCTGACCCATGCTTGTTTCGCAGATTTGATATAATACTCTGTTTGAGAGGGCATGGATTTGAGTCCTCTCGCTAGTCTCTACTAGAATATTCTAGTAGCATTTATCAGTGAAGGTGGTGGTTTGAATATACTCCCAATGGTATGCAGATTTCTACATCTGATGATATAACCTTGATGCCCAGATCTAAGTTTCGAGGGAGGTGAACTGTTGGTTAATTCCATCAGCAAGCGCCTGAGAATATTTGGAGGTTTTTAATATTGATGGGATCAAGACAGTGGTTTATCTATAGTACATATGAGCCACTAAATTTTCCACCAGAAGAAGATGATATCACCCAAATATTTAGAGGTTACACAATTTACCATCCTGAGACCAAAACGTGTTCCATGTTGTTTCACATCATTCATTAAATATTTTTTGTGCTGTTTTAATGTCATGTGGCAAGGAAGTTGTTTTGAAATTTAATGTCATGATACTAGGACATTATCATTCATTTTAAAATCATGTGACTATGATGTTATTGTGAAGTTTAATGTCATATGACTAGGATATTGTCATGTAGTTTAATTTCATGTGACTAGGACACCATCATGTAGTTTAACTTCATTAAACTAGGACATTATCATAATGTTTAATGTTATTCAACTATAATGTTATCATACTATTTAATTTCATGTGACTATGACATTTTCATAAATTTTAACATCATAAAACTAGGATATATTTTTCAACAAACTTTTAAGAGGTTGGATTTTCTGATGGACCTTAGATGAATCTTATGCATATTTCATGTGTTTCATGATACTTTAATTTTATCAATACTTCATTTAACAACATTTATATCAAATTATTAAATAACAATCAACCTTAAATCATATACCAAAATATCTAATGAAAATGATAATAATTCCTTTTTCAATTCATGGATGCTCCCCAAGGACTCTTGGATCATGGGAGGTCCAAAAGTTCATGTTTTATTGATCATGTGAAGTACACAGTCACATGATTAGTCTTAAAGTAATAGAATTTATTTCTTCTAGCTTTGATATATTTTCACCCATCACGGGGAGATATGTGGTTGATGCTCTGCTGCACAATATGTGTTTCCTTTTAACTGTGGTCACACTGCTGGAGTGTGGATTCAAATGTCATTGGTTCCAACATACCCCATATATATTCATATAAATCCAATCATTAATTCCAAATAAACTCTCTATTGTGTGAACAAGTCATCAGTGGTAGGGGAATTGATTTTCATGGCATATCAACTCTGCCTCACTTGACTACCTAAATATTTGTATTTATATCAAATCATTCTCTATGGAATAGTCAAAGTGAATGTAGACATTTTTTTTCAGGAATTGATTGAATTTTTTCATCTAGTGATGATTGAGGGCCATTCATCCCTAGGAGATATGTGGTTCATGATCTTATTCAAAACATATGTGTTCTATTAAAAGTGCTCACATGATTGGAGTGGGGATTTAGGTTTTAGTGAATCAAATATTCCTTCATCTATCTTCATTTGTAGCATGTCCTTAATGTTAATGAAACTCTTCGTTGTTTTCCCAGGACATCCATGGTAGGGGTAGTGGTTATCATGGCCTTCCAAATCCACCTCAATTGGATTCATCATTATTGGGAGTTATATGAAATCATTTTCTATGGAATATTCAAGGTACCTCAAGAAATGCTTTATCTAGAAGGAATATATATTTAACTATATATCATCAAGAGATGGGTGACTGAACTATTTCATCAAGAGATGGGTGGAAACACTACTTCCTCTCTTAGAAATTCCATATATTTCCCTATACGACATGTCATGTGATATTAGAATCTATTGGAACATTTGATGATGAAATTTGCATTATAAGAAATATGGAATGTCCTGGAGAGGAATCAAGACACACTTTTAGTGCATCATAATTAAATAAACCTGCATGGTTGATTAATTACTTTAACAATTAATGGATAATGAGGTGATCCATTTTTTAAGACAAGTTCCACATAGTTAAAATATTTTACGTCAATTTCACCATTTTTGTTTCCAAAAAACATGGAAAGATTCTCCACACTATTGTATTTGATTGAGGATAGTTTCATAATTCTTTGCATCCAATTTACTATTTTGATTCTAATAGATACTCCCAAAGGTTTCCACATACAGAATAAGGAACAAGTGTGATTTCCAAAGTTAGGAAATTATTTGGGTTTTCAAGCACAATGATGCTTAGAAATGTGCATTGGTCCAGAGGATGGGAGGTGGGGATCATCACACACTCTTATGGGTAATTATTTCCTACACTATGAATCTCTTAGAGATTTAATATATATTTATTAATCCTTCCCAATCCTCGATACATCACTAGTAACCCTATGCCAATGACTAGATAAAAAACATGTGTTGACTGGAAAAATTACTTTTATCATAGGTTCTCTATTATTATTTTATATATTTACGTTTCTTTAGTTTATATCAATTTTTAGGATCTATAGATTTCAACACCATATGGGGAAGAATTTGAAGTCTTATAGATTGGATTCAACCTCTACAAGGTGTCCTACGTATATTGTTAGAATATGATTCAAAACAGACATAGTTAACATAGTTTAAGATCATATAATAGTACATCACCTTTCAATTTAACAGTATTTGGAAAGGATATAAATGAGTACATTTGAATATTAGATGTTAGGATTAAACATTGATTATGCTTCCTATGTATTCTATGAAGATATAAATTATACACCATTTTGTTCATGTTATGGGAGTTTTCATTGTGAAGTGTGTGACAATGAAGGCATTGGGATTGATTTATGCAGTTATGGTTTCCCTGAGATGGCCTATCCAGAGTATGAACCCTGGATTGAAGTTGATATGTAATCAACATAACACCCAAAAGGCAAGGCCTACATTGGAGAAATCTATATCATTCTATTAATACAACTCTCACCAGTCTCCAATCTCACACGAGTCATGATCGGTGTGAGAAACAAGAGAGTGTGGATTATTGGTCACATTTCATGAGAGAATATCTGGATTAGGCTCACATAATGAGATTTTACTTAGATAGATATGATTACCAGTATCATGGAGAATATGTTATGGAGCTCAGGCATTAGGAAGGAATCTTACACATCCTATTTATAAAACAAATCACATTCCTAGTAGTTCAGTTGGTCCCTAACACATTGATGGGTTAGGGGTGCTGGAGGGAATGGTCTAGTCTTACAAAAAAGTGGATTACCATGTATAATCCCACTTCTCACCCACTGATGTATGAGAAAGGATGATAGAATCATTGTAGAGTTCCGGTCCAATGATTCAGAGTGTTTTGGATATGGTGGGATTTACACCAAACTGGATTCCCATTGGAGCTCATGCGTTAGGAAGGAATCCTATATATCCTATTTGGACAAGATTCCGAGTTCTCAGGGTTCATATAAATCTTGATATGATGATGGGTTGGAATATTTTATTACACTCTAAGGGATTATTTTTATCAATGAGGTTCAAAATATGTTAGCAAATAATAATAGGATATATGTCCATATTACATATTCCTTCTCTATCTGATGATGGATAAAGAGATATGTTGACTATGATGGGTCTATCAAATATGTTTGGTATGACACTATTGTCTTTCTGGG
This sequence comes from Viscum album, assembly GCA_963277665.1. Lineage (NCBI taxonomy): Eukaryota > Viridiplantae > Streptophyta > Magnoliopsida > Santalales > Viscaceae > Viscum > Viscum album. The sequence continues at coordinate 285,665,191 of OY728119.1, read as the reverse complement.
AGAACAACATGAATATGGTTTCATGAGTGCGTAACTATAACACATTTAGGCACACCCCTTATAAAAGGGGGTAATTAGATAAAGGTTTATAATCATGGATTTACATGGTGTATGCCCAAGTTTGTCTACCAGACAAGGTTGACTTGTCCTAGTCTGTCAACATGACATGTCAAGGGTGTCTGGCTGACATGTATTGGGTGTCTTCATGACATTTCATGAGTGTATTCTTAACATGTATAGGATTTTTTCTGACATGTACTAGGTGATTCACATGATTGAAGAAGACATGTCGAGGGTGCTTCACATGATTAAAGATGACATCTTATTAGGTGATTCATGTGATTGAATCATGAATTTCCAAGGTGCTTCTCATGATCAAAGATAACATGTCCAAGGCCCTTTCGGTGATGAAGGCTGACATATTTAGGGTATTTAAAATGATCAAATAAGAAATGTACATGGTATTCCATGTGATCAAGGCTAACATATACATGAAATTTTGTGTGATTACATACAAAACGTAGATGTAATTTTGTGTGATCAAGGTAGAAAATTCTAGGGACACATGAGGGCATCATGAGACCAATGAGGAGTAATTAAATCAAATGATATTAAGAGGTTCATGTGATTGGGTCTCACCAATATTCCTAGGATTGTGTGCATGTAAAAGAGCACACATCCAAGGGTTTATTTTTCATGTACTAGGGGATCATTCCATGGCCGCATGTACAACATTTTTCATGCACAAAGTAGTGTATTACCTAGGGTTCATATTGAGGGATCATATCCTAGTATTTTTATGTCTATGAAAGGGTATGTCCATGGGTTCACATGAATAGAGGGGTAACATGTCACCGAGCATTCACATAAAAAGGGTGTTTGTAATTGCAAGATCAAATAGAAGTTATGTTATGGGGTTATGAAAAAATGTCAAATAGTTTCATATAAAATACACATGAAAAAGCCTGTAATAAATGATCACATGATGGAATAACATGATGTTCATATCATCATGTGATCACATGACCTCAAAGGAATCAAGTAAGGGGTTCTCATAGTGGGGTCTCATGGTTACCTGAATGATTTCTCGAAAGGTGGAAACCCACTCTTCTCCTTTGCTCCCATCCCGTTCATCTATTTTTATCCCTATACCTATCCTCTTAGGTCATTTTATTTTTAAAGATTTTATGGGTTTATATAGGAAAATTTTAGAAAAATATTGTGTCACTTTTCAGGGTGAAGGCACTACATTCATCAACTTGAGGCAGTGGAGAGCGTTGGAGAAAACAATATGGAGGGTTCATGTGAAGGGAAGATAAATTATTATTTAGGAAAAAATGAACGATATCTATATGGACTCACACCATCATAATAATGTGATCATGTGATGCTCTGTTATCCATGAAATGGCTTATCGTGATTGCATGATCAGTTTCATGTAGAGAATATATTATTTCAACATTGCATGTACGTTTGGAAATTTTTTTAGTCATGTCTTCATATTGCATACTATTCACGAGAAAGAGTATCTAGAAAACCATAGGTGGCCTCGAATGATCACTTTTTAATATTTTCATCCTAATATTCCTTGTCAATGGATAGCCATAAAAAGTCCTTAAAGTATTCATTTGATTGTGAAGAAAAAAATACTTAGTTTTTCATCTGAACCATGTGATTTTTATGTATTTCACATGATCATCATTACTTTGATCATGATATACACAATACTTATCATGATCAATTCAAGAGGTTCACATGACTAGATTGGTTGATCACCCATTAAATGTATCATGTTATTCAAAATACTATATGGTGTCTTGAGATATATTAAAACAATGACCTAAAAGGATAAAGGTAAAAGATAATAGCTTTGCATTCATATGATGTCTTAGTGACAGTCTTCTAAAGTTTCAAGTGGTCATTGTTTCTACTTATAGTGGTTTCAAATGATCGTATAACTAGATTAATGATTTTAATCTAAATAATTTCATTATCTATTTCATATCTTTTGATTGATTCCTACAGTGGATTCAATATTCATGAAACAATTATTAGAAACATGTTTCACGTAATCCATAATGAATCATACGAGGGATTATTGCAATGGATACTCTCATGAGGGATTCTATCATTCAAAGTGCCACATACATGGAAAATAATATTGAATTCATGCCTTAGGTATGATCAAGAGCCTCATCTTTCATGGGTGGATATTATTGTAATTGTGCATGTGAATTGCTTGAGTCAACATCGGGAGTGGATTAGGCCTCAATCCAATTTTTTCAAGGAGAATGGTAGATGGTTGGAAGTCAAATACCACTTCGGTGGGTGATCATATGGTTAAGGTTCATGTGATCAGAAAAACGATATTATGTCTTTCATTTTTAATTTAGTTAATGGTACTATATGCAAGGTAGTATGACATTGGAATTTAGGATGGATTTTAGAAACTTAACAAGTGACTCCATGTCCTCTACTTGTTCGATTCAACACTAGGGTTTGCTACCCAACAAAATGAATCCATTCCCTATCTAGCTACACCATTTCATTGTGCAACCTTCATAGGAACCATATGAACACATGATACATGCTCACAACGATCCATATTCCCACCTATATCTTTGCATCTAGCTAGATATCTATGATAGCTCCCTGGACGGATTGAGGTGACTTCCACATGATCCTTGATTAAGCAGCTGGCTGGTTATCTTGAATGGAATATATTTTTGGAAAAGATTATACTAAGAAATACTTATAATAATTATCTATGTAAAAGGAGTAGGTTAAGGGAAAAATATATATGTCATGATAATGAAAATCATAAACCCAAACCTTCTTCTTCAAGGCTTCCATTTCAACATATCCTTCATGAAAATTATGAAAATGGATTTATCATGGGATTCACACTTTGAATCTATTATGAAAAAGTTATTGGTGCACAATTATAGTTTACAATAATTTTTACATTACATCATGATTTGATTCGACTATAACAATGGTGTTGATATTATATTTTCTTATATATCCACCAGATATATATTTTCAATAATCATTATGTTATAATTATAATATGAACCTCTATATAAGATATGATTCATATCAGTTCAAAAAGGTTGAGAAAAATAAAAAAAACTATATTTCTGATTTATTCTAGAGGAATCAATGTCTTCCTTTAAATTTTTCTCCAAAGATAAAATTATCTTGTATCTAAATTATTTTATAGAGATTATAATCCAATAATATTTTCATCTTTTGAGTTAAAATAATAATATAATTCATTTAAAAAATATTTGGAGTTATATATGTTTTCAATATATTTTTATGATTAGTGAGTCCCTAATCAATAGTGAACAAAGAAAGAGTACTTAGAAAAAAGAGATAAAAATTCTAATGAGAAGAAAGTGGAGATAAATGAATATGTATCACACTCCATGAAATTATTCTAGATTAATTTTTATCTATAATCTGATATTTATATATATTATCGATATAAGGATGTTTTGGGTTCTCAATATCACATAATCACATTTTACATGAAAACTAAACTATTCTCGGAACCAGAACCAATATTATACCAAAAATGAAATTTTTATAACTTTTTTATTAGACAACATGAGACACCCTTAGTGGTGTAATTACATAGGTGAACTACCAAGTTAATAAAACTAAAATAAAAATTAAAGAAACCTTAACCTAATTATAATTGAAATATAACAAAGGATACCAAAATGTAATAAAAATAAAAGAGTCCATGTAATTATGATATAACATTGTGAGATCCCATTATGAGTCTAAAATTTCAATATTTTCTATAAAAAAATAATGAAACCTACTTTAGTTCTATTCCAATTTTTTCACAATTTCTCAATCTCACTTTAATTTCCAGGGCATGTACATCACATATAAATACTAGATGAATTTTGGGTAACCACAAGTATAGAAAGTAATTATAAAGTAAGTTTTTTTAACATTATATATTTAATAAACAACATTAAAAATATTTTTAAAATTACATATTAAATAATTGATGTCAAATCTACAACATGATTATTTTTAGAACATATTTTTTAAATAAATGGCATTACAAATATTCTTATAAACTTTTTTAGAATATTTATTTAAAAATCAATGTTAAAATTTTATAGAATATTTTCAAAATTAGTTATATAAATATCTAACATTAAAAATATTTTTAACAATATTTTAAACAATGGATATTTAAATAAAAAACATTAAAATAAAACTAAAATGTGAAAATTCTAATTTTTCAATTCGTTCCAAGACAAATTCACTTTCCCACCTATAAATTTTTTAGAGTGAATATGAAAGGTTCCTTTTTTCACATCATGCACTCATGTTTTTTCATCGCACCTAAAATTATTTCCCTTTGATAAAAAATATTTCCATTTCCATCCTAAATATTCATTCATCCCACCATTATTAAATCTATCTTGCAAAATTATTTTTCCAAAAAATTTATGCCCCACTACAATTATCAATCATAGATCCCTTATAATGAATGAATAACCATATAAGAGATAGAAATGGTGGGACCTATGAGGGAAAATGTGGAAATTATTTCTACAATGATGAAGGTATTTATTTGAACATTATGATTTATTAGTGGTTCTTATATATAGGTAAAATCATGGAATGATTACTTTTTTTGTATAACTTTTTTGTAAAATTTTTGTCAATAGTTTTTTCTTATTATCATTATAACATTATAAAATCATTTATAGTTTTCTTTTAATAATTGTAATCTAATTATTTTATCATATCAATTTCCTGATTTTTTTTATAAAAAAATACTTTTTGCATTGTATTTTTAAATATATGACATGAAATATGATTTTTAATGTAGATTTTCAGTTAAACAGTGTGAAAGATGATCATTCATGTTAGATTTTAAAATAATAGACATGAAAGATCATGTTTTATGGTAGTTATTTTACAAATAATGTGAAAAATGATAATTTTTTAAATTATAATAATAAATGATATCAAAAATATTTTTAACATTTGGTTTAATAACTAATGTATAAAATATATTGAAGACATCATTTTTAGGGAAATCATTTCAAATACCAAGGTAATAAATCATAAAAAATTGATGTTAAAAATGAGTTTTTTGTACGAGTGAACCTATCCCTAATATTTTGATGATAGATCATTGATGTTCATAGGTCAATTAATCCCCCACTAACATAACTAAAAATCATGTAAACTGCATTTAAATAGGGAATTAGAATACATAATTGTTGAATTATTATAAAAATGAAAAATTCAAAGAAATAATATATTAACATTACTAAATAAAATAAAAAAACAAATGGAGTTTGATTCTATCCAATGGAAGATTTTGGGAAATGTTTTCATGGAGGAACATAAATGTTGTAGTGGGTGGGTACTAGACATGTGAAAATAAGAGGAATGACATGGGGGAGTTAAAAAAGAAAATTGAAACATTGATTTCCAGAACTTTCCTTATTGTTTTTTCTTTATTGATCCCCATTGTATGCCTAATAGTTTATGAAAAGGGTTATGGGGGATACTTGTATATAATTTGCTTCCAAATATATTTCTATAGATACCTTGGGACATACAACCCACCTTCCATACCCACCCGATTCTCGGTAGGTATCGTATAAATTCCTAGTTAGAGTATCCAACATTCCATTAGTGCTTGTTATACTCCAACAACATCATTTTCATGTAATAACTATTTATAATGAACTAATTCTATATTAAATAATGTAATTTAATATTAAAGGACTAAATTTTAATCAAACTTATAACTTTATATTCTTAGGTCATTACATGCCCTACAATATAATGTTTCTCACTCCCATGAATCCTTTTAGATATAATCATCATGACACAACACCAATACCAAGGGAAAATTATACCTATGGATAATTTTCCCACTCAAATCATTAATTAAAATGGTACACTTCTAAAATGATTCTTCAGTATATGTCTTAACATTATTGAGATTGATCATTAAATAGGGGTATGGATTTTATATCTCGAGTTTAGGTAAATAAAATAAATTTTTTATTCCATTATATCTTCAAGAAAACACATATCTAAGAAATGCCTACTATTACTTATAATATTCTCAAATATATCAATATTAACAGATATTATATTCCCCTAAATCATCGAACACAGATTTCTTAATTGAAGTGGAACTGTAATTAAAACCTACTAGCCTAACTCAAACACTATAGATTTAAATCACCATATACATTAGACCAATGTACACTTTGAAAAGTATCTAATAAATATCATATAATTTAAATATTATTCAAAGTAACTTGTATAAGCCTCAGTCCAATAACGAATGTTTCTCTAACCTCCATCTAACATAAAGGAGAATGTATTTCTTTACCACTTAAAATCTAAAAGGGTGTTATATAGATTAATGATTAATAAATATTTTCATAGGATAATTCATCCAATTTTATATGGTACTATCAGATTCCAAAGAAATATAATTTATAGAATCAAATAATTTCTATAAGAAACATGATAATATTATAAGACTATCTATTAGTATCTAGAAGATAATCCATACTAAGCTTAACCTGGGTGCATAATTCTCATTGTTAAGAAAACCTAAAAAAATAAACACATTTACTTTATTTTTTAAAATAAATAATCATTTAATCTAAAAAATATCCTAAAAACTTGATAATTTAAGGTTAAGTGTCTTATAATATTATGTATATACCACTTATTATACAACACTCATCAAAAATTATTAATAACAACTAAACTATAAACCCCCTTATAAACACCTCGCATACAATACCCATCTTCGTATCTTAGGTAAAGAAAACCTAATAAAGGGGAAAGATCATATGATTTGTAAGGGAAAATAATATATAACCAATGATGATCACAATTAAGTAAAAGATAAATATATGTGTATGAGATCATAATCACGATCCATGAATATAAATTTAGTAAAACATACCCAAATAATTGAAGGATCGCAATAAATGAGAAATCCTAATGTAAGTACATTTCAAAGAAAGTTAATGTGTGAAAAACATGAGATAAATAATCCTAACATTTTGGATAAGTAATTACAACTAGTTTGATATGATAGATCATGATTCACTCAGCTATTTCCCTTGGAAAAGCAGGCTTCACTCACATATTTTCCTTAGTGGATTGAGATCATAAATTTTTTTAATTATATCATGATATATAAATCTTTAACCAATTATTTGGTTTTATATATAGGTAATAACCATAAATTAAAGATAAATCATACTAATATGTGCGCCAAAATATCAGTCATTAAATATATCATGAAGATCCATGGGAGAAATTGGGTTTCATTTATCACATCATACAAAACACATAGAATGAAAAATGGGTATGACAACATTTATAAATATTTTAATCATATTTGACCTCAATGTTGTAAATGATTGATACACACAACCCAATCACCACAAAATAGTGTTTTATAATAATAATCAGAAGGTGATTCATGAAAAAATAACATTCATGGAAGTAAATCTACTAGAGATAAAGAGGAAATTATACTGAAATCATAAATGTTTTTTTGAAAACAAATTACCTTTTGAATAAGGTATAAAGTTACTCTCAAATTTAAAATTCATTTTCATAAATTTCATTTTGAGAAATTAAAAATTAATTCATTTAGAAATCAATATTAGAAATGAAATCTCAATAGTGAAACATTAAAAATACCTAAATAATTAAAAACAATTATTAGAAAACATTTTGAAAACATTTAATTTCTAAAAATAAAACATTATTATTGATCCTTGAAAAGTACATAATGGTTTTAAAGTGGTAAATTAAAAACAATTTGATAACATATACTTTTGAAAAAAATCTATAAAAATAAAGAAAAATTTCAATATGAGGAATGAACACATTTTTTGATTACCACCAAATGAGGGTCAAGAATTTTATAATTGAAGAAATACCTAAAGAATAGGTATTAATTTCATTAGAAAATGAAGGAAAGAGAAGCAAGGATATATGAACATGAGGTGGTTGTATCACGTGAATCACATAACCCCCTGGAGGACACGTGATGTCATTAACCTATCAAGGTCACATAGATGAATCATGAGCTTTGTGTGATCTATGAATGATCATGAGAAGCCCCTATTATAGGCCATAATGATCATGAAAAGGACCTCAAACACATCCATTCTATCATTTTATTCCACTCTATAACCATATAAAAGTGGGGTGACTATCCATAACAATTATGGAACAATGTCACACGATACATCACTAATCATGTGATGCACCATGGACAAGAAAAGTAACTATCCATGATGATTATCACACACCATAGAGTGATAAATTATTGATACTATGACATATTGATGTAAATATAATGGGAAAATATTGGAATTCTTGTAAAATAAATAATAACAACTGGAAAATGAAAAATCATCATGCGAGAAAATATTATGCTATTTTTCATGGAAAGGGGTTATTCACATTATGTGATTAAATAATTGATCAACAGAATAACCTTTGATATTTTGGCTTGATCTCATTAATATCATTTGATGATCCATACAGATCTCATGAATACCCCCAGACAATCTCCCTTAATCATGTGAATAGCCTATGATAAGTAAACCTGATCTCATGAAGGGCTACAGAAAAGTCTACCATGATCATGTGAAAACCATTTTGACATGTATCTTGGTCTCATAAAGGTTCTTATACAAATCAACCAGATTCTATGATGGTTCTTCATCTTTTCTGCATGATCCTGAGAAATCCCTTTCAAACACCAAGGGTCCAATAAATAGGATCATGATAGAGTCTTCTTCCAATCTCATTTTATCATGCGACATAAAGATGGAGATGTGGATGAACAATGAAAATATCATGAAAATCATGTAATATGATTAACCCTCTGCCAAATCGAGACCATATCTATAATATAAGTACTGTGAAAAGAAGAATATCACTAGTGCATAGAGGCCTATAAATCCTTCCCTCTCGGTACAAAAACACAATAAAGGAATACCCACAGAAATGTATTAGATAGAGGGGACTAATTAGAGTAGAAAGCAGTGCAACCATAAGGGTCTCCCATAAGGAAATACCCATTCAATGAATTTACTTGAATACATGGTATGTATATATGCTTCATGTGATCACTCTATTGATCATGTGAATGACTTTTAGCATGCCTTCAAGATTATTCGGAAGAGTTTTCGCATGACGACATGTTTAGGTGAAACCACAATAGGCCTATGCCTGACAAACATTGTGGTATATATAAAATAAAGGATGAAAATAAAATATATTTTCATAAAGGAGTATATGTTTATTTTCATTCGAAGGTATCATATGATTCAAAAGACCTATCCAAATCAAACGAGAGCCCTCCGATGTGTTAATCTTGATCGCACAATACCCTTGGATGTGTCTGAATCGATCAAAGGAAGTTATATAGACATGTTAGAAAAGTCATGTGAAGGACCCCAGACATATCAGCCATGTGTGATAAGTACTCCAATAATTCCATTGAGATCACATGATATACATAAAACATATCATCCTTGATCATACGATACCCTTGTACCCGTATACATTGATCATGAGAAGGCCCCCATATATATTATCCAAGTCAAGAGAAGTACCCCTGATATGATAAGATGATTATGTGACATAATTCTAACATGTATTTATTGATGATGTGAAACCCTTGGACATGTATATGTTGATCATGTGAAGAACCCCGAATGGGTTAGTCATGTCATGTGACAGTTCTTTGAACATGTCATCCAGATCATACGGAAGACCTCCCACATATCTTCTTTAATCACGAAATGTTACTTGGGCATGTCATCCTTATCATGTGATATTATCTGGAAAATCTAGTTGGATCATGAAGTAGAAACCTTGGACATGTACTCTTGGAATACTTAGATGTGTTAAGAGGAAAACAAGAACATGTGATGCCGACATCTTTTACATTTCAACCATGTTAGACATAAACCTCCCGATATGTCAAGGATGTCAGGAGACACCCCAAGAAGTGATAAAATTGTCTGATAGGAACAATCAGATAGACACTATATTTAAATATAAAAACTATATTTCCTTCCCAAATAATATATTTAGGACACCATCCAAAGGCCTGATATCCAACTGGTCATCTAGCTTTGTGTAATTACCTCCAGCCTTCAGAAACTCTAACCTTTGAGACCCAAACTCTCTTGTGAGTTTATCATTCATTATCATACATCAACAGATTGAGAAGCTCTTAAACTATGATGAGTCTAATTCCAATAATAATTAGGATACTTAGGATTCTATCAAACGTCCTGAGTTCCCACTCCTTTAGGGTCTCCCTAGTGCATATGTCCAGAATCCATATGCAATGAGTCTGATCACCTGTTATCCCTTGTTTCTCACACCAAGAATGACTCATTGGTGAATAGAGATTTATAATCATAATATCACTCACATAATAAATTTCCCATAGTCATGGAATCATCAATATATAATACCCATTTAGTGACATGATATGATTACCCCTATACAAGGAAATCCACCCCGGTGTATGTAACGAAGGAATTCCCCTATTATTAAACCCTTGGGAAATAAACCTCATGGGAATTAATTATCTATCACCACCCATCAGTGGGTAAGAAAAAGATTAAACTAGGATAAATATGATTCCGGTTATAATTAGTGTAGGTAGTATTCTTTATTAAGGCTCGAGATCTATACCTGGTTCCTAAGTGACCTCATATTTTTTTTCCACATAACGTTAAACTGCAAGACTTGGACTCCAAAACATAATGTGTGTTTTGATTATTGGTCTAAATTGGATATATAGGACGCCTTATAAAAGTTCAATCCCATCCTCAAAGCAACAATTTATTCCCTAGGTGGTTGTAAACTCTAGAGTAACTCATTTTATGTATTGAAAACATAAATAGCTACCCCTTACTAAGAAACAACGTAAAAAAAATAGAGAACCTTGGATACAAAAAGATGGTATCATAAATAGAACCCCCTTTATATATAGAAGGATTCAACACATAGTCATTTTATTAGGGTTACTAATATTATATAAATATGTGGATGTTATTTATGAACATATCATAAATATATAAGATAGTCCTGAAATTGGAAATAATTCCCACCAAAAGGGTATGATGATCCCAACCTCCCATAATATCAACCAATATGAGTTCCTACATTTCATTGGGTTTGAAACCCCATGTGACCACCTTTATTTGGAATATAGGTATGTACCTTGTTATGGATGTGGGAACCATTGGGTGTTTATATGAATCATTAAAATTGTAAACATAGTGTGAATTATTGAGGAACCATATATAACCCCCCCCCACAATCAATCATCAATTAGGAAACAAAGTTGGTGAACCAAGTTTAAAAGCATGTAATAAAATAATAAATTAATCATTATAGGTATTGATCATCATGTCTCTTAATCCTTGGGGATAGCCATAACATCCATCATCTTTCTTGGGAAACAAAATTGGTGAACCTAACATGAATCTATCAAATAAAAAAACAATTGGTTGGCCATGAATCAAGATATTTTGATTTTTAACTCCTATGAAAATGAAAAGGGAACAATCAATGGGGAATCATACATAACTAGGATTTCCATGAAATAATTCCATTCTCAACTTGGAAATTTCATGTGACAAAATTTGATGAACTAGGAATAATAAAGGAAAATTATGTTACACTTTGACAGTTAATTGAGCATGTTTCACACTTGTGAGGATTCACTAATTGGTGACCTGATTCCATTATATATTTGTGACTGCAAAAAGTGATCTCACATCTATCTTCACCTGATATCATGTCTTCATCAAATGAAGGTTATAGAACCCCACCAACAGTAGTATCCTTGGTGGGTTGCAAAAAAATATCACCCACCAACACCTACATCACGGGGTGGAGAATATGATGGTTTAGGAATACCACTAACATTGTATGATCCTGAACCTCAAGGATATATGTAACGATTTCTATATGATAAGAATGAAAATTATATCTCATTTTGGGAAATTTGAAATAAAACCAGTGCCACCAATCTCTACCACAAATCTTATTAGACGTTTATCCCTCGAGCCTGGAAATTATCTCCTTTGATGTATTAGAAAGGTGAATTAATGAGTCAAATATAACTCCATCCTTATTCAGGAGGTGATAAGGAGGGATCCTACAAACCTATGTCACTGTAGTTATCCCACCGATTCCCACACAAGTAGAAAAATGGGTTTTAACATCAGCATTTTAACATCAGTTCTTCGAGACCGATTTTAAAAGTCACTTTTTGGTGACAGTTTTTAAAATAACTTATTTTAAAACTCAAATCCTAGTTTAATATCAATTTTGAATCTTTAATTTGATATGTTGTGGAGAAAAAATGGACATAAAGATCAAAATTAATGGATATTGGAAGTTTAACATTTTATGAATTGATTTTTAACATCTGTTTTTTTTCAAAACCAACATTAAAAGTAATTTTTGGAATTAGTTTTTTAAATAACCAACATTAAAACTCAAAACCAAGTTATATATAATTTATTAAGCTTCAATTTGATAGTTTGTGGAGAAAGAAAGGACTTATGGATAAAAATTTATAGACTTCAGAAGATGAACATTATAAGTCTTAATTTTTAACCTTAGTATTTTTCAATAATCAACATTAAAAGTCACTTTTTAACATCCATTTTTTAAATTAACGATCTTAAATATCAAACCAAAGTTGTAGATAATTTTTAAATATTTAATTTGATAGGTCATAGAGACAAAAAAATGACTTATAGATCAAAATTTATGGCGTCATATGTTTAACATTATATGATATTATTTTTAATGTTGGTTTTTTTCAATAAATGACATTACAAGTATCTTTTTGGCATTAATGTTTCAAATAACTGATTATAAAAATCAAATCCAAGTTGTATCTAATTTATCAATCTTCAATTTGAATGGTCATAGAAAAAAACGAACTTATGGATCAAAATTTATGGATGTTGAAAGTTTAACATTATAAGACTTGTTTTGTAACACCAGTTTTTTCAATAAATGATTTTAATGGCCACTTTTTGGTGTCATTTTTCAAATAAATGATGTTAAAAATCAAATCCAAGTTGTAGATAAATTCTCACACATCAATTTTATAGGTTTTATAGCTAAAACATACATACAGATCAAAAGTTATGGTTGCCAAAAGTTGAATATTATAAGACTTGACTTTTAACGTTAGTTTGTTTACAAGTAATTGACATTAAAAGTCCCTATGAGGCATTGGTTTTTTTAATAACTGATGTTAAAAGTTACGTTTTGGCTCTGGTTTCTCAATAACGGGTCTTAAAACCCCAACATTTGAATATTTTTAACATCTATTACACATTTACCTGACTTTAAATGTAAAATTTCAAATATGTGGGTTTGGTATTTTAATTTTTTCACAACACACATTTCTATTTTCAAAATCCCACCTAAATTTTATTGCATCACCATCGTTACAATTTTTATTTAAAATATATAAAACCTCATCCTCATTCTTTCAACATTTTTGACATCTTCGATACAATCAATAATTCAAAAATTCATTAATTGATGATTTTTACACGGTATTAATTTTCATCATTTAATTTCATTATTATTGTTTTCCTTATCACTAAAAATCTTGATATTTTTCTTATGACGATGTAAGATTCTTACGATCAGGATACAAAAATGAATCTTCCACATTAGATTCATTAGTTTTGGGGCTAAATCCTTTATCTCTCACCATTCTCATTACCACATGTGTTCACCCTTAAAAATAAGTGAAATAATGAAAAAAAACATATCAATTCGAATGAAACTAGTAAAATAATTAGAATTAGTTTAAATATATAAGTATATTATTTTTTGATTTTTCATTTGGCATGTACATTTTATATCTTGTTTCTCATGTTTTCATTGAATCAAGTTGTATCTATCGAATCATAAAGAAGTACAACTTACGATGACCATAACTTTTGATCTGTAAGTCTGTCATAGCTTCATAACCAGTCAAATCAATTCCTGGGAAATGATATATATTCAAATATTGACAATTTCAAGGTTTTAATGCATATTTTTTTTTCCAAAACCGACATTAAAAACCAAGTAGAAGCCAAATTTAGACATCAGTTTTCTAATAAACCGATGCAGAAGAATATCAAGGCCTGACTTTCAACATCAGTTTATATGAAAACCAACCCCAGAGACCCCCGGGGGCTGATTTATGATGGATGTTTATAAAAACCAACATTGAAATATAAATTTTTTACATTGAATTTATAGACTAAAGTTAAAAACGGATGTCAAAATGTAAAAAAATTGATGTGGAAATACATTTTTTCCACGAGTTCCCCATTGTCCCCTACTGAGGGAACCACCTGAAAAAAATGTCACCCTTGACAGTCATGAATAGTAACTAAATAGGTATCACTGGGAATGAAAAGATTTGGATAAATGGGAGTGGTCTCATGTCCTTGATTCCACATATGAATCCATTCAGTACATTCTGGTGGTAGCCAGCAGGTAGGCTCATATCCCTGCTCACTCGGATCACGTCAGCACACATATTTTTGTAGCAAGCATGGGGGAGTCTTGTATCCCTTCAGCCATGATTATATTCTATTAGAATATTATAATTTAGTAAAGAGGAAAATAGTGGGTTTATATCCCCACTTCAATTGAAGAAATATTCAAGAATATCTTGGAGACCAAAAATGTATAAGCCTACATTCCTACAAAAACATTACTAAAAAGTCACTACATCCTTGAAATAGGGAAAGAGTTCTATCATCATATTCCAGCACTAGTACATATAATGGGACATGAGAATATTCCAATCTCAATATCCAGAGTAGTATATCACCATCATTGGTACAAATAATTGTCTACTCTGGAGATAGTGAACATTCATTCTCCTATTGAGGAGGATTATCAGCATCTTTCGGTAAAAGACAAGGCACAATACCATAACCATATCCCCATTATATCTATGGCTCAAAAACATAGTTTGACACCTATCTTGAGAAATTGACACATTTCTTTCAAAAAATACTGGTGGTATATTCCAAAGGTACATGACATGGATCATATCCTCATTCCAATTGTGTATCACCAAGCTAGTCTATCACATACCTCTGGATAGGTTCATATTCCCATTGAAAATGGCCACTGGCATATTTAAAAGGCACAAAATAATGTTCATATCCCCCATTAAATACAAGGATTTTCAGTACAATATGGAAATCACCTTAGTGTATGATTATATACCTTATGATGAATCCACTAGAAATATTATAGCAGCTCATAGAATCCATGATCATATCCCTACTTCTACTAATGAACAACTTAACCAACATTCATCAGAGGCTATACAAGAGAATTATCATATCCCTTCTACCATTTTGGAGGTCCTTCGGTATATTAATATAAGGAACTTATATTTGAACCATCTGCATATCCATAATTCAGCTAGGATTGACTAGTATATTCTGGAAACTGCCTACAACTATGATCATACTCCTACCAATAATATAGAATCCTGATAGAATACTATAGCATATTCTCTGTGATAGAATCATATCCTGATAACACCATATGATTATTAACTTAATCTTCCAATCATCATGTAGTAGGCACATATTCATGCTCGACCACAAAAAGTATGTAGGAAAATTCCATTTAAGACACAGAATGGGGCTCATATCCTTGATCTTCTCAATTCGATTGTCCTTGAGGCTGTTTGATGCATATCCACAACACCTCATGGTTCCAATGACACTCCAAAAATATTATAAGGTGATAAATAAATTGATATTATTACTTGTGGTAATTCTTATATGGATAATAGGGACTCTACTCATGATATTCGCTATGGTTAACCTCCCCATGGTGATATCTCTCCAAGAAAAGGAAATCATCCCCTTTCCCATGCACCTTATTATAGAGATGTTCTCAAAACTTATACACCTATATATGTCGGGGTGATAAAAACACTAGGGTTTAATATATATATTTAACCATCAAATATCATTAGCACTTCACCCCAGTTAGCAGACAACCTAGAGAAGAAACCTATATGGTCTTACCAGGTGGAGGTATATAAATATAATGATAAAGAGGTTGATCTAGATATATGGAAATGGTTATCTAGAAACAACCTCCCAACCATGTTTTCCCCATAAACAATTCTAGTTATATGATCACATATAAGCTAGAGAAGGATTTCATACCTTACCTATGACAAAACATGTGGGAAACAGATCTTCTATTTAATTCTATAGAACTCTGCTATCTGAGACAATAGGGTCACCTTCAAACCATACACATACATTGTTGTCCAATAGACCTGGATTTTATATCTATAGATCAGTAACTGAGACCATAAAAGCACAATTAAAATATACATCCCAACTGGAAACATTTCTCCACAACTATTTGATAATTGATCATCGAAGCCTCATTAGATATCGATATCCATGAGTGGGGAACGTATGGAGTGATGCACATCACGACATCCTCAGAATACTACAATTTCCCAAATATAGAATCCTATAATGTCAAAACAATAGGATAAATCATGTTATTGGGTAATGCATGAACTGATTAGTTAAAAAAAATGATATTACGCCACATTAAAGATGTTGCGATGTTGCAAACAGAGGGAGAGGATACTAAGAGAATCCTAAGCTGGCCCCCTCAAAAAATGGGAACTCATTTCCAACATGGATGCCTAAGTTGTGCACCAAGAAACAACATCCCATAGAAAATGAATCCCATTATATATATCCATTACAACAAGCTCATACACAACCAAAATTGTACAAAATCAAAAAGAACTCAATAACAACCTCCATTGTAGGCATTTAGGAGAGAACACAGACCACAGTTCTAGGTCAGTTTCTCCACTGCCTCTACCCCTCAGGTCATCAAAAAATTAGAAGATCTAGGAAGTAATGAAAACAACTACAAACCAACCCGATCCTATTCAACTGTAGGAATTTTTATCTCAAAAGTCATCACCAGGTTCGTCCCACCATAAGATGGTCCTAGAGAAATCAGTTGCAGTTCAAGATCCACCCCACCCCACAAGACTAGGGGAATTTATATCTCAATTTCCATATTTAGAGCTATCAGAACCTCGATTAAAATCATCAAATCCTCAACCAATGTATCATAGAGAGCCAACAGGAACCCCAAATCATCCCCAAACAGTAGGAATAAGAAAATTTTCATCATTATACTCACCTTAGAAAGAATAAGTCTTCTCTAGAGTGGATGGTAAATATCTTCAGTCAGAATACCATCCTTTCCCCATCACAAGACATACATTTTCTATCAGGGGACCATTTAAAATCATGTAAAAAAAATCCCCTAAGTCCACTATTCATGGATTGATATAGGAGGAATATATGATAAAGTAAATCTAACCTTGTAATGTTCATAATCCAAAATGGTCAAATATATCAAGGGGTTAGAGAAATAACGATGAAGAAACCCTCAAATGAGGATTAAGTGGTTCATGATCACCCTATTACATTGATAGTAACGTGATAAATAACATTTACTGATAAAACTCAGTGAATTTCGTCAATATCAACACAAAAAATGATGTTGACCAAGTTGAAAATACAGATGGAGGTAATGAAGAAAACATACCGCAAGAGGATAGTAATCTGTGTGCACCAACTGAGGCTAAACATACAAAAAATTAGAGAAGAATTCTTAACATGAAACCTCCTAATGATGATTTTACACCTGTATGGAGGAACATTGCTAATGAAAAAGGGTTATGTGTGGCTAAATCACACTCTCTGCCCAAAAGAGATGAAATCCCCTACACAGTGGAATGGGTGTCATAGTATGAGAATGAGATACAAAATATTAGACAACTCAATGAAGAACTACTTAGAGGAAACATTCCTCGTGGGTATCATCTTCATATAGAAACAAATAACACCCCTCCCACATGTTAGGAGAAAGAAAATCCACATACAATTGTGGAATCTCAGCGTTATGATGACTTCAGATCAAGGAAGTAGGTCTATATAAATAATGAAGTTGAGGATGATCATAACATTCCTCCAT
The DNA here is from genome assembly GCA_963277665.1 of Viscum album. Lineage (NCBI taxonomy): Eukaryota > Viridiplantae > Streptophyta > Magnoliopsida > Santalales > Viscaceae > Viscum > Viscum album. The sequence continues at coordinate 285,647,035 of OY728119.1, read as the reverse complement.
TAAAAAAATATCATCTTCTACATCAAGGCAATCAGTCAGTCTTATAAAGGAATAAAAAACTACTAGATATGAAAATGGGGCCACCTCATCAAGCCTTTCCCACTCCCTATATATGGGAGAAGTTCTAGACATTGGTACCTCCAAAACTCCTCAACTCCCTTGAATCCTCAGATACTCGAATGGAATCCATGGAAGGGTGGTGTTCACCCTTGAAGATGTGGAATATCTAGAAATAAATCTCATGCACTTCATATCCTGACGCATCCCAATGTTGGGACCCCAAGATCTGTAGGAGGAAACCAAGATGATATCTTTTATCAAATATTGTGGGGATAGACTTATTTTGATACAACAACCTTCTAGTAGGATACTTTGTGGGATGAGAAGACCATCATCATCAATTCCTTTATTAGTTCAGCTCTATATTGAGAAAATTGGTAATTTTTTACCTCAAAAATTAAAAACAATGAAAAAATGGGAGGGTTTATAACTTCATCTCCATATGGAAAGGTTTAAACTTTTCACTTAGTATTGATCTCTTACAAGAGAAATTAGGGGAACTCTGTATTGAAAATTTTCAAGATGAACTGCAAATACCTTGGATACCAATGAAGTATCCATGTAGATTTAATGAGTTTTTAGAAATGAATTAACTCCTAGAAGACTAAATTTAGCATTACCAATCTAAATCTCAACCCATTCCCTTAGTATATGGAAAAAATCTTGGTAAGGTTGATTCTACCACTATTACCCCCAATCTAGTAGCAGTTCCTGTTTGAGCACCCAGGAAGGCCTAGAATTGTAACACCATATTTTTTATTAATTAATATTTTTTTGAATAAATTAAATTTCATTGATGGATTGAGTTATACACTAAAATAAGTTAATATTAAATTATACACAACTGAAATTTAATCCTACACTATACACACCACTTCCTTATCTTGCGTTACACACAACACCGAGTTTTAACAAAACCATGATATATCATCACACTAGAATACCCAAAACAGTATTCAATGTATAATCTCCGTGGTAAATTGATACATAAAATCCATTATGGAATTTTATTTGATCTTTTCAACCTTAGATAATCTCCATATACTACTTAGTTGTAGGAATTATTATTCTCAGTGAATAATGTTTCACCGATCATGGTGAACTCAAAACTGTCACCATGGTTTTTAAGATTCCTACACAATACATGTCTCTGAAACATACCTCATGCACATACATTTTTGGAATGAGTTCATATAAAAACCATTTTTTCATTTAGAGCATTGACTAAACCCAATTAAATATTTCTCTCACTATCTAAAGTAGAGATGTGTATCCTTTTATAGAAAGGAATTCTATCACTTGACTACCACTTCTCAAACTTATGGATTTATATAATATCCTAAGAAACTGTTAGGATAATTATTTTAATGCAAAATGTGTGTAACTTGATTCATGTTTGTTTCTACATCATGACATTGATGTTCATAAGGGGGATCGATGACTGTAGTGGAACCAGAGACGCTCCCCAGTGTCTATTATTCCAGTCAGCCCTAGGTTTGAATATATAGAGAGGCGAAATAAATCCTCAGTTGGATAGGGGAGATATCCAAGATACTTGACCCAATTAATTTCCCAGATAGGAGCCCAGAAACCTGAGTATAGGTGATGGGGAGTATCATGGTCTATTTAATGAGTGTTAAGAATCCAACAAAGGGGTATTTTTAGCAGATTTGTGCCACTAACCAGGTTGCAGTCCAGATACACCCCAACCCCTAACTTGGGTACTAGGTTTATATGGGCCATTGGAATGGTCCGAGTTTCAGATATTATCCATATACATAGGGGTTTTAATCTCACCTCCCCCATGATTTTAACCTAGTGGTGATAGATATGATCCTTAGTGGCTATTAAGCTAGTCATCTGAGGGTTTGAATCTATGGGGAGGCAAAATAAACACAGAAATAGCTAGTGGAGATATCAACGATACTCGTCCCAGTTCAGTGGCCTAGTTAAGAGCCCGGTAACCCGAGTGTAGGGGATGGGGAGTATCTTGCTCTATTTTGTTAGTGTCACAGTTTCAAAAAGAAGAAACCCCAAAATGGGTTTTTAAGATGTTTTACCAACGTTCAACATGATCTTGTTGATTTCAGAGAATAGCTACTTAGTTTAATCTGAGGATCTAACATGAAGAGTTTTAAGCATAAAATTAATACCACAAAATACCTGGTTTAGATCTAAATTAGAACACGAAGTCTACTCATAATTGGATATTCATTATTGAAGGACCCAATCCAAATTTCTCTAGATGGTTCACACCTGCTCCAATACATTGTGTGAGCACCGTTTGGAAAATTCTGGGTGCTAGTGCGGAGTTTAGATGATGGCTTCGATGCTCCCACGATCACCACATTACCTATCTTTTGATGGATGTGAGAGAGCTCGATCTGAGATCTTGGATCTAGAGCCTCTCTCTCTAGGATGTGGGACAGAAAAGCGGAGAGAGAGATTCTGTGAATAGTACCTGGAAAAATCCTCCCCTCCTCTATTTATAGAGTGTTATGAAAATATCCTACATTTCCACCTGACCTTTTTAATAAATAACACACTAGAAATGACTTGTTATAACTACTAAACTGAGTCATAAATATTATTATCACTTTATTATAATATATTAAATATATTATGTGATAATAAATGAGTCAATAACTTAACTCATCATTCTCAAAAATATTAATCGAACTTTGAAGGTTTTATAATATTCGATCAAATAATATTTTTCATGTATTCACTTAAAATCTTGTAAACACATTTAACATAAATAATATAAATGTATTTATTTCATTGGTGATCATATCTCTTTGGAAAAATCCTGGACCCCAATAGTGGGTCCCACAATGCCAAAAACTCATATTAACGCAAATAGGGAAGATTCTCAAATACGCTATTGTGTGCGACACTCTAGTCCCTTATCTTAATGGAAATAAATAATATCCACAGACCAAGAGTGGAGTATAGAAACCCATCAAGACCCCAAAAGAGATTAGTATGGTAGTAGCAATGACTACCAGCCTATAAACACTTACAGTGTACTATAATCTATTTGTTTTTATATATCTCATGAAGCAGGATGCACAATTGTGTCAACATCCTTTTCATGCTTTATTATTTGTTGATCTACTTGGATGTATTTACTTTTTTACTAATTTGGAAAAAGGATTATGAAGGTAGCACCATCCTGATCAACCAAGACTGAGATATACATCTTCCTTAACTTGGAAGTGAAAAATCCTTTCTTTTACATTCAACCAATGTCATACCACCAACGATGCACCCAAAAAAATCTAACTCGACACGATTTCAATATCATGGTTTTTGCCTCGCATCGAAGTACACAATCAAATGGAACACACTATTAATGATCTCAAGTCAGGATACCAATACACATGTCTATATATAGGAACAACCAATGACACCAAAAATATGTGGCGTTCCTATTGGTGGGTCTTTTCTCATAATATCACTACTATATATCACAAAGTGAAAACTTCATTAGAATAAGTCTTAATGCATATGAAACCCCAGTACCTGATAGTCTAACATCTACTATGTCCAGTCTGTAAGATGTATCTAGACCATAAGACCTATGTTTAACATTAATGTTATAGTATCTTGAGATTCTCATTATATCCTATGATCTGCTATAACCTTTTGATATGACAATTATTCAAGGAAATTACCAATAAATAGTGGATGTAGAAAAGTCTGCACTATAATTATAAGAAGACATCACGTATAGATAAATGTATAGACGATATGGTAATCAAAATTAGTGCATAGTTGGGTCTAGAGAACACACTATTTCAACAATACCACTTTCACTATATCCAACTTACTAACCATAATTGTTAGTTACTCACATGATAAATATCATGTTTCTGTTGAGTAACAGATTTAGCTGCGGGGTTTACCATGTTTTCACTGCATGACTAATATGCTATATGTGACCTCATCTCTGGGAGTAAAACTTCTCAAGAGATGGTATCTGAGTATATCCCTTTCTTCCTCTTTAGTAAATTTACATCTTGGATGGTAATAATATCATAATTTACATTATGATAATACTTTACTTACTAGGTGTAATTCTGTGAAATTGAATAAATTTTTTCTTTGATAACTGCTTCTTAACTACCTTAGAAGCTGCAACGTACTTAGTATTTACAGGTATAGCTACCACCAGATTATATGAGTTTTTCTTTCTCAACACCTTTTCCTAACTGTGATAATATGTTGATATGAGGAAAACTAGTTTGTGTCTAAGAATGACTAGTACCCTTCTTCTCCACATACCAAGTACATATCTTTTGTACTTAGCCAAGTACAATAAGATAGTGCTAACTGCTTTACTTTCATTTAACTTAGATATAATTGATATTTTCCTACTATAAATTATATCTTGGTAATATAAATTACTGTACATTTCATGGAATATGTGATTGATCGATCGATGAAGTGCATGGAACTCAACTCACAACATTAATCTTCTCTCATGTTCCAAACATGTAAACCTAGAGAGATTATGCCATGTGAAATTATCAAAAATTCATAACTAGAATTAATCCAACGTTTATTTTTCGACACCATGTCACTATATGTATGATTGACTAGGTCCAAGCAACCATCAAATCTTCCTTGATAGATCGTGTTCACTAAAACTTAGGTTTCTAAATTAATCCAATCACTGGAGAATTACCTTTTATTCTAGTCTTAACTAAATGTAAGACCAATATCTATTTTATATATGTTATTAAACATATTTCTCTTGGAAAGGTATGTTTATCCAACTATCCTTTGGTAGACACATGGAAAAGATTCATTCTAGATGAATGTTCTATGATTTTACAGCATAGTTTAATCTAGAACTAGAATTTAGTAACTTGAAACTCTTATTGGCATAAAATGGTATCATCATCCCTTTCTGGTTACATTGTATAGATAACTTCCACAAAAGATTATCTTGGAATCCAATTTCAAATTTAATAATATTATAAGTTATTTATGATAAGTAAAATTATAAAGGATTTAGGTATACCGACTTGGTATAACCAATCAATCCTTATTAGTACTTCTCTTGTACCACCCATGTATCAAATCACTTGAATACCCACTTTAGTATTCAATTTATAACCTAGCCATTAAAAAATAGTAATATAAATAGTAATAATTAATTTTTAAATAGTAATTATAATTATTTTACATAAATGAATCATATTTATCGTAAAATACATAATTTTCTGTAAAGTATTTATATGTTTGGAAATTCTATCTTCTCATAGAAAGGAATTTGATTTCTTTTGAGAACAATAATAAAATTATTTTTTAACAATTTTAGAAAACAAATTTGATGAAATAAACTAAAAATTAAAATTCATAATGTAAAATTATCTTAGGGGGAATTTATGGTATTTTTTTGAAAAGTTTTATTTTTTAATGAATAGTGAAAAATAGTGAGTTTTAAATGAAAACTTCCTTTTAGTTTAATATATTTCTAATGTAAATTAAATTTTAAATTTTTTAAAGTATATTTAGATAAATTATACAAATATTTTTCAATTTTTTACATTTTAATCCATTTCATATTGAAATTTATTATAAAAACTTTGTGAATGATTGGTTATTTTCACTTTAAAAACGTGTTTTCTCGTCACATTGGTGGGATTAATTTTAAATTAATTTATTCTACCCTTATGATTGAAATTTTTAAAAATGGATTCAATATTTTGAATAAAAATTATTTATAATGTCTTTTAAGTTCATATTATTTTTTTACCAAAGTTATTAGCGAAATCAATTAAAATTAATTACAATGATTAAGGTAAAAATAAGTTTACTTTGTTGTTAAACATAGAATATAAGACGCAAAAATGACCCAAAACATTTCCAAAATACATTTAATAGAAAAATATATAACTTATAAATTCTAGGATTGATAAATAACCATTATTGGGTTCTTTTTAGATGAAATTATGTGGGTAGAATCCACTATTTTAAAAACTTACTAGTGTCCCACTCACCACCCTAATAAAATGTCACCCCTCCCACCATATCTACACACCATTAAAACCAATTGGTTCAAAAAATACCTAACAAAATCACTTACCAAATTCTATCCTATCATCCCATAAGCCTTATTTTTTGTATAAATCCAACCAAGTAAGTGTTTTAGTGAAAATATAAGGAGGATACTGTAAAAGAGGTAACATTCATCAATAAACATTGTTGCTGTTTTTCTTCCTCAAAACCATTACATTGTTTTCTTATAATTATTATATAATAAAAATAGTACGTTAAATATAATTATATTTTTTTCATGTTATGTTCACGACCTAAAATCACACAAACTTCCATCATATGGGTTATGAAATCATCATTCGAGTATATGGTGAACTACCATCTCATAAACCAATACCATTTGTTTTTCTATTAGCACTATTAAAGGTTGGGAATAAGGATGGATTTATAGTTTATATTTGATATAAATGATATTTATGATATTATTATGATTATATAATTTTTATAACTCACATGCCTTCATGTTATCCATTTTGTGTTAATATGATATCGGCATTCATGTGTACAGCGGAATACCACCTCACTAACTAATACAATTTTTTCATGATTTACATTGGGGATGGGTTTGATAAATGTTTGGAAAAAATACTTCAAGGTAAAATTGAATAATTTTTGGGTTTATTATGTTTTTTGACAAAGAGGTTTAAAATGGTCTATTGTGGAATTAAAGAGTAATTATTGACAAACAATGTTGAAAAGAATCTATGAAAACAGAATAGATGATCTGAAGGTGGTAAAAAAAGAATGTATACATGGTGGAACCATTTTCTAGTGTGTTCCAAATTTTTGGGCCTCCAAATAAGAAAAATAGAGAATGATGTTAATTTTTCAAAGGAAGTTTCATGCAAGATGAATATGGTTTGGAATGTTGCGTGCAAGCCATGTTACCTGATCAAAACGTGAAAATATGGAAAATTGATAGAGTGAATGAAAGATTTGGATGTGTGTTTGAAGGATGAGTTTTTATGAATGATTATTACATGAACAATGAGACGTTAAATGATGTTTTGTGTGCTTTAAGAGGGGTCTTCATGATGCATCAGGTTTTTATGTGTAGGGGTTGGTGATGCCTATAAATAAAAGGTGACCCATCATTCAGATATTCACAACACTTAGAGGAAATAGGAGCTCTAAATCATGTAAGAATTACATGAAAAGGGAGTTATGTAAACTAATTGGAGTTTCACGCAAGCTAATAAATTTTTGCACAATATTGGAGTTATGAGTAAGATTGAAGTTGTGTGTAAGAAGATGTTTACATGAAAGGCATAAAACTTGCATGCAAGGCTGCATAAAGGCTGCATAAAAGATTTGAGGTTGCCCAGTAATATTGTGGTAAGGATGTTTTCATCATTAGATGAAAGTGGAACTTCAATAGAGAATCTATATATAGTAGTGGATGTAGAATTCATTAGATATAATTAAGGGACCTACAAGTCCAAAATCTATGAGTGGATCCCTTCTAAGAGTAGTGAGAAAATGAAGGGGAAGCTGATGATTTTTTCCACCGACAGTGAGAAAGAGAAAGAGACAAAGGGAGTGAACCTTGATAATGTAGTAAAAAAACCTAAACCTTGTAAATGTAGTGATACTGGTCATATAAGTGATCTATCCTGAACCATCATTATTGGTAGTGATCCTTATTGAATTTAGTAAAATCAGCACATCACCATTGTATGCTCCTTTGATGTAGCCCAGTGAGGCTGAACCAAGTAAATCACCACATCCATATACTTTCGTTCCTGCATTATAATCAAATAATCATCATTAGATAAATAAGGAAATTATAATATCATCAATAACACTTAAGTGAAAACAAAGCGACCCTTATAATAAAGAGGTCAAGATCTTGTGGGGCATGAAAAATTTAGAAAAGAATATCCATACCTTGACTCACCCCCCACTCAGGGTATCCAAGTTCCATTTTGGACCTAAAAATAAACTTATATAAAATATATGAAATTAAAATTATTCAATAATGATAATATATCATTCACTTTTATTTCTTTCAAACTGGGAAGAAAATAAAAAACAACTTTCTTACGTACATACGTCCTACCGACTCCCTGAATGGTGCATTTCATTTCCTATCAATAAATTTTATGAAATAATATAAATACATATATAATGAATGTATATGATATTTATATAATGGTTTAAATTTTCTAGACAGTGAAATCATGACCGAATTATGATTACCTAGAATAAAAATTCAAAATATATATGGAAAAAGCAGTTATTACTCAAAACATAACATTAACATGGGTTTTTTAGTGAATAGGTAATATAATGTATTAAGAAAATCATATATGGTGTGATATATTTGAATATATATCTACAATATATGTATAATAAAATTATATTTATTATACTGAAATATTTAATGAGTACAAAGGAAATCAAGACTTAAGGGAAGGGGATTTCATGTCTCAGTTTTATTTCTAAGAGACTTATTCTTTATTCAACACTTTTTTCATTATATTGGTGTATATACTTCCATGTGACATGATATATCATGAATCTACATCATTTCAAGATAATTAAAGTTTCCATTTTTTCATGGGGATTATGATTCAAAAGTTACTCAAGAAGTATGATATTTTTTGTTTCAATTTTTCTTCTTTGAAACAAATGTTATATTATGCACATATATTCATTGAAAATGTGTATATACATCCCCTTTAACATGTAATATCTTGAATTTATTAATCATGATGATATTTTATGTTTCAATTTATGTTATTCCTTCACGAGTCTTATGAATCAATGTTACCAAAGTGGTATAGATTTTATGTTACAATCTAATCGTTTTTTAAGATTGTTTATTATTAAGTCTCCAATGATGAAATATTCTGATCAACATCTCAATAATTACCATGTATTTCCTTATCCTCTTTTAATTCATGATAACTCCATGTAAGGGGGCCATTTCCACTATTTGGTACTAAAAATTATTAATAAAATATTTTAAATAAAATATGACTTTATATCTCTCATCGGTTAGAAATATTTTTCCTTCCATAACCATGTTTCATAAAATGTTTTTGAAAATATTTTATAATTCTCTTATGATTTTTAAAAGTCATTTTTACTAATGTTTTAATTTTTTGACAAAATATTTTTAAAGGGATAGTCATGTCATTTTCCAAACAATTCATGTTTTTATTTTATCAAAAATGTGAAAGGAATATTTGTTTTAATGTGTATGACATGAATTTTTTTTTCTGATTTCTTGACCAATAACTTCATTGAAGATTCATTTATAATTTCTAGAAGTTATTTTCAATGAAAAAGGGTTTTCAAAATGCTTTATATTTTAAAATTTTGTTTTCCCAATTCAAGATGACATTTTCCTCAAGAAATGTTTCAAATGATTGATTTAAATAATTCTCCATCTAAGATGACATATATTGTTTTTACCTATACATTACTTGGGATATTATCCAACTATACCATTCATATTATTTCTCTTAATGATGTTTGTATTGATGGAATGATTTTTATGAAACCCATTTCTCATCTATGGGTCATTCTATGAGAAAATACTGATGAACCCTACTTATTTTCAAGGGTTATTATTTGATGAAATGAATATAAAACCTATCTTGTTTCCATACGTTAGTATTTGATTAAATGTTTATGATACCCATTTCTTTTCACGGGTTTTGATGTGATGAATTTTTATGATCTTGTGGCACAAATGAATATGGTCTTCATTATTAGATGGTTGGGACCTATATCTCCCTTAAAAATGTTGGGTTGTGATTTATATATATCATGAGATAGAGATGGATGGAATTGGGAGTGTACTTATTACAATATGATAGGTAGAGAATGAGGAGTTAACTCGGTATTGTAAAAGACTTTCTCTACTATGATGTCATTTACATTGAGCCCTGACCAATATGAAAATGGTATTCTATGATTATGTGTATGCCAAAAATCCATTCCTTATGGAAATTTTGTGATATAATAGAATCATTTTATTCGATTATCATATGATTCATATTTTATTAACTTCCAAAATTTATCACATGATTCAATATTTTTATCTTATATATGAAGGTTATTCTTTTGAAAGGTTATAATCATGTCCATATACCATTATGCTCATGTTATGTTTACGTATCTCCCTTGTTTAACCTCATTGAGCATCTAATCTAACCAATTAATATTTTTACTTTTCTTATATTGTGAATAAATGTATTATGTATGATATGTTTAGTAAGGGTGATAGTTGTGAAGAAATTTGTGTGAAATGATATAGCTCACATATGGATTAGTTTTTATGTTTCCAAGTACCCAAAGACACAAAACTATTACTCTCCTCATACATGTGCTTATTTAATGTAATGAATATTCTAGAAAAATGATTTAATATCTATATATATTAAGCCTAGGTTACTATATAAATCATTTGAGGCCTCTTGTCAAGTGGTAACAACAACAAAATCTCCCTTTTGCAGAATAAAAAAAATATTAGGCACACCTATGATTTGAGGAAGGGATTAATAAAGAATACTCCTTCTGAAATGTGTTATCCTCCATTATTTCCATTTAGTCATGGAAAATAAACAACTTATATTTCTAGAGACTAGGAACACCAATGAGGTCAACCTCACTAATAGTCATGACTACTTCCCTTTCCATAGGAGGTTGGTTCAAACCATCCGATATTACTTTTACATTAAAGAATTTCTCCAAAGCATGGTTTATTTTAGATAGGTGATGCTGGATAATTCCCCAACAAGGGTTAACTATAGAAAAATCACTCAAATATTAGATATAGGAAATCATTAAATCCAAAAAATCCTATAGGTGTTTGATATAGAAGTTGTTATTGCTGAGATTTATCAAGTGGAGAATATGCATTTAGAATTCCTTATCACCATCTCATTCACCAAACAGGTTCGGGATGATGTATTCTTGAGACATATCATACAACATTATATTTATTTAAAACTCAACATCATCTATAATTGAACGGAGCTTGTTGAAAATGGTCGGGTCATTCTCATAATGATTTGGAACCTATGATGTTTTGGAAATAGAGATAGGGACTTATCTATAAAAAATTCCACCATTCAAGGGTACGATAATAGTGAGAAAAATGACTCTTAGGAAGATCAAACTCAAGGTTCAGTTTTGGGATCTCACATCTAATGCTAAGTTCATGGTTATCCATTAAGACACAATATATAATATCCTTCTTGGAATACCTTTCCATCATACCCACATAATAGTAACTTCAACACTTCATCAGTGCCATAAAAACCCCATTGACGGGAAGGTTAGCATTCTACATGATTATAGTGACCTAAGATTTTTATACATAGATATTACATAATTTTATTCAAAATTTATTAAATTACACTAACAAACACTTAAGGGTCATAAAGTTATAGTGCCTTTGAAAACATGGAAACATAAAAAATTTGTTCATAGATAGACTAAATCATCTCCCAATGCATTCTACATATCTAGAACCCTTATTATACATATCAAAATTAATACATTTCTAAATAACATAGGAATGAATCATAATAAAGGGTGAGCTTAGATACTCCGTAAGGGTAAAAAATGGAGTTACATAGTCATAATAAAAAAACTAGTGTATGAGAACATGAGAATAAAATTTGGAAACCATGCCCTACATATCAAAGATTATAATATTGATTTATGAAATTAATATTAAATTTTAATAAGGCATGAATCGTTATATAATCAGATAACATGAGCTATAATATCATAACATTGGAATAATATACAAATTTGTTTCATACACATAAGCATATAAAATCTTATGTAAATAATACCCACAAATACGTTCATAATGAGTTAGGCATGGCCTAAACACTCTTGTACACACTTTGGGAATTGTATGACCCCCCGTGTACCCTATTTCAGGATTGGGATAACCTTTCATGTACCCTTGTGAACATATTACGTTAATCATTACCCAATGCATTGCAGGTGAATATAGGTCCCACCCATCACATAATAAAAATAATACGTATGTGTGCTATAAGACAATAAAACATTCATCATACAAAAAACCTTGTAATTAAAAGGTATTCATAAAAATTTCATCATATCATAACCTATATAAAATATTTATATGTAATATTTAAAATGTATTTATTATTATTAACACCACTAAGTTTAATGACTAAATTATTATGGTCATTCTTAAATAATAATATTAATAATATATCACAGTTTGTTAAAACTCAGTGTTTCGTGTAATATAAACAATCAAATAATTTTAATTTATTTAAAAACTAAATGCATAAAAAATAAGGTTGTTACATTATACCCCCTTAAAATTATTTTTACCTCAAAATTTTACACTCTACTACAATAAAAATGATGATACATCTACCTCATAATTTCCTTAGTTTTGCACATAACTTCTTTAAAAAAATGGCTTCACTACAAAACATTGACCAGGTGAGTGGTCTTATTTCATAAAAATTTACATGTACGATCTAGAATCCATACTGGTTGTTACTCATAAAAAAGTTCATTCTCCAATTGTATTCCCTCCAAAGTTAGTGCATGTGATAGATCAGGTATGCACTTCATCATGAGAAATATATGGAACACATTATGAACTTTAGTGAGGTTCTGTGGAAGATCCAATTGATTGGTTTCCATCCGGATATAATCAATAATTTTAAAGGGACTGATATAAATAGGTAATATTTTCCCCTTATTTACAAATATCATTACATTCTTCCATGTATAAATTCTTATAAACACCATGTTCCTAACTTCAAATTCTAGATCATGATAGTAATTTTCAGCATAATGTTTCTACTGACTCTAAGCTTCCTTGATGTGTTGGTGAATGGATCTAACCTTCTCTACCATTTCTTTAGCATTATCAGGTCCAAATTAATTTCATTCCCCCTCTTCATTCCATAATTTTGGATCTCTAAAATTATTTCCATAGAGGGCTTCATAAGGATCCATATGAATACTAAAGTGAAATATATTATTGTATAAAATCTTAACTAGAAGAAGTTTTTGATCCGAACAACATTCTAAGTCCAAAAAACAATATTTAAACCTATCCTATTGGTTTGTAATTGTTCTCTCATAATGACCATATGTCTTTTGATGACACGCAGTGAAAAAATAAACTCTATATTAAGATCATGATAAATACTTTGCAAGAACATTGAGGTAAACCTTAGACCCCAACTAGACAAAAAAAAGAAAGAACTCCACGAAACCTTACCACATCTTAAACATATATTATATTAATATTATCAAGAGTTATGTCTTGTTTAATATTCATGAGGAGTTCTAAATTTTTAGGGTGATTGACTACAACCAATATATCATTAACCCCTTTATATAGTTTTGGGAGTCTGATGAAAAAATCTATAGAAATGTTTTCCCATTTCCATTGTGGTATAGAAAATGAATGTAACATATACATTGAATATTATCTCTTAGCCTTAACTTGTAGACAATCTAATAACCTAAAAACTCGATGATATATCTCTTCATGTTATCCCACCAGAATTACTATTTCAAAAAACTATACATAATGTTACTTCATAGATGAATAGAGAATAAAGAACTCAAGATTCCTCTAAAAAATACTTCTTGAAATCTACTTTGGGTGGAACACATACACAATTATAAAACCTTATCATTTCATCAGGATTAATGCTAACCTAAGGAACATTTCTAACCTTCTTTTGAAGCTCTACATATTCTTATGTGCCTCTTTAATCATCACTTGGAATGATGGTTGAACATTCAATAGAGAAATATAATATTTCTACACATCCTTTTTGAATTTCTAGTTACATCCTTTTAAAATCCAGAAATATTTATTCTTTTGTGACCATAATCATGGATAACATAACATGATACTTTTAACTCAAATCATCTTCCACCTTGATCACTTTCTCAAGTATGTAATGTATCGAGAATTCATAATCATTAATCACATCTAACCATATTCTATTGATAATATTCAACTAATTATATGTGAATATATACTTTAATTTTTTTGATTAGTATATATATCACACTATTCTCCATAAAGATAACACCTCCGTATATTTTAAGAAAAAATTACCTCATCTAACTATAAATCATGTTTTGGATAATTTTGATCATGAACCTTCAATTTTCATAAGGAATATGATCTAACCATTTCATTCTTAATAAAAACACATCCCAATACCTTATTAGATTCATTATTATAGATTAATAATCCATATACACTATAGGGTAATGTAATCATAGGTGCACTATCTAATATTCTCATCAGTTCTTTGAAAATTTCCTTATATTCATATATCTAGAGGAACTTTGATCCCTCCCAAGATAACATGGTAATTAAATTAGATATTCGTGACAAAAGTTCTACAATACATTGATAATATCTAAATAAACCAAGAAAAAAATGGATCTCAGTCACCATTATTATTTTTGGACAATATTAGATAGCCTCCAACTTTGATGGGTCTACTAATATACCCTCTCTTGATATTATAAGACCCAGTAATGAAACCTGTTCAAACGAAAACTCAAACTTGTTAAATTTTTCATATAGTATCTACTTTATTATGATCATTAGAAAAATTGCAATGCAGTATTCATGTTATTTATTTTTCTTTGAATAGATAAAATATTGTTTATATAGAATACCACAAACCAATCAAGGTAATCTATAAAGTCTTTATTCACTAAATCCATGAAGATGGTGGGGGAATTAATAGGAAAAAATGGATTAATTATATATTCTTAGTGTAAAATCCTTGTATGAAATATATTATTTGATATATTCTCCCTCTTGAACCTCAATTGATGATATTTAGAATGAAGGTCAATCTTTAAAAAGTATTGAGCTTAGCATCGTTGATCAAACAAGTCATCAATACAGGGAAGAAAATACTTGTTCTTGATCATGATATTGTTCATATCTTGATAATAAATATATAGTCATATTGATCCATCAATTTTTTTTTTAAAATATATGAACCCCAAGGTGACACACTTGTATAAATGAATACATTGTCATGGTTTTCTTGTAGTTTCTTATTCAATTGGTATAACTCAATCGGGTCTATTATATAGGGAGTATTTGAAATTGTTGTGGCACTAGGTATGATTTCAATTGAAAAATAAAGTTCACATATTGGTGGGATTCTATGAAACTCTTCCATAAATAATTTAAAAAATTCAATCATAATACACATATCTTTGATTTAGAGTTTCTACCCAACCATTTGAGATAAACTCCCCTATTGAAAATGAATGAAATCGCATACAATGGATATGATTTACATAAAATTTTCATATTTATTAGCACATTTATAGAATATCATATGTTGTTTTGGGATATCAAATATCAATATCCTTCCCTAGAAATTGATGTGGGATTTATGTATAGAAATAAAATATATGCCTAAGATAACATCATATTCAAACAGAAGAAGAATGGAATGATTTTTAGGAATCACATTCTAAAAAATGTCATCGAGGGAAGAGTCATCGACTTGGGAAGTGAACATCATACCATTATGTATTTTCAGTATAATTATAAATCTAATTATTTGGGTGGAATCTTTATACCAGTACAAAATTATTCAATTAAGAATGAATAGTTAGATTTAGAGTCAACTAAGACCTTAGCCATTCTAGAGTGGATGGTATGTGTATCTTTTACCATATCATTATCACACCCTCATTAGAAAGGGTGATCACATGAGAGTTCCCTTTTACTTTAATATTAAGAGGTTTCTTATATTGATTCCCATTATTAAACCTCAAATTTGGTCACATGTAAGCACAATTCACAAACTCTTTAAAATGGAAACAAAAAAGTGTGAGAGGTGATTTTTGTTGATATTTTATATAATTTGTATCATAAGATAACTTATTCCCATAACATTAAAATTTAGTCTCTCAATAACCTTCCTTTCCATAGTTAAAACATTTAATAGTCCCCTTAATAAAATTTCCTCAATGATTATTCTTAAAATTTGAAAATAAAGTAAGACTCATACTATTCTCTCTACGGATCCTATATTTTCCATTGAATTACTTTTTTCTCTTCACATCAAAACAATGAGATTGATATGCAACTCAAATGTTCCTTTCCACCTAGATATAACTTAAAACAATATATTCATATCCACTGAGGTCTCTTAGGGATAATTCTCTTTGGAGACTTGGTTTTATGCCATTGAAGAAATTATAAACCTTTATTTTATGTTGGATGATAATACCAGAAGTGTACCTACCTAGTCTTATAAAATTTTCCTCATGGGTACTAAAAGATTAATAATCCTTTTCTTTTTTCAAGGAACTCCTTCTACATATTTTTACATAGAATATGTGGAATGTTATTTTTTTAAAATGAGTTCTTAAACTCATCCCAATCCATGGATTCATTTCATCATATTACCACATTTTCTTGATATGAGATCTAAATGATATATAAAAAATGAATTTTTCATGTAATGAATAATGTGGCATAGAAAATATATTTTTAGTGGGTATGATCCATTGTTTATAGAATATTGGATCAGAATACCCACTAAAAGATGGCGTACATTTCCTCATAAAAGAATCAATAGAATGTTGTTCCCTCTTTTTTCATTTGGAAGCCCAGCATGATTCAAAGTAAAAAGATTTGTGTGAGAATAGAAATGATATATTTCATTATAGATCATATAAAAATTTGATTCTATAGAGAAAAATCATTGTATTTTCTATCTCAATCCACATTGACATGGTTTTTTCGATTTTAATCCATTGATTAAAACAAAAAAAATATAATGTTAGCAACAATAATCATAATGGGGAACTGCATAATCTTGAAAATTCACTTATGGTATCTCTAAATAATGATATTTTATTTTTAATATATAGTGATAATGTATTTAAATACTTATTGATGGTTCATAAAGATTTTCTGGATTTCCAAAGCATGTCCCATGGGATTGTCAAACTAGTGTTCACTAGGGCCCATTTTCTTGCACCATGTGATGATTAAGACCATCTTAATGAACCATATTCAGAGTTATTAACTGTAGGTACCTCTATTCACGATAAAAATAAACTTATTTCATCCAGACAGGGATTAAATTTCTTGGAAACCACTCACTCAATCATTTACCAAAATTCCAGGATATTTTCTGATACACTGATTCATCTATAGACTTATCCTTTAGAAATTTACTTTGGGATCTCACAAAATATTTCTCACCCTAGTTTACAAAGGTTAAAAAATCATATCCTATGATAACAAATATAATATCCTAGACATTTCAAACATAAATATTATATAATTTTTACTAGAATTTATTAAATTATACAAACACGTGGCTGATTATCATAAATGTATAATGACTTTTAAAATCTAGAAGCACAAGAAAGTAGTTTATAGGTAAAATAAATCATCTTTAACTATGTTCTTCATAGGTAGAACCATTCATAGAAATATCATATGCAATATATTTCATTATAACTTAGGGAAAGGAAACATAATAAAGGATGATCATATATGCTTAGTAAGAGTAAAAAAGGGAGGTAGGTAAGTATAACATGACCATAAGTGTAGGAGAACATGAGAAAAAAATTTGATAACCATGTAGTGCATATTAAAGATCATAGTATTGATTCATGGAATAAATATTGGATGTCTATAAGAGATAAATCATAATATAATCAAATAACATGATCCATGAGAGAATAACATTGGCATGTGACATAGATTTGTGGTATACATATAATAATAGATAATTTTATGTCAAGGATACCCACTAGGACTTTTAGTACATGTTACGCTCTGTCTAACAAACTGTGTACCTACTTCTAGCTTATGATGACCTCTTGTATTCCCTCTTATGGGATTAGGATACCCTCTCATATACCTGTTGAGCTAATATGACATTAATCATTAACCAATTCATTGGAGTGAGATATATGTCATGCTCATCACATAATTAAAATCATAATTTTGTGTGCAAAAATAATATATAACATCCTTAATATCATAAACCATGAAATGAAATAGGTTTCATAAAAATTTACTCATATAATAACCTATGGAAAATAGATAGTTTTCATAATCATTTTATCATTTCATCAAAGCATAACCCATGGATAAATAAGAATGCTTCATAATAATTTTTTCTTGGAATAATCCATGGAAGAGAAATGGGTATTACAAATATCATGTAATGATAAAATATTTAGAGAAAAAATAAAAATCATATACTTGGTTTAAATACCCAAAAAATAATATGTTACATAAAATGATGCGATCATAGATGGATACTGATTTTGAAATATCACTTGGAACATTTCATGGGGAAAATATAATTTCATTGAAAATCGCATTTTGAAACCAAAAAATTAATAAAATAAATTTAACTTTTTTTTAAAAAATAACCATGAAAACATATAATGGAATATTTAATTAAAATAATGGTCATGATGATTTAAAATTATGTTTATTTTGTATATGTTGAAACAAATATTTCTTTCACATTTTTGGTAAATGCTAAAAGATCATTGCTTGGAAAATGAAAAGAATATTAATTTCAATTTTTTTTGTAAAAAAGTAAACCATGGGAATTTTTTTAATATATCATTTTCTGAATGTTAAAAAAATGGATTTTGTTTTATAAAACATGGTTTTGGATGAAAAATGGGTTTCGAATGAAGAAAGAGAAAATGAATTTTCTTAAAAAATTATCATTTATTTTAATTAAAAATGAGTGAAAAAATGGTATAATTACATGAAAAAATAACAAAAAACCATAGTTAAAGAAACGTAATGAGAATTATTGAGAGGTGGATCATAAGATATTAACATTGGAGAGTTAACTATAAACAATCCTGATAAACGATGAGATTGTAACATAAATCCATTACCACTTTGGTAACATTTGAAACACGATCAACATGAAAGATAGTCCTTAAAAATCATATTTAATCCCCATAATTATTAGGGGAATCATCATAAAATAAATTAATGGTATGTATATACACTACATAAAAGTAATAGGTGGTGAATATTACATGTTTTACATAGAAGTAAAAAAAGTGAGATAAAAATCCAATAAGTCTCAAATTCCCCAGTTCACATTTGAACCTCATGTATAATAATTAAAAGTATATTATTAATATATTAAAAATACATACTTATATATATCATACCGTAAATTTTTTACTTTTGACCTTTTATTACACATTTATTATAAATTCCTTGTTAAAATCATGTTTCAGGTAATTGCCACTTTTTTCGTAAATGTTTAGATTTTCTATTTCTGGTCCTATTATTTTGATCATGGTTCCATAATCTATAAAATGAAAACCATGATATAAATATCATATATGTTATGTATATATGTATTTAAATTGATCCATAAAATTTAGAGATAAAAAATGAAATACACCAATCACAGAGATGGTAGGCCATACATAGGCATGTACGTTGTTTCCATTTTTTCTGATAGAAAATTCAAGGAATTTAAAAAATATATTATCATTCTAGAATTTTGTTTTGAAATATATATCACATATTTTCATTAATCCCATTCTTATAACCTTCTATTTAAAGACGGAATGAATCACATCGCTTCCCAATGTGGTAGTCTGTCATATACACGAGTGAAATTATCGTATTCCCATAGAATTGATAGAATGAAAAGATATATTATATAATAATTAAATAATTAAATAATTATAATAAATATAATATATAAAAAATTAATCTATATTTATAACCTTCCAAGAGATTTGGTAATGTAAAAAAGGAATGATATCGGTTCGCAAGGCGGTAGTCTGCCATACAAATGAATAATGACTTTTTAACCCATTCGATGGAAGTGGAGATGTTTGTAGGTCCTTAAATTAACCTAAAAACATCTCATAATTTTCAATATACTGAGTTTATTATATCATCAATTTTTGAAAACAATTTTTGGATGTGGAGAAATAAATAAAATAAAAAATGCTCATTGAAGGATGTTACCTATTCTTCAAGTAACCTCCGTAGGTTTTCACCAAAAGCCTTTTTATTCCCAAAATAAATATTCTAGTATAAAATTATAGTTTTTGGGAAGTTATTTGGGATGTTATTGCCTAAAAAAATTGTTTGAAGTTGTGAAGAAGAGAGGATAGGGGGATGGCCTTTTATAAATGAGGTGAGTGGAACATTAGAATATTTTTGAAAAGAAAAAGGTGTACCCAAGTATCTCTCATTCTAAAAGGATAATAATCGATTATTCTTAAGGAATAGAAATTTTAAGTTTTAAATATTACCAAATAATAGATTTTAAACAATATTTTAGGTTATTTGGCCCTTATCTTTTAGTTTAACCCCTATAAATCCATTTTTACCTTAACCATGATAACTCATTTTAACTTTTGTAACTATTCACATTGGTAAAAAATTAAGTTGAACTTATTAGATAATATAAATTATGTATTTAACAAATATGGAATCCGTTTTTCCAAATTCCACTCACAAATGTGGCAAAATTGAATTTAAAATTAATCTCACAAACACAACGAGAAAGAGGGTTTTAAAAGAGAAAATGTTCCAAAGTTTAAGAAAGATTAATATCAGAATTCAGCATGAAAATGATTCTAATGAACAAAATTGGATTAATAGATATATAATTGAACTTATTTTACTTTAAAACCAATTTTAAATATAATTTATCTTTATAAATAATTTAAACAAAATGGCAGTTTTCAATTAAAATTCATTATTTTTCAATATTCATAAAAAACTATCATTTCAGAAAATTATAAAAAATTAAAAATAACATAATATTGAAATAATGATTTCCAAAATAACTTTTAATTTACAAAATTAATTTTCTAAAAGTTTTAATTTTTTTTATTTTTCACCAAAATTAATTAGAAACAATTTTTTGATAAAATATAATTTTCAAAACATATAAAGAATTTAACAGAAATTAAGTAATTTTTTATAAATATTTTTTTCATATAAAAAAATTATACGTAATATTTAAAATGTATTGATTACTATTCATTCATCTATGTTTAATGGCTAGATTATAATGGTGACATTTAAATAATAATATTAATAATACATACGGTTTGTTAAAACTCAGTGTTGTGTGTAACGCGAGCTATGGAAGAAATTTATTTTATTAAAAAAACAAAATCATAGAAACTAGGGGTGTTATAATGGTGATGGGTCCCCCTTATAGTCCTGTGAATCTATATATGATGGGGTAGGATTCTACAAGAAGGGATGAAAACTAATAATGGTGGATGGAGATATGAAGGTTGCAACCCCCAATATCTTGGGGAACGCCCTCATGAATCGTATGAGTACGATCAATATTGATGATGTTATAACAACAAACCTAATTAATCCCCAAATCAGGTTTTTAATTTTATGAATAAAAAAACTATTATGGTTGAGTGGGAAACTCACAACTTCCACCACATCAAAGTTAATTACACTATACCCAAATCAAAATAAGCATCAAGACATTAAAATTAAACCAACACATTAAAATTCATAAACCATTTCAAAATCAGAAGACGTCATCATTATCATGGAATGTGGTCCAAATTGATCTTCCCACTATATGCACCATTCACTACCATCATCATCCCTACCCCATCTCAAGTGAAGAGCTCAATGGTGTCACTGATCCGAACCACATACATACTAAAGTGCATCCACTGAAGACCACCATAAATGTTGTGAATAAATGAACCACTATCAGATCAACTCTCCATTGAGAATGACCAAAAATTGGCATCAATGATCAAACCAAACCGTCGTTTCCCCAATACCATCAGAACCACCACCACCAGCCATTAAAAACATCCAAGACTAGAAAAAACTAACGAACAACTCTGAACAAGAACCCCAAATAGGGAAACTAGGAGAAAAATCATATTCGAGGATATACCCACCTTGAACCACAAACAATGAACCAACAAGAACATCATGAATGATTCACCAATTGAAA
Source organism: Viscum album (assembly GCA_963277665.1). Taxonomy (NCBI): domain Eukaryota; kingdom Viridiplantae; phylum Streptophyta; class Magnoliopsida; order Santalales; family Viscaceae; genus Viscum; species Viscum album. Next base: position 285,624,905 of record OY728119.1, on the reverse strand, counting down.
TTCAAAAAGATCTAGATGAGTGCTGCGACACTAGTACATTTTCGATCGTCTGAATAACACCATCCAAATCATCTGAAAGGACCACTATATGAAGTCAAATAGAGTAAGAGTGATGGAGAAGGAATATAGAGTATAGTTCAAGGTATGATAAGTATTCATCATCAAACCAAAACCATAACTAGAAACATACATAACCACCATAGAGAATATTCAAACAAAGGAGGAATGGGTCAGTCATGAGTCAAACTCATAAGAAACCAATGCTTTCTCGACCAAAACAAACCAGACCGCCCTAAAGTAACTAACACTCCCGACCAATATGGGGTCATGAATGCAGTAATCAAGAAATAAGAGTAGAGGAAGAACCAGTGAGGGAATCAATAGAGAGCAGTAACCACAAAAGAAATCCAAAAGAACGACTTCAACTAAATGAGGAAAAGAAAAGGAACCAATGAGGGTAAGAAATCATAAGGGAGGAATTAGGAGGGGAGAGGGAGTAAAGGGGGAGGCCACACCGAGGAAAACAAAAATACCTCCCCCTTCGAATTAGTTCCAAAGAAGAAACCCTAACCCAAGAGGTGGAAGGATAGATTCCCCTAAAAGCCTTAACATTATACTTCCACCATAAACCTAATTGAGGAACAAGAATTAATACTAGATGTCTATTATCCCCTTATCCATATTGACAACATAAAAAAAATACATCCATATAATCTCTCTGCAATAACTATGGCAGTTTAGGTTGACGATATCTCTTCCCATTACCTCTTATACCTCTAAAGTGATAGAGATTTACTATGACTAATTACAATGTCTTCAAATTCCTCCATAGATTGAAATATAGAATAAGAAGTGGATGATCTCCGGAACGCCGTGCCTACATTTGAGGAAGGCATATCCAACACCGTTGATGATCTCAGGATAGTGTATCTGAGAAAAAAATAAGACCCATGAACTATGTTGATTACTTCCTCCATTACAATAAAGGATAAGGAGATTTATATTTAATTTATAGAGAAACATTGAATTATTTTTACTTGGAATTATACAGAAATTCCTAGGATGAAACTCTATCTGGCTACACATCACATATGATTACCCAATGACCATCAAGGTTTCAACGAAGAAGCTAGGAGAATACTCCCCTCTCACACAACTAATGTATAATATAATGATGAAAATTTGATCAAATATAAATTTTTCAATAATTGAAGTAATAAAAATGGCTCACCGACATCATCCTCATCAAGGAAAAGAATGGCTAGACTACGGTATGTATTGTTTTTATGGACCTCATTCAATGATTCCCAAAGGATGATTTCCCATTACCGATCAAAAAAAATTTGATCGACGAAAACACTAGATTCCAATCCCATTCAATTATGTATTAATATTTAGGGTCAAATTAGAGAAAGATGACACCTAAAGGTGAAGAAGCCACTACATTCATGAAACCTTGGAGGTTTTTCTATTAGGTCATTACCTATAGATTAAAGAATGATAGTGCTATTTAAAAATTCTATATGCATCATATATTTAATCAGTTCATGGGATGAATAGTAGAATGATATGTCAATAATCTTATAGTAAAATATAAAGAGTGATGTGACCACTTCAGAGATCTTTAATCGATCTTTATCAAGTTGCGATAGTACAGTTTGAAGATGAATACACTAAAGTGCTCTTTTCGGGTAATGTTAGGTAAATTACTTGGATTTGTTTTACACAACTAGGGAATCAAGTTTAACCCCTAAAATGAAAGTGGAATCCTATAAATTTCACATCCTCATAAATAAAAATAACCAAGGGGCCTCAAATTGCACCTCAAATACCTTCAGCATTTAATAGATTACATGGCCATAAAATCTATCCCCTTTACCAAGCTAATGAAGAAGGGGGTCACCTATCAATGGGATTAGGGTTTCCAAGAATCAATTGGGGGTCTTAAGAAGTACTTAATACACCCAATAGTATTTATTCTTATAGTGGAAGGAAATCCACTTAACTATATTTGAACACAATGGAACGATCCCTTGATGTTCTTCTCAAATAGAAAAATGATGCAGGGAATGGAAATAGTTTTTATTACCTCAGTCAAATGATGCTAGGTACTTAGACATGATATTATGATATCAAGAAGAATGGACTCACACTCATATTTACTATATGAAATATGATACATTTCATTCATCATTACAAAGTGTATTTTGTCTCTCATTTTATCCCACCCATGTACATCTTTGGATGTCCTATGTTAACATGGTGTTTTTCCTAATGGGTGGATATTATATACCAATATGATATCCATATCATGTCATAAAAGGATGTTAAAGGGAAGGACCTAGATAATTTCCTTGTGGAATATCCTACCCCTAAAAGAAAACTAGTTTATAAAAAGCTACCAAACAAAATGGATTTATATGAACATGACACTACCAAAAAATTGGAGGTTTATTTTGATGATACCTCCTAATGTCCTATCATCAAGATAATGGAAAATACAAGGCATAACCAGGTTGGTTATTTATTTTATTTGTAGGTCGGCTATTTGCACCGTGGCTGGCCTATCCTCACCCTAATCCTTCTTCACTGGATTGGGTTTCTCATGGAGACACGGTGCCGATCTCCAGCCGAGATCCAGCTGCAGTGGCTTTAGAGATTCCACCTCATCTCCGGTGTTTGTGTTGGGTGGCTCTCCATGGTCTCTGTGAGTTACTTGGATGGCAGCGACGAGATATGGTTTGTTGTGGGTCTCTTCTCGATGTACTGGTGATGTTTTTCTAATTTCATTTTTTGCAATCGTTTTTGGTTTGGGATCATTTCTATTGGAGTTCCTAAGCTCTTGTGTCACTGTTGGGATTCAAAATGGTTCTTCTGTTTCATTCGTGTTTTGTTTGAGTCTTTTATGGTGGCTGGGTGTCCAGATCTTTTGATTTTTTCAATTTTCGAAGGAAGATTGGCTCTGAATCATGTTCTGGCAGAGGCTGAAGGTGAAACAATGAAGTTTAAGTTTTTTCTGCTTTGGTCAGGGATGATGAAGACCTGGTTTTTGGTTCTCAACATAAGTATTAATGAGGGTTTCTTCCACAATGACGGTGAAAACAGACACCAGTGAATCATACTGGTGACTCAGTTGCTGCGGAATCTCAGCCGTCTTGGGTGTGTTTCGAGGCTAGTCATGGTTTGAGGTGTTGCAGGGTTCGAGGGATCCCGAGATTCATGGCTGACTCCTGGGTTCATGTCCCGAGGCATGGGGTTTGTTTTTTTTTTCAAATTTTGAATTCTCATGTGGTGGTGATTTTTATTCTGGTTTGTGGTTTTTCTGTTAGGTTACCGGTTTCCCATAAACCGGCTTTTTCGAAATTGAAAAAAATAGATTGCAGTCAGTATTGATTTTATTTGTTTCCCTGAATAAAGAAAATTTTCCTACTTGTTATCACTATTCGAAGGATGCACTAATAATTAAACAGAATACCAAGCCATTATTACTCGCTTGGAACTAGCCCTACAACTTTATATTTTCTTCGTAAACATCAAAGTGGATTCAGAGATAGTGATAAAACAAATTAGCAGTATAAATGTCATCATGAAGGAAGAATTGGCCCCTATCATCAGTTATGTCATAGGATTAATGGAATAGTTCCCTTTTAAACCAACATTGCATCATGTACCTCAATAATAAAATTCTCATGATGAAAACTTATATTATGCATCAGTAGTATTGGTTAACCCTGATCAAGAAGAAGTGTTTTTCCAAATCACGCAACAAAATATGGCTTCATCAGTTATCATCTGTGACATGGAGGAAATAAATTAGGTCAACAATTATTTAGAGTGTGATGAACTAGTATCCAACCTTATATAGATGAATCCCATAGTTGATTACCTTTGAATTTTGGCCCTCCTACTAGACCGATCAGAAAGGAAATAGACTCAACCCTGAGCAAAAAACATTTCCATTCAGGTCAGAAAGAATGAAAAAAAATCCCTATACAAATGAGGCATTAATGGAATCCTTCTTAGATGCATAACAAGAGGATATATTCCCACCATCAAGGAAGAATTCTGTGTAGTTTCCTACATCCATCTTCAGTCTAGGAGAAGACTGTCCCACAAAATTATGAGGAACAGTTACTACTAGAAAAAAATGATACAAGGTTGTGTGGAAGTCACCATGAAATTCCATTCATGTAAAATTCATGAAAACTTTATCCATCAACCCCAATATTTTCTAGATATAGATACATATTCTTTTCCATTTTTGTATGGGGAATGGACATTGGGGGAATTTATCCCCCAGCCAAGCATTGTAGTTTAATTATATCATTACTTCGAATGAATTCATTTTGAAATCGGTTGAGGCAATGCACCTCAAGGAAATTTTGATAAAGAATATAACTAAATTCATAAAGTCCAATATCATCACCCGATTTGGTTTCCCTCAGACAATATTAACAGATAATTACACCAACTTCTATTCTACTAAATTGAAGAAATTATACCAAGAGTACAACATCAAATCCAACCATTAATCCAACTATCATGTAGTGGGAAATGAAAAAGAAGGGACCTCTAATAATACAATTTGAGGTATACTAAAGAAACTGGTGGAAAATACAATGAATTCCTTGTCATAGAAGACCCTTCAAGATTATGGAACTACTATACCACCACATTCATAGACACATAAGAGACCCCATATTTTTTCATATGGAAACAAGTTAGGGTTTCCCATATAATTCTAGTCTCCCTCACTCCAAATACCTATTCCTAGAAAACTATCAGATGAAAAAAAATGCCAAAGTGAATGGAAGATCTGGAATTTATTGATGAGATAAGGTTGTCTACACCACCAAACCCCTAAGTTCATCAGAATCAGATCACATGATCCTTAAATAAAAATGTTAACCTCTATTTATTTCATCAAGGAGTAATGGTATTGGATCTAAGAAACCCAATGATACCATGAAAGAAACCTCCAAAGGTAGACCTCAAATGGGTAGGGCCTTACTTCATACATAATGTCTATTCCAATGGATCATACCCATTGACCACAATGGATGGGGAACAAGTTATGACCCAAATCATTGAAATATTTCTAAATAATTACTTTTAATAGCTTTTATCAAGCATATTTCGATCTAGACGCTTGATTTTAAACATCATGACACATCCTAGTCTCATGATATTAAAATGCATGATATGTCCTTAGAACATGATGTTAAACTACATATAATATGTTTTGGCAGCAAGAATTTAAACTACATATCATCCCAAGTCCTAGAAAAAATACATTAAACTACACAACATCTTTTATCCTTACTATATGACATTAAACTACATGCAATTCATCCTATCCACATGATGTTAAATAATATGGAAGATGTCCTTATCATATGATGTTAAACTACAAGGTAAACATTAATTTTCATATATCTCACTAGAAATGAGCTACATCTATGTGAAAAAATGATGTATTCTCATCCCTTTGTGTGATTCATATCCACATAGATAATCTCCCCACTCAATAACTATATTCAGATTTATTCCATCTATCTCAAGATACATAGTGATGCGAAAATATCAAATCTTAGGTCAAGCCGCAATACCAATAGAAACAAATGCCCCCTATGTATATGGGTCAGACCTATGTGGGGAATTTTCTATTCAAGAACAACATGAGGTTTGATTCATTCCATCACATGATTTGTTTTGATTCCTAGTTCTAAATCCCAGATCTAGCCACAATGTAAATAGAAAAATTCCCCCCATATGTTTCAATCAGACTTATATGGAATGTTTTCTATTTAAGAACTATGTGTATTGTGACTCCTAAAATGATAGGATACAAAGTGACACAAATATTTCCAATACTGGGTCTAGCTACAATAATCAGTGGAAAATAATACCCCCTATACATATGGACCAAAAATGAGTGGAGTGTTTTCTATACAATAACTACTCATGGATTTATTTCCATTACTATAGGATAAGACTGACGCCTAGATCTCTAATAACAGGTATAGACGCAATATATATAATTCTAAAAATGGACACCCATCATATGGGATGGATATATATAATGAATTATCCGAGAACTACATGTGTATTGATTCCTTCCATCACAGGATATGTAGTGATGCATGAATTCCCCATTTCAGACACTGTCATGGGATTTCATCACCCACAATCATTTTCTTCCATGGAATTCATATCATTTTGGTGAATACTATCCCTAATAAATTGTGTAAACCTTTACATAGTACCCATAAAGTACTCACATGTAACTTAATTGACTTCCTGGTTTTACCATTTTTCTCACACTGAGTATGGATCATGTGATCTTAGGAATCCTAGAAAACTACTCTTTCTAGCATGGCCGAGATGTTTGTTGATAGGGAATCATGTCCTAGTCACAAGATGTTAAAATTACGGACTAGGTACTATTCTTATGATGTTAAAAAACATGAAAAAATCCTAGTTATATAATAGTAAACTGCATGAAATATGGTCTATCCCTCAAGACCAAGAATGGTTTAGAGTAGTTCATCATATCCATGAATCTTTTATATGGGTGAATTGATCACCTATATATCATAATGAAGTATGAAAATTCTTTATCCCTACATATGAGCTCAATTTATGCTATATACCCCTTATCCAACCATTATATTAGAATTCACTAAAGGAAGAAGATGAAATCCTCCTCTCCACTATTTACAAGTTAGATATACATAAATATTACTTTCACATGAGATAAATCTATGAAATAAGGGCTCAAGAATATTGCTACCAATAAATAAGCTTGTTCATGGATAAAAGGTTCATACTAAATATAAAATACCATGACTAGTGTAAAGTTTCCTCAAGGATATCTTGCATAATTTCACCTTTGTTTCTACATCCTTACTGCATGATATTAAACGGCTAGGAAAACGTCATTGTCACTTGATGTTAAAAATGAATGAAAGTTATGTCCCCACAACATGATATTAAAATTTCTAGACCATTACCCATTTTCATTACTAATTAATGAACCACAAGAACTTGGAACCAATCAATCGGGGTATGGGGTACTTCAATCATCTTTTAAGAACCTTAACCCATAAATAAAATTCCATGTATTGGGTGCCTTGGGTTGCTGAAAACCATTAATGACCCCTGTAATGGGGAAAATATCTCTCTTTTTTACCATGCTATAGGTGGATATGCATAAGATATTTAGAACCACCAACCAGAGTCATCTTGGCCCAAAAATAATGGATTTCTAATCCTTATGAGTGTTGATTCCATTGCAATGGAGCTCATCAAGTTAGAGTGATTCAAGATCATTTTCAGCATGATTGTACCATATCATTACTCATGATCTAAGAAACTTGAGCTATGATTCATGAAATTTTCATGTCATTCCCAAAGTCTAATTGGAAAAATCTTGTCCATGTTTATCCTAATTAGGATTTTATGTAGCATTTCCCTCATATTTGTTCCACATGCATCATAAACCTAAACTGTATGCACTTTGGTCCAAGATATAGGACCATAAGATTTATCCATTAATGATCAAAATAAAAAGTCCCAAAACATCTAGTGAAAGATACATACAACATTTCAGGCTGAAAACCTACAAAAGGAGGCATGAGAAAATCTCAAGTCTTAACTCACTAGACTCTTATTCCCTAGAGTTTAGAAAAAAATTAGTGCATAATTCAACAATGCATAAATATATAAGGGCCCACCTTTTGGGACTAACAAAAGCCAAGTTATACTCGTTGGACCCCCTGGTCTAGAAAACATTTAGTGCAATGATTTATCACATCTTCGAGACATGATAATCTACCCACAAGGTTAAAAAAAATTATTGTGACCTAAAAATTCTTGAATATTACGTTTTACCTAAAACCCCTTCATGTATTTGAAGTATAAGTTGAGACAACCAATTCCTTGATTTGGTATCCTTCTCTTGAAACCCCATGGACCTTGGGGGTTGATACCTCTAGTTAGTCACTGTAGAAAAATGATAATGGGTTTGGATAATCTAAAATTACCCCACTAGGATTCACTAGAAAATTGAAACACTTCAAATGAGATTGTGCCTAGAGGATCATTGTTCCCATTGGAGAGTATCCCCTTATATCCATGTGTTATTTTACTAACCACATAGAATACGAGATTCTTTTATTATCAATGGTTGACATATACCCACTAATTTCCACATCCATTTAACTCATATATTCCTGTACCATAATTTAAAATCCCTATAAACTTACTATTCAAGTGGATTTGATATCCTCGATGTTATGTCACTATGATTTATACCCTTTATAGAAGTAATAAGATGATATTCCATTCCTAAAACTTTTTATGTCCAACACCATGTGACTTCAAGCGACATGGAATAGGTGCAAAGATTCCCAATAAAAAGATAGACTACCCTAGGGTTACAGATCCCTTCTTTGATAACTATTCATCATCTGAATGTTTGAATCATAAAAAATATTCCAATACACTTGGAAAGGAGTGGGGCACATCTACATGACCATGAATTCAATCCCAAAGGGCCCATGCATAAGGGACTCTAACCCAATGATTAGTGGCGTATACTCATTGCTAGAAAGGACCTCCAATCCCCGTGATCCTCAACAACATCATAGAGGAACTCCACATCTTAGGGTGTTTTGATTCATCCATGGAATGTATACCCTATTCCATATTCATAAATTCAATCACCTTGATACATAATTTGAATATGAAAAAATCACCCACAACCCTTTTAAAGGGGTGGGGACCCTTCTACTTGACCATGAATGTATGCATAATGGGATAATATATAAGGGCCTCTACCCACCAAATTTTTGTGTCTCCTCCTTATAGGAATGGACCTCCAATACAATTGATCCCCAACACCACTGTGGTAGAACACAAAACCTTTGGATATTTTGTGATCATACTTATCACATCTTCACCATTTCATATTCACCAATCCAAGTTCCTGTACACATGATTTACATTATCCATATTCCAACTACCCATGTGGACTCGGCTTCCTTGATATTATATCATCTTCCAATACACTTGAAGATAAGGATATAGGGTGTCAAACCCCATCCTGGACATTCATCCTTCATGTTTTCTATAATAATGTTGGGTGATGTAACCCTTCATTTACATTTATTCCCTAGAATCCAATCAAGGATTTATAGTTCTCAAACATCACATGAATGGCCATATTACACTACCAACAATAGAAGGCCCGCATTAGAAGTCCATAAAATACAGAAGCTGATGTTTTAATATGGAAGACCCTAAAATATAGATTGACAATGGTTTAGTTTATAATACCTTAAAATAGTCAATTAACAAAGACACAATACTTTACATGTTGAAAAACGAAAAGGGAACCCTTTAAAAATGTTGAGACTCTACTCGTTGGATATGCGATTGATGTGATCCAGTAAATATTGAGCACATATAAAATAAAAAATTAAAAAAAAATTTCAGGTTAAAATGTTTTCCTAAGAAAAATCTAAGTCCACACCTACTATGATTTCCCCCATATGAAATTTAGGAAAAAGATATATCAATAAATAAAACTAAAAAAGATAAAAATATTTTAGGGATCATTATTTGTCCTCAGTAAAAAATAATATATTCTCTATAAGTACACTGACTTTGGAAGAAATTTGAGCACTCTACCTCAAGGAAATATATTTCACCGAAATTATTCTTTTTAAAACCAAGAGATCCCAGAACAATTAGAGCAGAAAAATCAGTGAGGAATCTCATTTAGGGTGGAATTCATAAGAAATTATCAAGAGAATTGTATTTTTATTTAATAATTCGAATCCAAGAGTTTGGGTTTACATGGTATTAAACAAAGGTCAGGTATCATTGATGATACAAATGATATCAACTAAATGAAATGTCCTGAAAATATTGAATAGTAGAGAGCATGACATACGACATGTAAAGTTAATAAGATTTATTCCTTGATAATGTGAAAATGAAGGAGGAATCTAAAAATTCTATAGTCTCTCTAGGGGGAAAGTACAAAAATAAGAAACCCATTCATGAATATATCATGAAAAAATTTAGTTATCCATGTTTGGAAATTCAACTAGAGTCTAGGTAGAAGTATTGATCCAGTGCTGAAGTTTCGTTCATTCTTTTTCTTATATATATATATATATGAGGATGAAGATTCTTGATTAAAAAAAGATATATATTGGGATATTTTAGGAGTATTTACTAATAAATATGTTGATGTCAAAATATGGGATCTCATAGTCATTATCCTTGCTTCGTATTATGTTATTTATGCATTTAATCCATCACCCTGAGCATGTAATTAAGATAAATTTTTATGTCTCTCCTGAAGTATCTCTGAAGATTCCCTTATTGATTGGGAATGAGAACATTTGTAATCAAAGTCACACAAGTCCTTCTCACTATTGGATAATTGTATTTGTTCCAGTATAATATGCAGCATGATGTCATATAATGGATCTAAATCAAAGACACCTACCCCAATATCATTAAAGATATAACAAAGGTGTTTCTCTTAGACATGAAACTCCTCCAAGGGATTGTTAGTGATCATGTTATGAACTTTCTTCCCAAATATCCTTCAAGGTACTTGGTTCTATAAAACCACTAGAGTGGGTATGTTGGAAGGATTAATGGTTGGAGGGGGGTGTTAAAACATAAAATCTTTTGAAAGAAGGATTGGTTGAGAAAATGAAGAAGAAAGAGAAGAACTCTCATGTGATATACTCTAAATTAATGTATCATCTATAATTAGTATCTAAGTTCCATACCCCTAAACAAACTATATCAAACTAATGGGAAGTTCTCCACCATGATGAGAGAACATCCCTGGAGGCTCCCCCATATCATGAAATAACTCCATTATGACCATGGATAAGGGGTTCAATTAAGCACATGGATTGTTCACCTAACAGACCAGCCGGTTGAATACACCACTGGGGTATGCTTACAACCAATTCTGGGAATAATTATAAGATATGATTATAGGGGTATCGATATGTAGAAGAATAATTTTAACATTTTTATATTCACATGCTAGTATGAGCCAAAATTAGTGAATGAACCCAGAATTTCATTCTCCCCACACACCACCGGAGCGAAGAGGGGAAGGTATATAAATATAGAAAAATGGAAAGAAAATCATTAAGGGGTGTATGGATCATAGATAATTAGTTCAATAATAAGACCTATTATAAACCTATCATAGAGAGATAATTTATATGACCTATCATTGAGAGAAAAACTACCATTATGAATATGTATACCAATAAGTGAAGGATATGGTATGAATTTTAAAGGGTCATTCCAAATCAATATTTAAATCAAATTGTTGAGAATTAATAGAATTACCTCGACACCAGAAATTTTCAACGTCCTTGGATTGAATGAATCACTAGGGATATCAGCAATGTTGTAATATTTGTAACACTGGAAATACTCTATTTTCCAAGAACATAAGAATTGGAAGGGGATTAAAATCTAGTAAGGGATTTTTTTTCTTATTAGATGTTACCAAGGAGTTGAAAAGGTGATAAATATTCGAAATTAATGTATTTAATGGACACCCCTTTTCCAATTGGCCTTCTATCACCAAAGTAATTACACAAATTCCCAAGCGTGTGACCCTGTCTGGGAAAAGACATCAATTTAACAACATGGATAGAAACCCTTCTAAATGAATGTTTGGTTATATATCAAATTTCATCTAGTATCCATTTGAGGCATAATCCTTATCATCAAGAATTACACTATAAGAGTCTTTGATATTTCAAACTTATCACGATGGTTATCAACGAGGGTGTATAGTAGTGGGCAGGGTCCCCCTATGGTAATAGTAGATGTTGACCCAATATTTAAAGGAAATGAGAAAGCATAAGTTCAACTCATTCTTTAACTTCTCTTTTGTAATAGAGAAAATGTACCTTTCCAAGGATAGAGTTTGTGCAGGGTCATCCCAAACAATCATAATAAAAAGATATTTATCACACATATCTTCAAGAGGAGGTATCCCTCCTAGCAGGTAAATATCTCAAGGGGTGAACCTAATTTCTCTATGAGATAGTTTAAAGGAATTAGTGATAAGAAACTAGTGGTTAAGCATCTATTTGAGGAGATTCGACTAAAAATGTATCAAGAAAAGATAATTCCATGTTTCCTCATAGAGATAAAAAGAATGTAACAGGTTGGAGAATTATAAACAACTCCACCAAACCCATAATGGCCATCCCACTCATCAGAGAAGTTACCAATAGTTCTTATGTCTATCATTGGGATCCAAAATCTTCTCAAATCATTAAAATAGGATATGAGTGTGATCAAATAAATCTAATCAATTGGATGATGGGAGAGATCACAACCATATAGACCATGAGAGAAGTTAGAAAATATATAGGATGAACTTGGAAGAGGTGCTACAACTAATTGATTATATTCAGTAAATTTCATCTAAATAACAACCAGAGAAGATGAAAAATAGTGATATGAAATATTATAATAATGTAAAGGAATGGATGTATAATTCCAAAGACCAAATCTAATAAATGTTTTCGGTATGACAGCGGACGGTTCGAAATTTTAGACATGGGAGTCCCCTAAAAGACTTGTTGTCAAAGAAAACATGATACCAAGTGTCAGAATTATGATTCCTAGAAATAATTTCCCTTTGGCCGGATTCATTAGAAGATTTCTATGAGATGAAATGCATCTGCATAAGAGTATGAATTAAATATGATATGGACTACCATCATGAAAAGTGGATTAGTTGAATGAAATATTTAATGTGGGTGGCATCATGAAAATTGTGTGACCAATATAAGGGTTTGTGATCACTTGACCTATTACCAATCATGAAAATTGTGTAGCCCATATTAGGGTTCATGATCATGTGACATGTTTCCAGTCTCATAGAATAAATCAGAAGGAATCTGATGTATGAGTCACTGGTGGAATTAATGGCCCCTAACTCCATGAGAATGAAATAGTTTTCATCATTATTTTACTAAAAATTATATTTTTATACACATTAAATAATTAATATATTTTTAATTAATTTTATGCTGCTAGGTAGGATACAAAATTTGATAAAAAAATAGAGATAATAATAGTTAGTCATGGACCCGTGCGACACGACATTTTTAAGCTATATTGAAGATTCAACGAAGTCGAGGGAAAATAAAATACCAACTCCCATGATCAAAAATGAAGAACCGGGATGAAACAGATAAAAAATAGATAAAAAATTCATTTCATGAATAATATTCATGAAATGAACCTCAAAAATCAAAATATATGAAAAGAATCCATGAAAAGTTCAACCCTTTACATTACACGTTGTGAATCCACTGTTCATGATGTAAAATATTGTAGAGACCCGAATATTGACATGCATAGATATTACATTAATTTTGCATAATACATAATACATAACAAAAACAGACACACAAGGACCATAATAGTTTAGTGTCTTTGGAAACATGGAAAGTAATCTTCTAATCGTGGTGAAAGATCTTCAACATCTCCCATAAAGATCTTGTACTTTTTTTTCCTTACCTAAAACCTTTCTTTATATCCTGGGGAAAAGAAAACATAAAAGGGGTGAGCTCAAATTCCCAGTAAGGGTAAACATAGAGAACATAAAACAATCCATAAACATTTGAATGCAAAAACTTGAACATAAAATCTAAACATCAAAATCTTGAGCAAAGACATGAATCTTGGAAGTACGTAAGAAATATATTATAATGGAACATCAATAATGATAAAATATCATGGGAATAAAACATGTAATTGTGGAAACCTTTCAACACATGTTATGATTTCAATAGTAGCCTAGGAATTGCTACCAAGACCATCTTAGTGGACAAAGTCCCTTTCTGAATCGAGTTCACTCCTCATTTCAGTCCTGTAACACTGAACCAGATTAACTTACCATTCCAGCCATGTCTATCTCATGAGATATAAATCATTACCCAATGCATTGGAGGGAGATATAGGTACCACCCAACTCATAATGAAATCATTCTTACTTGTTCCACAACATAAACATAAATCATTCATCATAACCCAAAGAATAAAATGGGTTTCATAAACATCATCCCATCATCACATAATCCATATAAAAGAAATGGATATAATTTCATAATAAGAAAAGTGAAACCATTTAAATCATAGAGACATTATACTTGAAACATACACATATGAAATAATGTCATCTTAAATGAAAAATGGTTTTGATAAAACACTTGAAATCAATTATTGAGGAAAATATCCTTTCTTCTTCAAAATCATTTTCTTTTCACAAAATGTCATTCAATTTTAAAAGAAAAGCATTTTTTTGAAATAGTCATGAAATATTTTGCCGGAATCTTCATGAAAATAAGGCTTTATAAAATCGTAAAAATCTGTTCGTGCCGTATAAGTTAAAAAAACATTTTTCTCGTACTTTTGCCGGAAAAGTCAAAAAGTACCTCGTAAAAGAAAGATTCCATACATACCATGTAGTAAAAGTAAAAAATGGGTAAAAAGGACATTAAACATACATGAAATAATTTTTAGGAAACATGGACATGGATGATAACAATAACCCCAGTAAATACTTACGTATAAGCAATCTCGGATAAAAAATGAGATTTGCAAAATTATCCCTAACCTTATGTCCGATATGCTTCGTACGTATCCTAACCTCCTGTATAATGATTTAAATAATGTCATTGACTTATTACAGAATCATATTAATTGTTATTATATCATATATGTTTCACTTATGACTTTATATTACCCATTCTTTTGTAAATTCCATGTTAAAGCAGCGTTTTGGGTAAAATCATTTCATTTATCGTATGTGTTTCAACTTGTCATTCTTGATATTATTACTTATATCCTGAATTACATAATTAAAGAATGTAAAACATTATTTATATATAATATATATTTATCATATACATACATATATATATATATATATTATAGATCGATAAAAAGGAATGAAATACACTGTTAATGGAGACGGTAGGCCGTACGTATGCATGAACGCTGTTTTTGTTTCCTTATTGAATTGAATGAAACTAAATAGATGACATACATATATATATATATACATAAATTCAGTAGCATTATTATGTCATATATTTCATTATTATTCATTATATATACTTTATAATCATTCTTGAATGGTTAATCATGGAAAATGAATCTCATCGCGTTCGTGGAGACGGTAGTCTGTATGTACGCACGAGCGATGATATCATTCCCATGATCGTGGAATTGTATTAAAGTGTATGTATAATATTAAATAATCAATATAACTTTAAAATAATCATATATATTCATTACTTTCACCATTACACCCATCCAAGTAAGGTTGTGGTGGAAAATAGATTACACCACGGCGTGGAGATGGTATTTCGTACTTATGCACGCGCGATGATTTACTTATCCGTAGAATGGATAGATGGTGAAATATGGTTGTTTCATACTTATAATAACATTTCAGTATATGATTGATACTTATTTTATTACTTCATAATGAAACAACTAAAGAAGAAGAAGTGGAAAAGGAAATAAATCTGAAAGAATCCGTAACGGACATTACCTCTTCTTTGAAGCGCCTCTTTGAGACCTCCTCTTAGGGCACTAAAATTTGTCTTTGAAGAAGACCAGGACCTCTAGGATGTTTCTAGGGAAGTGTAGAAGAGAATTTTTCAAGGGTTGTCCAAGATTGAGGGCTCAAAGTTGTGTGAGGAAGAGAGGGAGGAGGTGCCCTTTTATAAGGGAGGAGAGGGGCACCTTTGGAATAACTAAAAAATATTATTTTATTATAAAGTCATATTCAGTTTTTAATAGCTCCAAATTGAGTTATTTAGAAGCTAAAGCAGGGATGGGTCGAAATCCTCTAATCCAATAGAATTTAGACACGTTTAGGGTTCTATTTTAACCTTATCGTTTAGATTTAACCTTAAGTTAAATAATTTTACTTTTACCATGTCTTCTTGTTTTCTTACACTATAAGGTTAATAATATTACTATAATAAGCCAAACGAACCCAAATATGTTTATTATTAATATATATAACCTTATCTAAGTCATTTTGCTGAACCTTAAATTTTTAGGAATAAAATAACAATTAATAATATAATATTTGTTTTAAAAACAATTCTATTACAATTTTGACACTATTTGGTAATTGATATTTTTGAAAATTATAACAGAATGATTAGTTCGAAAAAGATAATTAAATCAATACTAACATGTCATAGTAACCTATTAAATTATTTTAATTCATAAAAAGTCTCAAATTACATTTATTTGGGTATTTATAACATCAATTATGTCAATATTTCATTAATAAGATAATTACTACATCATCATTGTGTCATAAATAAATTAAATTATTTAATGTCCAAAAATTATAAATAAACTACCATTATGTAGTAAATCTTTTTATGTTTCTAATGATTTTTTATAGTCGAATTTATCTTATGTATAACCCTATATTAAAAATTATTTACTTTTTAAACTTTGATTTTAACTATTTTAACCCTTCTTTAAATAAATTAATATTAAATGTCCTAATCTAATACAAGTGGGCATAAATGGTCATATTTTATTCCTAAGGTTTTTTTGGTCGAATTACACTTATCCAATAGAATTAGGACATGTGTTAGGGTAATAATAATATCATTTTTACCCGTAATTATCCTATTTACTTTTAACCATGGTAAATAAAAGTAAAAAGTTACTATTCACCAAAAATTATTTTCATCTCATTGAACCAAATTTTAATCCTTGATATTAACCATGTCTCTAAGAGTTTTGAAATTCAATTCACAGAAGTGGTAAAATTTAATTTAAATTAAAAAAAGTCAGTTTTTTAACTACTACTAAGTGGTTTCACTATTTATCGAAAATTGATGTTTTTTAGAAAAATACCGAAAATTCAGCATAAGAATTATTTGATATTACAAATTCTAAATTGATGTCTATTTTTCCAAATTCATAACATATAAGTGGAATTAATTAATTTTAAATTTAATTCTCGTTATCAAAACAAATAACGTGTTTTTAAGAAACAAAAACAATCAAAAGATTGATACTTGTTTATATCCAATTTCAAAGTGAAATAAATTCCAATGAACAACATTGGATTAAATGGTAAAAATATATTATAATTACACATTAAAACCAATTAAAAAGATAATCTAACCATATAAATTATTGCGATGAAAATGTTGTTTTTAATTAAAATATATCATGTTTTTACTATTCATTAAAATATGAAAGTTATCAGAATAATATGAAATATTTAGCCAAAATAAATTTTTATATCCTGATTCCAAAGAAGAATTATATTGTTTCAAATTCAACTTATAGACATGTCAAAGACAAGATTTAAAGTGGGTGCGCCATCAAAAGGCGACAAAACTACATTTTTTGAAAAATACTTATTTTACTCGAAAAATTGATTTTGTTCTCATACCATGTTCTAGAAAATGTGTAAGATGAATAATAATGTTTTAAAATTCAAAATTCCGTTGATACTATTCATAATGTCTAGTTCATAATAATATTATAACCATATTTTTCTGTTTAGTGAAACCTGGTATTGCGTACAACACACGCTATCGAGGAAGGTCGCGATTGCGTGTAATGCAAGCCCAGTCAGGGTTGCGTGTTATGCAAGACTCCTCCGTTGTTTCGTATAAAATAATCCGACCATATTTCATTTATACATCGAATATATATAAATACTCTCAATGTTTCATAGAATAACTACTATCAAAATTATGTGTAACATGATCCAAGAATAGTGTTGTGTATACTGCAAGCTCATACGGTGTTGCATATAGTGCAAGGTAATATTGTTGTAGCTTACAACACAAGACATCAATGAAATTAAAAGAATATTTTTCATAAAAGCTCGGGGTGTTACATTCTACCCCCCTTAAAATGAATTTCACCCTCGAAATTTGTTGGTGTTATAAATCTTTTTCTATTTATAGAAACCCACATCGTAAAAAGGAATACTAAAACTTAATTTTAAAAAATAAATTATGAAATGTAACGATTACCCAAAGTAACTAATCACTGGGATTCCATATAGGAGAACACAGGTGAAAATATGGATATGGAAGAATAATCTAACCATCAAGTTCTGATGGAGAGTGGTAGATAACATGGCTATGAAAAATCCATCAATCACAAAGCCATAGATTTGTGATGATCTAAGGTACCATTTGATTCATCAGATATAAGGGCACTAGGACAAAATTTTTGGTTTTCAAGATCATTTCCCTAAAGTTGATGAAATTGGAATTAGAAGAAATACTTTAATGATTTTGATACAGTCTCACCGTTGGTAATTCATTGGACAATTTCCACTTCATCTCTTAAAGAAATGAAGTTGAATTTGTCATTCGTGAAGTGTTAGCAGATCATGTGATAGAATGATGGGTCATTCCATCTGTCTCAAAGAAAAGGTTAGAAAAGTTATCAAAAATACATAAGTCCATCTATTGTGAGATTAATCATATATGGTTCCTAAAATAGAATTATACTTCATATATCATACTTCTTAATATAATAAAACTAGTTTCTACTAAATAGGGACTTCCTGTAGGCCACTGGTAGGCGATAAAGTCCTGTCTCACTTCGGTTGTGGGTTTGATTCCCACAGCCTTGTCCAACGCGACGAGTTGTCGCCCGTCCTGCAGGTTGTCCTTTTTCTAAAACTACATTATAAATAATATCGAAAAAAAATCTAGCCTTAAACAATACTAACTTATGTCCAACATAATTCATTTCAATCTTTAGGCTTATCCAAAATACATATGTCCAATCTCATAGTATAATGAAAACGATTACATGAAATGTCATCAACCAAGCATGTGAATACCATAATTTATCCCCCATATATCTTGTTGGTCACATTCCAATCATGTGAATACCTTAATCATGTATTCTCTTGAAAAATTAATACCCATGAAAACTTAGTGAAAACATGAATACTGTCAAAATTTAACTCTTTCCACATACCAAAATACAAAAATTCTATATACACAAACCATGATATAACCTTCTCCTTGTATTAGTCATGAGATCATGAATACTATCAAACATTTAATTTTCTCTTTATCCCTTCATTATGCGCATATCATCTACTTTCCAAAAATATCTGAATAACCATTCATGGTCACTTGTACCATTCATCATATACTTTCAAAACTTAAGGAAAGATAACAATGTAACAATCCTTAGATTTCTATTTATTCCATAGTACCATGAGATTACTTATACAACATTACACTTGATAAACATGTAATCATTCCACTACCTTCTAAAACCATTGACTGAGCTTCAAAAATTCTTTCAGCTCACATATCATTTGTAGTCTCTTCATCATCATCAACATAAATACTACCCATACGACCATACTGATTCTCTTCACGAGACATTCACATAGGGAATTGGTTTGTATAATGCCTGTAAATTCCACATTTAAAACATTTAACCATTTTTGATGCCGTAGCAATAACATTATCCTCATCCATGGTGTTAACTGAACCTTTTCCTTTGCACTTACTGGATTTGTGTCCTTCTTTTCCACACCCAAAGCATCTTCCAGTTCCTTTTAAACATTCTACTTGATGCCTCTTCCCACATGATTTACATAGGGGAAATTGAACTTTCTTTCCTCTATGATCATCATGAAACTCCATCTTTCACTTATTAGTCGAGTCAGGAAACTTACCAATTTTGAGTTTATTGATCATATTATGAGATTTCTGATTCGGCATAATAATGATTTTTGGACTTCCAAATCCTATTTCATTTTGTTTCTCATGATTAATATCATTCCATTGTCCATCATATCCTCCATTATCGTGAATAATCTTCTTTCCATCCATTTTCGAAAACCCAAAAAGAATAGTGTGAGAGGCAAAAATCATGCTAGGGAAAACAACATAATAAAGGGGGAGTACCTTCAATATATAACATCTTCGGTTTAATTCTAAGATTTTTACCATTATTCTAGGACTATAACCTATACTTATACTTAACCTTAGGGACATCCCTAGACATACCTTAGTAATATCTCTAGGGATCTCACTAAAGTTCTCACATCCTAGTTTCCAAAGGTTGACTAAAACTTTCCTATGATACCAACTGTAGAGACCCAAATATTGAGGTACATAGATATTACATTACTTTTGTGGAATACTCAATACATAACAAAAACAGACACACAAGGACCGTAATAGTTTAGTGTCTTTGGAAACATGGAACGTAATCTTCTAATCGTGGTGAAAGATCTTCAACATCTCCCATAAAGATCTTCCACTTTTTGTTTCCTTACCTAAAAACTTTCTTTATATCCTGTGGAAAAGAAAACATAAAAGGGGTGTGCTCAAATGCCCATTAAGGGTAAACATAGAGAACATAAAACAATCTATAAACATTTGAATGCAAAAACTTGAACATAAAATCAAAATATCAAAATCTTGAGCAAAGACATGAATCATGGAAGTACATAAGGAATTTATCATAAGGGAACATCAATCATGATAAAATATCATGGGAATAAAACACGTAATTGTGACAACCATTCAACACGTGTTATGATTTCTATAGTATCCTCGACATTGCTGCCAAGACCATCTTAGTGGACAAAGTCACTTTCTGAATCGAGTTCACTCCTCGTTTCAGTCCTATAACACTGAACCAGATTAACTTATCGTTCCACCCATGTCGATCTCATGATATAAAAATCTTTACCCAATGCATTGGAGGGAGATATAGGTCCCACCCATCTTATAATGAAATCATTCTTACTTGTGCCACAACATAAACATAAATCATTCATCATAACCCAAAGAATAAAATTGTTTTCATAAGCATCATCACATCATCACATAATCCATTTAAAAGAAATGGATATCATTTCATAATAAGAAAAGTGAAACCATGCAAATCATAGAGACATTATACTTGAAACATACTCATATGAAATAATTTCATCTTAGATGAAAAATGATTTTGATAAAACACTTGAAATCAATTCTTGAGGAAAATGTCATTTCTTCTTCAAAATCATTTTCTTTTCACAAAATGTGATGAAATTTTAAAAGAAAAGGATTTTTTTGAAATATTCATGAAATATTTTGGAGGAAGCTTCATGAAAATAAGGCTTTATAAAACCGTAAAAATCCTTTCGTTTCGTATAAGTTAAAAAAACCATTCTTCTCCTACTTTTGCCGGAAAAGTAAAAAAGTACCTCATAAAAGATAGATTCCATACATACCATGTAGTAAAAGTAAAAAATGTGTAAAAAGGACCATAAACATACATGAAACTATTTTTAGGAAACCTGGACATGGATGATGACAATAAGCCCAGTAAATACTTACGTATAAGCAATCTCGGATAAAAAATGAGATTTGCAAAATTATCCCTTACCTTTGGTCCGATATGTTTCATATGTATCCAAACCTCCTGTATATTGATTTAAATAATGTCATTGACTTATTACAGAATAATATTCATTATTATGATATCATATATGTTTCACTTATGACTTTATATTACCCGTTCTTTTGTAACATCCATGTTAAAGCAGCGTTTTGGGTAAAATCATTTCGTTTATCGTATGTGTTTCAACTTGTTGTTCTTGATATTATTACTTATATCCTGATTTAAATAATTACATAATGTAAAACATGATTTATATATAATATATATTCATCATATACATATATATATTATAGATCGATAAAAGGAATGAAATACACCGTTCATGGAGACGGTAGGTCGTACGTACGCATGGACGTTGTTTTCTTTTCCTTATTGAATTGAATGAAACTAAATAAATGACATATATATATATATACATAAATCCATTAGAATTATTATTTCATATATTTGATTATTATTCATTATATATACTTTATAATCATTCTTGAATGGTTAATCATGGAAAATGAATCTCTTCGCGTTCGTGGAGACGATAGTCCGTACGTACGCACGAGCGATGATATCATTACCATGATCATGGAATTATGTAAAAGTGTATGTATAATATTAAATAATCAATATCACTTTACAATAATCATATATATTAATTACATTCACCATTATACCCATCCAAGTAAGGTGGTGGTGGAAAATAGATTACACCACGGCGTGGAGACGGTATTCCGTACGTACGCACATGCAGTGATTTCCTTTTCCATAGGATGGATACATGATGAAATATGATTTTTAATACTTATAATAACATATCATTATATGAGTTATACTGATGTTATTACTTCATAATGAAAAAACTAAAGAAGAAGAAGTGGAAGAAGAAATAAATTTGAAAGAATCGGTAACGGACATTACCTCTTCTTTGAAGCGCCTCTTTGAGATATTCTCTTAGGGACCTAAAATTGGTCTTTAAAGAAGACCAGGACCTCTATGATGTTTCTAGGGAAGTGGAGAAGAGAATGTGTCACGGTTTTTCTGATCTTGAAGGCTCAAAGTGATGTGAGGAAAAGAGGGAGGAGGTGCCCTTTTATAAGGGAGGAGAGGGGCACTTTTGGAATAACTAAAAATATTATTTTATTATAAAGTCATATTTAGTTTTTTATAGCTCCAAATTGAGTTATTTATAAGGTAAGGTGGGGATGGGTAGAAATACTCTAATCCAATATAATTTAGACAAGTTTAGGTTTCTATTTTAACCTTATTATTTAGATTTAACCTTAAGTTAAATAATTTTACTTTTACCGTGTCTTCTTGTTTTCTTACACTATAAGGTTAATAAACATACTATAACAAGCCAAAAGAACCCCAAGTTGTTTATTATTAATATATATAACCGTATCTAAGTCATTTGTCCAAACCGTATATTTTTAGGAATAAAATATCAATTAATAATATAATATTTTTTTCCAAAACAATTTTATGCCAATTTTGACACTATTTGGTAATTGATTTTTGTGAAACTCATAGAAGAATTATCAGTTCGAAAAAAGTTAATCAAATCAATACTAACATGTCATATTAACCTATAAAATTAGTGGAATTAATTAAAAGTCTAAAATTACATTTATTTGGGTATTTATAACATCAATTATGTCAATAATTCTTTAATAAGATAATTACTGCATCATCAATCTGTCATAAATAAATTAAATTAATTAATGTCTAAAAATTATGAATAAAATACTATTATGTAGAAAATATTTTTAGCTTTCTAATTAATATTTATAGCCGAATTTATATTATGTATAACCCTATATTAAAAATGATTTACTTATTAAACTTTGATTTTAACTATTTTAACCCTTCTTTAAATAAATTAATATTAAATGTCCTGATCTAATCCAAGTGGGACTAAATGGTCATATTTTATTCCTAAGGTTTTTTGTGGTCGAATTAAACTTATACAATAGAATTAGGACATGTGTTAGGGTAATAATAATATCATTTTTACCCTTAATTATCCTATTTACTTTTAACCGTGGTAAATAAAAGTAAAAAGTTACTATTCACCAAAAATTAGTTTCATCTCATTGAACCACATTTTAGTACTTGATATTAACCATGTCTCTCGGATTTTTGAAATTCAATTCACACAAGTGGTAATATTTAATTTAAATTAAAAAAAAGTCAGTCTTTAACTACCACTAAGTGGTTTCACTATTCATCGAAAAAATGAAGTTTTTCAGAAAAATACCAACAATTCAGCCAAATCATTATTTGATATTCCGAATTCAAAATTGATGTCTATTTTTCCAAATTAATAACATATAAGTGGCATTAATTAATTTTAAATTTAATTCCCGTTATCAAAACAAATAGCGTGTTTTTAAGAAACAAAAACAATCAAAAGATTGATACTTGTTTATATCCAATTTCAAAGTGAAATTAATTCCAATGAACAAAATTGGATTAAATGGTAAAAATATATTATAATTACACTTTAAAACCAATTAAAAATATAATCTAACTATATAAATTATTGCGATGAAAAAAGTTGTTTTTCATTAAAATATAGCGTGTTTTTACTATTCATTAAAATATGAAAGTTATCAGAATAATATGATAAATGTATCCAAAGTAAATTTTTATATCCTAATTACAAAGAAGAATTTTATTTTGTAAAATTGAACTTATAGACATGTCAAAAACAATATTTAAATTGGGTGCGCCATCAAAAGGCAGCAAAACTACATTTTTTGAAAAATACTTATTTTACTCAAAAAATTGATTTTGTTCTCATACCATGTTCTAGAAAATGTATAAGATGAATAATAATGTTATAAAATTCAAAATGTAGTTGATACTATTCATAACTTCTAGTTCGTAATAATATTATAACCATATATCGTTGTTTAGTGAAACCTGGTATTGCGTACAACACACGCTATTGAGAAAGGTCGCGATTGCGTGTAATGCAAGCCAAGTTAGGGTTGCATGTTTTCCAAGACTCCTCCGTTGTTTTGTATAACGGAATCTGACCATATTTCATTTGTACATTGAATATATATATATATACACTCAATGTTTCGTAGAATAACTACTATCAAAATTGTGTGTAACATGATCCAAGAATAGTGTTGTGTATACTGCAAGCTCATACGGTTTTGCATATAGCTCAAGGTAATCTTGTTGTAGCTTAAAACACAAGACAACAATGAAATTAAAAGAATATTTTTCAGAAAATCTAGGGGTGTTACAAATATTTTGAAAATCGGAGCTCCATCCCCACACATTACATTTCCTGAATTTCATTCATGACGTGAATATTGATGAATACATAGAATGAAAAATAATCACATCCCTACATGTTACATGTCATGAAACATTTACCGTATGTGAAAGTCTCTAACAGACTATAAAAAGGGTCGGTTTGACGATTGTAAATGGTTAGGGCCGTATTTGTTGACTCCTTATGGTTCAAGGCCATATGATAGATTATTTCTTACATAATTAATATTTCTTAATGGGATTGGAGGCCTATAAATATAGTCCTAGGCTAGCGAAGAAGTAGTCAATTGATGAGGGATGCTATGGATGATGACCAACTACATATTTATTTCTTTTCTTTTACTTTTTTTTTATTTTCATTCATTATATAATGTCTCCCCTATCCCAAATCAACTCTACTTCCCTATCCATGGAGGGGTAGTTCCAATGAGTTTTCATTAAAGGTTGAGGGTATACCAACCTCTATATTTGATTTTATGCATTTAATGGAATAAAACTTTTATTTTAATTCTAACATCTATTTTATATTATTTATTCAGTTTTAAATTCTATATGAATTTTTTCTATGGTTAGATTACTTTTATTTCAATTACCTTATTCAATGATCTATATCTCCCACCAACCAATTCCTATATTTTTTTTCTATATAACAAATTATGGTTGGGTGTTGAGTGTTTGATGATCATTAGATCTAGTGATAAATTGTGATGGAGACTATTGTTAATTAGGGAATAACAATTCTCAATTTGTAATTGACATAATTAATCAAAAGGTCCCATTAAAATTCCACTAACATGGGAAGGAGGGTATAATAATTAGGGATTGATTAGGAATTCCATTACCATCACCATATGGCCAACAGTAGAGTTGAATCAATAGATGAATATCTCTCTCACTAACCAGCAGAAGAATAATTGGTAAAAATTGAAAAAATGGTTTCATAACACTAGGATTAGCCTAGCCGATTATGGTCACCATCTTTCATAAATCGATGTTTTATCAATAAATTTAAACTTATTTAAAAATTCATAATTTCTAAAATTGAATTAAAATGATTTTTTATCAAAAAAACTAAATTTTACAGACCTATTTTTTATGCACTGCTCTTCAAGAGATAACCTAGGTTAACTTCTATACCATATTGGTAAATAAAAAACGAAATTTTCATTTTTCAGGATTGGAGTGTGTCACTACGCTATTTATAGGTTTCCTAGAAGAATGCCAATGTTCACCTAGAAGATTAAACACTACTCGAGACACCAATAAGAGAAATCCTAAAGGACTTAGGCAGGCATTTAATCTCCTTAAAACCGAGTACTTATTCCTAAAGACAATTCTCCAGATGGGGTGGTAGTTTTTGACACCATCTAAATGATCACAAAAAATTTAATGATTGAATAAATACCTGAAAAAATGGTTTTAATTTATCTTTAAAGGCTGTAAGGATAAGAATGGATACATGTTGATCAGGCGTCATGATCATGTGAGCCATGAAACCCTCTAAAGGACACACGGTCACATGAACCTAGGAAGTTCAAATAGAAAAATCATGATCTTTGTTTGATCTTTGAATGATCACATGAATCCCTTATTAAAAGTACTCGTATTCAAGTTAAGGTCCTCAAAAACATCCATTATATAATTTAATACCCCTTCGGATCCACATACATGTGGGGAAACTATGAATGATAGTTTTTTCACACTATCACAAGATTCATCACTGATTTTGTGGTGCAACATATATAATATGAGTGACTATATGTGACGATACTTTAACAATTTCAAAAGAATAGTTGTTGATCAGGTGATGATATGATGTGAACCCAATGGGATGTGACTAGAAGTGTTTTAAAATAAAGAATAAATGCTGGAAAATGTGAATGAATCATGCGAGGAATTTTTTTGTTATTTTTTCATGTGAAGGGTTTGTGTGACTTGTGTGATCATCGCAATGATAAAAAAAAGTCCCTTTGATATGCCAACATGTTCTTGATCCTGTAAGTGAAATATACACTCTATACAAGATAGTGTAGAACTATGGTGGAAAGGCCTATAAATTCCTCCCTCTCAGCACAGAACCACAATAATGGCACACCCACTCGTGGTCATAACTAAGAAAGGACTTCTCGGAGTGGATATCCACACAATCACAGGGTTATTCTATTAGGAAAATCATTGTGAATGGCTTAAGGGATTATGTGGAAAGGATGTATGCTTTGAATGATCACCAAATTGATCAAGAAAATGAATTTTAATGTATTAGACAGATTATGTGAATGAGTTTCCATGTTTTAACATGGTTTTGTGAAACCTCAACAAGAAAATTCTGGAAAACATTGATTAAAATATGAAATAATGGTTGAAAAATAAAATAGATTTATAGAGAGATAGAAATGTTGATTTTACTATGAAGGTGTCATGTGATTTTCATAAACTTTCCAGATTACATGAAAACCCTCCATCATGTCAGTCCTAATCCTGAGACACACTTGGTCAAATTTGTATTGATAACTTGAAGTCCTCTGGATATTTTATAAAATTCACATGAATCCCCCAGACATATCAACCATGTCATGTTAATTCCTCCAGGCATTCCATCCAGATCATGTGACAGACTTCCAACATGTCATCCTTGATCATGTGACACCTTTGTACCTTTCTTTATTTTTCCGGAAAAGGCCCCTAGACATATCATCCACATAATGAGAAGTCCTATAGACATTCCATACAAATCAATAAATAGAAATATGACATGTCAGAATTGATCACATGACCCCCATGGACGTGTCTATGTTGATCACGTGAAGACCCTTAAACATGTTAATTGAGTCATGCGATAGTCCTCCAGACATTCCATCTTGACCATGAAGCATACCTAGGAAAGGTTTTATCCAGTCATGCAAATCAACTTGGACATTCCATCCTTGAAATTTAGTGGTCTCTACACATGTTAGTTGGTTCAGGTTGAAGATATCTCAAACATATACGAAATGATTTCTCATATATTTCAAGAAGAAAACCAGGAAATTTCTAGAAAACATCATAGACCTGTCAACCATGTCAGAAATTTACCTTTTGATATGTTAAGATAGTCTGGAAGACACCATGAGACATGCTAAATTTATCTAAAAGACACACTCGTACATACACCATATTGAACTATGATAACTCTAATTCATACCCAAAAAATGATATACATGATTCATTCCTATGTTCCAATCTCAAATTGGGAATCCACCTTAGAGTAAACCCCCCATATTTTAGATAATCAAACCCATGGGAACCAAAACTCATGTGAGTTTATCACTCTTTATAATCCATCAGTAGATTGGGAAGCTCTTGAACTGTGAGGACACTAATTCCTACTATAATCATGATACATAGGAGTGATTACTAAGGCCCAAGATCCATATCAAACCCTCCTTTAGGTTCACCCTAGTGCATAAGTCTTAAATCCTTATATGATGAGTATGACCACTTGTTATCCCTTATTTATCACACTAAGTATGACTCATTTGGGATTTTTTATTTGAAATGATCATATCAATCACATCATAAATTTCCCCCATCCAGTGAAACCTTAGTGTGTAAGCCCTGCTTAGTGACATGATACGATTTACCCCATAAAAGGGTATCCACCTTGTTATTAGTGCCAAATTCATTCCCATATTGGAAAAATATTGGAAAATAACCATTAAAGACACAAATTATCTATCATTTCCCATCATGAGGTTAAAAAAAATTGATCTACGATGAATTTGATTAATTGTATAAGAAAGATATTCATGACACCTTTCTAACACTTAATATCAATACTTGGTGCTTATGTACACTCATATATGTCATTTCCACATGACCTTAAACTAAATATCTTCGAATCAAATTAACTTTGAGGGATTTGATTAATGATATAAACTAGATATGTATGAATACTCATAAAGGTACAATATCATCCTAGAAACACCAATTTCATCATTTGATGTAAGTAAACTCTAGAGTTCGTGGTTATACTGCTTCAATATATTAATGACTACCCATTTCTAAGAAATAATGGGAAATGAGTGGAGAACTTAAAATTCATATAGATGTTATCATTAATAGAAACTCAATCTATAGATATATAGATTCAAAACCCAATCATTTTATTCGAGTAACCAATATCATATATTAATTTTTAATAGGTTCACAAACATATATTAACATATTAAAAATTCCTGGAATAGGAAATAATTCTCCCAAAAAGGGTGAGATGAGCCCAACCTTCCATCCTCTCAACCTATGTGGGGTTATAAGTTTCAATAGTTTTAAAACCCCTAAAGAACCTTTTTGATAAATCGTTTTAATAATGTTTTTGAATTTTTTGATAACTTACCTTCTATGAAAGAGCATTTATTTCAAGAATTAGACCCAGTCCCTTGTAATAAGGTTGTTTCCACACACAGGTTTTCATATCCATTTTTTCGGATTGAGTTACACTAAAAACAAAAGCATTCAGAAAGATTAAATTATTGATCCGATAATTTATCATATTCAGTTCCATTAGAAAGAAATTGAAAATCATAAAATTCAAAATAATCAGAGGAATAATTTTTTATTTGTGTGAAGTTTTAATTTTCCATATTTATAGAAATAAAGATGTTTCTAAGTTAGAAAGAAACATTATTTTGAGTGTAGAAGTCATTTTGTTGATAAAGTGTTTGGACATAAGATTGTGAATTGGGGAGTTAGAAAGTTCTTATTAATTCTAAAAGAAATCAGATGATGCTTTTTTGATCAAGATGTTTTCACAAATCATGAAAACATTAATGGTAAAAACTATTGAATAAATGATGCAGAGGTTTAAAGAAATTCATAATTTTAGAGTTTCAAAATTGTATTGATATCATAATGGGAATTAAATCATAATGAGATAAGAATTAAAAAGATGTTACTGAGCCTGAGGAAGAAATACTTCATACTGGGAGTTCTGTACAAGGATTTTCATATTTTGATTTTCATACTTGGAAAATCATACTGAGTTTTTTGTACTAATATTTTAGAACTAGTGTTTCAGTACTGGGAAAATCATACTACAATTTTCATACTCAGATTTTTGTATTAAAATTTTCGTTCTTGGATTTTCATACTGGGAAAATATTACTGTGATTTTCGTATTTGGATTTTCAAACTGAGATTTTCATACTCATATTTTGGTCTTGGGATTTTCATACTGAGGAAATAATATTGATGTATTGATAATAAAGAATTCTTGATGAGAAAGAAAAATCTTCAAATGAGATGATAAAGAAAATGATCATAATGATATGAGAAATAAACAAATTGTAATGAGGATGCGAAATAAACAGATTATAAAGAGATGAGAAAGGTATAAATAGTTTATGTGTTCAAACATGAATTTCAATTTTTTATAAATCTTGGAGAAATATAAGGAGGTTTAAAGAAGTAAAAGTTGAAGTTTTAAATGATAGATATTTTTATAGATTTAGACATTTGAGGAAATGGGGTATGTTATCATGTTTTCTACCTTTGTTTGTTGAGAAATCTATAAATAGTTCGTATTGTTCATGTACAAATTTCATATACGTGAAAAAGGCGGGGTGCTAGAGAATTTGATGTTAAATTTCCCATATGATTGAAGAATATTGTTTTTGGGAATTCTATTAGAGTTTGTGTTTTATATATTGAGAATGCATTAATTGTATTGAGTTCATTGTTTTCAGGAGAATCCGATCCAGCATTATTTTTTTTAAGAAAAAACAGATCCAGAATCCTTGTATTGAGAAAATCAGATCCAGGATTACTATCTTGGGAAAATTAGATCCAGAATCATCATACTAATAAAATTGGATCCAACATAATTGTATTTGGAAAATAAGATCTATAATTCATCGTATTGATAAAATATAATCCCATATTATCATATTGAGAAAATCAGATCTAGTTAAATGGAACTAAGCATTAAGACTAATACATTGTAGAGAAGATTGAAAAAATTATTTATTCTTTTTTTTTGAATCAATTATTTAATAATAAAACATTATAAAATAGCAAGAGTTAGTAAAACCATTTATATTGAAAGATAAAAGGTGCCTAACAGAAGTTGGCATGAGCTGAATTCACATCTTCTTAATAGTGGATTTCCATAGACCCATAGGATTAGCTATGGAAAGGACGTATATTCTCACATAGAGACTGAACCTTGTAAATATTATGCGATGTACTTTATTTCCTACTAATATATGCATGATATTTTACTAAAATTTGATAAGGATATAAATCTTAACAGGTTTCAGTGGTTAAATTTTGAAATGAATTAAAGCTTATAATATTGAACAACTGATTCACCCCCTCTCAATAGTTATTCAATCCTTTGGAACATCATCTATAAGTGATAACCTAAATTTGGAAAGTAGGTCTGTCCCATGTTATGGATATGGGAACCATTGGGAGTTTCTATAAAAT
Source organism: Viscum album (assembly GCA_963277665.1). NCBI lineage: Eukaryota > Viridiplantae > Streptophyta > Magnoliopsida > Santalales > Viscaceae > Viscum > Viscum album. Next base: position 285,593,651 of record OY728119.1, on the reverse strand, counting down.
ATAAAAATTATAAACTTGGTGTGAATAATTTTTAAACAATATGTAACCCCAACCCCCAAAAAAGAAATCTAAAAATTAGAAATGAATATGGTGAACCATGTTTGAAAGCATGTAATGAAAGAATAACCAAATTATTACAGGTGTCAGACATCTTGTCTCCTAAACCCCAAGGATAACCATACCATCTATCATCTTTCAATGGAATTAAAATTGTAAAAATGTTACTTTTTAATGGAATACTTAATAAAATATCTATTAAATGAAATAAGTTTATCATGATAAATTATGAGTTGAAGATAATATATTTTATTTTGAAATGATCAAAAAATATTTTAAAATACCTTTTTTGAAAAACCAATTGTAAAAAGATTAACAAAAATTCATTTTAATGATATGAGAATGTTGATATGAATGTAAGATGAGATACTTTATAAATTTTTTGAATATAAAGGATGAAATTGATGAATAATAAAAATATGAAAAAGGATGGGAAATCATAGTTAAAGAGGATGTTAATTATTTTCAATAATGATATAATTTTTATAGGTAAGAAATTCATCAAAGAGATATATTTGAATCTAATGTGTCATTTTACCCATAGAGGAAGATAAAGTTCCATGAAACCAAATCTTATGGTGAAAGAAACTAAAAATCTAAGAAATAATTTCAAGAAGAAGCATTCAGACTCAATGAAGGGATTTGAGTTAAGAAAGACCCTTACGACCATAGGATCCTTTGAATTGAAATCCATATAATGAAAGAACATGTTATGTCTCCTGAAAACACATTAATTGCATGAATATGGTAAAATAAATTCATTATGTATTAATCACACTATATAAAATATGTAATTGTATTCAATAAGAAATGTGTCTCAAGAAATTAAATTTGAGATAATGATCCAATTTATATTTTTTATTATCTTCCACTAAGGGGATTATATATCAAATATAAAAAAATAACTAAATTAATCAAATATTTCATAACCATATTTATATCTATACCCTCTTATAATTTTTATTTATAATTATTAAATATATATATATTTCTTAGTTGGTATCTATTTCCAATATCTGGTGTGAGTAATCTTGAAGATTTTGGACTAGTTTCAAAATTACAATGTTATTATTCATTCTTATCAATAATTTTATCATTATCATATCATTAAATTTACTCAAATATATTTTTCATCATAGATTTATTTAGTCACAATTTATTTTAATGATATTTTCTTTAAAATTTATTATAGATGAAATTGGTGAGAAGCATGTTTCTGTGATCATTAACAAACGAATGATAATATCTTAATTAATGATTTTAATATTAATTTTACCAATATGGAATAAAAATAAGATCATTATTTATTAATTAATGTCATATATCATCATTAAATAAGTTATCATAGTCATCTGTGTTATTCTTTTGTATCATTTTTCATGTTGGTGGTTAGACTGACGAAAACATAAAAATACCATAATTAATAGATGATTATGATTATCAAAGTGGTTTATTTTAGTACCATATATTTATTAAGTAATAATAATAGTATTATTTTGATTCTTATATGGTGATAAATAACATTTTATGACAGTTTAATATATAATAATGAAACTGGATAAAAAATAAGATACATTACATTTTGTAGGTGGTTGTCCACCAAGGCACAACTTTCATTTTCATTTTTCAAAATGTAAATAGGTAAAGGTTGTTAAAAGTCATTTAAAAAGAATAATAAAATTTATTATATAAAAAATTATAATTTCAATACATAGTAATGAAAAAAATTATTTTAGAGAGTAAGAGAGAAAAGAATTAAAGTTAGGGAAAAATTAGAACTCATATTGAGGACTTGAGCTTTCCTTTGGAGGACACCGTAGAAATATATGTATTAAGATAACATGAGGTAATTATAATATAATTAAATAGAAAGGAGAGTCTATAATAGTGAAAAGGGGATGATTTTAAAGAGGAAATACAAATTTTATAGTGATCTTGAAAGGATAATGAACGGCCCATTTATAAGTGGATAGGATGAAATTTTTTAAAACAAGGAAATTTAATATAAAGAGATAACATGTTTCACATTACATGAATAATAATAAAATGGATAGTAATGGATTGTAGGATGAGAAAATGTATATAATCCAAAATCCATTCATTTTCACTCATGTTTTTAATATATTTTTTAAGTCCATTACTCTTAGAATTTTCAATTTTACCTTTTTTTGGTTTTACCATGGTAACTAATTTTTAACATAGTAATTTAGTTTTATTACCTAAAAATATAATGTATAATTTTAAATAATTTGTTACCAATGATTATAAATATTCCACCTAAATTATCAGATAAAATTTCTAGTTGTAAGGAAAATAAATTTTAGCCCTAACTCATGTAATGCGTAAAGACCCTGGTTTTGAAAATGCATATTTATATGCTTAACATTTATTTATGGGATAAAATTATAAATTTATTTGAATTAAAAGATATAAATATGATTATTATAAAAAAATAAAATTTATGTGGCTTTCAATGCATAAAAAACCTAATTTTTTGACAATAATATTTAATTAAATGAAAAGCGTAAAAATAGTTTTTTTATTGGAAAATATTTATTAAGTTGTTAAAAATATGTTTTTTGAAATTTATATTTCTATTTAAAAAGTTACATATTTTCTCTTTATAATTATTTTGATCATGAAATATGTTTTTTGAGTTTTTAAGTTACACTTACTTTTTTTAATAGTAATAAACCCTACATTTATAGTAAATACTATATTTTTCACTATTTACCTAAAGTCATTTATTTCAAAAAAATATCAAAAATTCATATTAGAATATTTATTTTGGAATTCATAAAAGAATTTAATTTTTTGAAATTAAATTTAAAAAATTTAAATTTTTTTATTTTAAATGTAAAATTCAAATTTAAAGGAAACAACTTTTATTGAAAATAAGCATTTTAAAAAATTAAGTATACCTGATATTATTTCATATTAATTTAAAAATTATTGAATATAAATATATTTTTAATTATATTTTTAAATCATATATCATTATAATAATCATTTAAGAGTGGTCTATTAAATTTATTAGTTCATTAAAAAGTTATTTGAGAAAGAAAAATTTAATCATATTAATTATTTCTCCCATAAATTTAAAAAAATGAATTTATTAATATTATTTTATTCAATTATGGTTTCATTAATCTTATAATTTATTAATATTTTCATCTAATTTTTCATGGATTATTTTTGATTGGTTTCTCCTGTGGAGAAAGAGATTGAACAAAGTGATAAATTTTTTAAAAACATTTCCATAACCTCAAGGTGTTACATTATGGACCATAAATAAATTGAATCCTTGTAATTTTAATTATTAACTACTAAGGAAAACATTTAAGGGTATCTAAAAGATAAAAAAGTCAGGATATAATTTCAATAGAGATACCGACCTCCATAACATTTATAAACATATCATTTCCATTTAATAATTTTATTCCCAATAATGAGGTTTATTCAACCATTTGAGACAAGTGTCTATCACTATTTGATATTAATAACCACATTATATATTTTTATTCAAAATAGATTTCAAAATAATCATTTCATTGATAAAATAGATTAGGTTGATATGAAATGTGGCTTACTTATTCAAATAATTGTTCTTTTATGTAGGGAGAACCAATACATAAAATTAAATTCATCTAATTGAATAATAATAAGATTTTAACAAGGAATATTTCGATAAAAACATTTTATTATAAAATACAAAAATACATTTTCTTTGGTAATAGAATTATCAGGTTGCTGATTTGAGGTCCTTGGATGGTGTTTTATGCACTAATGAGTTGATTTAATAATAACAAATGTGACAATCATATTTCTTGGGTGATTGATCAATGAAGCTTACTCCACCCTCATATTAAGACCCACTCCAATAGTTATAATTCCATAACATTTACCTTGTTCCTTGGGATTATTAGGTTTCTAAAATTTATTATTTAAAACGAATCTTGGATTGGTGTACTGATTTGCATAATGCACATACTCATTATAATTGATCCACTGGAGTATGGGTGGCACATTAGTAGGAAATTTATTTTTAGCTATTGTATTAACTATCCACTTCATCCCCTTTCAATACTCAAGTGATTTATGTCTAGACCTTCCACCATCACATCAACTTCAAGTACATTTTAATCAATTTCCTTGGTTTTACCTCCTTGAATTTGAATATGTAAGAAAGCTGATTTCTCTTCCCCCAACATGATTTTCTCATTCAAGTTTTCATTTATAAAAATTTTCCATTATTTGTGTCTAGAAAAATGAGATTCTACTACTTCGATTTTAATATAATTTTCACATTTAAAGGTGATGTCATGAGTGTTTTCAAAAGATGTGTGTTCTTTGGGTACATAGGTGCAGCAGAGTTGCTAACCAAGGTCATCTCTTAAAGAGGTGGTAATTAAAAAAACATATTAAAGATATTTTAAAAATAAAATAATAGAATATAGACACACTAATTAAAAGTATGTGGAGTTGTTTATCATTTATAAAAGAAGAATAAATATGATGGAAGAAGGTTTAATTTTTTTTATTTTTATTTTTGAAATAAAATGTGTTTAGTGAAACACAACGAGAAGATTTTTTTTAGAAAATGATTTAAAAAAGTGAAACTGATCATACTATAACTCTTCACATACTTATTAATCATTATCATTTAAATTAAAATTCACTTAATTATTATCTCATAACTTGTTAACCTCCATACTCTATGAGAATTAACTAAACCACAAAGATGAAATGAATCAAACCCTTAGCTAGCTTCGGAACATGCCATTGTAGCACCCTACTTTGATTCATGTTATAAAGATATCTTATGGTTTTTGGTGAATTTGGAATCATACCCAATATGTAAATGAGGATTAATTGATTTTATAGATAATATTTTAACTTTATAAATTTATTTCATTTGGTTTTATTTTACTGGTTAAGATAGCTCCCTCACAATTCACACATTACTCGACCTCGCATGTTTTTTCTTGAATTGCTTAATTACTGGCTTAGTTTATTTTAAATTAAAAACAAAATTAATATATCATATTAAGTGGATTACAATATCTCATTTATTAAAAATAAATTAATGATTAAAGCAATATATATATTGATTACTAAAAAGAACTACTCTTCCATGGGCGGTGTAGTAATCGTAGAAACGTATTTTATTTGAAAAGGTCATGAATAGGGTATAACACAATCACAATTATACAATGAATTAATGAATACATAATATTATTAGAGAAGAATAAAATTAAAAAAAAATATAATAAAAATAGAATATATATAATATAAAATAATAATTTTATTATGCAAACACAAATATTGCAATGTGCAGAAGAAGAAGAAGGCTTTGATGAAGGGATAATTTATTCAAGAGATATCCATGTTGAAAATATTGGAAAATTTGATTGGAACCACTTATTCTCCTCCTTTAACTTCATAATTCACATATAACACCCTTCAAATTATAAAAACAAAAAATTTTAGAGTATAGGGGTGACTAGGTTAAAAGAGGCTTCAAGTGTGAATGGGGAAATTTGAACAAATAATTTAATCCAATTTTCACCGCTTGTTTGACCACCAAAACATGTGAACCATTTATCATGATAGACAATTTATTTGTTCAAAAATGGGTCCTTGATCTTCTCTTTAAATTTTGGATCGACCCAAGCCCGTATGAAAAATTTCTTTCCCAAATATTGAAGTGTTTTCCAATCTGGTGAGTCTGACCCATATTTGACTACATCGGCCATTCAATATATTTATGTCAATTAAAATAATTATTATTACCTGCTGTAATTCATAAAACATGTTATATATTCCCTTTTAATTAAATTTCATGACCCACTCACTTAAAAATTCCCTAAATTCAAAACATAGTCCCTCGACCTAGATATCCCAAAATGTTCTACATTTCATCACTCCCCTCATTTTATTATTTTTGTAGTTTTTTTTAATGTTTCATTTGGATCAAATCTCACACTCATCTCTCAACCCTTGGATTGATATCCTCACAATACTATTTGTAATAGTTATAAGAATATCATTTTTTTAGAAGAGTGGGTTTATTCCTACCCATGACACAACCCATATGTTTTTGTTTTTGTTTTTGTTTTTTTTATTTTTTTAGTTTTTGAAGGCTCACAATAGTCTGATAATAGGTACACACACAGGTTAATACAGTATAGTACTGAAACCAATTATAAGAGAAACAAATAAATGGATCAACCATTGATATAATTTTATTTGTTTACCGATCATGACTGTAACTTCAGTTGAGTAGGAACAATTTCACAAGCCATGGTTGAGTGAAACGTCATATGGAGAAATCATTGACACAATTTACGATGAAAAAATATAAAAAAGAATAGTGTCAAACTCTAAAATGTTATATAATAACACAACCAATCATGTCATAAAAGAGTTTAATTTTTTTTCAAATTAAACCCTTTGATGAAGAAATATTTCTCATGCTTATCATGCCACCAATGAATTTTGAAAACATGAGTTCTCTATATATACCATATCTAAATAATCTTGTTACATGATATATATTTTTTGGATAATTTTAACCGAAAACATAACATAAAATACCCAAAAAAACATAGAAATTAAAATCCTAAATATCTACCCCAAATTTTTGTCCCCTCCCCCACACTTAAAATATTCCATTGTGATCAATATGAACTTATGAGATGATATGTGTAAATGAAATGTAGAATTTCAAATAGGAAAAATAATATAAAAGTGAAAGGGTTAGGAACAACATGATATCCTAAAGTGATGATGGGGTCATGTAATGTGATGTACTCAGTTGAATCTGTAGGAAGTCCCTGAACATATTGCTTCAAATATTTACCATTGACTGTAATGCTCTTTTTAGTTTCCTCTTGTGTGATCTCCGCTGCATCATAAAGAAAAAAAATTAGATAAAATATAAGGGCCTATATATTTGGAATGCAAAATACTATACATCAACGTCAGTTGTGAACTATAGAGTAGAAATTTACCTCCTGAATGAAACCCCCTTTGTTTGATCATAATTTCATGATCTTATTTTGATCTTTCTTTATAGAGATTTGAGTTCTCATATGATGAAAATAAAATCTTATCAAGCTCTTTAATTTGAAACTTCCTTTAAATTCCATCTTGGGCCAAATCCTTTTGGCATTTCTTTATAGCCAAATAATATTGATGCTCAACCATCATGGGGAGATGAAAAGGATTTCCCAAAAAAAATCTAAAATGTGGACATATTGATGGTTGTCTTGTATGTTATCATTTAAGCTGATATCACATCATCCAAGTGATTTCTCCAATCCTTCATATTCAGCTACACAGTTTTCTCCAAATTTTGTTTCAACTTTTGATTTTAAACCTTGTCCTGACCATTTATTTAGGGGTGGTATAATATTGATATTTTTTGTGTCGACCCATACTTTTAAAGGAGGGAAGCTAAATTCCGATTGTAAAAGTGTTCCCCCTAATAATTTATGATAGCCTTTAGTATTCCAGACCTAAAAAAATCTATGCCTTGACAAAGACGAATATAACATGAGAATCATTAGTCCCGATGTCCTTAACCTCCACCCATTTTATAACATAACCAAAAATGACTAAAATGTATAAGATACTAAATGAAATTAGAAAAGGACCCATAAAATCAATTCCCGAAACATCAAAAATCTCACAGAATAATATGGGTTGTTATTCCATATCATGTATCATCAAAAGTTTTCCAGTGTGTTGGAAATACAAACATAACTTACAAAATATATGAACATCATGGAATAATCTAGGAAAATATAATACAATGTATAATACATTCCTAGCATTTTGTTGGGGTCAAAAGTGTCATCCAAAAGAAAGTGTATGGTAAGAATGCATAACAGACTCAAATTCATGATTATGAACACACCTCCTAATAACTTCACCACTAAACATGTGCTAGAGTTAGGGATCATCCCACGCATAAGACTGAGACTCGACTTTTAGTTTTGGGACTTGATGTTTCTTTAAATTTGTAGGAATTTATGAGGCAACAAATTAGTTCACTGAATTAGCATACCAGAGATAATTACCTAAGAGTGCATTAAGATTCTCATCAGGGAAAGTGTCATGAAGTGGTACATGGTCCAAGGTGTCATCCTCTAGTGTGTGAGTAATCCTACTCCTGTGGTCCGCCACCAAGTTTCCTAACACCTTATTGTCTTCTATCTCAATATCAGATTCTTGAAGTAGGAGCATCCATTGGAAGAGTTCAGGCCTTGCTCTCGGATTCTTCAATAGGTGCATCATACCTACATGGTCAGAGAAAAAAATTACATTAGAGCCTAATAAATGTGAAAAAAAATATCTAGAGAAAATATGATGTCAAGAAAATCATTTTTTTGGTTGTGTAGTTTGATTGGGTTGAATCCAATGTCCTCAATGTATAGGAAATCACATGAAAATGTCCCTACACCCTCTATGATAATTTGACAACAACAACAATGTTTGATGCTTCACACATAAGCTCAAATTCAATGACACACTATGGGGACTGTATGATAGATGAAGTGGTCAAATGCTTACTTAGATCATCAAAGGAAGTCCTAAAAGAATCATCTAATATAAAATTAGAATCCTTTTAAAGAAATCATGACATAGGAAGAGCAGTCTATGTAAAATCATTAATGAATTGATGATATAATCCTACATTCCCTAAGAAAGATTTAACATCTCACAGACATAAAGGATAGGGTAAGGATGAAATAATATCTACCTTATATCTATCAACCTCTATCTCATGTTTTGAAACTACATTCCTTAAGACAATGCCATGCTCTACCAGGAAATGAAACTTTTTGAAGTTCAATACCAGATTCTTCCAAAGACAATGATTTAATACATTTCACAATATGAAGATACATTCATCAAATGAAGATCCATACACTGTAAAATCATCCATAAATAACACCATATAGGTCAAAACGAAATCAGAAAAAAACAAACTCACCATATATCTCAGGAAGGTACCTGGGTAATTGGAAAGTACAAATCGCATCCTTTGGTAGGAAAATGTACCAAATGTAAAAGTTAATGTTGTCTTCTCCTGATCCTCCAGAGAAATAGGAACCTAAAATTTTCAATAAAATCCATCCATGAAATAATAGTGTATTTTCCCAGCTAGTCACTAAATAATTTTATCTACAAAAGGGAGGGGGAATGGTCCTTATGAGTGGATTGATTTATTATCCTATAATCAACACACACATGCCAATTGTTTTTAACACTCCTTAGAAATAACTCCTCTCCCCCATTTTTAACAATAGTAACCCCACTTTTCATAGGTATAACATGAATAAAACTCACCCTCTGGGAATATAAAATGGGATAAATTATACCGTCCTTTAGAAAATTTTGAACTTATTTTTTAACAATTTCTAGAGGAGTTGGATTTTGAATCCTTTTTTGCTTCCTAACTGGTTTAGCCCCATCCCCAAAAAGAATCATATACATGAAAATGGAGGGGATAATACCTGATATTTCAGCTAAGGTCCACCTTAGTAGCCTAATTTTCACCCTAAAAAGATTTAAAAGTTATTATTCATGTTAAAAAGAGATATTGTAAGAAATTATAATAGGTAATATCTCACCACTCAATAAGTTTGAGTATTTTAGATTTGGTGGCAATGGATTTAGTTCTATTGTAGGGGGTGATGTATGATGGAGACATTGAAGGAACAGAAATATGTTCACAATGAATATCATTACTAGAATATACATCATAAAAATCATATAATAAAGCACTAAATCCATCAGCATAATCAACATCAATGTTATAATCAGAGTTTACATGATCCAAATAAGAATATGTATCCACATAAAAATCAAATATAAGATAGGTTTATGCATTATATACAGGTGTGGAAGTGATCTTAGTCATCAAAATAGAACCCATTATCATAATATATCTAAGTATAAGATAATAAAAATTAATTGGGTTCTTACCTAGTGGTTCAAAATGGGAGATAACAAAAGTATAATGATCCTATGAGGGGTACTTCATGGAGTTAATAACATTAAATATCACAACATCATCTCCAAAATCAATTGAAAGTGTACCCTCATGAAAATTTATGATAGTTTTTTTGTAGTTTTGAGGAAGGGAATACCCAAGATAATAGGAGCATGAGAACTTACCTAATAATCCTCCATGTTATGAACATAGAAATATACTGGAATGATCATGTATCTTACCTGAACAAGTATATCATCAAAGACTTTTGCTGGATATGTTGTAGCTCTATTCACCAACTACACCACTACTCTAATTGGCTTCAACTCACCAACCTATAAGGAAGAGAATACATAGTGATGAATTACATTTATATAATAATCCAAAACAAATAAAGCATAAGAAAATTGTAACTCCCCGATGGAGAATTAGATAAAGAATTTACTGTTATACTTTCACTTTTTGGTATTTCTTGAGTTGGTGTAATGAGTGTTGACACATTCCTTCCAAGATTGATCCTATAATTTACCTTGATCCCACTTTTATTGGTACAATATTCTCTTAATAATTTTCATACCTTATAATATTCTTAATGTCCTCAATAAGGGGGGTGTTTTTCTCCATGTGCTTGAATGTGCCCAAAAACTCATTTTTCATCACTTATTTAGCCATTTTTTCGTTTGAATAACTCTATATGGAAAGGAAAGGGTTTTTGAAGTAACATCATCAATATTTGTTTCAACTTTTTCTTTCTCCTTGGGATGTTCAATAGCTGGTCTTGAATGGGAATTCTCTAGAGTTAATGTGAATCCTGACGGAATGATATGTGAAGATGTATTAGTTTTTTTCCACCCACAACTCAATGTAATGGAACAGGAATTCCATATAAGATTTAGAGTAGTTTGGGAAGGAATATTTCTAGAGTTCTTACTTACCATTTTATGGAAGGCGGTGGAAATTTTGATCATTTGTGTCTTCAACTCCCTCAAATCAGAACCTTGATTATTCAGATCATTTTATCAATTAAGAATACTTGTTTCAAAAGATCATTAATATTACAATCTACCTTTGGTTTAGAATTACATTTTTTTACTTTTTAATTATTGAGCTTTAAATCTCATTTTGGGTTGTTGAAAACCCTATTGGTAAGTTAGAGGATGCTGGAAATTTTGTTGAGAAGGGGGACTTTGTTGTTGTCTGGAGTTATACTTCATGTCTGATTGATCCTTCCACCCATGGTTGTGTATTGGATAAAAGTAAGATTTCTTTTTTTGGGGATGTGTCTATTGTTTCTGTAGATATTTTCTCCCATAGAATAATGATTTTCAATCCACTATCTCTTATAATTGTGGGAAATAGTATGTTGGGTGGTCTATTTCAGTAAAAATGCCATAAGGCCTCAAAGGTGTGGGTTGGGATTTATTTTGAGACAAATCAATTTGTCTCAACATAGTGGTCAATTATTTCAACTTAGTATCAAAAAAATTATTTTTAAGAGTAGAAAAACTTACCTAATGTACTCCTCTAACATGTGTTGTACCTCAATCACCAAATTACTAGGTGTTTTGTTCCATCTTGTCGATCAACACACATGTAGCTACTGGTGGTTTTCCCATAAATTATTATTATGCCATGGAAACCACTATGATCCTTTCTATAGGTGTTTGGTCTTCATATTAGTTTTCGATGTGAAGTTTTTCACTAATTTGGTGATATGAGAAACTTGCATAGAACTTCATAAATCACTCCCAGTGCTCATACTTTGACTCCCCTTAGTCTTTCTGGATTCATGAGATCTCTTTTAAAATGTAAGTGGTCCTTGATTTTTGAAAAAATCCCTATAAGAAAATATATTTCAAATCATTCCAATAAGTTACATCATCATGTTGTAAATAATATATCCAGTATTTGGTAATTCAATGAAATGAGAATTGGAATGATTTTAATTTGATTTTATATTCAAATAAATTTCTTGGTGTTAGGGTTCATCAAACCAGATAAGATTATTTTAGATATTGGTTGGGATATTCAATATAGGGGAGATGAAATTTTTGAAGCAGGTTTATCAATCTAGATTTTAATTCAATGTCTAATTCAAGGTCTAGATATGCAATACAAGTTGGTTGATAGTTAATGTTAAGTGAATACATTTCTCAAATGGTTCTATGAAGTTTATTTTTATTATTTTTGGCCATTGTTTCTTCTTTTATGTTTGAATTATAATTACTTCCAATTTCAATGTTACCGGAATGGTGGAATTTTCAAAATTATTGAATGCTGAAACTTCCCGTTGACAGAGACTGTTAGATTCAAGCACTAAGGACGAGTTCAATCTTAGGGTCAATTTATAAGATATTTTTTTGATTAGTTCATGCAATAAATAAAATAAAAATAAAAATGAAATCATAAGTGTATACCATAATAAAAAAGACAATAATTTTGATTTGATGGTCCAAGAAAGAGAAAGATTAAAAAAATAGAAAAATAGAAAAATTGATAAAGGAAAAAGAATAAGAAAAAATAAAAGAAAAGAATAAAATATAAAAAATAACTCTAATTGGTTGAATAAATTACTTGAATACATGTAAATGATGCCAATTTTAAATGAACGATCATGAGTACTTTCAAATGATTTGTGATTTTGGAGTACTTAGGAGAAATAGAGTTGCTGACCAAGGTAGTCTCCCAAAGAGACAGTAATTAAAACAACTTATTAAAGGTATTTTGAAAATAAAATAAAATAATATAAAAAAACTAATTAAAATTACGGGGGGGGGGTGGTGTTTGAAGTTTATAAAATAATAAGAAGTATTCTGGAAGAATATTTAATTTTTTTTATTTTTGAGTTGAAATTCGATTAATAAAACCCAATAATAAGATGTTTTCTTTAGAAAAGTATTTAAAATGTTGTAACAGACCTAAATCTACATCTTAACTTACTTTTTAATCAATATAATTTAAATTAAAATATAATTAATTATAATACCATAATTTGTTAACCCCATAACCTTATGAGAATTAACTAAATAACAAAGGTGAAATGAATTAAACCCTTGGCTAGCTTCAGAACATGCAATCGTAGCCCACTTATTTGATTTATGTTCTAAGGAAATCTTATGGTCAGTGGTGAATTAGGGCACATAAGCACTCTCGAAATGAGGATTAATTGATTTTATAGATTATATTTGAAGCCTATAAATTTACCCCGTGTTTTTTACCGATTAAGATAGCGTTCTCACAATTCACACATTACTCGACCTTTCACGTTTTTGTGTAAATTGTTTAACTGATTTCTTTGTTTCTTTTAAATTAAAATCATAATTAATAGATCATATTAATTAAATTATAGTATATCATTGATTTTAAATAAATTAGTGAAGAAGTTAAGTGGTAGATCTATTACTCAAAATAACTACACTTCCATGGGTGGCATAGTCATCGTAGAAACGTTTTTCACTCGAAAAGGTCATGGAAAGGGTATAACCCAATCATGTTTCTAAACATTATTTCTATCCCAAAGAGGATGATTATAGAAGAAAAATATTGAATAAAATATAATATATATAATATAAACTAATATATTTATTATGAAAACAAAAATATTACAACCGAAAGAATAAGAAGAAAGATTTGACGAAGGGATCATTACATCAAGAGATAACCTTGTTGAAATGATTGGATAATTGTATTGGAACCACTTATAATCTAATTTAATCTTAATAATTCATGTAAAAACCCCTCCCAATTATAAAATAAATTATATATTGGATGAGAGACTAGGTTAAAATAGGTTTTAAGTATGAAATGGGAAATTCATCTAAAAGATTAAGTCCAATTTTCACATCCAATTTGACCACAAAAATGCATGAACCAGCTATCCTTATAGGATAATTATCTGTTTAAAATGGGTTCTAAAGATTATCAACATATTTGTCTATAATCAAAGCCTGTATGATGATGTTATGTCCCCAATATTTGAAGTAGTGTCTAATCTGAAAGTCCAACCCATCTTTGAATTCACGGTCTATTTAGTCTAATCAAATGAAAGATTTAGCTCACTTATACTGAATAAAACATGGATCCCATTAAGTAAGGAATAAATTTTAAAAACTTTATTCTAATAAAACACATAAAAATATATATTTCATAAACACTACAATGAATTTTAAAGGGTAAAATAGTAATTTTCTTCAAATTTTCAAATGAATGGTCTAATCTAAAATATATTATAAATATACATATTTAACATAATGTGAGAGTATTAAAATAATTATTATCAATAAGATTATCAATAAAATTTTGTTTTATCACATATCAATCGACCTCTTCCAATGAACTAAACTCTCTTATATATAATTCCTTTTAAATACTTAGTTTTAGGAAAATATTGAATCATTCATTCATGAATTTGGATGTCTGTAATAAAACTGGATGCATACATTGGGAATCTCATGATGTTAGCATAATAAGTGAAGAAGGATTCATCCTCCTTTTCTTCCAACTCTAAAAATTCTCTCCCCATTTTCATGTAAGGAGTTTAAGAAAAATATTTAGTTAAGAATATTTCCTTGAACTCCTCTCACTTCATATAATCAAATTATTCAATTTTTACTGTATTTGGAATAATATTACACTATTGGTCAGCCTCAATATTGAAATGATTACTGACTTGAACAACCTTCTCATGTTTTGAGCACTGGAGTGTAGAAAATATCATTTACATTGACCCAATACTCAATAACCATTATAATAGATGACCCACCAAAAGAGGTCAGATGTTTCCACATGAATTGATCAATACTGAGATGTTCCACAATTTTCTTGTTTATATGTTTAAAATTATTTCCTTTGTTTCTAATAGCTTGATATAGTTAGGTGAGCATTGTCGTGGAGTTTTGTATCCATCGCCCAATATAATTTGGTATCCCACTAGTTCAATCTTCATATTTTCTATTACACTCATTGTTAACTATTTTATTTCGGTTTACCTCCATTAACTTAATTAAATAAAACATTTGAATGAGTATACCTAAATTAATAAATTTGAATATGAGGAAAATATAAACATAGAAGGCGTATTTCATAAATAAATTTAAATATTTTTATTAAAAATTATCTTTAATATTAATGAATTTAAAAAGTTACATTTTGTTTTAAATTATTATAAAATTAACAGTAGTTAAATTATGTTATGATTAGTCCAATTTATTTCATTGTGATTTATTTTATGTTGAATTTTTGTTCAAAAACATTTTATAGTTATGAAAATTTTTCTTTGTAAAATCTATTTTCGACGCGTTTGTGTGTTTAATATTAAATTAAATTAATCCAATTAATTTAATTTAATATGGTAGAAATGATTTAATAATTTTAGTCATAATAATTAGTATTATTTTATAATATCAGCTAAATTTTTTTTATAATGAATAGTAAAATAATAAAAATCTATTACCACTGTTAATGTTAAAAGAAGTTTACCATGAGTTAAACTAAATATATAAAGGTTAAAATGACCTAAAAACAAATATAATTTCTATAATATATAAATATTTCTACCTTATATCATATATTGTATGGTAATTGTCCATTTGGGAGAAATGTTTCTAAGATAGTGAAAAGGAATTACCTGAACACTTTGAAACATTACCAGTGTTCCACTCACCTAAATTATACAAGGGAAACCACTCTCCTCTCATATCCACACATCAAGAGTGTAACACCCCGATCTTCCACGATACGCTTCTCATTCAATAATGCAATAGCTTGCATTGCACGCAACTTCGAGTTCTAAAACACCGCAACTAATCAAAGTAGCCGTTATGAATAGTAATAACCACTTTTTAAAATTATAGAAATTTTATATTTCAAAATGGACTTCATTTTTGTATTCATAATATCGAAATTATCCTAAGTTGAATTTTTTGTAACTTTCTGAGAACTTCCAATTTTTTTATGAATAGTGAAAAATACTTAAAACAACTTTTTTAATCAAAATAATTTATTGTGATAAATTATACTATTTAGTGGTTTTAAAGTATAATTAGAATATATTTTTACCATTTTATCCAATGGTGGTCATTAGAATTAATTTAACATTGAAATTGGACATAAACAATTGCCAATCTTTTGATATAAATTGTTTCTTAAAAACACGCTATTTGTTGTGACAGCGGGAATTAATTATAAAATTAACTAATTCAACTTATATATTTGAAATTTTTTAAAATAGAAATCATTTTTGAATTTGGAATATCAATTATAGCTTAGGGTGAAATTTTGGCATTGTTCTGAAAAACTTCAACTTTTGATGAATAGTTAAACCACTAAGTGGTAGTTAAATAACTGATTTTTCCTTTAAATGAAATATTACCACTTCTGTGATTTGATTTTCAAAAATCTGACATACATGGTTGTCATTAAGAAGTAAAATGTGGTTCAATGAGATTAAAATAATTTTTGGTGAATAGTAACTTTTAAGTTCTTAATCGCGATTAGAGGTAATTAGTGTAGTTTAAGGTAAAAATAATGTTTTCATAATATGAGATGAGCTTGACACTTGTCCTACTCCTATTGGATGAGTCATGGCCGACCAAGACAACCCATGAGTCAACTTGGAGACCCCATGGAGCCACTTTAGTTGGAAAATGACATTAATATATATTTATTTAATGTTAAAATTAAATTGATACAAACATGAGTTGTTTTACTAAAACAGTTTTTAAGTGGGGTTAAACAAGTCCAAATTTTTATTATAAATATTCATTAGAAAGCTAAAACGATTTCCTACATAATAGTATTTTTTTATAATTTTTAGACATTAAATAAATTAAATTATTTATGACATCATTATGATGTAGTGATGACCTCATTATTTAACGATTTTAATAAAATGAGAAGATAATGTAAAATCCAAGGCTTACACTTGTCCAAAGACTATTGGATGGGTAGATTTCGAAACCTTATCACCTTAGCCACTAATTATACAAGTGTGGGACCTTTAGAATCCGAAAGGCATTGTATAATAATGTAACATTTCAATCTTTCCAAAAGAGCCCCTCCTCTCCACTTATGAAAGGCCCCCACCTCTCCCACCTCATTTACACTTTCAAGCCATTTGGCTCGGCCAACCTCTGCCCAAATACTCTCCCAACTTCCCCCTCTTACTACTAGAAGCCTCACTTTGGGCAGAACTCTTCCCAAGGAAGCCTTTGGCTCAAGTCAAAAAGAGTTACCCGATTTTGAGGTAATGTCTTCTCTAATGTTGTTTTGTTTTATTTTTCTTCTCCAACCCCCTAAACTCTTTTTATTAATTTATTTTGTAACAACACCAGTATCCTCAATATACTAGTATGTTTTTATAAGAAGTATTAGAGCTACACTTACACACACCTACATCTAATGGTTAAAGAAAATACGGTTTCTATGGATGGCGAATTTCTGCCTCACGAAACGATGATTGTTCAACACTCATATAACACCTTCAAAGGTGGACATTAAGATGTCACTATTTTTATATATGATATATAATATGTTTATGTTTTACTTATGATTCTGTATTTCTCATTTATGGCATACTTTATGATTTCCATTATGGATAAAACACGATAATTTCATTTTAGGAAGTGCGGACTACCGCCCTCTCAAAGTGATTTGAATCGTTAATGCCATATGTGGGATGTATAAAGGATGGAGTAAATGGTATTATACACTATATTATACTGTAATTATATTATAAATTTATATCATTATGATTTCGTTCCATTAAATATGAAATTGAAATGAAAGTAGCGTTCATGCGTACGTACGGCTTACCGTCTCCATGAACGGTGCATTTCATTTCTTACCTCTAAATGTTACATAATATTATAAATGAATGTATATACTGGATATATAAGATATATATGACATATAAATCATGAATATAATTCTGGAGATAATGGATATTCTACCACATAAACAAATTGTAATTATAAGAAGTTTATTGTTGACTCAAGTACCAAAGATCGACAAAACGACCGTTATTAACTTAAATAATTACATAATATTCATATCATTATAATAAGTGATATAATAAGGATAATGAAATTGAAAATGGTTCTTAATAAGGCATATATTAAATCTAGTTTATTATTCATGAGGTTAAAGAACGGTTGAGTCAAGTCAGACACGAGGTATGGGAACTTCTTAACCCGATTTCCATTCTTTGGGTTAATCTCCTACTTTCAAATTATGTCATGATATTATTATGTACTATCTTGTATTTTTACATTATTTATGTGTACTTATAGTGAATACAAATTATAGATGTACTTTATTTAAAAAAATTATCTTTTTATGGACTTCGTCTCAATCCCCTTTCATTGAGGCATATTTGGTTTTATACACAACTTTCTTTTATACGATGTATAAACCCCTTTGACTTTTACGTTTATTCAAAAGGAATCTTTTTATACAAAGCGTTTTGATAAACGACAAAAGGGAATGTTTTTCTTTCCGTACTTATGCGGCGACAACGACTTCTCCGCCGCCGTGACCATTATTTGAGTTTCGGCTTCCTCTACAAGCCATCATTTTTTTTAATGAAAAATAAATACAAAGTTTTAACTTTATTTTATTTTGGTATTGAAAATGGTTTTTAAAGAGTTTTTATTATATCAATGTGTTGTATTGATATCTTGTGATTGAAATGTGGAAATGTTATGTTTCCTTTATGCATGTTTTATCTGATACGATTATGTTATGGTTTATGATATGTTTAAAACTATTCATATGAGGAATGCATTGGACTTAATAAGTGACGGGTAGAGCCCGCTATAGCTCCTCGATGCATCGGCAAGTCTCATGAGACAAACTAGTGTCTTGGCACGAGGCCTTGACAAAATCTTATTTGTGGTCTTGGCACGAGGCCTTGACTAAGTGGTTATGATAGTCTGGCATTATGCATTCCATCATTATGAAAGTGGTTATTGATATTGCATGTGATTATTCGACCAGTAGAATATCCATGTGAATAAGTAAATGGCATTATCTCATTTTACTTTTGCCATATTATGTTGAATTTCATGTTTAAAAGGCTTTTTTTAGTTATACATTGCCTTAAATGTTAATGTTTATTTATGAAAGCTTCCGCATTATTGTTATCCTTACTGAGAATCTGAGCTCACCCCTTTCAATGTTTTAATATTTTCCAGGATGTGAAGAAGTATTTTATGAATGACCTGTAGGGATAGTCAGAAGAGGATATGATTTTGGACTATGAAGACCATGTTATTGTAGTTTTTTTATTTTATGATGTAATGTAAGACTTATGAATGTATCTAGTGTTTCCAAGGCTACTAAACTAATCGGTCTTTCGAGACTTGATCTTTTGTGATCATGCCAATGTTACGAAGTAATGCACCGACTCTGGGTAGCTGGGGTCGAGGCATTACAAAGAGCCATTTTCTTAGATCATTACCTATAAAAAAAACTTTGCATAAATCAATAAACATGACTTAGAGTTACTTTTTATCATAAAAACACTATAGTAAGGCTTTAGGTATAGCCATAACGAGGTTGTTTGGAGAAGTGTTGTCGTTCATAATCGAGCATTTTAATTTTATTTCTTCTTATACCTACATAAAATCAAATTCAACTATAATGAAATAATAAAAATATATATATATATAGAGATGTTATTTTTTATATTTCAAAACATTTATTTATATCCTCTTCTATCAAATTGGAAATGAATCCGATAATCATGTGTACGGAGGAATATCACTTTATGAAAAAATGTAATTCATTTTAAATGACCTTATATAATGACTATATTTAATTATGGATTTAATGTATATATATGATATTTATGTCATAAATATACTTCTATAATTATAATATCACATCTACCTTCTTACCTTCCAATCCATTGGAAAATTATAAAGTTTCTCATTTGTATGTGTGGATTAACCCCTCCAAGAAGTGATGTGAAACATTTTTCATTTTATATAGGATTAGATGGTAATAAGGATAGACTTAATGAATATATCTAATATAAAAATGATTATGTGGAGTTTAATTATTATTTATTATTATTTTTTCCATAAATTTAAAAAGTAGAAACAATTTTTATATGTACGTATGAACTACTGTCTCCATGAAAAGTGTAATTCATTTTTCCATCTTAAAATAATATATCTTAAAATAATTTAAATATTTGGTTTTTGATCATAGTTTAGAGAATTTTGATGAATTTAATGTTTTATTACTTATCAAATGATACAGGTTGTAATTTGGGTGATGTTGTTGAGGATTTGGTGGTTAATGTTGTATTTATTCATATAATGGTTTGTTCATTTTGAGAATTATCACGTGATAATGATTTTGGTTTTGGTTAATTTATAAAGATATAAAAAATATATTTTTAACATTTTTTGGATTAGGTGATCCATTAGATTTTTATTTTAGTGCTTTGGGAATGAGAAAAATCATCTTGAATACTCATTATTTGGAGAAAAAAAGAGATTTTGGTAGAAATTGATTAAAGGATGAAATTATACTTATTAAGTAATTACATTTTATTATGTTATTAGTCTATATGGTAAATAAATTCCTCAAATCTAGGAAAATGTTCTAGAATAAAAATTTTAATCATATTATGATCATTTCCAATGAATTGATGGCCTTTTCATACCTAGTTGATCTATGGTTTTGGGGTTTTGAACCATATCTTGATTATTAACTCTCATGACTCAGACTAATGGGGATCAAGACTCAACTACCCCATGAATGCCTCTATAGGCCATGGTCTAGTGACAAGCATCGAAATAAATATCTAATATGGGGAGGCCTTTACCTAATGTACCTATTCACACACACTCAACCATATCAATGTAGAAGTGTATAAGAATAATAATAGAAAGATAGAACAACTAGAATATAATCCATGATTGAAAAACCTCTATGGTGAAAAAGAGTACAATAGTGTAAGCTGAATAGAAAAGGGAAAAACTACATTCCCAATCAGAAATATGTCCCAACCTGAAAAAACTGGAAAGTAAAGGTTATAAGACTGCCCGAATCCAAATCTCCAAGATTTGACCACCATACACTTTCCAATGAACCAAGTATACCTAAGATCTATTATATTCATCACTGACCTGTCTGTAGTCTGAATAAGACACGACACATATGGGAATATTCCATGCAGGGTGAGTATATACATACCTAGTAGAATTCCCCAAAAGATGAAGGGGGGGGGGGGGGAATTAAGATACTTAATTGGAATAGGTAGTAAAAAACTCAACCAAAAAAATATAGAAAATATAATCCAATAACATGGATTCATATATATATACGCTAAAAAATGAAATGAGAGAGAAGGATATTTCAATCTCATAGCCCAGCCTAGGAAAAGAGTGAAAATAGTTATACAAGTTCATCAATGATTCCCAACCTCTCACTCATATTTCCAGTAGAAAACATCCAATTCTACCCTCACCTTTTCACTATGCCACATAGTTAAGGGAAAAAATATCTTGATAGAGGAATCATTCCCTAGTATAATAGGAGGGTTAGACTTAATAAATATCTAGATTACTCATGAACTATTTCTCTAGGAGGGTGAGACTTTGATGGTTGAGGACACATGAACAGCCTGGCTAGAGGGTGCCACTCTAGTCATCAAGGACCCATGCCCATCCCCACATAAGGGTACCACTTGAATGGTCGATGAACCATGCCTATTTTAGTTTTAGGTTGCCACTCTAGACATCAATGACCCATGCCCTACCACATTAGAGGGTGCCACTCATATGGTCTAGGACCTATACACAACCTAGATGGAGGGTGACACTATTTTCATTGAAGAACCATGCCCTACCCTGTAGAGACCCGTATCTTGACGTACATTGACATTACATCACATTTGCGGAATACTTAGTACATAACAAAACACACACACAAGGGACGTAATAGTTTAGTGTCTTTGGAAACTCGGAATATAATCTTCTAATCGTGGTGAAAGATCTTCAATATCTCCCATAAATATCTTCCTTTTTTTATACCTAAAACCTTTCTTTATATCCTGGGGAAAAAAACATAAAATGGTGAGCTCAAATGCTCAATAAGGGTAAACAAAATAAATATCAATCACATCATATACATAAGAACATAGCTTTTGGAAATCTTAACCTGCAAAAGAGCTCATAATATCATAACATGGGATAAATCATAGAAGTGAAATGTAATTCCAATAATCATAACTTAAAACATTAAAACTTTGTGGCATACACACATAATCATAGAGAATCATTTCTTGTTAGTCAAGACTGATTTCCAAGACTATCTTAGTGGACAAAGTCCCTTTCTGAACAGAGTCACCCTCGTTTCAGTCCTGTTTCACTGAACCGGTATAACCTACCATTCCAGACATGTCTATCTCATGAGATATAAAATCTTTTCCCAATGCATTGGGGGGAGATATAGGTCCCACCCATCTCATAATGATACCATTCTTATGTGTGCCACAAAATCATAAATCATACATCATTGCATAACCAATGTAATAAAATGGGATTCTTAAACATCATGCCATCATAATCCATAAACAATTGATATCATTTCATCATAAGAAAATTGAAACCATTTAAATCATAGAGACATTTTACTTGAAACATACATATCAAATAACCTCATCTTAGATGGAAAATAGTTCAAAAAAAAACACTTGAAATGAATTCTTGAGGAAAATATCCTTTCTTCGTTAAAAACATTTTTCCTTTCTTAACATGTTATAAAACTTTAAACTAAAAGAATTTGATTAAAAATAAACTTGAAAACTTGTAAAGGAATCTTCTTGGAAATAATGTTTTAAAAATCCATTCATGCCGTATAAGTTAAAAAAACATTCTTCTCGTACTTTTGTCGGAAAACTCAAAAAAATACCTCGTACGAAAAACGACAAAAGATTTATTTCATATCTTTTACAAAACACTTACCGAAGGGTAAAATTGGATATAAAATATTGTAGAATGAAGGAAATAATATTACATATTGTGGGAACATGGATGTGGATGATAAAATACACCCCAGTAATTACCAAAGTAAAAACAATCTCGGATAAAAGTGAGATTGTGATATTTCCCTTACCTTAGGTCCGACTTGCTTTGTAAGTGTCCGAACCTACTTTATAATGATTTAAATCATGTTATTGACTTATTCCAGAATCATATGCATTGTTATTATACCATATATGGTCCACTTATGACTTTATATTACCCGTTCTTTTGTAAATTCATGTTAAAGTAGCGTTTTGGGTAAAATCGTCTCATTTGTCGTTCGTGTTTTTAACTTGTAATTATTAATATGATTACATGGATCATTATTACATATATCCAGAATTTAAAACATGATTTATATATAATATATATTCAGAATATATATATATATAATATATATCGATAAATGGAATGAAATACACCGTTCATGGAGACGGTAGTCCGTACGTACGCATGAACGCTGTTTTCGTTTCCTTATTGAATTGAATGGAATTAAGTAGATGACATACATATAAATATACATAAATCCAGTATCATTATTATGTCACATATTTCTTTAGTACTTATTATATATACATTATAATCATTCATGAATGGTTAATCATTGAGAATGAATCTCATCGCGTCGTGGAGACGATAGTCCGTACGTACGCACGAGCGATGATATCGTTCCCATGGTCGTGGAATTGTGTTGAAGTGTATGTATAATATTTCAGTATCAATATCAAGTTATAATAATAATATATAGTTACTAATTACACCATTATACCCATCCAATTAAGGTGGTGGCGGAAAATAGATTACACCACGGCGTGGAGACGGTATTCCGTACGTACGCACGTGCGGTGATTTCATTTTTCCATAGGATGGATAGAAGGTGAATTAGGGTTGTTTCATATTTATAATAACATATCAGTATGTAAGTAATACTGATGTTATTACTTTATCATGAAACAACTAAAGAATAATAAGTTGAAGAAGAAAGAAATTGAAAAGATCGGTAATGGATATTACCTCTTCTTTGAAACGCCTCTTGGAATCCTCCACTTATGGAACTAAGATTGGTCTTTGAAGAAGACCAGGACCTCTAGGATTATTCTAGGTAAGTGGAGAAGGTATTTTTTCAGGGGTTGGCCGATCTTGAGTGCTCAAATTGGTGTGAGGAGGAGGGGGAGGAGGTGCCCTTTTATAAGGGAGGAGAGGGGCACCTTAGGAATATCTCAAAATATTATTTTATATTAAAGTAAAAATCTGTTTATAATGGTTCCAAAGGGTCTTATTTCGAAGGTAAAGTGGGGATGGGTCGAAATCCTATCAACCAATAGGATTTAGACAAGTTTAGGTTAGTATTTTAACCTTATCACTTAGATTTAACTCTAAGTTAAATAATTTAACTTTTACCGTGAATTTTGTTTTCTTACACTATATGGTTAATACACTTACTATAACATGCCAAACGAACCCCAAGTTGTTTATTATTAATATATATATCATTATCTAAGTCATTTGGCCGAACCTTATATTTTTAGGAATAACATAACAATTAATAATATAATATTTGATTTGAAAACTATTTTGTGTCAATTTTGACACTATTTGATATATGATTTTTGTGAAAGTCATAACAGAATTATATGTTCTAACCAAGTTGATTAAATCAACACTAATATATCATAGTAACCTAGAAAATTAGTGGAATTCATAAAAAGTCTCAAATTACATTTATTTTGGTGTTTATAACATCAATTATGTCAATATTTCATTAATAAGATAATTACTGCATCATCATTGTGTCATAAATAAATTAAATTATTTAATGTATAAAAATTACAAATAAAATACCATTATGTAGGAAATCTGTTTATATTTCTAATGAATATTTATAGTCGAATTTATCTTATGTATAACCCCATATTAAAAATTATTTACTTATAAAACATTGATTTTAACTATTTTAACCCTTCTTTAAATAAATTAATAATAAATGTCCTAATCTAATCCAAGTGGGGCTAAATGGTCATATTTTATTCCTAAGTTTTTTTTTGGTCGAATTACACTTATCCAATAGAATTAGGAAATGTGTTAGGGTAATAATAATATCATCTTTACCCTTACTTACCCTATTTACTTTTTACCCTGGTAAAAAAAAGTAAAAAGTTACTATTCACCAAAAATTATTTTCATCTTATTGAACCACATTTTAGTCCTTGATATTAACCATGTCTCTTGGTTTTCGAAATTCCACTCACAGAAGCGGTAAAATTATGTTTTATGAAAAATTCAGTTTTTTTAACTACCACTTAGTGGTTTCACTATTCATCAAAAATTGAAAGTTTTCAGAAAAATACCAAAATTTCACCCTAGGATAATTTCTATATTCCGAATCCCAAAATGAAGTCCATTTTGAAAAATAAAATTTATGAAATTTCAAAAAGTGGTTATTACTATTCATAACAGATAGTTTTAATAATATTTTAATAGCATATCGTTGTTTAGTGAAACTCGGTATTGCGTACTACAAACGCTATCGAGGAAGGTCGCGATTGCATGTAATGCAAGGAAAGTCAAGGATGCGTGTTGTGCAAGCTCCTTTTGGTGTAGCATACAACACAAGACATTAATGAAATTAAAAAGAATATTTTTCATAAAATCTCGGGGTGTTACATTCTACCCCCCTTAAAATGAATTTCGCCCTCGAAATTCATCAGGGGTTATAAATGGTTTACTATTCAAAAGTTTCTTTAATAGAAACCCACAACGTAAAAAGGAATACCAAAACCAATCTTTAAAAACGAAAGTATGAAACGTAATGGTTACCCAAATAAAATAATCACTGGGTTTCCACATAGGTGAAAATATGGATATAGAAGAGAAATCTAACCATCATGTTTTGATGGAGAGTGGTAGAGAACATGGCTATGGAAAATCCAGCAATCACAAAGCCATACATTTGTGACGATATAAGGTACCATCTGATTCATTAGATATAAGAGCACTAGGACAACATTTTTGGTTTTCAGGATCATTTCCCTAAAGTTGATGAAAATGGAACTAGAAGAAATACTTTCGTGATTTTAGTACAGTCTCACCGTTTGTCATTATTTGGACAACTTCCTCTTCATCTCTTAATGAAATGAAGTTGAATTTGTCATTCGTGATGTGTTAGTAGATCATGTGATAGAATGATGGGTCATTCCATCTGTCTCAAACAAAAGGTTAGAAAAGTTATCAAAAAATACATAAGTCCATATATAGTGAGATTAATCATATATAGTTCCTAAAATTGACTTATACTTCATATATCATACTTCTTAATATAATAAAACTATTTTCTACTAAACAGGGACTTCCTGTAGGCCAGTGGTAGGCGATAAAGGCCAGTCGCACCTCGGTTGTGGGTTCGATTCCCATAGCCTTGTCTGACGCGATGGGCTGTTGCCCGTCCTGCAGGTTGTCCTTTTTCTAAAACTACATTACTATAACATCAAAAATAGTTCTATCCTTAAAAAATACTAACTTATGGTTAACATAATCCATTCCAATCTTTAGGCTTATCCATAATACTGCAGTCCACTCTCATAACATAGTGAAAACGATTACCAGAGATTTAACACCATCGACGATCCCCATATATCATAAGATATGTTTTGTTGGTCACATTCCAAACATTCAAAGTCCTTAGTCATGTATTCTCTTGAATACCTTAGTGAAAACATGAATGCAGTTTAATGTTAACAACTTCCACATACCAAAATCCTCAAAATTCTATATACTCAAACCATGTTATCACTTAGTCCTTATATCAATCATGAGCTCATGAATACTGTCAAACATTTCATTTTCTCCTTATCCCTTCATTATGGGCATATTATCTACTTTCCAAAATATTTGAATCCCTTTTCATGGTTACCGGTACCTTAAAATTATTGAAGACCACAATAGACCAATACATAAATATTTCAATACACCATAAAAGTACCTCAACAACATTATTCCTGAATACCAATACATAAACACTTCAGTCCATCCACTTCAATGATTGTCCTGGAAGAAGTCCTTCCTTGATTTAGAAGTAACTTTTTAGGTCAGGGCATTGAGTTGGGTAATGCCCATGTTCTCCACAAATAAGACATTGAACTCCATAACAGTCTGTAACTCTATGACCCTTTTCTCCACACAGATAACATCGGTCCCTCCATTTGAGGTATTCCTCAAGGTTCTTCTTCCCTTCTCTAGAAATCTCAATCTTCCTTTCTTTATGCTCCTCAACATGCGAACATGCATAATAGTTTATCTTCTTCTACTTTGATGAATTAGGCATACCAATAAATTTCACCTTGTTAATCATATATCGCGATGACTGATTTGGCATAATCACAAGATCTTTCTCTCTAGGAATTACACAATTTTTTTGCTCATAGTCACCAATTTGTCTATTGGATTCAATGTTAACCGAATTCCTTTTGGTTCCCTCCATTAACTAAAACACAAAAAGAATCTTGTGAGAGGCAAAAATCATGCTAGGGAAAACAACATAGTAAAGGGGGAGTACCCTTAATATCTAAAATCTTAGGTTAAATTCTAAGATTGTTACCGTAGTTCTAGGACTGTATCTTATACATATACTTATCCTTAGGTACATCCCTAGACATACCTTAGAAATATCTCTAGGGATCTCACTAATGCTTTCGCATCCTAGTTTCCAATGGTTGACTAAAGCTTTCCTCTGATACCAACTGTAGAGACTCGTATCTTGACGTACATTGACATTACATTACATTTGCGGAATACTTAGTACATAACAAAACACACACACAAGGACCGTAATAGTTTAGTGTCTTTGGAAACTCGGAATATAATCTTCTAATCGTGGTGAAAGATCTTCAATATCTCCCATAAATATCTTCCTTTTTTTATACCTAAAACCTTTATTTATATCCTGGGGAAAAAACATAAAAGGGTGAGCTCAAATGCTCAGTAAGGGTAAACAAAATAAATATCAATCACATCATATACATAAGAACATAGCTTTTGGAAATCTTAACCTGCAAAAGAGCTCATAATATCATAACATGGGATAAATCATAGAAGTGAAATGTAATCCCAATAATCATAACTTAAAACATTAAAACTTTTTGGCATACACACATAATCATAGAGAATCATTTCTTGTTAGTAAAGACTCATTTCCAAGACTATCTTAGTGGACAAAGTCCCTTTCTAAACCGAGTCACCCTTGTTTCAGTCCTGTTTCACTGAACCGGTATAACCTACCATTCCAGCCATGTCTATCTCATGAGATATAAAATATTTACCCAATGCATTGGAGGGAGATATAGGTCCCACCCATCTCATAATGATACCATTCTTATGTGTGCCACAAAATCATAAATCATACATCATTGCATAACCCATGTAATAAAATGGGATTCTTAAACATCATGCCATCATAATCCATAAACAATTGATATCATTTCATCATAAGAAATTTGAAACCATTTAAATCATAGAGACATTTTACTTGAAACATACATATCAAATAACGTCATCTTAGATGGAAAATAGTTTTAAAAAACACTTGAAATGAATTCTTGAGGAAAATATCCTTTCTTCGTTAAATTTTTTTTCCTTTCTTAACATGTCATAAAACTATAAACTAAAAGAATTTGATTAAAAATAAACTTGAAAACTTGTAAAGGAATATTCTTGGAAATAATGTTTTAAAAATCCATTCATGCCGTATAAGTTAAAAAAACATTCTTCTCGTACATTTTTCGGAAAACTCAAAAAAATACCTCGTACGAAAAACGACAAAACTTTATTTCATATCTTTTACAAAAAACTTACCGATGGGTAAAATTGGATATAAACTATTATATAATGAAGGAAATAATATTACATATTGAGGGAACATGGATGTGGATGATAAAATACACCCCAGTAATTACCAAAGTAAAAACAATCTCGGATAAAAGTGAGATTGTGATATTTCCCTTACCTTAGGTCCGACTTGCTTTGTAAGTGTCTGAACCTCCTGTATAATGATTTAAATCATGTTATTTACTTATTCCAGAATCATATGCATTGTTATTATACCATATATGGTCCACTTATGAATTTATATTACCCGTTCTTTTGTAAATTCATGTTAAAGTAGCGTTTTGGGTAAAATCGTCTCATTTGTTGTTTGTGTTTTTAACTTGTAATTATTAATATGATTACTTGGATCATGATTACTAATATCCAGAATGTAAAACATGATTTATATATAATATATATTCATAATATATATATATATATAATATATCGATAAATGGAATGAAATACACCGTTCATGGAGACTGTAGTCCGTACGTACGCATGAACGCTGTTTTCGTTTCCTTATTGAATTGAATGGAATTAAGAAGATGACATACATATAAATATACAAAAATCCAGTATCATTATTATTTCATATATTTCATTATTAATTATTATATATACTTTATAATCATTCATGAATGGTTAATCATTGAGAATGAATCTCATCGCGTCGTGGAGACGGTAGTCCGTACGTACGCACAAGCGATGATATCGTTCCCATGGTCGTGGAATTGTGTTGAAGTGTATGTATACTATTTCAGTATCAATATAACTTTATAATAATCATATATAGTTACTCATTACACCTTTATACCCATCCAATTAAGGTGGTGGCGGAAAATAGATTACACCACGGCGTGGAGACGGTATTCCGTACGTACGCACGCGCGGTGATTTCATTTTTCCGTAGGATGGATAGAAGGTGAATTAGGGTTGTTTCATATTTATAATAACATATCAGTATGTAAGTAATACTGATGTCATTACTTTATCATGAAACAACTAAAGAAGAAGAAGTTGAAGAAGAAAGAAATTGAAAAGATCGGTAATGGATATTACCTCTTCTTTGAAACGCCTCTTTGAATCCTCCACTTAGGGAACTAAGATTGGTCTTTGAAGAAGACCAGGAACTATAGGAATATTCTAGGTAAGAGGAGATAGGATTTTGGCAGGGGTTGGTCGAGCTTGAGAGCTCAAATTGGTGTGAGGAGGAGGGGGAGGAGGTTCCCTTTTATAAGGGAGGAGAGGGGCACCTTAGGAATATCTCAAAATATTATTTTATATTAAAGTCAAAATCGGTTTATAATGGTTCCAAAGGGTCTTATTTCGAAGGTAAAGTGGGGATGGGTCGAAATCCTATCAACCAATAGGATTTAGACAAGTTTAGGTTATTATTTTAACCTTATCACTTAGATTTAACTCTAAGTTAAATAATTTCACTTTTACCGTGACTTTTTGTTTTCTTACACTATATGGTTAATACACTTACTGTAACATGCCAAAAGAACCCCAAGTTGTTTATTATTAATATATATATCCTTATCTAAGTCATTTGGCCGAACCTTATATTTTTAGGAATAAAATAACAATTAATAATATAATATTTGATTTAAAAACTATTTTGTGTCAATTTTGACACTATTTGATATATGATTTTTCTGAAAGTCATAACAGAATTATATGTTCGAACCAAGTTGATTAAATCAACAATAATATATCACAGTAACCTAGAAAATTAGTGGAATTCATAAAAAGTCTCAAATTACATTTATTTTGGTGTTTATAACATCAATTATGTCAATATTTCATTAATAAGATAATTACTGCATCATCATTGTGTCATAAATAAATTACATTATTTAATGTCTAAAAATTACAAATAAAATACCATTATGTAGGAAATCTTTTTATCTTTATAATTAATATTTATAGTCGAATTTATCTTATGTATAACCCCATATTAAATATTTTTTACTTATTAAACTTTGATTTTAACTATTTGAACCCTTCTTTAAATAAATTAATAATAAATGTCCTAATCTAATCCAAGTGGGTCTAAATGGTCATATTTTATTCCTATGTTTATTTTTGGTCGAATTACACTTATCCAATAGAATTAAAACATGTGTTAGGGTAATAATAATATCATCTTTACCCTTACTTACCCTATTTTCTTTTTACCATGTTAAAAAAAAGTAAAAAGTTACTATTCACCAAAAATTATTTTCATCTCATTGAACCACATTTTAGTCCTTGATATTAACCATGTCTCTCGGATTTTCGATATTCCACTCACAGAAGCGGTAAAATTAAGTTTTATGAAAAATTCAGTTTTTTTAACTACCACTTAGTGGTTTCACTATTCATCAAAAATTGAAAGTTTTCAGAAAAATACCAAAATTTCACCCTAGGATAATTTAGATATTCCAAATCCAAAAATGAAGTACATTTTGAAAAATAAAATTTATAAAATTTCAAAAAGTGGTTATTACTATTCATAACGGCTAGTTTTAATAATATTTTAATAGCATATCGTTGTTTAGTGAAACTCGGTATTGCGTACTACACATGCTATCGAGGAAGGTCGCGATTCCGTGTAATGCAAGGAGAGTCAAGGATTAGTGTTGTGCAAGCTCCTTTTGGTGTAGCATACAACACAAGACATTAATGAAATTAAAAAGAATATTTTTCATAAAATCTCAGGGTGTTACATACCCCATAGGAGGGTGCCTCTTAGATGGTCAACGACCCATCCCAAGCCTGGCCAGAGGGTGAAACTCCAGTCACCGAGGACCCATTCCCAAACCAACAAGAAGGTTCTACATAGATAGTAGATAGAGGATCCATGCCATGAACGACAGGAGGGTTCCACCCTAATAGTTGATAGAGGACCCATCCCCATCCCAACTGAAGGGTGCCACTATGGAAGACTCTGGTGATCTTGTGTGATCACTACCATCATCAAGCATCACCTAAATAAATTTCATTCTCCGAAAATATCACTCCATAAATTAAAATCCACTAAATAGTCGACCATCATGTTCTACTTGGAAAAAAAACTCTTGAGAGGCTACTCATAGGCCAAATTCTATGTTTAGTTGAAAGAGATATAAGTGATTTAAGTCTCCTCAAAATAAAAAACTAGGGTTAAACGGTGTGTAGGGGACCCAAAAAATGCGTGATCCCACTCTTTCTTCTAGTATTGTACCCTAAAACACATGGAACCCATCCTATATAGAAGTACACGACATGCAGGTGGACGACACGACGTGTCCAAGCTACCCAAGTTCGAGCTATGCTCTCCTAGACGTGTTTTTGTACTTTTTCACATATTGTGTACATTCCCATTCCTATTCCCATGTACTCTTAGAGTGCAGATATAGTTTTATAGCATAAGGTCACACATCATGTGGGGTTCCCACAGGGTGTCAGATACAAATCATTCCCAAAACCATAGTCATTGTAACTAGGGACCTACATGTCATGCGTTCTTTGGACTACATAGCCAATG
This sequence comes from Viscum album, assembly GCA_963277665.1. Taxonomy (NCBI): domain Eukaryota; kingdom Viridiplantae; phylum Streptophyta; class Magnoliopsida; order Santalales; family Viscaceae; genus Viscum; species Viscum album. Next base: position 285,561,181 of record OY728119.1, on the reverse strand, counting down.
GTCATGAGTTTAAATAAAGTTATATTTGGACTCTAAAGGACATAACTACTTTGGTTTCATTTAATACGTCTGCTTCACTTCCCAAAAATAATGGATCTAAACTCTGACTAATGATTCTAGCCCTACGGTGGTCGAAAATCGAATATCTTTCAACCCGTTCATCTCCACACTACTCATGCATATCCATTCGGTATAATTTTTTATTTGACTTAAAATTTTTAAATTGATCACTCTCTACCTAGAATATGAACAAATCCATCCTTTATTTTCCAATCCATCCCTCTCATGAAAATCCATTTTCAATCGAGGGGTCTTACCAGGCCCGGTCCCGCCCAAAAATGTCGAACTAAAACCACATAGGCCGATCGGTGAAAAACACGAAGAATTTGTGGGAGAAAGAAAAAACCAAAACAATTTAACAATATTTAGTCATGTGTTACTACAAAAATAACGCAATCAATATATTTGGTGTTCTAAGCAACTAAATAATCAATTAAATTTCAATACGTGGGCGCATGCAATGTCCACAATTAGCGGAGATCAATGAAAGGGATTGATCCTTCTCAACAATTTAATCAAATGAGGAATAATAAAACAATTAAGAGTCCTAATGGGGTATTAGATCATTATTCATATAATAATGAACTTTCCAATAATTGGAAGAAGTTTTTTTGTTTGATACGTCTCAATTTTCTTTGACCAGAAGATTCATCGTCGTCTGATTTGACTCGCCAACAAAAGGAGGAGAAGAACACTATTAATTCTATAAGGTACAAGTGAAAAAAATGGAGAATTTGGAATAATTGGGATTTTATATATGTATTTATTTTAGGTGAAATTAATTAAATAATTAACCAACTGAACACACTACCAATGGTTTGTATATTAGAATGCATCGTCCTGACCGATGTTAGGTAGCACTTAGGGTAAACATCGCCTTGGAGACTCACTCGTGGTGTCTGATTTCTGATATGAGATTCAATTTAAGAGTTATACCAATTTAGTTATGAAATTTTCCATTTGTGATATAAAATATATTTAATAATTTGATAAAATTAATTCCAAGAACATTGGACCACCGAATCGCACTCCATCTCAGCACCTGACTCAAAAAATATATGTAGAAATATTTAAATGTCTTACAATGAAAAAACTGGTTCTCTAAATGATTCCATGATTCAATATTTGCATCATATAAATGAAAGATTACACTAAAAGCTCAGGATAATGGTCCCACATCTCAATCTACCACTCCCAAGAGATATTTTGCACGTTCTTGGGTTTCCATAACATGAGAACCAAGGGGATGGTCCATCCACACATGGTTTGATATTTTGATAATTGATCACCAATAGGTCTCCAAAAAAGTGTCTCTATTCACAATGTTTAGCCCGATATTGTTGAAAACATGTTTAGGGGAATGCATGTGTCAATTTAGCTATGGCACATGGAAAACATCATGAACCCAATCTAACTGTGGGGGTACAATGGGGAGATAAACAACCACACCAACCCTTTGAAAGATCATGAATAGCCCGATGAACCTCAAGGATAGCATTCCTCCCTGATCTAACCTCTACAATAATCAATATGGGGAATCTCTTAGAAAAACATGGTCTCCCTAATCAAACTCCAAGGGACAATAATAATGATTTGTGTAAGATTTCTGCCTACTCTAGGTCATCCTCATCTACTCACAAAGGAAAAAACCATCTCCGTCATCACTGAAAAAAAGGACAAACAAGAAATTAGCCTCTAATATCTATCCATCATAAGGTTGACTTGTAGGATCTTCTGTATATGGCCTCAAAATCTTGTATCCTAATAGAAGAGTGGTATCTATTTTTGTTTTCAAACTCTACCAAGGGAAAGTGAACCTCCCAGCTCTAGTTGAAGTCTAACACGTAATCCCACATCATATGCTCCAACTCCAGGATAGTGTGCATAGTCTTCCCATTCATCTAGGGTTTAAATATTGTACTCATATTTATCTAGGTCACAAATGAATCCTATAGGAATCATCAAAATCATGAGGTAAACATTGCATCACGATTGGAGATAATAGTCAAGGTCACCTCATGAAGGTGAAGAATCCCCCGTACGTACATCTTCCTCAAACTCTCCCATAAACATTGATCCCTAATAAAAAAGGAAGTGTTTTGACTTCATGATTTGGTCAGATATCACCGATATGGAATCATGAACCTTCATTTTCTATGGAATCCATAATATAAAGTCCATGGATATGATGTCCCACTTCCACTCCGATATCACATGAGGCTTAAACAAACCCACTAAAACATGGTGCTCAACCTTCACTTGCTGACATGTGAGACACTATAAAATGAACTCATCCATTCTCAAACTCATGATTGACCATGAAAGTTTCCAATGAAGGTCTCTTTACATCATCCCTAAACTAGGATGTGCAACCAAAGGAGATGTGTGGATCTCTTGCATCACCTGCTCCTGCATTTTGACTGGGACCACCGCTCGTCCTAGGAAAATGATGATGTGATTCCCTAATTAAATAAATACATTAGGTGAATATATTTATAATATGTGTTCATGAAAGACCTCACATTAAATTACTATTATTTATGACTCTCTCAAACACTTGAGGAGTAGAGGATTCAACACCATCGACTGACGAAAAGTTTCACCCTTCTTCTCCACCTTGGACAGATGTAATATAACAAACAACTTAGAATCATCATTCTCCAAGTGAGCCTGGGACATCTGCTATGTTCATACACTAACACTTTTCCCTTCCACATAGTATAGAATATCTCAAAGTCATAGTCCTACATGAACTCCAACTAGTTCCATTGTAACAAGTTCATGTCTCTCTACTTGGGGACGTATCTAAGGCTCTGATGGTCTAAGGAAACCATGAAGTGATCTAACAGTAGATAGTGCATCCACATCCTCCAGGAAAAGACTAACACTCCCATATGTAGGTCATGATTCTGGTATTTTTTCTCATGGAATCTCAAATTCCTCAACCCATATGAAATAAATTTCAATCACTACATCAACACACAATTGGGACCAACTCACGAGCATTGCAATACACTATGTACTCCAGGCCCTCCTCTATTAGTCTCATCACAATTTCACTCATCAAAATTAACTTAAAATCATTGAATTCCCCCTTTCACTTATTATTTTAAGTAAATGTCTTACCTTTCTATGTCTGTGACATTAAAGGGACTAAAATCATTGAGAAATATTCCACAAACCTCCTGTAGTACCCCACAAAGATAAGAAATATATGAACCTATGACATTCTCTTGGGTGCCTCCGAATATTTAACTGCATTGATCTTAACTGGTTCCATAGACAAAACATTCTCATAAATGACATACCCTAATAAGTGAACCTCATGAATCTCTAACTTGAACTTCGAGATCTTACCATAAAGCTGGTGCTCTCATTGAAAATCTAAGACCATCCTCAAGTGAACTACAAGCTCCTTCAATAGTGCAGAGTAGATGAGTTTTTCATTGATGAATACAACCAAAAACTAGTCCATATATGAAAAGAAAACATGGTTTACAAATTCTATAAATACTGTGGGTGCATTCATTACACCAAAGGGAATCACCTGGAAGTTATAGTGTCCGTAGCGACATTGGAATTCCAACTTTGGAATATCATCCTCGTTAACCCTTAATGGGTGGTAAATGGGTGTGTATTGATCTTATGGAAACATCTCACACCTTGAGACAGGTAAAATAGGTCCTCAATCATTGGAAATTGGTAATTTTCCTTTATCGTTCCCTAGTTTAGGAAACGATAATTCATACAAAGATATAATCTCCTATCCATATTTTTCATGAAAGAAAATAGGGATACCCAGGAGATATACAGGCTCTGATAAATCCATTCCCTCAAAGGTACTCCTATAAAAACTAAAAATCCTAGAACTCAGTAGGGGCTAACTAATATTCCGTATAAAATATCAGAGTGGTCGTAAGATGAATGTCGATGCCAAACTCATTATCCCGCCTCATAGGTAGTCCTCGAATTTCCTTAAGGAAGACCTCCATAAAACATTCCAAGACTGAATGAATCCTATTTCTTGAAGATCCTAATACAACAAGGGATATACTCTACAACTTATGGGTTATGGTCTATAGACTCATTCTTCTTGAACACATATTTCCTACTATTATATCTCTCTTTCCCATAAAGGAGAATCTTTACCCATTAGGCCGAAGGAATCTGACTCATCTACGATGAAAATTGATCTGGGATCAGACCATGGAAAACAAATCCATACACAATATGACATCATATCATTCCATTGTAAATACAAAAATGTCCATTGTCCACCTCTCTCCATCAAGAGATACCTCACCCTACTGAAAGATAAAAGACATAGAAGAAGTCTTCCCTACAGTAACCTCAAGAAAAAGATAATGGGTTAGCACAACAACTGGGAACTCCATCTCTCACACCATAATAAAAGAGATGAATGAATGACTTGAACATTAGTATACTATTACTGATTCAAGAGTAGAAGATACACATACCATACCTCTAATCACATCATGTGACACTAAGTTATGAGCATCCATAGCTTGTAGCTATCTGCGACCCTGACCGCTAACTCCCAGAGCCTGAAAAGGGCCACATAGTGGTGGTAGTGGAAGGATCTCATAACATCATCCACAACCCATTTATCTTCATCCTAGAGATCTATATACTCTTATTCCATCACCACATAGCTGGGGTCTAACCTACCATTGCTTAGGTGATCCTTGATCACGTCGCAGTATCTTCCGTGGCGGTCTGTCTACTATCTACCTACACTCCTCAGCACATCTTGTTAGGTTGTAGTAAATGGCGTGACCCCAACCCATAAAAATAATAGAGCTTCACCTCTCTAGGATAACCTGTTCCTCTACGCTATCCCTAGAAATGTTCCCAATCCTAATCCTCAGAAGACCTCCTGTAATGACATCCTGTCAACTGGAATCTACTAGATATTGTAGAAGACTCATCTATGTAACTCCCAATCCCACCTACAGATTTCTAGAGTCCCTATGATAAAAAATTATCCAACACCATATCCTATTCCAACATCCCAAAATTGGTAGATATGCAGAGGGGTACCACACTGGCACATAACTCTCTACGGAGTCCCTTAAAAAACTTATGTGCATGGAAGTAGCCATCGTAGATTTCATAAATAGAGTACCATGTTTGGTATATGAACCATTCCATGTACTCAAACAGTTTAATCCCACCCTTCTACAGCTCCAAATGATCCCGAATCTGAACTGAGTGCAAGCTGGAAGGGTAATACTCCTCAAGGATCAACTATGGGAAATGAGGCCATGGGAGTGTCGACCCATCAAGCATCTATGAAACAAGAATCAACAAGAACCAAACTTATATGCGGAAAATATATTCAAGTGAAACCACACGATCCGTTGGTATATATATGAGCTTGATTACACTAAAAATTGACTCTATCCCATCCTCCATTGGTAGAGGATCTGGATTTCCCCAGAACCTCATTAACCTCTATCTCTAGAACTTAAAGAGTGTGATTAGCCTGCACACATCCTCAACCTACTCTGTTGGGATGATTATCTACTAGACAGGTGGTGGTTGTGCTACCTATGTACCTAGAGGAAGGATCTCAGGGGATTTACCCTGGACTAAGGCCTCACAACTCATCAGATCATCACTACGATCTGGAACTGGTATCCTGGATAATTTTCATTATGGAGGCATCCTAAAAATTAAATCATGAAATTCCATGGTTAGATGAGAATATATATATATATATATATAATGGGGAGATGAATCAAGAAGGATAGTCAAAGAATATATCATATATGATGCATATACCATTGATCCCTATAACCAATGTCTCGGTATACTGAGTTGACGAGCAGGTAGTCGAGGTCCTAATGAATGGATATGTCGGTCGCACGTACCATTATTAGGTTTCCTAGACTGAGATCCACCCTTGAGATACATTGAATTTGTTTCAAAAAATACCTATCAAATCAACCTAAGGGGATAAATCTAAACACCTTCCTAAGGATTAGACCACTTATGATACTAATATTTCATGACCCAACCCAACGGGTCTTGATCCGTAACTACCCCAAGCCCACCTCTATAGGTCAGGGACTAGCGACAAGAACTCAAAGGCATATCAAACATAGGTATTTCATTACCTAATGTACCTATATACACACACCCAACCATCTCATTGAAAGTGTGAATACTAATAATAAAAAAAATGTTTCAATAGATAGAATATAAATCAAACATGAAAAACCTATTGGGTGTACAAGATTACAGTAGCGTAAACTCAAAGGTAAAGGAAACAAATACATGACTAACCATAAATATTTCCCAACATAACCAAAATATAATGTAAAAGTGATCATAGATCCCATATCCTAATCTCCAAGCTTCGACAACCGTATATGGTCCAATGCACTGTGTATCCTTAAGCTCCTCTTTAGTCACAACTAACCCATTCATCATCTGAATAAGTAATGAAATGTGAGGGAAAATCCTATATAGGGATGAGTACATACATACCCAGTAGGACTCCCTAAAAGATGAGGGGGGGGGGGGGTAGTAAGAGACACAATAAGAATAGATAGTAAAAATATTATCCCAGAGTAAGAGGGAAAATAAAATCCAACAACATGGATATAGATATATATAAATTTAAAAACCAAAGAAAACCAAACAAGGTAGAAGGGGATCTCCATCTCACAGCCCACCCAAAGAAAATAGTACCAACTACTCTAGAAGTCCATCAATGATACCCACCATATCATGCATCTTCCTAGCTGAAAGAAACCAATTCAAGGCTCACCTTGTCATTATAATTCATATTCCAGGGGAAACAATATTTAGATATAGGACCCATTCCCTAGTACAACATGAGTTTTCAACTTAGTAAATAGCTTGAGGACTCATTCCCTATCCCTATAAGAGGATGCCTCTATGAGGTTTGAGGAATCATGCTAAACCTGGCTGGAGGGTACCACTCTAGTTTTCAAGGACCCATTCCCTTCACCATAGAAGGGTGACACTTGGTTGGTTGAGGACCCATACCCAACCTGACTGGAGGGTGACACTCTAGTCATCGAGGAACCATTACCTACCCCACATAATAGTGACACATAGATTGTCAAGGACTCATGCCAATCCCAGCTGGATGGTTCCAATATAGTTTTCAAGGACCCATGACCTGCCTTGCATGAGTTTTCCATTCAGATGGTGGAGGACCCATGCCTAGTCTAGTTGGAGGGTCCCACTATACTCATCGAGGTCCCATAATCCTCCCTATTGGAGGGTTCCACTCAGATATCATATAGTTGACAATTTTACTACCCAGCAAGAGGGTGAAACTCTGGTGGTAGGTAGAGGACCCATGCCTATCCTAATTGAAGGGTTCCACTCAAGAAGGCTCTGGTGATCCCGCATTATCACTTCGATCATCGAGCATCACCTAAATAAGAATCACACTTGGAAAATCCAACATTTTATCTCAAAATTCACTATCAAATCCACCATAATGTTCCACATGAAAAAAACTCATAAAAGGCTACTTGTGTGCCAAAATATGAGTCCAAATAATGTAGATATGAGAGATTGAAGTTTCCTCAAAAGTAAACTAGGGGTAAAAGGCATGTAGGGGAACCAAAAGGTGAGTGGTCCCACTATTTATACAATATTTTTCGTAGCCATTACATGGATCTCAACCCATGTTGAATGACACAGTATAAAGGTGGAATTTATAGTGAGTCCAAGTTACTTGGGATCGAGCCGTGTTCTCCTAGCCGCGTCCGTGAACTTTGGAACACAACGCGTGACCTTTCATGCCCGTGCATGTGTACACCCTGAGTACATGAAAATTTTTCCAGCACAAGGTCACATAATATGTGGGTGTCCCACACAGTGTGTGATAATTATCTCACCCAAATCACTTATCGCAATAGTGAGGTCCCTACACACCATGTGTTCTTTGGACCACACAACTTGTAGTCAAAATCTTTCCAGAAAGATAGATTTGGTCTCTATGTGCTCGATCTGGTTGTTTTTTCCTTTTAATATGGCCTCATCTCTTTCCAAATATGGTGGATCTAAACTCTGACAAGATATTCCAGCCCTCCGGTGGCCGAAAATCAAATCTATTTCATCTTGTTTGAATCCCAAACTCCTCGTAATTATCTAGTCGGTTTAATTTTGTTGATTTGGTTTTTCATCATAAAAAAGGTCACTATTAACAACAAATATAACCTAATACAAACCTAATATGTCTATCCATCACTTTCATGTGAATCTATCATGAATCCAAGAGTCTGATTAGTCTTAGTCCCACCAGACAATGTCGTACCGATACCCCATAGGCCGGTCGGCAAGGATGTAAAATAATACGAGGAAGAAAAAAACGGATTAAAAATCACTGTCCATGAATTCTTGGCCAATAAATACAATCGGACGATCCGATGTTAGAAACAACTAAATAACCAATTAAATTCCAACACACGGGCACATGAAACGTCAGTAATTGGCATATATCAAAGAAAGGGATTCATCTTGATCAAAAATTTATTCAAATGATAAAGAATCTACAAATGATGATTCCTACCTTGATATTTGATTGTTCATCATTGAAGAATGCACTCACTAACTAATGGAATAAGTTGCTTCATTCGATATGTCACGATCAGTTTTTATCTAGAGATTCATCATTGTCTGGTTCGATTCACCAATGGAAGGAGGAGAAGAACGCTCTCAGTTCTCCAAGGATAAGGAAACAACACTGGAGAATATGGAATAATAGGGCTTTTATAGATGTATTTTATTTAGGTTAAATTAATAAATTAATTTAATTATTTAAATAATTAACCAATTGAACACACTAGCAATGGTCTATATATACGAACGTGTTGTATCGAATAATTTTAGATCACACCTAGGGTAAAAATAACATCCGAAACTCAACCTTGGTATCTGATTTTAATTCAATATTAATGATAAGAGTTATAAAATTTTCTTTAAGAAACTATGGACTTGTGATATAAAATATATTTAAAATTTTTATCAAATTAATTATGGGAACATCAAGCCTTAGAATCACACGCTGTCTCAGCACCTGTCTTAAAAAATATATGTGAAAATATTTCAAAGTTTTACGTGAAAAATATGTGTATCTATATTAAATATTTTTTTAAGTATTTATATATTTAAATATCCAACATTACTTGTAAATTTATATTTCTCTATGTCCACATTTTTTCTTCCCACTATTGTTCACCTATTTGGAAACCTAGTGATGTGTCATCCCAGATATACTTTGTATATCCATTTCCCTCTCTTTATGGGGAATACTTATTAACCCTTTTTTGATTTGAGATTTCAACAATGTAATTTTTAGATGCCAAACTATTGATTACTAGGATCAAGTTAAAATTGAAAGGAAACAATTTATTATGGTGGGATGTAACACCCAATGATTTTATGATTTTGGTTCAAATAAATTTTATTTTTTCAACAGATTGTGTTACATGAAATACCAAGTTTAAATGAACCAAAATATACTAACAAAATGTTATTATTTAATGGGATATTTATCACCTAGTAATTGGTTTGGTGGGTAGGAATAGTAATTAATAAATTATTAAAAATATAATATTTTACATGTGCATGAAATAAATACATTGGTCATCAATTGATTTGAAATGAAAATAAAAAACATTTGAAAGTAAAAGAAATATAGATTTTGAAAAACTTTTTTATACGTACAATGTGTTTTTATATTAATAAAACAAACTAGTAAATATTATTGAATGATTTTAATGAAATTTATATATTATATATTCATTCAAATGAGTTTTAATTCATCAAATATTTTTTTGGAATGAGATATGAATAAATCTTTTTTTGTTATTAAAAATAGTATTTTTCTAAAAAATAGTTTCATATCATTTTGAACCCAAATCTAAATATTAACTTTATCCATTGTTAGAAAATGTATTATAAAAAATAACCTCAATTTTAGAAATAAATATTTCCAAATTTTCTTACAATGATATTTTTAATTTTATAATAATATTAGTCGTTTGATAATTATTGATTTTTTATTTAAAAAAACATTTTATTTTAAGAATTTAGAAAGTTAAATTTAATTTTAAATGGATTTAAAAGTAAAATTAGTTCAATTATTTATTTATTAATATAATTTAGTTCATTTTTATTAATTTTATGGTGAATGTTGAAAAAAATCTTTTATATATAATAAAACATCTTCTTTCAAAAACCTATTTTGATGCGTTTTCAAGTTTAATTTTATATTAAAATCTACCACTTCTGGGAATTGAATTTGGTAAAATTGAGTATATATTTTTTCTCACCATATTTTTTTATGATGAAATAATTTCAACTAAAATTTTCTCTTATAAATAATAGTTAAAATATTTAAAATATGTTACCACATTTAGAATTTAAACAATTTTACTAAGGGGATAAATTAAAGATACTAAGATTAAAATGACCTAAAATTTATAATTTCTATTTTATTGAAATATATAATCCTTATCACATATAATTTTAAGAATATCACATTTTGGATCCTTTTTTTCATAAAAGTGACAAGGAATTATTTGAAAGCTTCGAAAAATTATAAGTATCTTAGTCACCTCAATTATAAAAGTCACCCCTCTTCTCTACTCTCCACACATAAAAATAATTTTGGATTGGAAAATACCAACCCATATCCATTACATACATCCCTCCCCATTACATATAGTCTCTTTTTTTATCATAAAAATATCTTTGGAAGTATTTAGGTATAAACCTAATTTGGATGTCCAAATACGATGTATGGTTCATAAACGAGCACTTTCATTTTATTTATTATTGTACCACCTTCAAAAATTATTCAAATATGATTAAATAATAGTATTAAAATATTAATTAAACTGAGATTTTATGAAATTGATTGAATAAATTATATTTATCTCCTCTTCTATCTAATGGGAAACGAAACTATCAATCATGTGCATGACAGACTACTACCTCGCAAACTAATGTAATTAATTTTCCATCACGGCCCCTCATAGTAGGATATATTGATCTATTTAATATATATATATATATATTATTTAATAAGTAATTATATTTATTTAATTATAATATCACATCTAAATTCTTACCTTCCAATCCATTAGAAAATGATAACGTCTCTCCTACGTACGTGTGGACTACATCCTCCACGAAGCGACGCGATATGATTTTCATTTTATTTTGACATGGATGGTAGTAAATATATATTTAATGAATATATATGATATATATTGTACAAAAATTATTCTTAAATGGTGAATTATTTTTTACATTTCTTTCATTCCATCTGTCAAAAAAATGGAAACAAAGTTCATGCGTACATATATCACACCGTCTCCAAGATCTATGTAATTATTTTTTATATCTCTACATTTATGGGTGACTATAAATATATATAAAATGAGTATATTTGACATTTATATCAAGAATGAAATTCTGGAGATTATTTAATCACGATCAATGTAAAAGGAAAAAAACTACCAAAACAAAATAAACATGAAAATGAAGCAGTTATCAACCAACATAATGATTTTATTAAAGGATTATTGATAACTATGTAATAAAGAGTTATAAATAATTAATATTAGGTATGATATATATGAGTATGGTTTTGGAATATATATATATATATATATATAACCAACCTATATTTATTATACAAGAGGCTGAAACATGTATGATATATGTTAGACTTAAGGTAAGGTATTTTTGTCCCAATTTTACTTCAATGTGACACATGTCATACTCACCCCATGTTGTTGTTATGTGGTATATATAATGACCCTGAAAGTATTTTGTGATGTTACAAATGAAAATTATGGGGATATAATTATCCATATATGATTATATCCTTTTTAAGTTTTTTTATTTTTAAGTTACCAATGTAGTTAGGGTTTTATGTTAAAATATAATTATTTACCAATATCGATTATTAATAAGTGTACTATGATGAAATTTTATGGTATATTTAACATCCTATGTTTTTAAAGAAAATAATATATTTGATAGTGTATATGATATGCCACATCGAACTTAAACGATCAAATAAATATTATTATTTAAATGTTACAATTAAACTAGTTACTGAATGGTGGGAATGTATAGTATTAATTTAATTATGAAAATATGGTTTAAATTTTTTTATATAATTAATTTGTTTGAGACCAATTAATTATTAATTAATGTTTTTCTAAAAAACTATTTAATTATGTACAAGTTTGTTTTATAAAAATAAATAATAAAATCACTCTTGTTAGATTATATGAAAGTAATATAGGTATAATATTTTCAATATAATATAAAAAATTCATCTTATGTGATTTATACACTAGATATAAGAATAAATTCGATTTTACAGATAAAGGAAGTATTTTCCTAAAAAATGTATATTTGCCACATTTTGATGGCGTGCTCGATTTAAATCTATTTTTTGAACTTTTTATAAATTATATTTGAAAAAATAAACTTCTTATTTGAATTTGGAGTATAAAAACTTAATTTGTCTGAATTTTTGGTATTTTTCTGATAAGTTTTATGGATAAAGAAAAATGGTGTTTTTAATTGAAAAATGGGGTTTTGTCTAATTTATTTATTTTGTTAAATTATGTTTTAAACTTGTTTTAAAGTATAATTAGTTCATTTATATATCAATAAAATTAATTTTGGTCTTTGGATTCATTTTTACATTGAAATTAGGTGTAAAAACATTTCAATCTTTTGAACGTTTCACAATAAAAACTAGTTTTTTTTTGTTTTCTCTACAGGATTAAATTTAAATCCAAATTTTCCAATTATATGAATTGAATTAGTTACAATTTATTAATTTTTTTTAATCAAAGGTCCAAATTTGTTTCTAATTTCAATTTAATTTTTAGGCATAAAAAAAGTTACCATGGTAAAAAAATTATTTACCGCGGTATAGGTAAAAAATGAAACTTGTTAAAGTTATAAAGGATAAATGCTTAAAATACATAAAATATAAAACATTTAAAGGTTGGATGAGGTTTGTATGGACCCTATAAATCCTAAAAAATATTAATTTTCATCCATTTTATTTGTATTTAAATCCACATTAAAATGGTTAGCTTTAAATATAAAATATTCGTTATTTAATCACTTAAACCCACCTCTCCTCAAGTATAAATACTACCCATCACCACCCCATTTCGACCCAAAAATACTTTTATATTCCCAAATATCTATAAAAACCTCTCCTAATCATTATAAAAACGTCAAATTTCTTCTTTTCTCACCAAAATACCAAATCCAAGGTCATCAAGGGTCACTCAATGAGGTTATATTTAAAAGGTAATATTCACAAAGTACCTCCATTAATTTCTTTTATTTTTATAATTTATCCTCCGCTCATTCATAAATAAATGCATGATAACTATAGAATAATGTATAAATAATATTGTTATGTTTTTAATTTTATATCACACATCCATTTCATTCCTCATCCCCTCTTATTCAAAGAAAGAAAATTATTTTCCAAGTTATGTCAGTTAATCATCTATGTGAATAATTTTTTTGTTCTTGTTCCATTACCACCTTCATGGATGGTCTTAAATTTTTTTTGGTTAATTAATATTTTAATATATATATTATAACTTATTTAATATTATATAACTAATATATACTAATAATATTTTATAAAATGAAACAAGTTTACAGTGTTCGTAAAAACCGCCAAAATAAACTAAAGGTTTATCATTAACGTTTTATCTAATGAAACATCATCATGTAAGAAATAAAAAATATATATGGGGTCATTTGAAATTATATAATTTAATTAATAATATTTAATTCCACTTATGTAGTTTTAATATAATTTTACAACAATATCCATAATTTTACACAAATGAACTGATCATGAAACTATGAAACAAATGCACCCGAAACCAAGAAAACAATAAAATATTATTAATTAATGGGTCATAAAATGTTATAAAATCCCAATATAAGGTACTATAAATATTAATATAGTAATTTAATGAGTTAATAACCATATTTAAACTATTGTATAAGTGTTTTTAAAAAGTTTTAAGGAAGTTGAGCATGAGGTAAGGGTTACTTGTCTCACTTTTTACCCCTATGAGTATTTGATTTATTCACCACTAATATCTTTTATGTGGTTTATATACAATTAAAATTCATATGAAATATCATGAAACTCTTTATATTAATGGTGTTAAATCTTTAATTTGATAATTATCACTTTTATGTGTGATACGATTCGACATATTACAATTGGTAATGGAATTATTGAACCCAATTTCCATTCTTGGGGTTCAACTTCTACTTCGTGATTATGTCGTGCTAATATTAGGTTTGAAATGAATTGTGAATATCATATCTTGTATTTAAACTTTTTTATATGGATTTATAGCATATACTAATATTCTATTCATGTTCTCAATTTCCACTTCTGTGATATGATATTTTAAGGGACTTCATCTAAATCTCTATTCATTGAGACATATCTTGATGTTATGCACTTTGTTATTTTATAATGTGTATATACATAACAATTGACATTATATGTACTTAATTTATCTATTATTATATTATTTAATTTTTTTAAAGTTAATATTTCATTGGGCTTATGTATTAAATGTTCAAACTAGTATGGGACACTTTTAATGTTAAAAGATTTGATTTTAAAATATTTTCTACATGATGATTTTCCTGATATTATTTTACATATTTATTTATATGGTTATACAAGTATTATAAAGGAAATTTTTTGGTTTTAAAAAGTAATCTTTTTACATTTTTTATATGGAATGTTTTCAAAAAAAAGAATGTTCTATTTTAATGTACATGGAGACAATAAATTTTCCACCACCATGGACATTATTTTATTTTTTGGATTCCTTTGAAGGACTTAATATCTAAATAAATGATAAACCCTCTTAACCTTTTGGGTATTTTGGTTTTGATTTTTTTCAAATGTAATGTTTATTTTTCATTGAAGATGAGCTTTTGAAAGATAATGGTATCTCAAATTTATTTTCATAAGAGTTTAAAATATTTTTATCAAATGATGAATTATTTTATTACATGTTTGTGTTATTGGACATTATAAATGATGGGTTCACTAAGATATCTCTGGGTGAGCTAGTTATATCTTTAATGATGGATGCAACTAAATAGCACCAGGTGGGCACATTATATCTTTAACGATGGGTGCACCCAGATAGTTCTCCAATGCATTGCGTACTCCAGATATGGAAGACAACCATATTTATAGTGCCATGACCTCAGAAAACCAAAGTCGATTCATTATTTTATTATGTTGGCATATAAACGAGGAAGATGCATCCAGAAGGACTAAATGGTTTAGTATCTTTCAAAAAACTTGATATATACATAAGTTCCACATTACAACTTGAAATGAAATACATCATAGAATCAAGTTTTTAAAAACTCTTATTCTTTAAGATTATCTTTTCATGTCATTCATAAAATTCATCTTGGCATCTTGAGGAAAATAAATAATAGAAAGAGGTGAGATCATATGCTCAGTAAGGGTATGTAATACATTAGAAGCATAAATAATGAGGCATTATTAATAACTAAATAACATGAGACATTAAAACAAAATCTTGAGCATAATATGGAAGGAATAAAAGTTGAATAAATAATTCCATAATAAAACATAACCATGGATATTATAATAGTTGAATAATCACATGGGATATCGATTAATAGTTTTATAATTACGGAATGAATAATGATGGACATCATAATCATACCATCAAGGCCTCGGCCAAGACACCATATATAATGGGTAAAAACCTAGGCCAGTTTGTCTCACGAGACCCACTAATGGATTGGTGGGATATATATGGACTCACCTATCACTTACTATGTCCAATGAATTCTTATATTAATGGGGATGAAATAAATAGCATATACAGATGATGTAACACCCCGACCCCAGTTACCTAGAGTCGGTGCATTATTTTAATACATTGGAATGATTTTAAGGAATCAATTCCTGAAATACCAATTAGTTTAGCAGTCTTGGAAAATAGATTACATACATGGACGTTACATTACACTTTAGAAAATAATACACAACATAAATGATCCTTTGAGAATTCCATTAATCCCTTAGCATAACCCTTCTTATCAATCATAATACACTTCTTGGAATCCTGAGAAAATTAAAAAATATGAAGGGGTGAGCTCAGATGCTCAGTAAGGATAACAATATAGCGGAAACATTCATAAATAAGCATAAAAATTTAAGAAAATGTAGAAGACTAAAACAAAAGCCTTTTTAAACTTAAACTTCAGCATAATATGGAAATAATACAATAAAATAATTCCATTTACATATTTACATGGATATTCTACTAGTCGAATAACCACATGCAATATCAACAACCACTTTTATAATGATGGAATGCATAATATCAGACTATCATAACGACATTGTCAAGGCCTTGTTCCAAGACTACAAAAAATATTTTGTCAAAGACTTATGCCAAGACACTAGTTTGTCTCATGAGACCTACCAATGCATCAAGGAGCTATAGCGGGATCCACCCATCACTTACTAAGTCCAACACATTCCTCATATGAAAAGGTTTAAACATAACATAAACATTTGTATTAAAACTAGTATATGAAATGTCAATAATTTATCCATAAACCATGAATGGTATAAAAATAACACATCCACAGTCAAACATATCACAAAACCTTCAACACAATATGGAAGATTTGTATCATAATAAATCAACTTCAAACAAGTTTAAAATCCATCAAAGAATGTTTTCATAGATGAAAATAATTTATAAAACTCTTTGAGAAAAATATCCCTTTTTCATGAAAACATTTAAAAGTCACACAATTTAGAAAGGAAAAATATAAAGAAATTTTTTATCAATTTTTCCCATACCACTTTGAATCTTTTGAAATAAAATAACATTTTAAAAACATTCATGTCTATATAGATAAATCCTTAAAAATATTTTTGAAAATATCGACATTAATGAGAATGATTTAAAGGAATAAATATTTAAAAAATTTAAATAGATGTTTTCGTAAAAAAATCCCATAAAAGAATCCATTTTAAAACTCTTTCATAAAACATGGACATGAATAATAAATATGTCCCAGTAGATACTTACGTAAAAACAATCTCGGATAATAAAGAGATTGTGAAATTAACCCTTACCTTACACTTTCCTTTAGTCGAGGGTACGTTTAACCTCCTATATAAAGGTAGTAGTATGTTATTAAATTATTCCAGAACCATATTAATATATATGATATCATAAATGATTCATTTATGACTTTATACTACCCATTTAATAATAATTTCCATGTTAAATTAATATTTTGGGTAATAATCGATTTCTTTATCGTAAGTATTTTAACGTGTTACTCTTGATTGTATCACTTATAACAAGATGTAAATTCTTCCAGAATATAAAACATGATTTATATATCATATATATATAGAATATTAATATTTATAATAGACATATATATGAAATTAAAAACACCTTTTATGGAGACGGTAGTCCGTACGTACGCATAAATGTTGTTTCTCTTTTCATATCGTATTGAATGGAACTAAGGGAATATGATATATGTAATTACAAATATATATATATATATATATCCAGTAGATTTATTATGTCATATATTACATACTTATTAGTAATATATATTTTTATAATCTTCAAAGAATGGTGATTGTGGAAATGAATTTCATCGCGTCGTGGAGACGGTAATCCGTACGTACGCACAGGTGATAATATCATTTCCTTAAAGGTGTTGAATTGGATGGTATATTAATTTCACAGAGACATTATCATGTTATTTTCATTATTTATATACATATTATTCATCATTATATCCATCCAAATAACATAGTGTTGAATAACAAATTACACCACGGTGTGGAGACGGTAAGTCGTATGTACGCACGCATGGTGACATTATCATTCATAAGATGGATAGAATAATGAAAATAGTTGATAAAAATTTATAATAACATAAGAGTATATATAATATACTGGAGTTATTATTTTATAATGGAAACAAAAAATAAAGAGTAAGTGGAAGAAAAAGAGAACTTGAAAGAGGGTGGTGAAATCATTACCTCTTCTTCGGGTTCTTCTTTTTGATTTGATAAAAAGGTCTCCTTAAGTTGGCTTTCTGACCAAAGGAAGGCCTTTAAGATTTATTTAGGATTTTTGAGAGGATATTGTGGCAGGTTTTTTCCGAGCCAAATGGCTTTGGAGGTATGAATTTGAGAGAAGGGGAAGTTCCCTTTTATAAGAGGGGTGAGGGGAACCTTTGGAAAAACATAAAATATTATTTTATAATAAATTTATATTCGGTTTATAATGGATCCAAAGTGACTTATATTGAGGATGGGGTGGGTATGGGTCGTAATCCTCTCAACCAATAGGTTTTATAAAAGTTTAGATTACCATTTTAACCTTATCATTTAGATTTAACTCTAAGTTAAATAATTTAACTTTTACCGTCTCTTCTTATATTCTTACACTATATGGTTAATAAACATACTATATACTGATAATAGAACCCCTATTGGTTCATTAATGTCATATATACTATTATATAAGTATTTTGGCCGAAACATAGATTTTTAGTACCGTTATATATATTAATAATATAATATTTGTTTTAAAAACAATTTTATGTCAATTTTGACACTATTTGGTATTTGTTTTTTGTTTAAATAATAACCACATGATTACTTCAAAAAAAATCCACTGAATATACTAACATGTCATATTAACCTATAAAATTTTTTTATGTCAAAAAAACTTCAAAATTATATATTTTTTATATTTATAATACCATTTATTTGATTCGTTCATTAATAAGGTAATTACTGCATCATCATTGTGTGATTAATAAATTTAATTATTTAATCTATAAAAATTATAAATAAAATACAATTATGTAGGGAATATCTGTATCTTTATAATTAATATTTATAGTCGAATTTATCTTTTGTATAACCCTATATTAAAAATGGTTTAGTTATTAAACTTTGATTTTAACTCTTTTAACTCTTCTTTAAATAATATAATAATAAATTTCTTAATCTAATCCAAGTGGACCTAATGTAACACCCCAGGTAAATAAAAAATATGACATTTTCCTATTTATCCATATTTTTGAATAAAATATTAATATTACTTTAATGGGGACGCTATGAACGATGGCGTACCCAATACGCAACAATGAGTTTCTTGGGAATCTTGCGTTGTACTCTAATAATAAAGTAATATTATTTTAAATGGTAGTTAACGCCTAGCCGTTGTAATGGCGGGAATGAATAAAACTAAATAAAAAATGATTATATTTTTTTGTCAAATATTTTTACTCTTTACAATAAATGTTATAGGATTAAAAATGCGAATGAATCCAATTTTAAGCGTAAACATTCCAATATTCCTTAAAAGGTCGATTAACCGCCTTTTGATGGCGAACCTCTTTTAAATACACTTTTTGACAATTTTATGTGTTATATTTGACAAAATAAAATTATTCTTCAGAATTGGGACATCAAAATTTACTTTGTGTAAATTTTTGGTATTTTTCTGAAAAAGTTCAATTTTTAATGAATAGTGAAAAATGTTATATTTTAATTCAAAACCTCTTTTCAATCTAATTTATTTATATGAACAGATTATCTTTTGAGTTTGGTATACAGTGAAATTAGAATATATTTTTAACATTTAATTCAATAGTGTTCGTTGGAATTAATTTCACTTTGAAATCAGACTTAAATTAGTGTCAATCTTTTGATACTTATTGTTTCATAAAAACATGCTATTTGCTCTGACAGCGGGAATTAATTATTAAATTAATTAATTAAACTTATATGTTTTGAATTCTGTAAAATAGACATCATTTTTGAGTTTGGATTATCAAATATAGCTTAGAGTGAATTTTTGGTATTTTTCTGAAAAACTTCAATTTTTGATGAATAGTGAAACCACTAAGTGATAGTTAAAGAAACTGATTTTTCGTTTAAATTAAACTTTGCCACCTCTGTGTTTTGAATTTCAAAAATCCGACATACATGGTTGTCATTAGGAAGTAAAATTTGGTTCAATGGGATTACGAATAATTTTTTTTGGGGAATAGTAACTTTTATGTTCTTAATCGCGATTATAGGTAATTAGTGTAATTTAAGATAAAAATAATGTTTTAATAATATGAAATGACCTAGACACATGTCCTACCCTCATTGGATGTGTCATTTCCGACCAAGAAAATCCATGGGTCAACTTGGGGACCCCATGGAGCCACTTTGGTTGGAAAATGATATAAATAACTTTTTATTTAAAGTTAAAATAAAAATGACACCAACATGAAATGTTTTACTAAAACAATTTTTACATGGGGTTATAAAAGTCAGATTTTTGACTATAAATATTCATTGGAAAGGTAAAAATATTTCCTAAATCATAATAGTTTTCTTATAATTTTTAGACATTAAATAAATTAAATTATTTATGACATCATGATGATGCAACGATTACCTCATTAATAAAGGATTTAAATAAAATGAAATGATAATGTAAAATCTATGACCTACACATGTCCAAAACCTATTGGATGGGTATATTTAAAACCTTTATCACCTTATCCTATAATTATATCAATGTGGTACCTTTTAAAAACGAAACTCATTTTAAAATAAAGGATCATTTCTTTACTTTCCAAGAGTGCCCCTTCTCTTCTCTTATAAACGGCCCCCACCTCTACCTCCTTACCCACACTTCCAAAGCCTTTTGCTCGGACAAAACCTGCCCATTTTGTCTCTACAAATCCCTATTTAACTCTTAGAAGCCTCAATTTGGGCTGAAGTCTTCCCACGGAAGCCTTTGAGCTCAAACCAAAGGGAGTTACCCGATTTTAAGGTAATGTCTTCACTTGAGTCCTTTTGTTTTATTTTGCTTCTCCACCCCACTAAACTCTTTTTATTCATTTCTTCTATAACAACTACAGTATATTCAATTTACTAGGATGTTGTTATAGGAATTATTCAAGCTACATGTAACACCCGAGACTTTTATGTTATATAAATCATCAAAGGAATCTTTTTCTACACAACACTTGCTTGGCTTGCTTTACACGAAATCGTGACCTTCCTCGATAACTTGTGTCGTACGCAATACCGAGTTTCACTAAACAACGATATGCTATTAAAATAAAACTAGCCGTTATGAATAGTAAAAACCACTTTTTAAAATTTTATAAATTTTATTTTTCAAAATGGACTTCATTTTTGGATTCAGAATATCGAAATTAGCCTAGGGTGAAATTTTGGTATTTTTCTGAAAACTTTCAATTTTTGATGAATAGTGAAACCACTAAGTGGTAGGTTAAAAACTGAATTTTGCATAAAACTTAATTTTACCGCTTCTGTGAATGGAATTTCGAAAATCTGACAGACACGGTTAATATCAAGGACTAAAATGTGGTTCAATGAGATGAAAATAATTTTTGGTGAATAGTAACTTTTTACTTTTTTTTACCACGGTTAATATTAAATAGGGTAACTAAGGGTAAATATGATATTACTGTTACCCTAACAATTGTCTTAATTCTATTGGATAAGTGTAATTCGACCAAAAACAACCTTATGAATATAATATGACCATTTAGGTTCACTTGGATTAGATTATGACATTTAATATTATTTTATTTAATGAATAGTTAAAATAGTTAAAATCAAAGTTTAATAACTAAAACATTTTTAATATGGCATTATACATAAGCTAAATTCGACTATAAATATTCATTAGAAAGATAAAAATATTTCCTACATATTTATATTTTATTTATAATTTTTAGACTTTAAATAAATTAATTTATGTATAACACAACGATGATGCAGTAATTACCCTTTTAAGGAAATGTTAACATAATTGATGTTATAAATGATCAAATAAATGTAATTTGAGACTTTTTATGAATTACACTAATTTTATAGGTTACTATGATATATTAGTGTTGATGTAATCAACTTGGTTTGAACATATAATTATATTACGACTTTCACAAAAATAATATATCAAATAGTGTCAAAATTGACACAAAATAGTTTTTAAATCAAATATTATATTATTAATTGTTATTTTATTCCTAAAAATATAAGGTTCGGCCAAATGACTTAGATAAGGATATATATATTAATAATAAACAACTTGGGGTTCGTTTGGCATGTTATAGTAAGTGTATTAACCATATAGTGTAAGAAAACAAAAAGTCACGGTAAAAGTTAAATTATTTAACTTAGAGTTAAATCTAATTGATAAGGTTAAAATAATAACCTAAACTTGTATAAATCTTATTGGTTGATAGGATTTCGACCCATCCCCACTTTACCTTCGAAATAAGACCCTTTGGAACCATTATAAACCGATTTTGACTTTAATATAAAATAATATTTTGAGGTATTCCTAAGGTGCCCCTCTCCTCCCTTATAAAAGGGCACCTCCTCCCCCTCCTCCTCACACCAATTTGAGAACTCAAGCTCGGCCAACCCCTGCCATTTTCTCCTCTCCACTTCCCTAGAATAATCCTAGAGGTCCTGGTCTTCTTCAAAGACCAATCTTAGTTCCATAAGTGGAGGATTCAAAGAGGCGTTCCAAAGAAGAGGTAATATCCATTACCGATCTTTTCAATTTCTTTCTTCTTCAACTTCTTCTTCTTTAGTTGTTTCATGATAAATTAATAACATAAATATTACTTACATACTGATATGTTATTATAAATATGAAACAACCCTAATTCACCTTCTATCCATCCTACGGAAAAAATGAAATCACCGCGCGTGCGTACGTACGGAATACCGTCTCCACGCTGTGGTGTAATCTATTTTCCACCATCACCTTACAAGGATGGGTATAATGGTGTAATGAGTAACTATTTATGATTATTATAAAGTAATATTAATACTGAAATAATATATATATACTCCAATACAATTCCACGATCATAGGAATGATATCATCACTCGTGCGTACGTACGGAATACCGTCTCCACGATGTGATGCGACTCGTTCTACATAATCATCATTACATAGTAATTATATAAATGAATTTAATGAATAAATATGATATATGTTACACTAATACCATTCTGTATATAAGGTATCTATAACCTTAAAAGAATAATAAGAATTTATTCGGCAAAACACGCATAAGAACAAAAGGCAATAAAGACCCGAGTAACAAGTAACAATGAAATATTACTAACAAGAAGCTAAGAATATGACCATATATGATATCATATCAATATGTATGATTCTGGAATAAGTCAATAACATTATTTAAACCATTATACAGGAGCTTCGGAAATGTACAAAGCAAATCGGACCTAAGGCAAGGGAAATATCACAATCTCATTTTTATCCGAGATTGTTTATTCGTAAGTATTTACTGGGGTGTATTTTATCATCCACATATATGTTTCCTCAATATGTAATGTTATTTCCACCCACCTACAATTGTTTAAATCCATTTTTACCCTTCGGTGAGTTTTTAGTAATATGTATGAAAGGAATATTTTGTCATTTTTCGTACGAGGTACTTTTTGACTTTTCCGACAAAAGTACGAAGAATGTTTTTTTAACTTATACGGCATGAATGGATTTTTAAAACATCATTTCCAAGAAACTTCCTTTACAAGTTTTCAAGTTTATTTTTAATCAACTTCTTTTATTTTAAAGTCGTATGACATGTTATGAAAGGAAAAATGTTTTTGAAGTAGAAATGATATTTTTCTCAAGAATGGAGTTCAAGTATTTTATCAAAATTATTTTCCATCTAAGATAATAAAAGGGTTATGTTTTTATCCCTATTATTACATTGCTTTGATTATTTTGTGATGGAAATATTTTTATGAATTCCTTTATCTTATATAAATTGTTTTATGATGTCATGTTGTTTAAGAATCCCATTTTTATTACATAGGTTACGCTATGATGTATGGTTTATGATTATGTGGCACACATAAGAAAGGATTCATTATAAGATGGGTGGGACCTATATCTCCCTCCAATGCATTGGGTAAAGACTTTATATCTCATGAGATAGACATGGCTGGAGTGGTAGGTTATACCGGTTCAGTGAAACAGGACTGGAACGAGGGTGACTCGGTTCAGAAAGGGACTTTTTCCACTAAGATAGTCTTGGAAATGAGTCATGACTAACAAGAAATGATTTTCCCTGATTATGTGTGCATGCCACAAAGTTTCAAGTTTCATGTTATGATTATGGGGATCTCATTTTCACTTCTATGATTTATTCCATGTTAAGATATTATGATCTCTTTTGCAGGTTACGATTTTCAAAAAGATATGATATGATTTTTATTTCCTTTATTTGCCCTTGCTGAGCATTTGAGCTCACCCTTTTATGTTTTGTTTTCCCCAGGTCAGGAAGATGGATATTAAGTAGAATATGCTAAAAGGGACCCTAGATATGATGAAATAAATGGGAGACACTGTAGAAGATTTATGAACCAGTTGTTTATGTTTCCCAGTTTTTAAAGACACTATACCTATACGGGCCTTTGTCATTTTGTCATATGTTTTTATAAGTGTACTTCAATTTTGAAGTATTAACAATGTATGTAAAGTATGGGTCGTTATAGCTGGTATTAGAGGAAAGGTATAGTCAACCTTTGGAAACTAGGATGTAAAAGCCTTAGTAAGAACCCTAAGGATAAGTCTAAGCATAGAACACAATCTTAGTGTTTTAGAAATGGCCATGAATACCCTAGGATAAGACCTTTAGTGTGAAATTTTATCCTTGATTATGTGGTTTTCCTATTATAATTAGTGTTTCTCACACTATTCTTCTTGGTTTTAGTCAATGGCTGGAACCCGAAGGAACCGTGTTAATGCGGAATGCGATGGGAAATGCAATGATTGTCCCCCTGAGCAACCAAACGATATGGGAGCTAGAATGAAAAATCTTGTAGCCATGATCACACAACTTTCTCAAGCTATGAATCATGCAGGACTTCCAAACGAGCAAAGGAAGGAGCAACATTCTGTTGAATCCTTCATGAGGCAGCGTCCACCTTCTTTCAGTGGGTCTACTGATCCATTAGTTGCTGAACAATGGATTAGTACTACTGAAAAGATATTTTCAGTTCTTCAAAGTTCTGAACATGATAAAGTCATCCTAGCAGTGTATCGTTTGGAAGGAGATGCTGATCAATGGTGGAATCTTATTAAGAATACGAGGCAAAGGGATGAAATTGAGTCTATGGAATGGGACGAGTTCAAGAACTTATTTTTTAATAAGTACTTCCCTCGTATTCTCCAAACAAAGATGGAGAAAGAGTTTCTTGAACTGAAGCAAAGGGATGATGAATTTGTTGGTACCTATGAATCATATTTTACAAGACATGCAAGGTACGCTTCTGGTATTATTATCCAACCTGAGAGTAAGATCGATCGATTCTTTAGTGGCTTAAAACCATGTCTTCGAAGGGCGTTATCCATAAGGGACTTCAATAGCTACGAGGAAATCGTTCGATGTGCTCTCAAAGTCTAGATGGAGATTGGAGTAACCCATCAGTCATATGGGTTTGATAAGAAGAGGGAAATGGAATTCAATGGAAAATCTAAAGAGCACACTGAAAAGAAGATGAGCTTTCCCTTATGCTCAAAGTGTGGAAAGAAACATGGAGGGAGTTGTCTTAAAGGGACAAGTAAATGTTTCAAATGTGGAAAGGAAGGTCATCGGGCATTTGAATGCCGCGATAATGGGAAGAAGATGTCTAATGATGCAAAAAAGGAAGGGATACACAGAATGAACCTACTACACTTAAATGATTCAAGTGCAAGTAGATGGGGCATTATGAAAATCAATTCCCAAATCCAAGGGTTGATGATGATGGTCGACGTCAACAAACTCTTAAGGCTAAAGACAAAGGAAAGTCACATGCAATTTCTATCAGCGATGTGGAGTACGATAACAATGTGGTGAAAGGTACACTTACCATCCACTCTAAAGTAGAAAATGTTTTATTTGATTCTGGATCCACCCACTCTTTTATTTATGAAGAATTTTCTAAGGGTATCACCGTATTACCTCAACAATTAGATGTTGAGTTAGCTGTGACAACACCTAATGGCACATCAATCACATCAAAAGTTTATAATTCTTCTCTGATCGAAGTTTGTGGGAAAGTGCTTCCTGAAAATCTTGTGATCCTTCCTATAGTGGAATTTGATGTGATTCTTGGCATGGATTGGCTTTCTTTATACAGAGCTCATATCAATTGCCAAAGAAGGGAAGTCACATTTCATATTCCAGATCAATCTACGATCGTCTATCGATGCAAGGATGAATATAACCTTCCAGTGGAAATTTATTCCATCTTATGGGTCTTGATTCCACTAAATGAAGGTTATTTATCTCAAATGGTTGGTGAGAAACTCACGATTAAGAATATGCCCATCGTACGGGAGTTTGATGATGTCTTTCCGGAGGAATTACTTGGTCTTCCACAAAATCGTGAAATTGAGTTTTCAATAGAACTCGTACCGGGTGCTTTGCCTATTTCAAAGACACCTTATAGAATGGCCCCAATTGAGTTGCAGGAATTGAAGAAGCAACTCCAAGAGAATCTTGATAAGGGATTCATACGCCCCAGTGCGTCACCTTGGGGAGCACCTGTTCTATTTGTTAAGAAGAAAGATAGATCAATGAGACTCTGCATTGATTATCGAGAACTTAACACGATCACTATCAAGAACAAATATCCTCTCCCACGCATTGATGACTTATTTGACCAACTACGCGGAGCTCAATACTTTTCCAAGATTGATCTTCGTTCAGGGTATCATCAATTAAGGGTCAAAAGGGAGGATATACCAAAGACGACTTTCCGTACAAGGTATGGACACTATGAATTTATAGTGATGCCATTTGGTCTTACTAATGCCCCTACTATCTTCATGGATCTAATGAATAGAGTCTTTAGAGACTATCTTGATCAATTTTTGGTAGTCTTTATAGACGATATTCTTGTCTATTCAAAGAGCAAGGAAGAGCATGAATATTACTTGAGAATTATATTGAAGACCCTGAGAAAGGAGAAGCTTTATGCCAAATTTACCAAGTGTGAATTTTGGATTCAAAAAGTTGCATTTTTTGGGTCACATAATCTCAAAAGAGGGGATATCTATGGATCCAGCAAAAACATAGGTTATCGAAAGATGGTCAAGACCAACAATAGTAACTGAGATTCGAAGTTTTCTTGGTTTGGCTCGATATTATCGATGTTTTGTAAAGGATTTTTCACGATTATCTAATCCACTCACCAAGTTGACTCGGAAAGGAGTTAAGTTTTTTTGGACAGAGGAATGTGAAGAGAATTTCAAGGAGTTGAAAAGAAGGTTATCCAGTGCACCTGTGCTCAAACTGCCTTGTAGTGGAGAAAGGTTTGTGATCTACAGTGATGCATCCAAGAAGCGGTTGGGGTGTGTTCTTATGCAAAATGATATGGTGATAGCTTATGCCTCACGACAGTTGAAAATCCCTGAGAAAAATTACCCAACACATGATTTGGAGTTAGCTGCGGTAATCTTTGCATTAAAGATTTGGAGGCATTACCTTTATGGTGAAAGGTGTGATATTTATACTGATCATAAAAGTTTAAAGTATATTTTCACACAAAAGGAGCTGAATATGCGTCAAAGAAGATGGTTGGAGCTGATTAAGGATTATGACTTCTCAATCCATTACCACCCTGGGAAAGCAAACAAGGTGGCAGATGCATTAAGTCGACAAGACCATGCTAGTTTATCCATGATGAGGATCACAAAAGATCCAACATTTATGGATTTACAAAGGATGGATCTTGGAATTATAATGGAAAGGGAAAAATCTTATCTTTCTCAAATGAATGTTCAATCATCTATACATGTGAAGATTAAAGAGGCACAGAAAGAAGATGTCGAGTTACAAAAGAAGGTGAGAAATGTTCCTGAATTCAACCTTGATTGTGATGGGATAATAAAATTCAGGAATCGGGTTTGTGTTCCTCCCATCCCCGAATTAAAGAAGGGGTTGGTGGATGAGGCTCATAGTTCTTCATTATCTATTCATCCTGGAAGCATGAATATGTATAGGGACCTGAAAGAATACTTCTGGTGGGATGGCATGAAAAGAGATGTTGCTGAATATGTCTCTCGATGCTTGGTTTGTCAACAAGTTAAAGCTGAGAGACAGAAGTCTAAGGGGATGTTACAACCATTACCCACACCCGAATGGAAATGGGAAAACATCACTCTGGACTTTGTCACAGGACTTCCTAAAACATCCAAAGGCAATAATGCTATCTGGGTCATAGTTGATCGTCTTACAAAGTCTGCACACTTCGTTGCTATTAGAGAGGATTTCTCTCTAGATCAGCTTGCCAGGATATATGTAAAGGAAGTGGTAAGATTGCATGGAGTACCACTTTCTATTATATCTGATCGGGATCCGAGATTTACCTCGAAGTTCTGGCGAAGTCTTCAGCATACTCTGGATACAGAGTTGAGTTTCAGCACTGCTTATCATCCTCAGACAGACGGTCAGTCTGAGAGAACAATTCAAACCCTAGAAGATATGTTGAGAGCTTTCTCTATGGATTTCAAAGGAGGTTGGGATCAACACCTACCTTTGGTAGAATTTTATTATAATAATAGCTTTCACTCCAGTATTCAGATGGCTCCTTATGAAGCTCTCTATGGAAATAAATGCAGGACTCCAACTTGCTGGGATGAAGTTGGGGAAAGAAAGCTATTAGGACCTGATCTCATTGATTAAAATGGAAGAAAAGGTCAGATCTATTCAACAACACATAAGAGCAGCTCAGAGTCGACAGAAAAGTTATGCCGACAACCGAAGAAAAGACCTAGAGTTTGAAGTGGGTGATAAAGTGTTCATACGAATATCTCCCTGGAAGAGGGTTATGAGATTTGGAAAGAAGGGGAAGTTGAGCCCTAGATATATCGGTCCTTTCGAAATACTGGACCGTGTTGGAAAGGTAGCATACCGATTGTCGCTTCCACCGAATCTCTCTCAAGTTCACGATGTGTTCCATGTATCTCTCCTGAGAAAGTACATACCTGATCCTTCACATGTACTCAGCTCAGAAGTTGTACCGCTGGAGCAAGATATTTCTTATGAAGAACAACCGATAGAGATTCTGGATCGTAGCGAAAAAGTCCTACGAAACAAGACCACTCGATTGGTGAAAGTTTTATGGAGGAACCACCAACTTGAAGAAGCTACATGGGAGCTTGAGGATATGATGAGGGAGAAGTATCCTCATCTGTTTGTTACAAAGTGACGAATTCCGAGGGCGAAATTCATTTTAAGGGGGGTAGAATGTAACACCCGAGACTTTTATGTTATATAAATCATCAAAGGAATCTTTTTCTACACAACACTTTCTTGTCTTTCTTTACACGAAATCGTGACCTTCCTCGATAGCTTGCGTCGTACGCAATACAGATTTTCACTAAACAACGATATGCTATTAAAATAAAACTAGCCGTTATGAATAGTACATACCACTTTTTAAAATTTTATAAATTTTATTTTTCAAAATGGAATTCATTTTTGGATTCGGAATATCGAAATTAGCCTAGGGTAAAATTTTTGTATTTTTCTGAAAACTTTCAATTTTTGATGAATAGTGAAACCACTAGGTGGTAGGTTAAAAACTGAATTTTGCATAAAACTTAATTTTACCGCTTCTGTGAATGGAATTTCAAAAATCCAACAGACACAGTTAATATCAAGGATTAAAAGGTGGTTCAATGAGATGAAAATAATTTTTGGTGAATAGTAACTTTTTACTTTTTTTACCACGGTTAATAGTAAATAGGGTAACTAAGGGTAAATATGATATTACTATTACCCTAACACATGTCCTAATTCTATTGGATAAGTGTAATTCTACCAAAAACAACCTTATGAATATAATATGCCCATTTAGGTCCACTTGGATTAGATTATGGCATTTAATATTATTTTATTTAATGAATAGTTAAAATAGTTAAAATCAAAGTTTAGTAACTGAAACATTTTTAATATGGGGTTATACATAAGATAAATTCGACTATAAATATTCATTATAAAGCTAAAAAGATTTCCTACATAATTATAGTTTATTTATAATTTTTAGACTTTAAATAAATTAATTTATTTATGACACAACGATGATGCAGTAATTAACCTTTTAAGGAAATGTTAACATAATTGATGTTATAAATGCTCAAATAAATGTAATTTGAGACTTTTTATGAATTACACTAATTTTCTAGGTTACTATGATATATTAGTGTTTATTTAATCAACTTGGTTCGAACATATAATTCTGTTACGACTTTCACAAAAATCATATATCAAATAGTGTCAAAATTGACACAAAATAGTTTTTAAATCAAATATTATATTATTAATTGTTATTTTATTCCTAAAAATATAAGGTTCGGCCAAATGACTAGATAAGGATATATATATTAATAATAAACAACTTGGGGTTCTTTTGGCATGTTATAGTAAGTGTATTAACCATATAGTGTAAGAAAACAAAAAGTCACGGTAAAAGTTAAATTATTTAACTTAGAGTTAAATCTAATTGATAAGGTTAAAATAATAACCTAAACTTGTCTAAATCTTATTGGTTGATAGTATTTCGACCCATCCCCAATTTACCTTCGAAATAAGACCCTTTTGAACCATTATAAATCTATTTTGACTTTAATATAAAATAATATTTTGAGGTATTCCTAAGGTGCCCTTCTCCTCCCTTATAAAAGGGCACCTCCTCCCCCTCCTCCTCACACCAATTTTAGCACTCAAGCTCGGCCAAACCCTGACATTTTCTCCTCTCCACTTCCCTAGAATAATCCTAGAGGTCCTGGTCTTCTTCAAAGACCAATCATAGTTCCCTATGTGGAGGATTCAAAGAGGCGTTCCAAAGAAGAGGTAATATCCATTACCGATCTTTTCAATTTCTTTCTTCTTCAACTTCTTATTCTTTAGTTGTTTCATGATAAAGTAATAACATCAGTATTAATTACATACTGATATGTTATTATAAATATGAAACAACCCTAATTCAGCTTCTATCAATCCTACGGAAAAATGAAATCACCGCGCGTGCGTACGTACGGAATACCGTCTCCACGCCGTGGTGTAAATTATTTTCCACCATCACCTTACAAGGATGGGTATAATGGTGTAATGAGTAACTATTTATGATTATTATAAATTAATATTGATACTGAAATAATATATATACTCCAATACAATTCCACGATCATAGGAACGATATCATCACTCGTGCGTACGTACGGAATACCGTCTCCACGATGTGATGTGACTCGTTCTACATAATCATCATTACATAGTAATTATATAAATGAATTTAATGAATAAATATGATATATGTTACACTAATACCATTATGGATATAAGGTATCTATAACCTTAAAAGAAGAATAAGAATTTATTCGGCAAAACACGCATAAGAACAAAAGGCAATAAAGACCCGAGTAACAAGTAACAATGAAATATTACTAACAAGAAGCTAAGAATATGACCATATATGATATCATATCAATATTTATGATTCTGGAATAAGTCAATATCATTATTTAAACCATTATACTAGAGCTTCGGAAACGTACAAAGCAAATCATACCTAAGGTAAGGGAAATATCACAATCTCATTTTTATCCGAGATTGTTTATTCGTAAGTATTTACTTGGGTGTATTTTATCATCCACATCTATGTTTCCTCAATATGTAATGTTATTTCCATCCACCTACAATTGTTTAAATCCATTTTTAACCTTCAGTGAGTTTTTAGTAATATGTATGAAAGGAATCTTTTGTCGTTTTTCGTACGAGGTACTTTTTGACTTTTCCGACAAAAGTACGAAGAATGTTTTTTTAACTATACGGCATGAATGGATTTTTAAAACATTATTTCCAAGAAACTTCCTTTACAAGATTTCAAGTTTATTTTTAATCAACTTCTTTTATTTTAAAGTCGTATGACATGTTATGAAAGGAAAAATGTTTTTTAACTAGAAAGGATATTTTCCTCAAGAATGGAGTTCAAGTATTTTATCAAAATTATTTTCCATCTAAGTTAATAAAAGGGTTCTGTTTTTATCCCTATTATTACATTTCTTTGATTATATTGTGATGGAAATATTTTTATGAATTCCTTTATCTTATATAAATTGTTTTATGATGTCATGTTGTTTAAGAATCCCATTTTTATTACATGGGTTACGCTATGATGTATGGTTTATGATTATGTGGAACACATAAGAAAGGATTCATTATAAGATGGGTGGGACCTATATCTCCCTCAAATGCATTGGGTAAAGATTTTATATCTCATGAGATAGACATGGCTGGAACGGTAGGTTATACCGGTTCAGTGAAACAGGACTGGAACGAGGGTGACTCGGTTTAGAAAGGGACCTTGTCCACTAAGATAGTCTTGGCAATGAGTCATGACTAACAAGAAATGATTTTCCATGATTATGTGTGCATGACACAAAGTTTCAAGTTTCATGTTATGATTATGGGGATCTCATTTTCACTTCTATGATTTGTTCCATGTTAAGATATTATGATCTCTTTTCCAGGTTATGATTTTCAAAAAGATATGATATGATTTTTATTTCCTTTATTTTCCCTTGCTGAGCATTTGAGCTCACCCTTTTATGTTTTCTTTTCCCCAGGTGAGGAAGATGGATAATAAGTAGAATATGCTAAAAGGGACCCTAGATATGATGAAATAAATGGGAGACACTGTAGAAGATTTATGAACCAGTTGTTTATGTTTCCCAGTTTCTAAAGACACTATACCTATACGGTCCTTTGTGGTTTTGTCATATGTTGTAATAAGTGTACTTCAATTTTGAATTATTAACAATTTATGTAAAGTATGGGTTGTTATACTACACTTACACACACCTTCGTCTAATGGTTAAAGAACATACTGTTTCCGTGGTTGGTGATTTTCGGCCTCACGAAACGATGATTGTTCAATATTCTTTTAACACCATTAAAGGTGGACATTATGATGTCACTGTATTTTATATATGATATATATGGTATTTATGTTTACTATATGCTTCTGTATTTTATATTTAAAACATACCTTTATTCTTTTCATGTTGTGCAAATCTTATAATTTCATATGAGGAAGGGTGGAATACCTCCCCCTCAAGTGATGTGACTCGTACATGAAATACATGGAATGTATAAAGAATGAAATTAATGAACATATGTGACCTATATAACATATATATTATACTGTAATTATAATATATATATATATATATATCATTTATTTTTAATTCCATTAATATGACAAAGAAAAACTGAAAGTAGCATTCATGCGTACGTACGGCCTACCGTCTCCATGAACGGTGCTTTTCGTTTTTTATCTCCAAATGATATAGAATAGTATTAAATGAATATGTAGTGGTTATATATGATATTTTAATCATTAATACTATTCTTTAAATTATTTACTATTAACTACATGGACAATCATTTTTTCAAACAAGTTCATTTTTGACTCATGTACCAAACATCGGCAAAAATGTCTGATATGAACTAACATTATTAAACAATTATTATAAGATTACAATATGTGATATGAACTGAATAATAATCTTTAAAAGAGGTCCTTAGGAAATTATAAATTTACCAAACTTTATTATTCAGGAATATAAAGAAATGAACAAGACAAGTCGGACTTGAGGTAAGGGATCCTACTCCTCTCTTTCTTTTTAAGTACACTCTTTTATGCCGCTCCTTTTAAAGCTCATATTTCATGTTATTGGGATGTTATTTTATATTAATCTTACTTTAATTTTTATTTTAATATTATGAGAGACCCTATTCTCTCTCATCAATCCATTTTGGAAGTTTTGAGTGGCGCCGTTAGGCTGCCGAATTTTCGTAAGAGATCTAACCTCTCTCTTTCATTTTAAATTCTCTGCTTTTTGTTACTTATTTTAAGCTCCTCTTTGTTATTTTGTGGGATGTTCTTTTATATTACTCTTTCTGTAAAATTTACGTTAATTTGATGAGAGACCCTATTTTCTCTCATCAATACATTTTGGAATTTTTAAGTGGCGCTGTTAGGCTGCCGAGTTTTCGTAAGGGATTTTTCATCTCACTTTTATTCCCGTGAGATTTATGCCACATTTGCCACAATTTCCTTTGAGTTGTGTATGTACTGCCCATTATTTTACTCATTGTGTAATATACTTTCATTTATGAGTATTTACAACAATGTTGTATTGTCCTTCTTTCACGGGGTGCATGTCTCGAAAGATACCCATGTCGGTAAGGGAACCTTTCAACCTCCTCTTTTTGAAAGACTTATTTTGTTATGTCTTTTAATTCACATACTATTATGTTGCGATATGTTCTTCTATATCCTTATTGATTTAAATTTTATTTCCATGTGATGAGATACCCTTTTTATCTCTCATCAACTCATTTTCTGAATTTTGTAGTGACGCCGTTAGGCTGTCAAATTTTTTCAAGGGAACTTCTTAACCCAAATTTGATTCTTTGGGATAAACTTTTGCTCCTTGAATATGTCGTTCTATTAATATGTGTGAATAACCTATGATTTTTTTACACTTAATATCCACTTATATTTGCTGTATTTGTTTGTCACACATAATTATGTAATTGATTTATCCTTAAACCAAGGATACCATCTTTGTATGGGACTTCGTCTCAATCTCCTTTCATTGAGGCATATTTTGTTTTATACACAACTTTCTTTTATATGGTGTATAAACCCCTTTGACTTTTACGTTTATTCAAAAGGAATCTTTTTTATACAAAGCGTTTTACTAAACAACAAAAGGGAATGTTTTTGTCGTATGTATGCAGCGACAACGACTTCTCCGCCGCCGTGACCATTATTTCAGTTTCAGCTTCCTCTACAAGCCATACCTTCTTTTTAAAAGAAAAATAAATACCATGTTTTACTTTTCTTTTATTTTGGTATTGAAAATGGTTTTCATAATTTTTTATTATATCAATGTGTTGTTTTTATATCTTGTGATTGAAATGTGGAAATGTTATGATTCCTTTATGCATGTTTTATGTGATACGATTATGTTATGGTTCTTGGGCATTATTATGAAGATGGGTGGTTTCGTGATAAACTAAGGGCGGGTGAGACCTATATAGATCTCTAATGCATTGGGTAACGCGAAGGAGTGAAACATTAAGGTATATCCGAATAGATTTAGGGAATATACTGTGGTGGGTATTCCAAACGTAACCAAGAGGGTTACTCCCTATGTAAGAATGTTATGAATGCCTCAAGTTACCTTTATGTCTTATGATTTCTATGATTTATTCATGATTTTATGAGGTATGTTAAAGTGCTTATGTTTTTTGAGTAAATTATGATTTCATTGATTCTTATGTGTACATGTACTCATGTTTCCTTTCCATATATTTTTATATCCCTTATTGAGCTTTTTATGCTCATCCCAAGTTTTTGAAATGTTTTTTCACAGGTCAAGGGAAGGGTACATGATATGATGATGGTGTCAAGGAAGTTTCAAGAAAGAATCCATGTTTTATTTTAAATATTTTTCCATTGATGGGAAAAATGAATACTATATTTTATGTAACCACTTTGTTTAAATGTGGAATGTAATGCAAGTTTTATGATCTAATTCTCTAAAACACTAAACCTGTAAAGATCCTCAATGTGTAATTTTGTAATAAATCAAGATTAAGTACGGTTTAAGGCTAGGGCCTTATAGTTGGTATCAGAGGTCAGTTTGGATAACTTTAGAGGTTAGGGTATCCTCTAAACATAAGTGACATTACCATAATGGTTAGGATTTCAGAAAGAGTCCTAGTTTTAGATAAAGTGAATAAGTAAGTATATCTTAGTGGTTATCTTCCTCATTAGTACATGATGGTTTTGTTGATATACTCACACTGAAATTTCTGTTTTTAGTGAATGGATGGATCTTGCAGGAACCAAAGTGACAATAGGTTTGAAGGAAACTATGGTGGTTCTTTGATTAAGAGACTGGATGAAATGGGGTATTCAATGAGGAAACTCGTGGTTGTTATAAACCAACTATCAAGGAGTCATGATCATCCACTTGAACCTTGCTATGTTCTGTAATGCATCATGTACGAGATGACCAATCGATGTAGAAGTTCAGGTAATAATTATAAAGGTAACCATTAGGGTTTATATGATCCTTACTTTTGAGGCAATTATGGGTTATTATTGTTATGATGGAAAATGAAAGGCATGAGATAAACTTGAGGTTAAAATATTTTATGATTATTTTTTTGAAGATTTTATCTCTTTTTGGGGAATGTTTTACGAATTATATAGTTTTGGAAAAAGGACAACATGCAGATCGTGTGACAACCCGTCGCGCCAGACAAAGCTGCGAGAATCGAACCCACAACCAAAGTGAGACTGGTATTTATCGCCTACCACTGGACTATGTGAAGTCCCTAGTTAGTTTGAATAATTCTTTTTAGTTAGATGATTTTATGAATTAAGAGTAAGTTGATTTTGGGTTATCTATGGAAATTTATTAACATATCATGGAGGATATGTGATTAGATTAATTACTTTTCAATACGAGACATTAAGAGCATCTGATGTTGTTTGGAGATAAATGTTATGATTTAACTTGGAAGACTATGTGACTAAATCCTTCAATTATTTGGGTTTCAATCTTAGTTTGGTTTACTTTGATGAATTTTATGGACAAATTGTTTATCGAATGGTCCTCATTGAACTTTGGGTTTTGTTGGACAAATTTTGGAGATTAAGAATAGATTTTCTTTTTATAAAGGGTTATCCTTTTCTGGATTATTTGGTCTTGTACTATCCTTTTTGGTTTTGGTTTTGGTTAAAGTCTAAATACATGGGAAGTATATAGTTCTCTTTTGGGATTAGTTGATTCTCTAGAAGTTTATTATAGTACTCTTAATGTGAACAAGTCTTCCTAAATACTCCTCTTTTGGAGAAAATATGAGTTTGTGTAAGGAATCTAATAAAAGTTGAAAGTCAACATGATAAGTGATTATGTTTCCTTATGAATAAATTCCTCAATAAAAAGTAACTTAAAACAAAATTTTTTTCTATTAACTTTTCCTACTGGGGAATCAAATACCGTTTAACCCATCACAAGTTTATGATTTTCTTGTGGTTAACTTTCTCCTAAACATGTTTTCTATCACTCTCCATCAGAACATGACCCTTTGTTTTTTTCCTCCATGTCCATATTTTCATACTTGGAATCCTAGTATGGGTTAACTCGGGTGACCTTTGTACTTATCTTCTTTATTTTAAAGTGATTGTTTTACTGACGCTTGTTTCGATGTAAGATTTTCAATGAAGTTTCCAAGCCAAATTTTAAAAATTGCGAGGACGCAATTCCCAAAAGGGGGGAAGGATGTGACACCCCAGGTAAATAAAGAATATGACATTTTCATATTTATCCATATTTGTGAATAAAATATTAATATTACTTTAAAGGGGACGCTATGCACGATGGCGTACCCAATACGCAATAATGAGTTTCTTGGGAATCTTGCGTTGCACTCTAATAATAAAATAATATTATTTTAAATGGTAGTTAACGCCTAGCCGTTGTAATGGCGGGAATGAACAGAACTAACTAAAAATGATTATATATGTTTGTCAAATATTTTTACTCTTTACAATAAATGTTACAGGATTAAAAATGCGAATGAATCCAATTTTAAGCGTAAACATTCCAATATTTTTAAAAGGTCGATTACCCGCCTTTTGATGGCGAACCACTTTTAAATCCACTTTTTGACAATTTTATGGGTTATATTTTCCAAAATAAAATTCTTCTTTAGAATCGGGACATCAAAATTTACTTTTTGTAAATTTTTGGTATTTTTACGAAAAAGTTCAATTTTTAATGAATAGTGAAAAATGTTGTATTTTAATTCAAAGCCTCTTTTTAATCTAATTTATTTATATGATAATATTATCTTTTGAATTGGGTTTAAAGTGAAATTAGAATATATTTTTACCATTTAATCCAATAGCGTTCGTTGGAATTAATTTCACTTTGAAATCTGACTTAAACTAGTGTCAATTTTTTGATACTTATTGTTTCATAAAAACACGCTATTTTCTATAACAGCGGCAATTAATTATTATATTAGTTAATTAAACTTATATTTTTTGAATTTTTTAAAATAGACATCATTTTTGAGTTCGGAATATCAAATATATCTTAGGGTGAATTTTTGGTATTTTTCTGAAAAACTACAATTTTTGATGAATAGTGAAACCACTAAGTAGTAGTTAAAGAAACTGATTTTTCGTTTAAATGAAACATTGTCACCTCTGTGTTTTGAATTTCAAAAATCTGACATACATGGTTGTCATTAGGAAGTAAAATGTGTTTCAATGGGATTAAAATAATTTTTTGGTGAATAGTAACTTTTATGTTCTTAATCTCGATTAGAGGTAATTAGTGTAATTTAAGGTAAAAATAATGTTTTAATAATATGAAATGACCTAGACACATATCCTACCTTCCATGGATGTGTCATTTCCGACCAAGACAACACATGGGTCAACTTGGGGACCCCATGGAGCCACTTTGGTTGGAAAATTACTTAAATAACTCTTTATTTAAAGTTAAAATAAAAATGACACAAACATGAGATGTTTTACTAAAACAATTTTTACATTGGGTTATACAAGTCATAAGTTTGACTATAAATAGTAAATGGAAATCTAAAATTATTTCCTACATCATAGTAGTTTTTATATAATTTTTATACATTAAATAAATTAAATTATTTATGACATCATGATGATGCAGCGATTATCTCATTAATAAAGGATTTAAATAAAATGAAATGATAATGTAAAATATATGACCTAAACATGTCCAAAACCTATTGGATGGGTATATTTCGAACCCTTATCACCTTATCCTCAACGTATAACAATGTGGGACCTTTAAAATCCGAAACTCATTTTAAAATAAAAGAACATTTCTTTACTTTCAAAGAGTGCCCCTCCTCTCCTCTTATAAAAGGCCCCCACCTCTACCTCCTTACCCACACTTCCAAAGCCTTTGGCTCGGCCAAACCCTGCAAATTTTGTCTCTCCACATCCCTCCCTAACTCTTAGAAGCCTCACTTTGGGCTTAAGTCCTCCCAAGGATGCCTTTGAGCTCAAACCAAATGGATTTACCCGATTTTAAGGTAATGTCTTCACTTGAGTCCTTTTGTTTTAGTTTGCTTCTCCAACCCCCTAAACTCTTTTTATTCATTTCTTTTGTAACAAATCCAGTATCTTTAATATACTAGTATGTTGTTATAAGATGTATTCTAGCTACACTTACACACACCTTCGTCTAATGGTTAAAGAACATACTGTTTCTGTGGTTGGCGATTTTCTGCCTCACGAAAAGATAATTGTTCAATATTCTTTTAACACCTTTAAAGGTGGCCATTATGATGTCACTGTATTTTATATATGATATATATGGTATTTATGTTTACTATATGCTTATTTATTTTATATTTAAAACATACCTTTATTCTTTTCATGTTGTGCAAATCCGATAATTTCATATTTGGATGTGTGGACTACCGCCCCCTCAAGTGATGTGACTCGTACATGCAATACATGGAATGTATAAAGAATGCAATTAATGAACATATGTGACCTATATAACATATATATTATACTTTAATTATAATATATATATATATATATCATTTATTTTTAATTCCATTAATATGACAAAGAAAAAATGAAAGTAGCGTTCATGCGTACGTACGACCTACCGTCTCCATGAATAGTGCTTTTCATTTTTTATCTCCAAATGATATGGAATAGTATAAAATGAATATGTACTGGATATATATGATATTTTAATCATTAATACTATTATGGAAATTATTTACTTATAACTACATGGACAATCATTTTTTCAAACAAGTTCATTTTGGACTCATGTACCAAACATCGGCAAAAACGTCTGATATGAACTAACATTATTAAAAAATTATTATAACATTATAATATGTGATATGAAATAAATAATAATATTTAAAGGAGGTAAATAGGAAATTATAAATTGACCAAAGTTTATTATTCAGTAATATAAAGAAATGAACAAGACAAGTCGGACTTGAGGTAAGAGTTCCTACTCCTCTCTTTCTTTTTAAGTACACTCTTTTATGTCGCTCCTTTTAAAGAGAATCTTTCTTATTATTGGGATGTTATTTTATATTACTCTTAATTTAATTTTTATTTTAATATTATTAGAGACCCTATTTTCTCTCATCAATCCATTTTGGATGTTTTGAGTGGGGCCGTTAGGCTGCCGAATTTTCGTAAGAGATCTAACCTCTCTCTTTCTTTTTAAGTACTCTCCTTTATGTCACTTCTTTTAAGCTCCTCTTTGTTATGTTGGGTGATGTTATTTTATATTCCTATTTCTGTAAACTTTATTTTAATATGATTAGAGACCCTATTTTCTCTCATCAATCCATTTTGGATGTTTTAAGTGGCGCTGTTAGGCTGCCGAGTTTTCGTAAGGGATTTTTCATCTCACTTTTATTCCCGTGAGGTTTATGATACATTTTCCACAATTTCCTTTGAGTGGTGTATGTACTGCCCATTATTTTACTCATTGTGTAATATACTTTCATTTATGAGTATTTACATAAATGTTGTATTGTCCTTCTTTCACGGGGTGCATGTCTCGAAAGATACCCATGTCGGTAAGGGAACCTTTCACCCTCCTCTTTTTGAAAGACTTCTTTGGTTATGTCTTTTAATTCACATAATATTATGTTGGTATATGTTCTTCTATATCCTTGTTTATTTAAATTTTATGTCCATGTGATGGGATACCCTTTTTATCTCTCATCAAATCATTTTTTGAATTTTTTAGTGATGCCGTTAGGCTGTCAAATTTTTGCAAGGGAACTTCTTATCCCAAATTTGATTCTTTGGGATAAACTTATACTCCTTGAATATGTCGTTACATGAATATTTGTAAATAACCTCTGATTGTTTTACACTTAATATCCACTTATATTTGGTTTATTCGTTTGTCACGCATAATTATGTAATTGATTTATCCTTAAACCAAGGATACCGTCTTTGTATGGGACTTCGTCTCAATCTCATTTCATTGAGGCATATTTTGTTTTATACACAACTTTCTTTTATACGGTGTATAAATCCCTTCGACTTTTACGTTTATTCAAAAGGAATCTTTTTTATACAAAGCGTTTTACTACACAAAAAAAGGGAATTTTTTTGTTGTATGTATGCGGCGACAATGAATTCTCCATCGCCGTGACCATTATTTGAGTTTCGTCTTCCTCTACAAGCCATACCTTCTTTTTAAAAGAAAAATAAATACCATGTTTTACTTTTCTTTTATTTTGGTATTGAAAATGGTTTTCATAATGTTTTTATTATATCAATGTGTTGTATGGATATCTTGTGATTGAAATGTGGAAATGTTATGTTTCCTTTATGCATATTTTATGTGATACGATTATGTTATGGTTGTTGGGCATTATTATGATGACGGGTGGTTCCGTGATAAACTAAGGGCGGGTGAGCCCGATATAGCTCTCCAATGCATTGGGTAATGTGAAGGAGTGAAATGTTTAGGTTTCTTCGAAGCGATTTAGGGAATATACTGTGGTGGGTATTCTAAACGTAACCAAGAGGGTTACTCCCTACATAAGAATGTTATGAATGCCTCAAGTTACCTTTATGTCTTATGATTTCTATGATTTATTCATGATTTGATGAGGTATGTTAAAGTGCTTATGTTTTATGAGTAAAGTATGATTTCATTGATTCTTATGTGTACATGTACTCATGTTTCCTTTCCATATATTTTTATATCCCTTACTGAGCTTTTTATGCTCATCCCAAGTGTTTGAAATGTTTTTCACAGGTCAAGGGAAGGGTACATGATATGATGATAGTGTCAAGGAAGTGTCAAGAAAGA
This sequence comes from Viscum album, assembly GCA_963277665.1. Taxonomy (NCBI): domain Eukaryota; kingdom Viridiplantae; phylum Streptophyta; class Magnoliopsida; order Santalales; family Viscaceae; genus Viscum; species Viscum album. Next base: position 285,518,942 of record OY728119.1, on the reverse strand, counting down.
ATCTATGTTTTAATTTAAATATATTTCCGTTAATGGGAAAAATGAATACTATCTTTTATGTAACCACTTTGTTTAAATGTGGAATGTAATGCAAGTTTTATGATCTAATTCTCTAAAACACTAAACTTGAAAAGATCCTCAATGTGTAATCTTGTAATAACTCAAGATTAAGTAAGGTTTAAGGCTGGGTCCTTATACCTAAAGGGTCATATTTTGTTTCTAAGTCTTTTTTTTGTCTAATTACACTTATCCAATAGAATTAGGACATGTGTTAGGGTAATAATAATTTCATTTTTACCCTTAATTACCCTATTTACTTTTAACCACGGTAAATAAAAGTAAAAAGTTACTACTCACCAAAAATTATTTTTATCTTATTGAACCACATTTTACTGCTTCATATTAAATGTTTCTCTTGGAGTTTAAAAATTCAACTCACAAAAGTGGTAAAATTATGTTTTATGTAAATTTGCAAATGCTCCTAGGATGTGGGTAAAAGACAGTAAAAAGTTCAATAAAATTTTTATATATCTAAAATTATTGTAAACTGACACCAATAAATTTAATTGAAATTATATAGGTATTATGTATCTATTTTTACTTAAAGTAAATTTAAATAAAATAAATAATTATTTTAATAAAGAGCCGGTTTTAAGCGATAACTCAGTGTTCTTTCACTATTCATAAAAAATTGAACGTTTTCAGAAAAATACAAAAACATCACCTTAGGATAATTTCAATATTCCGAATCAAAAAATGAATTTTATTTTTTAAAATTCAAAACATATAAGTTTCATTTCCTAATTTAAAATAAATTCTCGCTGTCAAAACGAATAGCATGTTTTTATGAAACAATAACTATCAAAAGATTGATAGTTATAATTTCAATGTGAAATCAATTACAATGACTAACATTGGATTAAAGGGTAAAAATATAATCTAATTATACTTCCAAAACATTAAATTTTATAATTCAGAATTATAAATTATTTTGATTAAAAAAGTTTTTTTCAGTTAAAATATAGTATTTTTCAATATTCACCCAAATATAAAAGTTATCGAAAAAACACAAAAAATTTATTGAAACTAAATTCTTATGTCCTGATTCTAAATAAGAAGTTTATTTTTTCAAATTGAATATATAAAAGTTGCAAATATTTGATTTAAAAAGGGTTCACCATTAAAAGGCAGTAAAATTGCATTTTCTGAAAAATAATTCTTTTATCTAAAAAATGATTTTATTATTACATTATGTCAAAGAAACTCATAATATGGATTCTAAAATTATAAAGATTATATAATGTTAAAAATTTAGTTAATACAATTCATAACCGCTTTTGAACAGCTAGTTTGGTAAGTCGTGATGTGCTTGAACTCAGTGTTGTGTGTAGTGCAAGTTATTGCATTACTTTAGAGAAATTACGTACTATGAAATCTTGGGGTGTTACATATGAAATGTAAATAACTTTCCCCAAACTGTAAACATAATAACAAACTATCTTGAGTAGTATAGTGAATAGTGTGATGATAGATCATCCACAAACAAACTGATATTAAACCATTTAATAAAAAATGGTGGATAATAAAAAATAGAGATAAACCTAAAAAAGATATAAAATATAATAGGTATTTAAATTTTTGAAAATTTTCTAAATTTTTACGAAGAATTCTTGAGAGAAATACCCTTTTTTACTTTGCAAAGAAGAGTTATTTTTGAAAATTCATTTTTATTTGTCATGATTGTTTGTATAAAACCAATAATGGACAAATAATTTTTTTCATTAAAAAGTACTTATTTTATAAGAAAAATGATGTCTTAAAAAATATTTTGTTTGGTACTTGAAAATTGGTATGAAATCAAGATGTTCCCTTAAACCAGGCTTGTGTATCGGGAAGAATTGATAAGGGTGCCTTGTAAAACATGTAATTATCACATAAAAAAGATGAAATTGTTTTTATCCACGAGGTTTGAATGTACACACATAATTTGTAATAATTTTATAAAACAATTAAGAATAAAATTGATTTATAGAGGGAGATATCATAACTCGAATAAAAATGATGGTTTGGGAAGAAAACCCTTAACTTATGTCCGAATGTGTTCTGTACTTGAACTCAACATCTTGGATAATCAAATTAAATACAATAATTAATTAATTTTAACCTTATATACATGTATTTTATTTATTATAATTTTATTATGTTCATTTATGTCATTTTTGATGAGTTATAAGATACAATTTTATTATTTGGGGGCGTTCATTTCCTTGGGTTTCACGATCAGTATACATGTATATGAGTATGAATGTTCATGTGGACTTGGTATAATTCACCCTAATTTAAGTTATAAGATATTAATAAACATCAATAATTTTAATTGGTATTATTTATTATTTTTTTATATATGAGGATGAATCATTAATGATAATCATTTAGATTAATTTTAGCGGATTTTCTATCACAATGAACTAGTTTTGACCTATTATTTAATATCAAATATATATACTTGTTACAGAACCTTAAATAAGATATAATAAATATTTTATAATCTGGTTCAACCATAATAATGGTTTCATAACCGTCCTTGAAGGATAAATTAAAGAAAGAAAGTTCTTCATCCACGAAGGTTGTAAATGAGCACCTCTCTGATGATGATATCATTTTTAAAATAAATGAGAGAGAGTAAGAAGATTGATGATGGATCATACATTAAAATCATATCATTATTTTATATAGATTATACTAGAGTTATCATGATAATTTTGAAAGAGTAAGTGAGGAGGGGATATGAAAATAAAATAAATTGAATTGAAATTAAAAGAAAAAGGAAGAGGGTTTACCTCTTGAATTATTCTTTTTGAGAACCACCTTAAGAAAAGTGGTTTTAGTCTTTTGGAAAGAAACAGAGCTCATATATGTGGGTGAGAGAAAAGGTAATGGGATTTGGGGATAATTTAGACAATCTTCAGGGCTTAGAGGTGTGAGGAGAACATGGGGTGAGAGGTGGTTTTTATAGTGGTGGAGAGGAGTGATTTCTCATTATTTCATTCATTATTTTACTATTTTTCTCAAGATAATAAATAGTATTGATTCTTGTAAATAAATATAGTAATTAGTGAATGTCAGTTCAAACCAATAGTTCTTACATCATCCAAACATAATCTCTGACTATAATTCATGTAGCTTGCATTTATCATGAATTATCGTATTTTACTATTAAAAAAATAAAATATTTTAGTAAAATCCAAAAAAATCACCCTAAACATTTTTCAACGTATAAAATTAAAAAATGAACTCTTTTTATGAAAATTATATTATAAATTCATGAATTTTAATTTTTAATTAAAATCATCATTTACTCATAAAATACAGATTTTTTAAATTAAAACTCATTTTATAACACCTTAAAAAAATTAACTAAGGTCTAGTTAAATTATCCCAAAATCATATGATAGAAAAATATTGATTTATGAATACATTTTATGAGAATTAATTTTCATTTAATTTAATTTATTAATTATATAATTGTAATTAAATATTTATTACTCATAAAATTCCAACACTTAATTATTAATTTATAAAATATTCACTTACTTATACCATTATATAATACATTCATTTATAAGGTGAAAAAATTTTATTTATAATTTCATGGGTGATGTTACTATTCATAAGCTTCATATTACTTTTCACTAGGGTGACATTTTATTCAAAAGGGTGAAGTTATTATTCACCAAAACTAAGTTGATCCTATCATACTCTAAATTTCATACCGATCACAACCGTGTATGTCCATTTTTTGAAATTCAAATTATAGAATTAAGAAAATTATGTTTTACGGCTAGGTTATAGCTATATTATTTAAATAATTATAATAAAAAAGTGTTTTTTTGTAGAGACTTAGTGTTGTGTGCATTTTATTAAATATTAAATTTATTTTTAAATCTTTGGGGTGTTACATTCTCCCCTCCCTCAACAATTTCATCCCAAAAATTCCAGAACGTTACCTAATAAAAATATTTGGATATCCCTTCATCATAAGTTCTCTATGCTCCCAGCTTGCCTCTACAATTTTATGATTTTCCCAAAGTACATTTACGAGCTGAGTCGTATAATTCTTGAACACCTATTATTTAGTGTCCAAAATTTGGATAGGCTCTTCATACTAAGATAATTCATGTTCCAGATCTATTCCTTCAGAAGTGAGGAAATTCATTGGGTATGACATGTACTTTCCTAATAATGAGATATGGAACACGTTGTATACTTTATAAAGGTTATAATGCATCTCCAACCGATGATCTATAGCTCCAACTCTCTTCAGAATTTCAAAAGGACCAATCTACTTGGGGACCAATTTCCCTTTCTTCCCAAATCTTATAACACCCTTCCATGGAGATACATTCATGAAAACATTATTCCCACTTAAAATTCCAAATCATTCCTTAATTAATCGGTATAACTATTTTTCCTATTTTGAGCTGTTTTGATATGGGTTTGAATATTCCTTACCTTGGTTGTTGTTTCCTCCACAAGATCTGTTCCTACAAGCTTCATTTCCCCAACTTCATCCCAACATATTGGTGTACAACATCTCTTATCACACAATGATTCATATGGTGCCATTCTAATTTTATAAATAAAACTATTTTTGTAGGAAAACACTACCAAAGGTAAATAAAGATCCAACATACCTTGAAAATCAAGTGAGCATGATCTTAGCTTGTCTTATAAAGTTTGGATCGTCCTCTCTGACTACTTGTTAGTTTGTGGGTGATAAGCCCTAATCAAATGAAGCTAAATATACAAATAATTTTGAAGACTTTATTATATTTTTGTTTTTTATTGCAGGTCACGATTCGATACAATTGAGAGAGGTTCTCCATGAATTCTTGCAACTTCATTAATATAGAGTTGTCCAAGGATCTCCAGTGTAAATCTTCCCTTATAGTGAGGATATGTTCATATTTGGTATATTGATCAATAATTACCAATATTGCTTCATTATTTCATATAATTTAGGGTAATCAAGTGGAAAAATCGATAGTGAGGTCATCCCATTTCAATATAGTAATATAAAGAGGTTGCAAGACCCATCTAGGATGTTGTATTTGTAACACCCCAAGATTTTATGAAAAATATTATTTTTAATTTCATTAATGTCTTGTGTTCTATGATACACCAAAAAAAGCTTGCACAACACGCATCCTTGACTTTTCTTGCATTACACGCAATTGAGACCTTCCACTATAGCTTGTGTTGTACGCAATACCGTGTTTCTCTAAACAACGATATGTTATATAAACAAGCCGTTCTGAATAGTAATACACAATTTTTGGAATTTTATAAATTTTATCTTTCAAAATAGACTTCATTTTTGGATTCAGAATATCGAAATTAGCCTAGGGTGAATTTTTGGTATTTTTCTGAAAACATTCAATTTTTGATGAATAGTGAAAACACTAGGTTACTATTCAAAAACAGACTTTTTATTTACATAAATATTTATTTTATTTAAATTTATTTTAGGTCAAAATTGATACATAATACCTATATAAGTTCAATTTAAGTCATTGGAGTCATTTTATAATAATTTTAGATATATAAAAATTTTATTGAACTTTTCACCATCTTTTACCCACCTCCTAAGAGAATTTGCATATTCACATAAATCTTAATTTTACCGCTTCTATGAGTAGAATTTTGAAAATCCAAGAGACCTGGTTAATATCAAGGACTAAAATGTGGTTCAATGAGAT